>CM059039.1:19428726-20654559 GCA_030279155.1 Forsythia viridissima | reverse complement strand
TGTTTATTGTGATTTGTGGATTTTTTGGTTTTTTTATAAAAATATGTTGATTTAACTATTTAAATGTTTCTGAAAAAGCATAAATTTATGTTAGATCAATGTTCTCGTAGAATATTGTGTTGTTAATCCTGAAAAAAGTACAACTTTATTAATATCAATATTAGAAATACAGTGTGTTAATACTCTTGAAGACGCGGGACTTTGTACGGATATATATATATATAGTAAATGAATAAATGTTCTAAAATGCGTAATGTGTGGCTAGGTGTTGAGACTAAGTTTCAAACTTTTTGGACCTAGGCGAGGACGAGGTGTGAGGCGTGGCTATGCGTAGAAACCGCGTTTCACGCCTATACTGGCTTTTTAGAAGAGTGAAATAAATAATATGTTGTAACTCATAAAGAAGTACAGCTTTATATATCAATATTTTCAAAAATATTATATTAAAGCTCGTGAAGAAGCATAAATATTTTAAGTATCAATATTCCATTAGAATATTTTGATGTTATTCTTGAAGAAGAACTTTATATATATCACTATTTCGCAAAATATTGTATTGTTGTTCGAGGAGAACCAAAATTTTATATTATATCAATATTTAGCAAAACTTTGTGTTTTTTTTTTTTTTTAATGAAACATAAACTTAATATATCAATTTTTAAAAGAATATAAGTTGATGTTCTCCAAAGAACACAACTTCACTATTTCAATATTTTAAGTATGAAAATTCTAAAAAAATATCATACTAGGGGTGAGCATTTTAAACGGAATCGAACCTCCCGAACCGAAATCGAAAAAATAAAATTAGGAACTAGAACCGAGAACCGAGATCCGACCTGGTTTGGGTCGGGTATTGGTTCTTGAACTAGAATCGTGGGTACCCGATTAGAACCGAATTTGTTATTTTTTTATAAATTTTTTATTTTTTACAATTTATTCACCTTGACCCAATGACTCACGATCCAACACTACAATACCAAAGACAAGAGTCTAATTATCCAAAATCTAAACAAAAAATACAAAACCCATCACTCTTAAACTCAAACTCAATTGACCCAATTCTAATTACCCAAATCCCAAATTCTCAATCGCTCTTTTCCCAGATGCTCAATACAAATATTGCCGTCTGTCTCGCAGTTTCGCTCATCTCTCTCTCACTCAACACACAGTGAGACGGCAAAGGTGAAACTTATCTGTAACCGAAACGAATCTTCAATTTTGAGAGACGTAATTTTCCTTTTTCTAACACAAATTTATGAGTTTGCAATTTTAATGTCTATTCTTCCAGTTAATGTTTATATCTTTCATAAATTGTTTTAATATCTAACATATTTTAATGGTAACGGATGGTTCCATTTACGAATTCCATTTACGAAATACCTGAACTGTAACGGGTGGTTCCGGGTATTGAAATACTTGGATCGACCCACCCGACGCCCAGACCTCTATCATACCATATATGATATATGTGTAATTTCTATTAAATCTAAGTGATGCCTTAAATGCTATTGAAAAGGGAGAAAAAATAGAATTTGTTTGCCCCCATGGATAAAATCTAGTTCTTCGCTTAACTAGTATTGCACATGGTTATTTCGATTAATTCAATGCTAGCAACGAGCACTTAAACAACGAGTATTGTGCATTAAAGTTGAAGGTGTAATTTAGAAGTGAAAGTGTTCACTTATTATATATTATTAAGTGCTTTGTTAATTTTGAGAACGTGAAAATTATAAATGTTAATATATTTTACTTTTGTGGTCTTCCTTTGCGTCTGGCTATGTATATGGATGTGCATAAAGAAGGGATGAGATATCTCTCTCGAGTGTTTGGACGCACATGTTTTGTTAATATAATCATGCTCAGTTAATAGAAAAATTGTCCACAAGGCAACCACCTATGTCTTATTCTAGACCAATTTGATCGAGAAAGAATAGAACAGAAAACCAGCAAAGCGAATTCCAATGATTCGAGATTTGGGGGGTCGTGCATTGGGCTGAGCAGTAGAAATGAGACCCAAAGCGTCAACGCTTGTCTGCTGACTCCTCATGAAGGAATAAGGGCCGTACATTTCCACTTTTCTCTTCAAGCTTTCCTGCCCCAACTATTTTCGACTTAGGAAATAGAGGATAGGCGTGCCTTTGTTGAGCTACCGAGTAAGTTAAGGGGTTCTTTAGCTATAGAGTTCCTCAGCTATTAGCTCCTAATACGTGTCAATCAATGCTACGAAAATGAATATGGCTAATGTCACTGACATGTCTTTGTGAAGGAACATTTTGCTAAAATCTGTAAAGGAAATCATCTCCTACCCACTTATAATTTCCACAATGATGTAGCATCACATAATTGGTAAAAATAATGAGTGTGGGACCATGAACTACTAATTATGTGATGCCACATCAGCGTGAACATTAAAGTGGACATTATAAGTGAGTAAGAGATCATTGTCCAATATACAAAGCCGGGTATTGGATAGAAGGAATTGTATTAAATTGATTTTTTTACAAAATAATACGTTTCCCATTAAGATGTTACAAAAGGTTTGGCCGACCTACTCTGTCATTTTTCTTTTCTCACAGGAGATTAACGTGGTCATGGCTCTGATAAGGAAAATGGCAGCGAAGTGTCCCATCATCATTTCTGTACTGGCTGGTGTCGTGGAAGTTTTATTTATCTCCGCATTTACAAAACATGTGGGCAAGTTCCGAATAATCGAAATCAATGATGTCATTGGAGGGTAGAGGTGACAAATGGGCCAGACCAACCCAAAATTTGATGGGCCAAACAAAAAATTAGGCTGTGCCAGCCCTGGCCCAATTTTACATGGGCTCATATTTGTTGGGCCAACCCAGCCCGATTTTGTGTCAAAGGGCTACTGGCCAACCCAGCATAAAAATTTCAATTTTTTTTTTAAAAAAAAAAAAAAAAAAGGGAAAAACTTCGGCATCTTCCTCACCCCCACCCTACCTCCCAAAAGGCACCTGCCACCCCACCCCACCCCACCCCACCCCACCCCACCAAGTGGGGGGGGGGGGGATTTCTCCCCTCCTTTGTCGCCGAGAATTTCGCGAAAAACTGGCGACAAAAAGGGGGAGAAATCCCCCCCGATTGCGAAACCAGAGAGTGGTTTCACGCCTTGGTTTTGCGACTTCGAGAACGAGAAACCAGGTGAGGGATGGGGGGATTTTCCCCCTTGTTTCTATTCCATAGGGAACCTGGGGTGGGGTGGGATGTTATGTTGGGGTGGGTGACATTTGGGTCCAAAAACTTTTTTTGCCGGGCCAGCCCGGTTTCAACCCGTTGGGTTAGTTTTACCAGGCCAAATTGGCCCGATTTTTAATTGATCAATTTTTTATAGGGCTGGCCCAGCCCAGATTCTGGGTTATCTGGGCTAGCCCACTGGGCCAGCCCATTTTTCCACCTCTATTGGAGGGCATCAAAAAGGTCATGGAAGTAAGGCCAGTAGGTATGAAAGCGTTCATGAACTATGGTCACGTTATAATTATATATAATAATGGGAAAGATTACTAGTTAATGTTGGACGTTGGTTTCTTATCTTAGAAGGTCTCTCGGTGCATTTACCAACACTCGTAGGTGACGTTGGACTTGGATTTCTTATCTTGTGCATCCTTTGTTCGGCTACTCCTTTAGACACTGTTGAAAATGGGACTATGGAAGACATAGACACATACTAACTTTGACAAAAGAAATCAATTCGCATATGAAAGAATTTCCCGAGATGTTGGGCCACATACCAAAGATTCATGCCTCATCGATGAATTATCTCTTTCGGAGCTTTGTTTGCATTTTCTTTGCAGAATAAGTATAGAGAATGCTTGTCCACCAACATGCCCATTCTCCAAGACCTTTATGATGACAAATTCAAGGCATTGCGCTTGAAACTTGCTGCATATTTATTCGGCCGAGAATTTTATTTGTAGGTGAACATTGTCATACAGTACCCGAATTACAATGATTTTTTATTATATGTAAGTTGTACGTGAATACGATATTTTGTAAAACAAAGAAGGTATTGAGATGTATGGAATTGAGGAGGAAACATGAGAGAAGGCAGCAAGGTTGGATGAATTTGATGAGAAAAATGAAGAAGGGCTTGAGATGAATGAATTTGATGAGGAAAATAAAGAAGAAGTTGGTCTTATTGGGAATTTAGTGTATTTGCAAACAATTAGTAGCTACAAATTTGAGCTCCAACATTGATGAAACTCCCGATGTTCCATTAACTAAATTAGGTGAGCATGCATTATTTCGTGGCAGATGGTGATTCATTATCACTCCTTAATAGGGACTACATTGAGCCCCTTCCATTTCATAACTATTGAATTTCCATCGGTCCTTATCACTTGGGAAGCTAAAAGTGTTTTCTAGCTAGAGATGATGATAGTCTGTTGATTTGTTGCAAAAGTGTGGAGTGATACCTCAATTTTTCCTTTTATTGATTTTGTATTTGATGGATATGATCCATTAGAACTCAAGAATGAATCTTAACCCTTGAACTACGAGGCAATCTATGCTATTGAATGCGAAAAATGCGGGAATGTCAAAATTCATGAAATTAATGTCCTTGATGCTTCAAGAATCTTTATGTTTACGTTGGCCTTGCATAACACAAAAGCGTATTATTGATGAAACTACTGCAATCGTGACATGTAACTGTGACAGGGTGCAATCATAATCTTATATGTTGCAACTTCTAACGCATCACCTAAAAAGAGTTGCCACACATCCCACTAAAGTTTTGAACTGTGAGTCCTCCAACTATTATAAAATGTTAGACTCAGAATTTGGAGACTATGTTACATTTCGTCACCAAAAGGCTCTGGCTCCAAAATCCGTCATCGTCTAAATCCCTAGTCTTTACCAGGGTTTCGGCGTAAGGCCACAATTCGACATTAATACCAACCAACGCAACACCCCTCGCACTGAGGTCCACTACATGAATCGGACTGAAATTTTCTTTTTTAGACGAAGTTCAGAGTGCATTATGCGAACATCGAACTTAAGACATTTACCTAACATGAATATTAGGCTTAGACTTGGGGACTATTGCGACTATACCTCTAATCTGCATGGATTCATATTTGCTACTTATGAGGTGTAGGCCACGTAGGCTATTGTTTTCCTGCCACGTAGAATCCCGGTTTGGTGTCCACATGTAGTGGCATAACATTGTGGTTCACCAACTTTATGTTTATAGCAGCATCGCCCTACAACCTGCATGGTCTTCGTATTGACTCCGCTTTGGCCAAGCCTCACCCTTTGATGAACTTCATCCAAGTTCAAGTGGAGATGGCGAACTCTGGTAAGTTCAGCGATCTAAGGCCAGTTGGCGAAGCCATTTACCTTGAATGCTTAATTTATGTGTTATCACAAGTTTGACAGCTACATGGGTTCATAAATCTATTTGATAAGGAAACAATCATATCTGAATATTCGTCGAGAAATTTTTTTTTAATTAGAGAAGATCTAGGAGAATAACCGTAAGTAAGGTAAGTTCGTTTGTAGAGGAAACAATATCACAATAATGACAGCAAAGGGTTGTAGGTCCTTTTTTTGGAATCGTGAACTTTGCACGCTAGCAGTGTCATTGCGTATAGGTAACCTAATGGCAAGAACGACGTGCAATTTTTTTTTTTTATCTCAACACCATTTTTATTAGCAAGCGCACACATGACACAATTTAAGATCCTAAACACAATATTAATAAAAATCATCCATAACCAACTTATAAGAATAAAATAAATTGAAACATTCCTCCAATTTCCCTCCCTTCCTCCCACCGAACAATCATACTTTTCAGTCCATTCTTGGTCCAGGGAAGAAATACTTTGTTCTCCCATGAAGAAATTAGTAGGATTAACCTTTGTTTTTACTATTAAGACTTGATTTCCAACTTAAAATTTCAACTTTATTAAGAAGAGTAACTCAAGCCTTTATATATTGGTTAATATTTAGGTAGATAAATGATGTGGGATTTTTCTCTTAACATACCTCCACAAGATGGTGACTTGTTTGATCATACCAATCTTGGAATCTGAGTGCTCGTTTGAGCTTTAGACCGATCGAATTGCTCGTTTGAGCTTAATTGGCTCTTATACCATATTAAGATTTGGAGTTCCATCTAAAAATGTCAACCATGTTAAGTGAATTAGCCCTAGCACATATATATTGGTTAATATTTTGATATTGTACGGTGAAATCCCGCAAGTGTACGGGATCGTTGACAAGTAATAGTAAAACTAAGTCAAAAAGTATCGTTCCCACGAGAACTATGATTTTAACTTAATTTTCACCAATTCTAGCTTAAATCGAATAAATAAAATAAATTTTGGAATGATGTGATTTTATTGAAAAACTAGACTAATTTAACTCAATAAATGAAGGTAGCTTAGTGATTTCGAGTGAAAACACAAATAGACAAATTATGCTAGGAATCCAACTCCATCATTTATATTCATTTTAATCCCCGAATTCACATTTTCCAATCCAATTTATTCTTAAATTGACAATCGACAATCCTAAATTATCTAAAAATCTATTTTGAGTAGACTTATGTCTATTTTCATATACGTCCCAAAATATTCTTATTTTGAATTCGAATATACAAAAATGCTTTCAATAACAAGATTATCTAATTTGATTGCACCAAGCATAAGAGTTTATTCATAATCTCTATAGGACTTAATGTTTAAAACCATAATGAGCTAATTTATTTTGAACATTTCAAAAAGTAAAATAAATCACAAACATGTTCAAACAGTGATCAAACATTTAAATGGACCTTCAATTCATGGTATAAAACAAAATATCATAAATTGGGATTAAGAAAAGGAATTTGTGAATCAAAAGAACATAAAAAAGTTTACATCTTCATCCATAGCACAAAGAAATTTTCTTACCATTATTCGATTGCAAAAATGAGAATTAAATAGAGAATTCATCACCCGGATTAATAAGAAATAAATAAGAAGAAGTATGAAAATTTGGATTTAACATGGTTGAAGTCTTCAAATGAGATGCCACACAAATCTGGTTCTTCCTTGCTTTCTTTCTTGCTACCCAATTGCCGGATGAAGAGATTCCGTCCCCAAAACTTGTGTTTTCATCCTTCTTTTCTCTAAGGTTTTTTGACTCTCCAATCTTTATAAGAGTTCTACTATTTATATCGGTCCAATTAGGGTTGAATTTCATGCCCAAAGTTGAAACTCCTGATGGAGATGTTGAAATAAGTTTCTCTTCATGAAGAAAAATAAAATTTAATTTTGACAAAAGTGCTTCTTTGAGAGAAAAAAGATCTACTTCCTCAATTCCTGATACCTCTGTAAGGTTTGAAGGAATTAGAAGTCCTAGAGACCAGGTTAAAATTCTTCTTCATCTCTTTGGAGATTACTATATCCCGTGGATTTGGAAATGGGAGATTTGTTTAAGTTCAGGTGAAATTCCTAAATTACTAAAAAGATCCTTCACTTCTTGGTGGGATCAATATGATCATGAAATTACGGTAAAAACCTAATAACTTCAGATATCAAGGAATTTCAAAAGTTTGCTGAAAATGAGCATGAAAGTAAAATTGATAACTCTCTCGAAGAGATTGTTAAAATTGCTGAATCCAAATTAAAATCTGGATCTCCTAAAGATTTGAAAAAATCTATCCTACAAATGATTTCAAAAGACTGGATTTTTCTTTATCAGATGAAGATAAAATGTCTATTTCATCCAAGGGACAAGACGATTTCTTGGGAGATGAGAATGAGGATATGGAAGCATATCTAGGGATCCAACTTCATGAATTATGTGAGGACAATAATGAAGGTGCAACCTCAGGTTCTGCCAAAGGAAAAGAAAAGATAAAATAATTGAAAACATCTGTCATCTTACTTTTCCATAAAGACGGTACAATTGTCAGAGCAAAACAAAAGCAGAAGAAAAGTCTGCAAGTCAAAAAACCCACAATAACCATGTCGGCCAATAATTCAAGAAAGGACAAATAGTGTCTAACATGTGTAAAGAAAAGAATCTTTACTGTTTTCTTTTTGCTTTTTCGAACTCCAAAATGAAAATTTGAGTTCCGAATAGTTTCCTCTTTTGTATATAAATAGATTGTTTTAGTTCAGTTCAAGGCACCACAAGCATTCAGCCTTCTTTTGTATTTACTTTCTCACCACAAGCATTCATCCTTCTTTTGTATTTACTTTCTCATTGTATACAACCATTCAATCTTCTACTGTCAAGTGGATTCACTACAAGAAAATGTGTCTATAGTGGCGACACAAATTGCGACGCCAAAATATCGTCCCTATTGGACTGCACAATAGAGACGACAAAAAAATGTCGTCGCTACAATGTCAAAAAATATAGGAACGACAGATGTCGTCGCTATATGTAACCAATCGTCTCTATTACTTGTAATTTATAGCGACATCTTTTTATGTCGTCGCTAATTACTTTTCCAAATGGCGGGAACAAATTGTGCCATTTTGTTGTGCCTTTAGCGATGACATTAAGTCATCGCAATAGATATATAGATGATGTTGTCAGTCACGTGAATCATGATTTTCTTCGTAAAATGTAATGTGGTCTATTACGACGACACATGTCGTCGCTATAGACCTATATCAATATTGGCAGGAAATTTGGCACCCAATTCTTGTCTGTAGGGACGACATTTGTCGTCGCAATAAACTTATTGATGATTTTTTCAAGCACGTGAGTTATTAATTTCCTCGTAATATGTGATGTGGTCTGTAGCGACAACATATTGTTCTATAGGGACGACATATGTCATCGCTATAAATTCTTCTATTTCATCTCACCATCCCCGCATTTTTGTATTGTATGTCTGCAATAATTCCATTTCCATCAGCATAAATATTTTCAAGTCCATCGTTTTTCTCTATAATCATCTTCTTTACATTTCATTTCTTATCTCCATCTATTATCTTTACTGTATTTGTGAAAATAGAGTATTTTTCAAGTATGGATATTGATAAAAGTTGGACAATAATTAGAAATCACACAAAATCTGCATATTTTTAGAACGATTTGAAAGCATTTATAAACATGGTGAGGCTATACATAAAATGACACGAGAAGGATTAAATGTTCGTGCAAAAAATGTTTAAACGGTCTCACACATCCATTGGAAATTGTCGAGGCTCGCATATTTTGTAATGGTTTTGTGGTGAGTTATGTAACCTGGATGTATCATGGCGAGACCGAGGTTGAGACTGCGAATGTGTATTGACAGAATAAGTGAGCTGGTGTGGAGGATGAGATGATGGATGTCATGGACGATGTAGCCAGTGATGAGCATGCTGGTACAAGCACCGATGGTTACTATGACAAATTGTTTGAGGCTCTGCATTCAGAACTATACCGGGAGTTTTATCATTTTCGTCCCTAAATTTTTTAGTCAAGTTGATGCGTATTAAGGTTGTAAACAAATAGACAAACAAGTCTGTCGATGATCTTTTAAAATTGTTGAAGTTAGCTTTCCCAAACATAAACCTGGTAGACTTCCACTACGAAGCTAAGAAGATGATGACGAAGCTTGGTTTGGGTTACAAATCTATTCACGCCTACAAGAACGCCTGTGCACTATTTTGGGTTGAGCATGCTAATAGACAAACTTGTCCGATTTTCCAGGAAAGACGTTGGGTGCACACTTTTGGGAAAGTGAAAGTGAAGAATGTTCTACATAAGGTGTTGCTCTATTTTCTCTTGGCTCCCAGACTAAAACATATGTTAGTGACGAAGGATACTGCAAAACTTATGATAATGATGAAATGAAGCATCCCGTTGATAGAAAGGCATGGTAAGATTTTGACACGAAACATCCACTGTTCGCAAGTGAGATTCAAAATTTCATGTTAGGTTTGGCGGCAGAAGGATTCAATCCATTCAGTGACATGAGTCTGGCGTATAGCATGTGGCCAGTAGTTATAACAGTTTACAACTTGCCACCTTGGTTATGCATGAAGCCTGAATACTTCATGCTTACTCTGTTGATACCTGGTCCTAAAGCATCGGGTAAGGACAATGATGTATTCTTACAACTATTAGTGGACGAGTTGAAGGAGTTGTGGACTAATGGGATTCACACGCATGACACTGGAACCAATAACAGGTCGGTATTCAAAATGCGTGCAGCGTTGTTGTGGACTATTAACGATTTTCCAGCGAGAAGTAGTTTGTCGGGTTGGAGTGGTCAGGGGTACATGGCATGTCCTATGTGCAACGAGGAGACTCCTTCATTCTGTGTAATAGGTAAGATAGCTTATGTGGGTCACCGTCGGTTCCTGCCATCCAGGCATCATTTTCGGAGCAATTTAAACTTCGACAAGAGGACGGAGAGGCAACCACCTCTGCGTCGGTTAACGCCTACAGACATTTTAGCACAGTTAAGCTGTGTCAGACACAGTATTCTAGAAAAGTACACTAACTACGGGAGTGCTAGAAAGAGGAGAAGTGATGATGAGCAGAATTGGAAAAAATGAGCACTTTCTGTGAGTTGCCGTATTGGTCTTCTACAAAGTTCAAACATAACATCGATATCATGCACGTAGAGAATAATGTTTGTGACAGCTTTCTCAACACAATTTTGGGACGATCCATTCAAATTAAATGATACATTCAATGCTAGGTACGATCTGATGCAATTAAGGATCAAAAGAGAGTTGCACTTGTATCAAAACAGGAATGGGTGTTTGAAGCTTACCTCATATTACACCATGTCGTCTGTAAATCATCTAAAGTTTTGTAAATTCATCCTATCTGTTGAGTTTCTAGATTGCTTTGCTTCTAATCTTAAGAAAAAATATTGCTCCTAATGACAGCCGCATTATTGGGTTAAAGTCACACGATTGCTACATTATCATGCAGCGGTTATTGCAAGTCGAATGTCGGGCGTTCTTGAATAAAACTATTTCCACTACAATTATTGAACTGAGTACGTTCTTCAAACAGATTTGTGCAAGAACACTAAAGGTTAGCGATATGTTGGCTTCCCACAATCACTTGGTACTCATCCTCTATAAGTTGGAACGAATCTTTCTGCCATCCTTGTTCTACATCATGATTTATCTCGTAATGCATTTGCTAGAAGAGTCAATCCTTGGAGGTCCAGTGCACATGAGATGGATGTATCCATTCAAGCGATACCTGAAGAAAACTGAATGACTACATCATAAATCGAGCTCGGCCTGAGGGTTCAATAGCTGAAGGGTATGTTGTGGACGAGGCATTGAATTTTTGTTGGAAGTACTTCGAGGACATAGGAACAAGGTTCAACCGGCCAGATAGAAACAAGGACGCTAGGGATCCGCAGATACAACTTTCTATTTTTCAGTCGCAGTGTCGCCCAATTGGAAAGAAGTCACCAACGATGTTTCCTACTCATATTTGAAATCAAGCGATATTTTATGTCCTGAGTACAACTGTTCTGAAATTAAGCTATTCGTACAGTAAGACTTCATTTTTAAATATTATTCATTTATCTTGAATGAACTAATTAGTTGATCTTACATGCTTTGTACATGGGACATGGGCAGGAGCTACTGAACAATGGCTGTCCAAACATCAAACTAGTGCATAGAAGAGACTTTCGTGATTGGTTATACAGGAAGGTAAACGAACAATGACCGAATACATTTTAAATATGTCCACATTCTTCATTTCAATAACATTGAATAATCCTTGACATTCAGGTATATGCAATGCGCCAAAGCCACATCCATCAAATTTCTCATGAGTTATTTTTGTTGGCCAGTGGATGTTACCAGCAGGTTATGTCCTACATGGCTTGTGTTGTGAAAGGAGTTCGCTTCCTGACATATGATTGTGATATTCGAAGAAAAACTCAAAACAGTGGTGTGTTCATCCCAGGGACTGAGGGTGAGATTTGCTACGGACAACTGCAAGAGATACTGGAGCTACAATACAGACTGGAACTTTTAGTTTTTCTGTTCCAATGCAAATGGTTTAGGTGTGATAGGAGACGGATGGTAACTGAGAATAACGTTACCAGTATTGACACCAGTGCAGAGACGTTCAACGGTGATCAGTTCGTACTTGCTAGCCAAGCAAAACAAGTGTTCTACATTAAAGATCCTTCTCATGTCTGAACTGAAAAGTAGTATAAGTAGTCCATCACAGGAGGCCGTGGGATATGATGGGATCTAACATCACAGAGATAGACCTGTTCCTCAATTTCAACTATTTTGGTTTATCTTTGATCATTGATTTTGGCAACATAGAGAACATATCCTCGCAATGGGATGATGGTGAAGTAGATGAGATAGGAGCATCAGTTATCAGGAGAGCCTCGTCTGATACTGTAGGAGGTACTTCATTTATTAACGACGACGATGTAGAAGACGACACACATGAAGAATAAGAGGATGATGAAACATCGAGTGAAATCAATGAAGAAGACAGTGACGATGATGAGGATCAATCGTATCATGATAGTGAATCAGATTAAATGTTGTTGTGTGTCACTAAAATTTATATAAATTTCGTTCTTGTTGTTGTTACTATTTTCGGCTTGATTGTTTTTCGTTTATACGATCAAAACATGAGTTTGGATCGAATCCCAACATATGTTGACAGAATATAGGACAAAAAAAGACTACAATTGTACAAAAACATGGTATTGGGGACTATATATCTAAACTCGTAAAATTTGAAGGACTTACATTGCAATTAAAAGAGGATGAAATTGAAATAAAAGAAAAAATATAAGGACCAAAATGAAAAATATTTAAAGTTGAGAGACCTAAGTGCAAATAACAAACAGAGACAACATATATAGCGATAACCATGTGCCAAAATATTTGGCGACACGTTTTCAGTGCATGAATCAAAAAATTAAATACATATGTCGTCGCTACAGAGTTAATCTTATAAAAAAATGTAGAAACATCTTCTTCTTCCCCATTTCGCAAAACCTCTTCTTCTGCCAAAATATTTCACCTGTCGCCACCGTCATCCACCATCTCTCTCACTACTGTCCACTGTTCCAAAGCCAGGTAAGGTATTTTTTGCCATTTTCAGTTACATCCCATTAATCTCTCCTTCATTTTATCTCTACTAGTAAACCCCATCTGGTAGTCCTACAATTAGGGCTCTTTTGTTCCATGGCTCACAAATTTTCTCCCTTTTCATTTTCTCTCTTGCTCTGTACTAGTCATTCCTTCATTCAATCGCATTATTCACATCCCATTTAGGTATTTTTCTAATCTGTCTTTGACTCAAAACATTTCACGATTTTGCTTGATTAAGAATGTTAATATTCTTGATGAGTTGCTGTTCATGATTTTTATTTGCTAGGTTTTCCTTCTCAAGGATTTCAGTTTAGCTAGCTTAGGGGAAAAAACTTTACAAAATGAAGTAGAAGAATGAGAATGTCGTAATATTTCTGTTGAGCTTTTTAATGAATAGTCATATGAAGTTTTAGGTTTTCGGATGCTTGTTTTACCAATTGGTATATATGAGATTGTATCTATTATTAGAAATTTGAAACAAAATAAGTTTGGGGAGCAATTCATCAATAAAATAAAATTTATTAGAAATGTAACAAAAATTCAAAGTTTATAGACTTATTTGAAATAAAATAAGTTTAGGGACCAATTCATCATTAAAATAAACTTATTACAAATTTAACATAAATTCAAAGTTTAGAAACTTATTTGAAATAAAATAAGTTTATAGACCAATTCATCAATACAATAAAACTTATTAGAAATTTAACAAAAATTCAAAATTTAGGGACTTATTTGAAATAAAATAAGTTTAGGGACCAATTCGTCAATACAATAAAACTTATTAGAAATTTAACATAAATTCAAAGTTTAGGGACTTATTTGAAATAAAATAATTTTAGGGACCAATTCATCAATAAAATAAATCTTATTACAAATTTAACATAAATTCAAAGTTTAGGGACTTATTTGAAATAAAATAAGTTTAGGGACCAATGCATTAGTAATAAAACTTATTAGAAATTTAACATAAATTCAAAGTTTAGGGATTTATTTGAAATAAAATAAGTTTAGGGACCAATTCATCAATACAATAAAACTTATTACGAATTTAAAAAAAAAATCAAAGTTTAGGGACTTATTTGAAATAAAATAAGTTTAGGGACCAATTCATCAATAAAATAAAACTTATTACAAATTTAACAAAAATTCAAAGTTTGGGACTTATTTGAAATAAAATAAGTTTACGGACCAATTAATCAATAAAATAAAACTTATTACAAATTCAAAATGTAGGAACCTTTTTCGCACTAATTGATGTTCGCTGTTGTCATGTGTTAGTGTGGTTGACGTGATGTCGCACGGAGGTGATGGTGCATGCGATCCTCTATAGCAGCCATCTCGCCGGCTCGATTCGTCATACGAGTCTGGTAATAATTTTCGTTAAAATCAATTTTTTTTTTATTTTACAAACAACATTGAATTTCGTATGATATGGTTCGTATTTGTTCTTTTTAGCGCCCCCGTCTAAGCGACAGAGTATCTCTCGAGGCATTAACCTTGAGAAGGTTTGGGAGGCCAACGGGAAGAGGCCACTTTCCATCGTGTCGAACGCACAATGCAGCCAATCAAGAATAATGCGAAGTATTTCACGCGCTTGGTTGGGAACTAAGTGAGGTTCACCGTGCCCCATTGCTACCCTTCATGAACAGAGGTTCTAGGGGAGTAGGGGGCACAATTACGTATCATCATCGAGGTATTGAGTTACAGTAGTTTTTATATTAGCGCATTCTATAAATAATTGTTCTATGTAATATAAATTAACGAAAATTTTTCCTTTGATACAAAGCTACTTCGATCTTTAGGACGATTGGTCGCCCGACGAGTACCGGGTGATTTGTGCCGCTGTAGATCACCGGCGGCAGATCGTTATTGAGATTACAAACTCAAGGCGCATAATCATTTAAAAGTGCACAAACCTAGCCATCCAAATGGAGAGATGTCTGTCGAGGACTGGCAAAAGTGCATTGACTTTTTCACCAGTCCTACTTTCATGGTATGTATTGTTTATTTACTCTTTACGTTTTTATGTTATTAATTTTATAACTATAAATTTTTCTGCTAATCAATTATTTTTTATACCTTCAGGAACGGCCCACGAAAAATAAGGCCAATTAGGGTAAAGCTAAATACCCGAACGTGCAGGGGTCAAAGAACTTCTCTATCACGTATTACAATGAGGTACAAGTAAAATTTTCAATATCAATATAGAAATCTTCAATACATGCTGTTTAACTAAATTTCATGCTTAAATTGTTGTAGCGGGACCCGATAACCCAGCAGTGGCCAGACATTATTGAGTCGTTACGGACTTTTCACACCTTCCGGGATAGCAATTGGGTGAATCCGTAGGTGGCTGGTAACTACGTGAGGACTTTTAAATGTTGTTAATTTAATTTTATCTGACATGATATTATTATTTATTATTTATTTATTTCACTAAACAGGATAAACTTGTTGAGTTGAGAGAGACTCTATAGACACAGGTCACCTCCAGTTGTGCGTCATTAGACGAGTGTGCTATTGCAAAAGAGGTTCTCAGAGAATGACGAAGACACGTTAGTGGGGTTGGACAGGTTTCGAAAGGCACCACCTCTCATTCTCTAGATCCGACCGCTGTATCGAAGACCCCACAAGAAACTTTCCATCAGTTCTCTAGAAACCCCCATAATGACGATCCTCGGTTTGCTATGTATGAGGCTCAGCTGGGCTAAATGTAGCGAAAAATTCAACTTCTGAAGAATAGCATACCGGGGATTGTGTCAGAGCAGGACGAGGACGAGGGTTTGGGGGATCTGTAGATTTTTAGAATTGTTTATATATTATTTAAAATATAAAAAAAAATTTTAAAAATTTATAATGTTTATATGTCGTCGCTAAAATAAAACTAATTAATTCCCATTAGCGACGACAAAGTCGTCTCTATATATCTTATGATCTTATGCAACTAGCGACGACATAATAATTGTTGTGTATAAAAGATAATAGCGACGACATTCACGTCGCTACTATTTTAGATAAAAACGACGACACTGTCGTCTCTTTTTCTCTAATTTCGAGATATAAACTACGATAATGTTGCGACGGTCTAGTCGTCGCTATTACTCTAGCAGCACTAAATTATTGTTACGACATTCAACGACGACTTTGTCGTATCTATACATGTAAAGGGACGACATTTTATCTTATTCACCTCATTTTTTGTAGTGATTATACTTGTAAGTAATCTTAACTTACTTTTCTTTCTCTAGCGTAATAAAATTATGCTAGCTTGAATTGTTTTATTCTATTATTAGCATGCTTAATCTTGTTTTATGATGGTAAGTTAGTAAGTCTTTATTGTGTTATCTAACTTCTATATACTGTATGTTTATTCAAAAAGTTGTACTATTGGTGTCTTTCCTGTTGCTCCGTTTGTGTAAGCATAATGGTATCAGAGCCAATTAGGGTGTTTCTCCATTATTGACAGATGAATGTATTGCTATATGGAAAACTAGATGATACAATATAGTTTTATTCACATTATTGTTCTAAAACTTGTATTAAACATGCTAATAATAGATTTAACTCTGTGAATTTATCCATTATATGGATTTGTGGAGAAGAAAAGACAAGGGTAAAAGTCCCAGGAAGTATACAAAAAATAGTGAAAATTTACAATTTGAAAATTTTGTTGAAAGTGTTGATGATGAACACCTAAGAAATTGGAGTATTCCGAAGGTAAAACCTAAGAAAATTTATCATTTAGGATCTTTTGATCTTAAAACGAGATTTAATGTTAAGACAGTTGGAAAATAAATTCCTATTCAAGGAATCCATGAAACTATGCAACTTTTGAAACCAAAAGATTTGCAAAAGCTTGAAGAATATAGATATATTCATATAAATATGGTTCAAGTAGCCATTCAACATTTAAGTAAATATGGTTTAAATGCCAGTGTTTAGGTGTCTCAAGAGATGCCAAAAATTCTGTTTATAAATAATCAATAATTGGAATTATTGAAGCTCATTTATGTAATGGCCCTGTTTATTTTAACAGTTTCTCAAATTATACTGTCTTTGACTGATAGATATTTATTGAAATGTCTGATATTCAAACTTCTGGATTTAATATGTTACCTGGATGTGAAGTTCTTAATATTGTTTATAGAATTTACTATAAAGTTATGAACACCAATGTTCTAGGAGCTAGGCTTCAAAATACGGGAAGAAAAGCTCTTCTCATTGAATTCAATAGTTCCAAAAACAAACTTATTGGTCCTAAGATAATAAATTGGGATGAAGTTATGTTTCTAGAAAACTCGACTATTGAAAAGGTCAATCCGATCAAAGTTCCTGAAAGGACACTTGATCATATTGTTGAAACTCCTAATGGAGATGTTGAAATAAGTTTCTCTTCAGGAAGAAAACCAAAATTTAAATTTGACAAAAGTGCTTCTTTGAGAGAAAGAAGATCTACTACCTCAATTCTTGACACCTCTGTAAGGTTTGAAGGGATTACAAGTCCTAGAAACCAGGTTCCTCATCCTATTTATAAGAACAGAGATGATGAATCTATCTCTGATGATTCAAAAAATGAATCAAGATTTCATTTTGATGTTTTGACAATTGATTTTGAAAATACATTGAAATTACTACAAAGATAAAAATAATTTGTAGTGATGAATTTCAATCTCTTAAAAATAAAGATTTTCGTGAATGGTATTTTAAAAAAAATTCCGAACAAGATTTGGATATTTATAAAAGAAAATATTATGATTTTGTTAAAAAGAATGGAATCATAAATTTTAAAGATTGGTTCCAAAAAATTGAGAATGCTCATGCTACTAATATTAAAACTGGTAAAGTTTTAGTATTAGAGGATTATTCTCAAAATTGGAAAACAATTGATGGAAAATATTACAAATCTTTCCATCCTCCTTCAAAACCTAATATTCTTGAAAATAAGGATAACAATATTATTGTTGAAGCTCATCCTTTTTTAAAGGGGGGAACAGTGTGGAAAAAACTATTCTACAAAATAATTACACAAATGCCAATCTTATACAATTTGGCAAACAACTTGATAGAATTGAAAATTATATTTCTTCAGATCCAACGTCTTTGAAAAAGGTTAGCCAAAAAGACATTAGCCAAGTTGCTTCCTCTTCCAAGTTGCAACATGCTATAGTCAAACGCAATGTTAAAGTTGAACCTGGAACATTTAAAAACAAGAATGAAGAATTACTTGATGCTTTAGTTGAAATACTAAAAAGGTTAGAAGTTTCAAATGACAAGAAAAAGGATAAAGAAATTCTAGGAGTTAGTACTCGTAATATAAAAGAATAAACTTCTGATGAAGAATCAGAAGAAGAAAATGATGTTTCAAATGAAATTTTGAAAAATTTCGATGTTTCTACTATTCAAAATATGTTTTCTGATATGAAAATTGATAGTTTAAATACTACTACTTTAGGAGGATCTTCAAGGAAGAAAAGTGTTAATTTTGAACCTACTTATAAATATTACCATCGTCCGTCTCCACAAGATCTTCTTTATGAAGAAGTGGAAGACAGTTCTCGTGGGTTAAATGACAATACCATTTATGAATGGAATATAGATGCTTTACCAGAATATGGTATTATTAATCTTATGCATAGAATGCTTATGTATGCTCAAGTTCTTGCCGCTGGCAATCCTATAAATACTCCTAAAAGGCAAGCCAATGCAATTGTTGTAGGATTTAGTGGACAATTAAAAAATTGGTGGGATAATTATCTCACTACTGATCAAAGAAATGGCATTATAAATGCTCAAAAAGAAGTTCTTGTTGAAGACAAGAGCGACAATATGATTAAGACTGAAAGGATTTGTCAAGAAGATGCTATTAATACTTTGATAATAGCTTTTGTCCATCATTTCGTAGGAAAACCTATTAATTATAGTGAAACAAATACCAGTCTACTTTTGAATTTAAAATGTAGAACTTTATCTCACTTTAGGTGGTATAAAGATGTATTCATTACTAGAGTAATGAGTGTCAATGGATTCAATAATGAATTTTGGAAAGAAAAATTCATAGCAGGTCTTCCTTGACTCTTTGTTGAGAAAGTCAAATCTCAGATAAAAGATGAAGGAAGAAACATAGGAGAAATGACCTATGGTGAAATTAGCTAAACATGTATTGGTGAAGGTTTAAAACTTTTTAATGACATCAATCTAAAAGCTCAGATTGAAAAACAAAGACAAAAACGTGAACTTGGAGATTCTTGTGAACAATTTGCTTTTGGAAACGCCAATGGTGATTTCTCTTTTAAAAAGAAGAAAGAAAAGTTTTTCTTAAAGAAAAATCCCCCACATATAAAAGAAGGAAAGAGAGAGATTTTCTTATAAAATCTAAAAAGAAACTCAATCTAGAAAAAAGATTGTTTGTTTTAAATGTGGAAGAATAGGACACTACTCAAATCGCTGTAAAACCAAGCAAAAGATCAATGAATTAGTCATTGATGAAGGATTGAAAAAACAACTTTTAAACATCTTCATTAACAGTGATGAAGAAAGTTCAGATCCAGAATTAAATCAAATCTATGAATCTAATTCTCTTTCTAAGGATTCCTCTTCTAAAGAAGAAAGTAAAGAAGCCTCTTCTTGTAAAATCAAGAAAAATAGTTCAAATTGTAACGTTTTAACTTCTTCTGATAATTTCTTATTAGAAATTATTGATTAGATTGAAAATCTTGATATGAAAAAACAAATGCTTGAAAATTTTATTAAAAATCTTCGACAGGAAGAAACTGTTCTTGTTAAAAATACCTTTTCTAAACTTGATCAAAAAATTTCAAGTTATCAAGTTCCCTATAGTCTAAAAGAAACTTTAGATAATGTTAACCAAACTTATGAGAAAAAGGTTTCAAAACTCACTTTAAATGAATTAAAAGAAGAGATAAATAATCTCAAAAGGGAAATTATTGTTATAAAAATGATATATATAATCTCCAAAGTATTTTTGGAGAAAAAGATGAAGTTGACAACTTCCCCTTTTCTAAACTAGTTAAAGCTAGTGATGATTATCTTTTTGACTTTAACGCAATTACTTTTCAAAAATGGTATATTCTTATTACTCTTGTTATCAATACGGAATATACTCTTGAAACTATTGCTCTCATTGATAGTGGAGCCGATATAAACTGTATTAAAAAAGGATTAGTTCCTACAAAATATTTTGAAGAAAACAAGAACTACTTTGAATGATGCCCAAGGATCTAAAATGATCATTAATTTTAAGCTTTCAAATGTTGTCATTTGTAATGATGGAATTTGTTTAAAAACAAGTTTTCTTTTGGTAAAAAACCATACTCAATCAATGATTCTTGGAACTCCTTTTTTAAATCTTATTCAACCCATGAATATTGATTCAAAAGGAATTTCAACTATCTTCAATGAGCAAGAGATTATTTTTAGGTTTATTAGTGAACCTCAAACAAAAGAAATTGATGTTTTAAAAACACAAATGATTTTTAAACAAAATCAAATTAATCTTTTTAGTGAAGAATTTTTTTGTTTAAATTTAATCTCTAGGCTTCAAAGTCCGAGTTTACAAGAAAAAATTCAAAATCTTGAACAAAACTTTATTTCAAAAGTTTGCAGTGATTTGCCTACTGCTTTTTGAGATAGAAAGAAACATATTGTTAATCTCCCCTATGAAAAAGATTTTGATGAAAAAATTATTCCAACAAAAGCAAGACCTATTAAGATGAATAAGGATTTTGTGGAATATTGCAAAAAAGAAATTGATTATCTCCTTCAAAAAGGAATCATTCGTAAAAGTTACCCTCCTTGGAGTTGTGCCGCCTTTTATGTTAACAAAAATTCTGAAATTAAAAGAGGCGTACCAAGGTTGGTAATCAATTATAAACCTTTGAATGAAGTTTTGCATTGGATTAGGTAACTTATGCATAATAAAAGTGATCTTTTGAAAAGAGTTCATGTTTGCAAAAATTTATTCAAAATTCGATTTAAATTCTGGATTTTGGCAAATCCAAATATCTGAGAAAGACATATAAAATTGCTTTTACAGTTCCATTTGGTCATTATGAGTGGAACATTATGCCTTTTAAGTTAAAAAATGTCCCTTCTGAATTTCAAAATATCATGAATGATATTTTTTTATCCCTCATTAGACTTTATATTAGTATATATTGATGATATCCTTGTTTTTTCTAAAAATATTGATCAACATTTTAAACATTTGAATATATATTTAAATGTTGTAGAGAAAAATGGCCTTGTTATTTCAGCCAAAAAAATGAAATTATTTCAAACAAAAAATAGATTTCTTGGACATGAAATTGAGCAGGGCAGTATTATCCCTATCATTAGAAGTATTGATTTTGCTGATAAATTTCCTGATGAAATCAGAGATAAAACTCAACTTCAAAGATTTTTAGGAAGTTTACACTATATTGCATATTATTATGAAAATCTTGCAATAGATTGTAAACCTTTATACGATAGGTTAAAAAGGAATCATCCAGCTTGGTCTGATGAACATACTAGAACTGTTAAGAAAATAAAAAGCCAAAGTTAAATCTTTGCCTTGCCTTATTATTGCCAATCCAAATTGGTTTAAAATTGTTGAAACAGATGCCTCTGAATTAGGATATGGAGGTATTCTAAAACAAAGAAATCCTGACTCTATGAAAGAAGAATTAGTCAGCTTTACATATGGTGTTTGGAATGGAAGTAGAAAGAATTATTCTACTGTTAAGAAAGAAATACTTTCAATTATGTTATGCGTTTCTAAATGACTTGTTAAATCAAAAATTTTTAATTAGAGTTGATTGTTCTTCTGCTCAACCAATCTTCTTGAAAGATGTTAAAAATTTAGCATCCAAATAAATATTTGCTAGATGGCAAGCTTTATTATCAGTATTTGATTTTAAGATTGAACATATTAAAGAAAGTTTTAATTCTCTTCCATATTTTCTAACAAGAGAATTCTTGCAGGGGCAATCAGTCATGTCATCTAAAAGAGGACAATCATCTGCAAGCGGCAGAAGAGGCCGTGGAAGAGGAAGAGGCCACTTCCATCCATATCAAAACATTGTGATTAGAAAGTCTCGTAAGCTCGAAAAAGAAAAGGTTGATAACCTTGGTGAAGGAATCTCTTCAAAAGATGTTCTTTTGGGAAAAGGTTCAAGAAAACCAAAACATCCCTATATTGAGAATTCAGAAAAAAAAATTCATTTTATTTGCATAAAAAGAATATTACAAATTGGATCTTCATACTCTCTTACACAAGTATTTTGATGAAGATACTTATTATATCAAAAGAGTTGGTGATATCCCGCCTCTTCAATGTGCCAAAGTTCTTGAAAAAATGCACCATATTGAGGTTAAATATAACCATAAAGGGTCTAATGGAACATGTGAACATGCCTTTGCAAAGGTATCCATATTGAAAATTTGGCAAATGAAAGATTGGGGTAATAACCCCAACAAACAAAGATTTGTTACAGTTTCTTTGAAAAAACGGCTTGCAAATGGGAAAGAATTTGATGAACATATTTCTATTCATTTCACATATTGGGATTATATCCATATGTTTGACAAAATTCTCATGGTTCAAAATCAGGAGACGAAACATACTTGGATGCTTCGCATCTCTCATGAAGTGGTTGAAAATGAACCACCAACTTGGTTTTTATCATGGTGGCAGAAATACCTACCATCTGAGGAAGTGATTCCTAAAGAAATACTTGATTTTAGGGGGAAGAATGTTACAAGGAATAAATTTCTTCTTCATCTCTTTGGAGATTACTTTATCCCGTGGAACTTTCAATAACAAGATTATCTAATTTGATTATACCAAGCATACAAGATTATTTCTAATCTGTATAAGACTTAGTGTTTAAAACTATAATGAACTAATTTATTTTGAACCTTTTGAAAACTTAAAAAAATTACAAATACATTCAAACGGTGATCAAACATTTAAACGGACCTTCAATTCATGGCATAATCAAAATATCATAAATTGGGATTAAGAAAAGGAATTCGTGAATCAAAAGAACATAAAAGGGTTTATATCTTCATTTATAGCACAAAGAAATTAGCCTACCATTATTCGATTGCAAAAACGAAAATTAGATAGAGAATTCATCACCCGGATTATTGGACTACAATAAGAAGTATGAAAATTTGGATTTAACCTGGTTGCAAGTTTTCAAACGAGATGCCACACAAATATGGTTCTTCCTTGCTTTCTTTCTTGCTAACCAATTGTCTGATGAAGAGATTCTATCCCCAAAACTTGTGTTTTTGTCCTTCTTTTCTCTAAGGTTTTTTGACTCTCCAATCTTTATAAGAGTTCTACTATTTATATGGGTCCAATTAGGGTTGAATTTCGTGCCCAAAGTCTCCAAAAATCTTCTAAAAATATAATTTTAACCTAACTGACGATCTAGCACCAAAACTGTCCACTCGAGTGGGTTACACTGCCGCTTGGGTGGATAGAATGTTCAATTTTCACTGAAGGTCCTCTCGAGCGGGCCGGAGCTCGAGCGAGCCTCCGGCCTGTTCGAGCGGACAAAGTTCTATCTTGCCGGCGACTGATTTTCATATGACCATATCTTCTTGTAAGAAACTCCAAATTGTAATCCGTAAAAAGCATTGAAACCATAATTCAATTATATTTCCAATGGTATAACATTTACCTAATTTAGATGTTTGTACCAATGTTTGTGCTCTAATATTTCCACATATTTCGGTTGTAGTTTCTCAATTCACTTCTTCGGCTTTCGGGTGTTTGATCATTCACTTCAACTCTTTATTGCCACTCCAACACACTTTAAATCTATTGATTTATCTTCTTTCTCATCCTCTAATGTTTGGCTACTGATATTTACTTCAAAAACTCAATTTCTTCTCATTTACTTGTCGATTTCACCAATGTGACTTGAGTTCGGGGATTTTGTACTACCATCACAAAAATGAACAAAAACTCAATAGATATCAACTCTAAAATACTTAGAATTATACAAAAACTCTTCATTAAGGAATCAATATAAGTGTATAAATTACACTTATCAGATATTTAATTGATGTAAGACTTATCCATTAACATTCACATGAAGTAGCCTAAGACCACTATGGCCCTAGGGCTAAGTGTGTGTTTGACATGGCTTTTTTAAAATCCAAAAGTGCTTGTTAGCGATTTTTTATCTTTAATAATTCTGCAAGTGTACGGATCGCTCAAGTAATAAAGTGGATATTGAGTCTAAGTATCGTTTCCACGAAGATTTAGATAATTCAGTTAAATTATAATAACCTTAACCAAATTTAATGAACTTTTGAAGATTTTGTGATTGAAAACTAATTAAACTATAAACTAAGAACAATTGACTAATTAAAATGCAAGTAAGCAAAAGATTAAATCAAAGAAGAATTACTTTAAAATTAGAATAGAAAAGAAAAGAAAAACGTACTAGGATCCCGAATCCACTTATACCAATTTCCTTTAACTTGAACCGTTGAATTTGATAACATGATTTAATTATGAAGATCAATATTCTTAATTTGTTTAACAATCTCTCTCGAGTAGAATTAAAACTATCCCTATATGTGACCCGACTATATCTCTATGATGGATGTGAACATACAAGAATACATTAGAATTTGTGAATACTTAAAGATCACGTAAAGCATAGCGGTATATCTCTATCCCCTATCGGACTCTACGATAATTGATACTATTTATAACCTATTTTCCATCTCTCGAATATAAAACAAGCCACAAGAATCATACAACTATTGCGCACATAATTGTAGTTAAAAAGAAAATCAATATCAATTATTCAAAAACTAAAACATGCTTAAATATCAAAAACTAGGTTCGAAAAATTAAAAGATCCCGATACAAGTTTCATCATGATCCTAGCACTAAAAGGTCTAACCTAACATACTAACAAGAAGAAAATAAAAAGAAAAATAAAATATGGAAGCCATCACCCAGATATGAAGAAAACTTGAAAGAGAAGAAATCTTGAACTTGATCTTCGTTTTGATCTTGAAATGATGAATCTTGATCTTCGTTTCTTGATTCGTCTCTTGTTTTTCTCTCTAAATTGGCTCCCAAATCAGCTATAATCCGGCTCCCAAAACGGCTCCCAAATTATGAGTTAATAACTTATATTTATAGTTACCTAATTGTGACCCAAAAGATCCCAAAATATTACAAAATTCATGGGCCAAAAGGTTTCCAAATCAGATTAGAACTCAAAAAGGAAAATAAAAATCCCGCAGAAAAATTAACATTGGGCGGCTGTTTTTCAAACGGTCATAACTTCTTGTAGAAAACTCCAAATTGATATCCGTAAAAAGTGGTGGACTCGTAATTCAATTATCTTTCCGAAGGTATATCATTTACTCATCAATTTCACCAAATTGTTGGTTTCTATCAATTCTCTTCAATTGCTATTAAACAGGTCCAAAACTCAAATATGAAGAATAAAATACCAAATTAAGTATAAATTCAATAAAATGACGGGATAAAAGCTTAGTTTAAAGGTCCGAATAAGTACACAAATTGCACTTATCAATGCTATTCATAGTCGCTCACTACCAATAGTCATCATATGTGGTATTACTATCCAGAGGGCCGTTTTCCTAATGCCACATCCCCAAGTGGGCAAGATGTAGTGCCCACTTGGGGGCAAGAGAACGGTGGTGATACTATCCACACTCAACAACTTTTTACTATAAAAATTTTTTTAAGAAAAAGCTCAATAGTGATGCCAGATAATTCCTAAAACTTTTGCCCAGTAGTCCGTTCTACTTGACTGTAACGATTGAGAAATGGGTTGTTGGCAAATTCTGGACTAGAATTTATTTTGGAGTTTAATTAGGAGGATGATCGCTATTGTTGATTTCAATCCCACAAGTAGACGGATCATTAACAAGTAATTTAATGATGTGTAGAGTATCGAATCGACGATGACTAATTATCAATTATTCAATTAATTTATAGTTCAATTTTTAACAACATAAAGAACACAGATTCGTATTTGATTTTAAATCTAAAACTATTCTTGTTACCACACGATTACGATATGGCCGCCACGTCAGCACAGGCCCCATATAAGCCCAGTAAGGGCCTAGTTCGCACTCTGTCAAGAACCCTATCTGGGCCCTGCTAGGGCCTTGGAATGGCCCGTCACGCGCTTGGGCCTTCGGCAGCCAAAAATCCGCGAGTCATGTGGAGGGCCTCGGCGCCCTCATGCGAACCATAGGGCCTCGTCAGGCCTCGCATCATTCGTATCCAGCGAGCAACTCAATATGTCGGGACAACCAGAGAAGTAATTAAAGAAAGATCGCGTTGATTTGGCACACGAATCCTCACAAAGAAACCGGATCGTAATCTCCTAAAATCATGCAGCGTGATAAACTCAAAGAATGAAGATGATCTCGAAGATTGCATGGATAAGGAAGGATCTTTATCACATAAGGAAGGAGAATCCGATTGAGGACCTAATTGATTTGTCTTCCAAATCAATTAGGATTCTTGCGCTATAAATACAACGTCTCCGGTTGTTCCAAGGTACGCACTTTTTATGCTTAAGAATCCCACCCTAAACTATGCTCAAATCTCTGCCTGCTTGTCTCTCCCACACCTCTCTTTTGTTCCCGCCCCCGTGTATTTCTCATATACCGGCAGTTGACTTGATCGTCGGAGTGCCAACGATCGCCGGACCCCTTTTTTCCAGAGATCTTGGTGCCTAACGGTCGTCCTAGTGTGCAGGTAACATACGAGCTGGCAGAGGAGTGACTGGAGATCTGTTGGCACGTGGACTGGTGCAGGTTCAGACGTCAACAGATTGGCGCCGTCTGTGGGAACCGAAAAACCTTACACGACCAAGTTCTTGTGGTAAAACGTGTCTTCTACCCGAAGAAGCATGACATCCAAACAGTCTACAGAAGAAGAAGTGGAGTCCCACCACACCAACCTGCGACAGGAGAGCGTTCAGGACCTACAGAACGTCAGCCGTCGCAGAAAGAGAAGACATCAGAAGAAACGGACGGTGGAACAAGAGAACCAGGACCTCATGATGGACAACGCCCGGATGAAGGCCACGCTTGAGTTGTTGGAGAATCAATCCCTCCAACATGGACCCAAGTGCAGCCGTGCCCGGAGGAGTCCCTCACCCACTGGTTCGCTAGACAGCCATGGTTCCCGAGAGGAACCTTCCGTTTCTCATGACCGGAACCCTCAGAATCCAGCTCTGAAGCTCCCGCAGGACGGTCACAAAGGGAGACCCTTCCCTGTACGAGAAAGCCACTCGGTTCCTATGGCTAGTGTGTTTGACAGGCTGGGAGTAGGGTCTTCGATCGCACCCCCCAGTCTTCACACAACAGGCGCAGCGAACACAGCGAGGCCCGTACGGAAAAGAATAAGGACCCGAGGAATCAAGAAAAGGCCGAAGACGAAAAGGAAAGGCTGGAGTGTTATGAGGATGATGACGACGAGAACCTACCCTTCACCAACTACATGAAGGCAATGGAAGTGCCAGCCAACTTCTGAATGTCTATCATGGACAAGTATAATGGGAGAGGTGATCCCACGAACCACATAAACACCTACAAGACAAAGCTCCAGGGCCAATCTCCCGCAGTGAAGTGTCAGAATTTCCATACCACGCTCACGGGTGACGCGAAGAGGTGGTACAACAAGCTAAGGCCAGGGAGCATCCAAAGCTAGCCACAACTCAAGAGGGAGTTCGTCAACGCCTTCATTGGCAATCGGACGATGATTGCTGACATCGCCCAACTCAATGATATCCGGCAAAAGGAAGGAGAAACCGTCAAGAGCTACTTTAAACGATTCAGCAACATCATCAACAAGATCGAGACGGTGACCGACGAGAAGGCCCTGGATGCGTTGATAACGGGGCTCCACATGCGAACTCCCTTTTGGAAGGACGTCCAAAATAGTCAACTGAAAGTCTACAGCCAGCTGGTGGACATCATTCAGCGTGAAATCCGATCAGAAGAAATGATCGAGAACAGAGAAAGAGCTGAAAGGGAAAGAGGAGATCGATACAAGAGAGAGGGGCGTCGCTCCCCAGAACCTCGATTCTTCCGTTTTCAGAGGAGGCGTTCCCCAGAACCCACCAACAGCCATTACCGGAGGTTCAATCAAACAGAGGTAGCCCCAGTCCCACGGACACCAAGAGCGGCTCCCCAACCAGCGGTGACCCTGCCCAAGTTCTGTCGTATACACAGGACCAGGGTGCATAACACGGAAGATTGCCCAGATGTGAGGGAGCTAATCAACCGCGGGAACTACGGGCCAGGCGAGAGGTATCAAGCGGCGCGAGGACGATGAAGACCGTCCACACAAGGGCGAAGACCTCCTCCTCAGCGCCACAACGATGGACCTCGTCGAGACGGAGGGAAGAACGAGAGGAATAGGGACCAACCGAGGGCCGAGAGGCCCCAAGGAGCCCCGCCTATCTGAGAGATAAATACCATCATTGGAGGACCATACGTCGGAGGAAGCACGATGAACTCACGACGTAACTACGCGAAGGCTGCCAGGAGGGAACCCCTGGAGAGTTGGCAGGTACACGGGTATCGCCCTAGGATACTGCCAATCTCATTCACTAAAGAGGATGAATCCGGGATACATTGCCCTAGTGGTGAGCGCCATTGTCGCCAGGAACGGCCTAGGCCGGATGTTGGTCGACGACGGAAGCGCCGTGAACATCCTATTCGGCAATGCGTTCGACCAAATGGACGTAGATCACGAACTGACGGCCATCACCGAGCTGCTATTTGGTTTTATCGGGGACAGTCTCGTCCCGCGAGGAAAAATTACCCTAGCGGTAGATTTCGGGAAGCCACCTTGCCACCTCCAGAAATTTATGGAATTCCTAATAGTCGATACCCGCTTCGCCTACCACGGGATCTTTGGTAGGCCCGCACTGAAGGATTTACAGGCGGTTACATCTATACACCACTTGGCAATGAAATTCCCGACTCCCGGAGGGATAGCTAAAATCCGTGGTAATCAGACGGAGGCACGGGCATGCTACATGAACGCGTTACGAAAAGCTGCTAAACGCGAGGATATCACCCCAGCCGCAGCAACCTGAAACCTTGCCGACGGCATTTCTGTTTTGTCTTTTTCCTGCATTGTTTTGATCTCTTTAGAGATTTTTTCTTTTTTGCCGGACGCCAGGAAATTAGGCGCCGTTCAACAATATTCGTCTTTTATGCAACCAGCGCGTCTCCCAAACGGAGAGTACCAACACGGCAGCGAGGGAGTGTGGTTCGCGGTCAACTCTAATTAACTCGCTGGGTAAACATTTTACGTGTAAGAAAGTAAGTACAAAGAACAAGGCAGCGAGGGAGTGTGATTCGCGGCCAACTCTAATTAACTCGCTGGGTAAACATTTTACGAGTAAGAAAGCAAGTACAAAGAACACGGCATCGAGGGAGTGTGGATCGCGGCCAACTTTAATTAACTCGCTGGGTAAACATTTTACGCATAAGAAAGCAAGTACAAAGAACACGGTAGCGAGGGAGTGTGGTTCGCGGCCAACTCTAATTAACTTGCTGGGTAAACATTTTACGCGTAAGAAAGCAAGTACAAAGAACATGGCAGCGAGGGAGTTTGGTTCGCGGCCAACTCTAATTAACTCGCTGAGTAAACATTTTACGCGTAAGAAAGCAAGTACAAAGAACACGGCAGCGAGAGAGTATGGTTCGCGGCCAACTCTAATTAACTCGCTGGGTAAACATTTTACGCGTAAGAAAGCAAGTACAAAGAACACGGCAGCGAGAGAGTGTGGTTCGTGGCCAACTCTAATTAACTCGCTGGGTAAACATTTTATGCGTAAGAAAGCAAGTACAAAGAACACGGCAGCGAGGGAGTGTGGTTCGCGGCCAACTCTAATTGACTCGCTGGGTAAATATTTCACGAGTAAAGAATGCAAGTACAATTAACCCGGCAGCGAGGGAGTGTGGTTCGCGGCCAACTCTAATTGACTTGCTGGGTAAACATTTCACGCGTAAAGAATGCAAGTACAATTAACCCGACAGCGAGAGAATGTGGTTCGCGGCCGACCCTATCAGACCGCTAGATAAATGGTCGGCGCAAAAGTACACAACTAGGATTCATCTGATGGCACATAAAATTCGATCGTGGCTCGCGAACCATTCCGCGCTACCAGGGACGTTATTTGCAACCTCGGACTTATACCAATAATTTCGTAAGCAACACTAAACGTCGACGGGGCCCGAAACAAGCATGCAATTCAGAGGCATCACAAACACGATAAGAGCACACACACGCAAATATAAAGGTAACTCAGCACCCTTTTATTACATACGAAACACAATACAAGAGAAGGCATAACTGCAATATATTCTAAAACCCCAGCTGCCTCTCTGGGTCAGCACATAAATGGTGTAACTAGATCTGTTAACCCTATCCCCTGGTCTACGCTGACTCTGCCCAGGTTGGGAAACCTGACTTCACCATGATTGGAAGTCTCCCAAGCCAACTTTAGTTAATTTGATGGCTTATTAGACCACACTGCTCAAAAAATGCCGTTGATGCCTTTTTTGGCAGTGGGAGACCCCCTAGCCCCGTTAACCGTTCAGGAGAGGGTCGGGCTAAGGCTTCTAAGCCTAAGTCCCCACCCCGTACGTCTGGTCTCCTGAACGTTGATTGGCCAGATTTTTGGTCCTCTGAATATTGATTCTCAGATTGACAGGCATCTTGATGAATGCCAGCCCTCCAGCCGCGCCACCATCACACGTTTTTTATCTCTATCTCGATCGCACGATAATAGCAGGTTATGAGCAACAGTCTCACGATGAACGAGTCTTGTTGGGCTCCCATCCTATTTATAAAGGGCTACGTTGGAAAAAGGTGTAATGCAATAAATACGATCATAACGAGGAATCTGGAATGGCGCAAGGACGTTCTACCTCCCCAAGGCATTGAAGACGCCAACCTTCTGGGTTCCACCAGATATCTGCGTCATCAATGCTAGGTGAATGATTCCCAAATTTAAAGCGTTTTCTCCCCCACGCGCACACAGAATCGAATCGTCGGATAAGCAAAAGGTCAATTCCAATTTTGTTTTTCAATTAATTTGGGCAACAAACATTGCAAAATATAAGTGCCCTGCCGCCTCTTCAAGGGTCAGCACACTACGGGCCTCCATCCATTGGAGGGAGTGTCTGATCACCTGCGGTACTAGGCCCGGTGTCAGGGGCCTGAGCCTCGGCAGGGCCCTGCCGAAGGAAAGAGAGGTCCCATTCCGGGTAGACCTCCATGATGCTCTCCACCAACTGCTCGCCTCCAGCTGTCATCAAACGCTGGACAAGGTCCTGATACTCGGGCGTCTCCACAAATGCATCCTGGTAAGCCTCCACCGCCTTGGCCCCGGTAACCGCACATTCAGTCCGGATCCTCTCCAATTCTAGCCTCATATCCGCCAACAACATGCCCTCCTCCGCGACCAGGGTCTCCATCCTGCTAGTTGCGTTGGCAAGGGCTTCCTAGCGGTAAGTGCCCAGTCCTCGGCCAACTTTTGGGCCTCTTCAGCGCACTTCTACGCCTCTTCGGCACTCTTCTGAAGCTCATCGGCTCTTTTCCTAGCGGTCTCGGCGGCCCGCTTTTGTTCCCAGGCGTCCTTCAGGAACTCTTTCGAGGCCTTCAATTCAATCTCATATTTCTCCTTAATATTCGCCTCCCTTACAACAGAGGCGTCGAGTTTGAATCGAAGTCCCCCTCTTTCGGACTCCAACTGTGCCTTCTCGAGCTGAACAGCTTTCAGTTCCTCGGACAGCTTGGCGGCCTTGGCTCCCTACTCATGGCACTAGCCGTCATAATTTTCTACAATACTGAATAGCTCTTTGCTCAGCACCATGCCCCGTATCAGGTTTATTTCCGCCATCTTTAGCCGCTCCCGTACAGTGGCCCCCTCGGTAGTCTTCTCCCATTTCTGGGTCCAGTAATTGTGTACGCTTGCCGCCAACATCGTAGGATGGGCCGGAAGCATCTCTAGGATGGAAGTTTCTAGTTTTTCCCAGTGTTGGGTCGTCCGAACGGGGCCCCCTTGGTTAGACGAGGGGCCAGGTTTCTTCACACCCTCGGTCCACCCCGATTTACGGGCATCTCCCATAAACCCCCCTCTGACACGGGAGCCTTCTTTTTTTGCGCACCCGTGTCGCCCACGTCCTCGGTAATGCCCTTCTCCTTGTCCTTGGCTGGGATAGGGCCGACCTGACTTGGGGCAGGCTCTGGTGGCGCAGCAGTCAGGATACCTTGTGATGACCCGGGCGCCTCCCGGACGGGCACTTGAACGGAAGACCCCTCGCCGCTAGCAGGGCGGGCAAGATGGAGTGTAGGCACGCTTCTGAACCTGAAAGCTGTTAAGAACATACGTTAATAAGCGGTGCGCCCAGATCATTGCACGCCATAGCACCAGAACATCGAAGCAAGTGAGACTTACACATTAGTCCACAACTGGCCAAAAGTTTATCGTCTTTCAGGATATTCCCAAGGCTCCAGAAGTCACTGCTGAGGGACCGAACCTTATCCCACTTCGACCTCAGCTCTCATTGGCTTCTCTTCGGGATCGGTGGCTTTCTGCAATCTTCAAAGGGAGATAAATACATCAAGTTAGGGATCATAATCAAAATTTCATGTGATTGTGGCGAGTTATACCAAGATCCCCAAAATGTCGAGAGATAGACACGTGCAGAAGAGGGTCCTCGGGCATAAATTCCCAATCCCTGTCAGCGAAGATGAACCTCTCTTTCCAGTTGTGCACCTTGTTGGGACTGTCGGTGGCCGTCCCCTATTTCTGACCCAGCCGGATAGATATATTATACTAGTCGGCAGACCAACAGGGTCAGTATATGGACTCAAACTCCCTGGGAGACAAGTCTCTTCCAGCCTTGGCAACGCTCCACAAAATATAGGAGGCTACCATCTGCCCCAGCCATTTGGCGTTATTTGACAGGGAGCTAGATTCCAGTCCCTCAACACTTGACGAAAGAAAGGGTGCATGGGTAGGCGAAGGTCTTGCTGCATCGCAGGCTCGTAGACTGCCACATACCCTTCGGGTGGATAGTCGACACGCTCTTCTGGGCTCGGGGCTCTGAGCGTCACGGACGAAGGAATATCGTAGGACAATCGTATATCCTCTAACTCCGCCTCCGTGATCTTCGACTGAGCCATGGACGCTTCGGTTGCCGACCGTTTCAGCTCCTCGTCCAGAGCCCTCGCAGCCGGAGCATCCCTCTTGTCCAGAGATCTCCTCATTTCAGGCACCCCCGCGTCCGACTTCTCCTTCACTGTCGTCTCTCCCGTCGACACGGGGGGCCTGACCTCCTTTCCACTCGTCGACGGAGCCGATGGGTCCGCAACCAGGGGCTCCGGATTCATCCATCTTGTGACTCTAGAGGAAGAAGACGATGTAGAGGTCGACGAAGAAACGCTCCCAATAATACTAGGGTTTGTGAGAACGTCGGACAGATTCTGTGAGTCGTCACCTTCAGATGACATTTGGCCGTACCCAAGTAATGGTATCGTACTGTGACTATGAAAATAAACAATGCAAACAAATTTCAACCGCTGTCTGAGCGCTTACCTCGACTGTACGGCTCAAATGGCACACCAGCTTCAAGCGTCTCGGCTATCGGCAGAATAACTACTGTAAGCACGACGGTGAGAAGACAGTGAAACTTTTGGGTAGATGCCCGATTTTATATAGGCGCATTCACACATCCACCGTCCAGTTCCCAAGCGCTCAATCGGGGCATATGGACGGTTGACGCGTGTATCCAATGGTGTAGTAGGCGGGAAAGCGGAACCTACGAAGTTAATGATTCAGGGGCGCACGCGTTCCACGCACGCCCCCATATTCCCTCTCACGCGACCGTATTTAATGCGTACATCTCCTCACTCATGATTGCCTGACCAGAAATGGACAGTCTTGATAGACAGAATCACGCCATCAGAGGGCACGTCAGCATTGGCCTGGCCCCTTGAAGTCCTCACCCGTCATGAATGTTCGACTTCAGACTTGGGAGACTATACATGGGTAGGTTGAATGGTTGAATTACTCCCTGCCGAACCACCTTAAGGATATAATTCCCATGAAACGCATTCCTGCGAGGCACATTAGCACTCTGTTTATCCTCAAAAGTCCCACGCCCATCATAAATAATAGGCTTGTACTTGGGGGACTATTGTTACCACACGATTACGATATGGCCGCCACGTCAGCACAGGCCCTATCGAAGCCCAGTAAGGGCCTAGTTCGCACTCTGTCAAGAACCCTATCTGGGCCCTGCTAGGGCCTTAGAATGGCCCGTCACGCGCTTGGGCCTTCAGCAGCCAGAAATCCGCGAGTCATGTGGAGGGCCTCGGTGCCCTCATGCGAACCATACGGCCTCGTTAGGCCTCACATCATTCGTATCCAGCGAGCAACTCGATATGCCGGGGCAACCAGAGAAGTAATTAAAGAAAGATCGCGTTGATTTGGCACACGAATCCTCACAAGAAAACCGGATCGTAATCTCCTAAAATCATGCAGCGTGATAAACTCAAAGAAGGAAGATGATCTCGAAGATTGCATGGATAAGGAAGGATCTTTATCACATAAGGAAGGAGAATCCGATTGGGGACCTAATTGATTTGTCTTCCAAATCAATTAGGATTCTTGCGCTATAAATACAATGTCTCCGGTTGTTCCAAGGTACGCACTTTTTACGCTTAAGAATCCCACCCTAAACTCTGCTCAAATCTCTGCTTCCTTGTCTCTCCCACACCCCTCTTTTGTTCCCGCCCCCGTGTATTTCTCATATACCGACAGTTGACTTGATCATCGGAGTGTCAATGATCGCCGGACCCCTTTTCTCTGGAGATCTTGGTGCCTAACGGTCGTCCTAGTGTGCAGGTAACATACGAGCTGGCAGAGGAGTGATTGGAGATCTGTTGGCATGTGGACTGGTGCAGGTTCAGACGTCAACAATTCTAATTATTTTTAAATAAATATAATTTATCATGCAATTAAAATAAATTGTTGAGTACAATTTCAAGTTTTACTAATACTAGGATTCACGAATCTACCTACACGTTTCTTAATTAATTATCCTTTAATCGCTTTAGTTTATAATTACCTTGGAATGAAAATCGGTGATCTTATAATAATCAAAAGCCTTTCTCGATGGTCAATCAATTGTATGTCGATATGCGAATCTAATTATCTCTAATTAAGTTTCGAACATAAAAATATGCATTAAAAATCTCAAGAATACCTAACTGGATTTCATAAAGCATAATATTAATTTATATCTATTATTGGACCATATGTTATTCAAAACCACGTGCTTATCTATATTAAACATCTCGACTTTAATATAGATCACAATATATTTTAATGGTGATCAAGTATTAAAATATTAGAAATAATGAATAAAGAACAATTAATCCAAAAGCAATTAATTAATAAAACGAAAAAATTTCTAATTAATTAAAAATACGAGGTTTCATCGTTCATCTTAGCAATAAGTAAATTAGCCGGACATGATTTTATTAATTATTACAATTATTAAATTCATCATGTTCCAAAGAAAGAAAAAGAAAAAGTAAATAAAACCCTTTCATCCCGGCTCAAGAATCTTCAATATTCTTCTTAAATATTCGATTCTTCCTTTTTTTCTTCTACTCAAAATTCACCTCCCGCATTATGTCTATTATCTGTCTTTTATGCTGCTCTTTGAACTCTTCAAAACATGTCTTTGGTCTTTGTTTTATCTTGGAGTTGTAGAGTTTCATTCCTATCACGAAACTGCCAACTAACTCCTCCGGAAAGCCATGCGATCGCATGGACTTATGCATTGCGATCGCATGGTATAAGCCTTTTATGTTCTACAGCTAAAAAGATGGCCTTGCAATCACATGTTTGGATAACCATGCGATCGCATGGTTACCTTAAATGCATTTCCTGATTTTCTTTCTTTGATATTTGAATGCCAAATCCCTCAAATATCTTTGTCTTAGCAATTAAGTCCTATTTTTGCTCTCTTTTTCGTCAGATCGACACTTGAATTTAATTATTTCCTAAAATAATAAGAAAACAAGGTGCCATTAAAACTAAAAACATGTAAGAATATTTATAATCGTCCCTTTTTGTAAGCTCTAATAAGTACAAAATTGTACTTATCAATCACAAGTCACTACTAAAAATCGCCTTCTCACCAACGGAAATTTACCAACAGATTATTTCCGTTGGTAATCAGCAACGGATTATCCGTTGGTAAAAGTGACGACCTTTCAACTACGGTAATTAGCGACGACTTTTCCGTTGGTAAAAGTAATAGTTTTTCACCAACAAATTTTCACCTTTCACCAACGGAATATCCGTTGGTAAAGAGTGAATCATATCACCAACGAAAATTTCGTTGGTGATAATACTTTATTTTGAAAATTAAAAAATAATTCGACCTTTCACCAACGGAATATTCGTTGGTGAAGAATGAATCATATCACCAACAAAAATTCCGTTGGTGATATTACTTAATTTTGAAAATCAAAAAATAATTCGACCTTTCACCAACGGAATATCCGTTGGTGAAGAGTGAATCATATCACCAACGGAAATTCCGTTGGTGATATTAATTAATTTTGAAAAACAAAAAATAATTTGACCTTTCACAAACTGAATTTTCGTTGGTGAAAAGTGAATCATATCACCAACGGCAATTCTGTTGGTGATATTAATTAATTTTGAAAACCAAAAAATAATTCGACCTTTCACCAACGGAATATCCGTTGGTGAAGAGTGAATCATATCACCAACGAAAATTTCGTTGGTGATATTAATTAATTTTGAAAACCAAAAACTAATTCGACATTTTACCAACCGAATATCCGTTGATGAAGAGTGAATCTTATCACCAACGAAATTTTCGTTGGTGATATTAATTAATTTTGAAAACCAAAAAATATTTCGATCTTTTACCTACGGAATATCCGTTGGTGAAGAGTAAATTATATTACCTACGGAAATTTCGTTGGTGATATTAATTAATTTTGAAAACCAAAAAATATTATCAACCTTTTATCTTCGGAATATCCGTTGGTGAATGCTGAATCATATTAATTATCTACGGAAATTTTGTTGGTGTTATTAATTAATTTTAAAAACCAAAAAATATTTCGACCTTTCACCTACGGAATATCTATTGGTAAAGAGTGATTCTTATTACCTACTGAAATTCTGTATGTGATATAAATCAATTTTAAAGACCAAATTTAATGAAAAATAGATTTTGGAGATGAAAAAAGGTCAGTCGAACAAGCACTCATTTAACATTCGAATTTTCTTGAAAGAAGTTATATGTGCAATTACAATAATAAAAAAGATTCAAACTATAATCTCATACGAAGAAAATATAGGTGGAGTAGTTTACCTATTGTACGACATCACTTTAGTTGGGCATTTCGTGTTTAAATGTGAAAGCAAATAATGTTTATCGTCATTTCATACAGTTTGTACAGCTATAAATTTTTTTTGAACAATATGTGATATTTTATGTTTAAGTGTTAACACAATGTGGAATTTGATTTTTTACTAATATTTATTTTTTTACTTTTTAAGAAATTATAGAAAATATTGCTCATTGAACTAATATATATTATAAAAAAAAAAACAATTACAAGAATTCATTTGTCTCAAATGGTTTGGCTGTAACTTAACAACTCTTAGGTCAAATGTTCAAGTCACATTATATCCATTCTAAATTAATAAAATAATAAAAATGCTTGACAAAGCTTAGCGGATTGGGTCGGGCCTTTGGTGGGTTGAGTTTCAATCCCATAATTGGCAAGTCGGGTCAGGGGTCCACCAAATATATAAAATTATTATTTTTTAATTATTAAAAATTTGCACTATTACCGACGGAATTTCCGTAGGTAAAGACTTGGACATTACCTACGGAAATTCCGTTTGTAATAGTGTTTGTCATTTCTGTTGCTATTTTGAGGGTCGCTGAAAGTTACCAACGGAATTTCCGTTGGTAAAAGCGCATGTCATTACCAACGGAATTTCCGTTGGTAAAGGGTTTGGTCATTACCAACGAAAATTTCGTTGGTAAAAAGTTGGGACATTACCAACGAAAATTCTGTTTGTGAAGTTCACAAACGAAAATTTCGTTGGTAACTTTTAGCGACCCTCAAAATAGTAACGGAAATTCTGTTGCAAATAGTCCGTTGGTAGCGACTATTAGGCACGGATATTGTGGCTTCAGCAACAAAAAATTCGTTTCTGAAGCCATGCTTTTTTGTAGTGATTTTGAGCCCCACTCTATGCGTGGGATGTGGTGATGAGAAGATATATACAAATGCAATTTCACAAATAGAAGAAATATAAAAAATGTGGTGTATTTTATTAATAAATATATCATTTAAAGGGTCTTGATCTCCTACCCACTTATGTTACCCACTTATAATGCCTACGCTGAGGTAGCATCACATGATTGGTAGTTCGTGGTCCTATACTCATTATTTTTACCAATCTTGTAATGACACTTCAACGTGGACATTATAAATACAAAACATAAGTAGATAAGAGATGAAGACTCACCATTTAAAATACAATCTTTGATCACAAGAATACATATCAATCAACAAACAACTTATTAGAATATAAATTAAATAAACTGAAGCATTTAGGGTGCGTTCTCTTTGATGTTTTGGGGCTATTTTCCGTTTTTAGTTTTTGAAAATAATGAAAACACGTTCTCTTTTCTATTTTGAAAAATGCATTTTCTAAAACACCAAAAAAATTTGCAAAGAAAACGGAAAACGATATTTAATCGTTTTGGGCGTTTTTTGTACAAAACGCGGAGTTGGTGAAAATGGCCAAAACGCGCGTTTTCAAAATGGAGGTCAAGGTTTCGATTCCTGCTTCAGCCTTTATTTTTTTTCTTTTTTTGGACGCTGGGCAAAAATTTTATAATTTAAGCATTATCCGCTTTTTTTGACAAAACCCAGCCTCTTACCCCAATGGCCAGGTGTGTGGATTTGAATGTGGAGGTCCAAGGTTCGAATCCCAGCTTGTTTCCTTCTTTTATTGAATTTGTTTAAATGTTTTTAATGGGTTTTAATTGTTTTTAATGGTTTTTAAATATTTTTAATTTTATAATTAAATATTTTTATTTGTATTTAAATGTTTTGCATTGTTTTTAAATGTTTTAAATTCTTTTAGTAAATGTTTTAAATTCTTTTTAAATATTTTTAATTGTTTTTAAATATTTTAATTCCATAAATAATATTTTTAATTGTGTTTAAATGTTTTAATTCCATAATTAATATTTTTAATTATTTTTAAATGTTTTTAATTCCATAATTAAATGTTTTTAATTGTATTTAAATGTTTTTAATTGTGTTTAATTGTTTTTAAATATTTTTAAATGTTTTTAAATGTTTTTAAATCCATAAATTAATGTTTTTAATTGTGTCTAAATGTTTTTATTGTTTTCAAATATTTGTAATTCCAAGTTTAAATTGTTTTTAATTCTAAGTCCAAATTTCTCCAAAAATTCAAGTAAACACGTTTTCGAGTTTTCTGTTTTCAGAAATAATTTTCGAAAACACAAAAAAGAACGCATTTTCAAAAATCTCAAAACAAACACTCAAAACACAAAACACAAAACGAATTCAAAACTCAAAACACAAAACTCAAACACAAAGAGAACGCACCCTTAGTTTCCCCATGAATCCATTTCCCGTTGTTGTTCCAACATGATAAGAAGGGCGGAATACTTTGTTCATTTCTGAAGAAATTAGTAGGATCAACTTTAGTTTTCACTTGAACCAATCTGTCGAAATTATTCTTAAAATATTTACGTCCCCAAATACTTGCTTGTGCGTAGCTTGTATTGCCTTTATTATTGACTCCTATATCAAGATCTCTGTAATTGATGTATGCAGCTCTTGGAAACTTGGAAACATAAGGAGCCGTGTAATTGTAAAGTCTTCTAATCCAATTTATATACCTTTCTGATGCATCTTCTTCATCCCAATTCACCAAGTAATGAATCTTGTACAAATTACCAGCTCTGTGTGGAAAGGGAATGGCAGATTCTGAAATTTCATCCATTCTTCCACCATATGGGCTCAATATCATGGAGGCATCCTCGGCTTCCTCTTCTAAAAGCAATTTCCATATTCCTTTAAGCCCATTCGTAGAAATAGGTTTTTGAACATAGTCTGATTTTGCTTTGAAGTGTCGTACATTCGGTTGAGTCCTATTCAACAACACACCAAGTGATTCTGTAGGAAACCCACTAAAATATGGGATTGACTCTATCCATCTCATTTCAGTGCAATCTTCTCTCTGCAAACCCAACTCTGGGAAGCTTTCTTTCATCAATGGAAGCAATGTTTCGACACTACCAAGGAACAATGAATTAAATAAAGCATGTATGGTTCTCCCCCCATCTTGGCTTGATTTCACCCTTCCTAAATAGATTCTGATGAATAAATTTTTGTCGAATTTGTGTGCGACATATTGCCATCGATGAACAATATTTATGGCGTCCTGTTCTACAGTTCTGTCAATGGTAAATACAGTGACTTTTTCTGGAACGGCCACCAATTGTATCTTCCAAGCAAGAATGACTCCAAAACTGGCACCTCCGCCTCCTCTTATGGCCCAGAAGAGATCTTCACCCATGGAATTTCTGTTGAGAATTTTTCCATTAACATCAACCATGCGAGCATCAATAATATTATCTGCTGCAAGGCCATATTTTCTTAACAATGTTCCATACCCTCCTCCACTGAAGTGCCCACCAACACCAACAGTAGGGCAAACACCAGAAGGAAAACCTAGGGTTCTACTTTTAGTACAGTTGGCCGATTGTTGAACCTGCTTGAACCCACGCAGTTTTCTTCTCAACATCAACGCTTGTTTCGCATAGGTTGAAAAGATCAAGAATGACAAAAGTGACTTGAGATACATAGGAAAGTCCTTCATAGTCATGTCCACCACTGCGAACCCGTATTTGCATACCATTTTCTTTGGCACAATAGATGATGGGCTGAATCTGGGATTCATGCACGGGGGTAATAATGACTAAGGGTTTATGTGTCGTTTCTGAAGCAAATCTAAGGTTTTGAATGGAGAAATTCAGGATGGACAAGTACGAAATATTTTTGGGTGTATAAACGACGTTGGAGATTGAGGTGTGATCGTTAGATTGAAGGGACAAACATTGAAGAAAATCATCGTGTCCATAAGAGCACGAAAAGAGGAAAAGAAAAGCAAATAGAATGGAACGATAGCTTGGAGTCTTCATCACTAGTTAAGGCTGATGAATTTGTGTATTGCAGAGTGTAAAACATGTTCAATTTGTAGTGTCATCTTTTGCAGCCGTGAACGTTAAATCTGGTTTGAATTTCTGATGATTTTAATGGCACATTTGTCAATTGTGTCACCTCAGCTGAAGTAATAGCCGTGAACGTTAAATCTGGTTTGAATTTCTGATGATTTTAATGGCACATTTGTCAATTGTGTCACCTCAGTTGAAGTAACAGCCGTTAGGTAATAAACCATTTCAAAAAGTTAACCAAAAATACGTGATAGAGGAATCTTTGAAGTGTCTTCACATGTGATTAACTTAAAACGCTTAGACACCCATCTGTCCATCACTTTCAGTTATCCTCATATCTTGTTTCATAAATGTTCTATAATCATGTACCTAATTCGTAGAAGACGCACTCCTACAAATGCACGATAACATATACAAGTTGCTCACGAAGACTGTGTACTTAATTAATATTGAATTTAATTAATTTTAACCTCATATGAACAATTGGTGAAAATAAAACGGGAATTGTTTGTACTGAAAATTTATAAAACTAAGTATTTTTTGACATATTTAAAATCATTCATTAGATCAAATTCCCCTACTTTATTTGACATATTTCTTGAATAAATGTAAAACTACTATGTTACCATCTGATTTTGGTGATGCCTCTACGTTAGCAAAAGCTTCCTAGTCCCAGTAAAGACCCAGGTTAGGCCCTATGAGCCCAGCGAGGACCTAGTAAAATCGTAGAGGGCCTCAAAGACACAGCAATATCTTAGCACTCCTGAATCAAGTACATTGAAGCCCATAAAGGGCCTCGACGCTCTTAGTCGATCCAGCTTCACAGGTCTTCAAATCCATCATAGCTCGCAGACATTGTGATATTTCAAAATGACCAGAGAGAGAACTAAAAGAAGACTATGTTTGATTGCTACACGGATTCTCACAAAGAGACCAAAACTCAATCTTCTAATGATTAAGCAACGTGATATTGGAGATCAACTCAAATAAGGGCCGAAATCTAGGAGATTGTGTTGATAACCAATCATCTCTTATCCCATAAGGAAGGAGAATCCCATCAGATGTCAAATTGATTGTTTACCTAAGTCAATTAGAACTCTGAAGTTATAAATACAACATTTCCGATTATTCTAAGGTACGCATTATTCTCACCATTAAACTCTACTCAATTTTCTGCTTGCTTGTCTCTCCCACACCCAAAACACTCACTCCCTCGTATATGATTCTATATACCGACAGTTAACTTAATCGTCGGAGTACCAACGATTGTCGAACCTTTTTTCCTCGGTGATCTTAGTGCCTAACGATTGTCTTAGTACGTAGATAATATACAAGCTAGCAAATGATTGATTGGATATCTGTTGATACGTAGATAATGTAGATTCCCAGGTCAACGGATTGGCACCGTCTGTGGGAAACGAAAATACATTAACAACCAAAATATTTATGGTAAAACGTGTTTTCTACCAGAGAGAACATAGCAACAGATGACTCTCTGCAAGAAGAAGTAGAGTTCCACCACACGGACCAGATGCAGTAAAGCGTTCAGAATCTCCAGAACGTAACCGTCATAGAAGAAAGAGACAACGACAGAAGCAGACTACCGAGCAAGACATCCTGGACATGAAAAAGGACAATGCCCAGATGAAAGCGGTGCTTAAACGGTTGGGAAATCAATCTCCCCAATCTGAACCTAAGCGTAATCATGATTGGTGATAAGTGTAGTTTTACACTTATTTGGACCATCAAAAGTGGACAATTGTAAGTACTCTTAAGTGATTTTCTACTTAATTATGTGTCTATTTAATTGTTTTAGGTCAAAACCCCGAGATCGGATGGAATTGGAGAAAAATAAAAAAAAATAGGCGAAAAGGGACTGAAGGCGTACAGAAACTTGGATATGGGGATTAACTTGAAAATATCTAAAAGTTGAAGGACTTGGGTTGCAAATAAAAGAGGACTAAATTGAAATGAAAGAAGAATTAGAGGACTAAAGAGGAAAAAAATCCAAAGTTGAAAGACTTGGTCTACAAATAAGTGGGAAAAAGACAAATTATGAAGAAGGACCAAACCGTATATATGTTGAACCTTGTAGGACTAAGCATGCAATATAGGGATTGAATCCAATTTTGGCCGAATTCTCACTATTTGCCGCAGACTTACCATGGTTTGCAAACCGCGGTTCAACCGCGGCAATGCACTGTTCGCGCGTCTGGGTGATTTTTGGCTTATTTTTAATTTCAATTAGTGTTTTTTTCATCTTTTCATGTACATGAGTTTCAATTTTAGTAAAACACTATATAAAGACTTGACCTAGGTCAAAAGAAGGAGGTTAATTCTTTGGAGAACACAAAAGAAGACAGAGAAAAAAACGGCGAAGAAAACGAAGAACGACTAAGATCAAGAAGATTGGAGCGGGAAAACAAAGATTTCTTGGTGCAAGATACTCAACTTTTTCTCCTCTTTTATTCAAGATCCGGTTATGTATTCGAAACTCTTTATCTTGTCTTCTTCCCGAATCACGAGTAGCTAAATTCATATATAGACCACTTTGTCGTTACCACCTTAGCTGTAAGGCGATTTAGAGATTTAACCAAATTTTGGCTTTATTGATCATTGCCAAGATTTTTGGACGCTTTTGGTGTAGTAGGCGACTTTGTGGTTACCACCGTAGCTGAAAGGCGATTTAGAGACTTAACCAAATTTTGGTTTTATTGCTCACCACCAAGCTTTTTGGGCACTTTTTATGTAGTAGACCACTTTGTGGTTACCACCTTAGCTGTAAGGCGATTTAGAGATTTAACCAAATTTTGGCTTTATTGCTCATCGCCAAGCTTTTTAGACGCTTTTTGGTTACCATCTTAGTTGTAAGGCGATTTAGAGACTTAACCAAATTTTGTTTTTATTTCTCACCGCCAAGCTTTTTGGGTGCTTCTAGTGCAGTAGACCACTTTGTGATTACCACCTGAGCTGTGAGGAGATTTAGAGACTTAACCAAAATTTGGTTTTGTTTCTCATTGCCAAGCTCTTTAGGCGGTTTTGGTTTTTCCTTTATAGCTTGTAGATCAAGACGATTTGTTCGCACAAAGATTGCCCAGAAGGGTGGACTCAGTAGGCGCACCAAAACGTCCAGCTAGGCTGGCCCTTCCTAAGCACCCTTATCATCTGCCGCCGCCCAGGCTTTTCATTAAAAATATCTTAGGACTACAAAAGTGCCCAAGGAAATAGCATTACAAAGAAAAAAGAAATGAGCATAAACAAGTCGATAAAATAGAAAGCACCGATGTCTTTTATGAGGACCAGCAATCAGTGTTACACTATAGAAATACAACAAGAGTCCTAGAATAATAAAAAAGAAAATAGTAAAAGTCTTAACCATATTTACAATGTTAAGTGTCAACTTCTTCATGTGCTTTCCTTTTCTATTGGTAGTATTTTAAGATGTTCGGCGTTCTATGGTCTACTCATCGGCTTCCCTTTTAGATCTTTAAGACTGTAGGCTCTCTTTCCCAGGCTTCTGATGATTTCCTATGGTCCTTCCCAATTTGGCCAAAGCTTGGATGGTGAATGCCCAATTGCTGCAGCACTTCTGAGCACCAAATTGCCAGGCTGGAACATTCTTGATTTTACTCGTCGGTTGAAATATTCTGTAGCTTTCCGCTTATAAGTTGTCATTTTGATTGCTGATCTCTCTCGAACCCCTTCGAGGAGGTCGAGCTCAGAGCATGTCGCTACTGGGTCGAGCTGCTCGACATTCAACCTGCCAATCTTGCTTAAGATCTCTACCAGTACTATTGCTTCCATCCCAAGACACATTTTGATTAGTGTCTCTCATGTTGGCTCTCTAGGGGTCGTATGGTATGCCCACAACACGTTGGGTAACTCGTCTGCCTATAATCCCTTTTCTTCATCCAGTCTTGTTTTTACATCCCAAAGTATTGTTCGAATCATTACTTCAGCCTGCCCATTTGATTGCGGGTGTGCCACTGAAGTCAATCGGTGATTGGTATTGTAACTTTCACAAAAATCTCTGAAACTATGGTTATCAAACTATCTGCCATTGTTGGTCACGATATCCCAAATCTGTAAATTATGTTTTTCCATACACAACCTTGAATTTTAGCTGTGGTTATCATTGTTAAAGGCTCTACTTCTACCCATTTGGTGAAGTAGTCAATGGAGACTAGCAAAAATTTTCTTTGACCCTTGGCGGCAGGAAAAGTCCCAAGATGTCCATGCCTCATTGGAAAAAAAGGACAAACTCCGAAAATGGCAGATTGCTGTTCAGCGGACACATGGATTAAGTTGTCATAGCATCGACAGGCATCACATTTCTTCACCAAGTCTCTAGCGTCTTCTTTCATGGTAGACCAATAATACCCTTGCTGCAAGGCCTTGAATGCAAGAGTCACGGCCCCCCGGTATTACCACAAATTCTGCCATGTATTTCGAACAACACTTCTTTGGCCTCAATGGGTCGCAAACATTTCAAATAATGCATAGTGAAGCTCTGTTTATATAATTGTCCGTCAATCATAGTGAACATGGCGGCTCTAACCTTTATCCTTTTTGCTCGACTAGGTCTCCCGGCAATGTGTCTTTTACAAGATAATTCATTATTTGATCAACCCAACTTGTTTCAAATTCAATGTCTACAATTTCTATCGCATTCAGTATGCTCGACTGCTTCATTGTTTGCATGCTTGTTGTGCTAAGCGAATTTCTCAGATTTGCCGACGCTAACTTGGATAGTGCGTCTGCTCGAGAATTATCTTTTTTTGGGACTTTGGTTATCTTGAAGTTGGAGAATTTTCTTTGTAAATCTCTTACTTTCATTAAGTATGTTGCCATTTTATTGTCTTTTGCTTCAAAGTCACCGGTTATTTGTCCCACTACTAGCTGTGAGTCACTACAGATTTCAACTGATAACACCCCAATCTGACCGTCAGATTTAGCCATGTGATTACTGCTTTACACTCAGCATCATTGTTTGTGGTTGAGGACTCAAAGCGAAGAGAGTATTCTAGTTCTTCAAACTCTGGCCCTATCATGATGATCTCCACGCCACATCCTTTACTATGTGAAGAACCGTCCACAAAAATTTTCCACTCTGCTGCCTCATCTTTGGGTATGCTCGGCAGGATGGTAAGTTTTGCAATGAAGTCTTCCAATACTTGTGCCTTTATGGCTGTCCTTGACTTAAACTCGGTATCGAACTCGCTTAGCTCGACTGTCTATTTGAGCATCCTTCCTGACGTCTCCGGACGATTGAGGATTTGCTTGATAGGCTAATTGGTCATGACTTGCACGGTTTGAGACTAGAAGTATCAGAGAAAACACCAATTGTTCCACTAGGTTGTAGCGGGTCTCTTCTCCTTTTAACACTTGACTTACATAATAAACTAGTCTCTGAACTTTTGTGAATTCTCTTATCAACACTGCACTGATGGCATGGGGTGATACTGCCAAGTACAAACATAACACATCTCTAGGATGAGGTCGAGTTAGGATTGGAGGTTTCTGTAGTGATTGTTTTAGTACATCGAGTGACTCATCGCATTCTGTGGTCCACTTAAAGTTGCTTGAACCCCCAATTGCCTTAAAAAGTGATAGCATTTGTCAGCTGCCCTACACATAAATCTATTTAGGGCGGCTACCCGTCCAGTCAACCTTTGTACATCCTTTTTCATAGTCGAGATTTTCATCTCTAAGATTGCCCATATCTTATCAGGGTTAGCCTCGATTCCTCATGAATTCTAAGAATTTTCCACCAGTTGTGCCAAATATACACTTCTCTGGATTGAATTTTAGCTTGTTTCACCTGGCGACATCAAACACTTGCTGCAAGTCAGATATATGATCGCATGTCTTACCACTTTTGACCACCATATCATCAACATAGGCCTCAATCACGTTTTCTATTAAGCTGCCAAAAACTTTGTTTACCATCCTCTAGTAGGTCGATCTAGCATTTTTCAGCCCGAATGGCATAGCTGTGTAGAAGTATGTCCCAAAATCAGTGATAAATGATGTTTTTTCCTGATCTGATTCTTCCATAGAGATTTGATGGTATCCCAAGAATGCATCATGGAAACTGAGTCGCTCATGGCCAGATGTGGCGTCTACCACGTGATCGATACGGGGTAGGAATCTTTTGGACATGCTTTGTTCAACCATGTGTAATCTACACACATACGCCACTTTCCATTCAACTTTTTCACTAGAACAATATTAGCTAGTTACTCTGGGTACTGAACTTCTAGAATGAAGCCTACCGTCAGCAACTTTTCGACCTCTTCTTTTGTGGCAACTTGTCTGTCTAGAGTGAAGTTTCTTTTCTTTTGCTTAACTTGTTTGGCTTCTGGTAAAGTACCCAATCAGTGTTGAGCAACTGGTGAACTGATTACTGAATATCACTTGGATTCTAGGCGAAGACATCTATGTTGTTCGTTAGATACACTACAAGAAATATATACTTTCCTTACAAAACTTCTACAGACAAATTGAGATTTGTCTATGGAATTAACTTTTTCCCACAAACTCCTTTTTTGGTAGGGCCATAGTTTGTTATGAAATTTTCAAAAGTGTGATAACTTGTGCCCACAAACATTTATATTTGTCCTGACAAAAAAATTTGTCGAGTGAAGCATATCTTTTGCCGACAAAAAGAAAGACTAATTTGGGGGCTAAGAAATCTAATATTTAGCTGGGAAATTTCCCACTTTTTTGTTTCATTTTAGTGCTTACAAAAGAGCTATTTGAAGGTTAAAATTTAAAAAAAAAAAAAAAGAAAGAAACAAAGAAAAATATATGAAAATCATTCCACCCTTAAACAATAATTTCTGCCTAAATAGCCTTCTCTCCCTCTCGACCCTGAATTCTAAAATATTGGTGCCTCCCGCCTCCATTGAAGTTTGATGCCAATGCCCAATTTACCTCCCGCCTCCATAGAAGCCATTACCCAAACCTTCATACAAGCCATTGCCCAAAATCTCCATAACAGCCTCCCGCCTCCCGCCTCCCGCCTCCCACCTCCCACCTCCCACCTCCATAGAAGCCAGTGCCCAAACCTCCCTCTGAAGTGTGAAGCTGCACCTCGCGGGGTATTGTCCAGCCTAAAATTTTTCCCCAAGCCTCCCTCTCCTGCACTCTACAGAAGCAATTTCTCAAGCCCTTCTCCAATTGAAAACTGTGTAGAAGCAATTCCCCAAGCACACCAGAGGAGAAAGTTAGGTTAGAAATCTTCCTTCTTTTGATTATTTTTAATTGTTGATGAGATGTGAATCTGTTGATGGGTATACTTTGATTCTTATTACTTATCTCGAATAAAGAAATTTTCGTTAAAAAGTGGAGATTTTTCAATCAAGCGTATTTTGATTTTTATTTAATAGCAATTTTGTTTACAATTGAATTAAGATTGTGTTTGAATGTTGTGTAGTGTTTGGCTCAAGCTTACGAATGCCAAACACTACACGAATGTTGAAAAAGGCTAATAAATGTTCTCTGTTGAATCTTTATTTAATGTCCCAGAGTTATGAGATTATTTTTAAATACTGTACTGCTGAGATAAATTAGCTTTAAGCAAGCAAAAGAGCATTTCTTTCCATTGATTTTGTGAAGTTTTAGGAAATCCAACACGAAAATTTCACTCTGTAAGAGTGTTTTAGGATTGGTGACCGGATTAGTATTCTTGAGAGATGAAAAACAACATTGATGATGGAGAAATAGAGTTATCAGTGGATTTATCTGGTAATGTTCATGGAACACTTTCTATGGATTCAGTTCTTGATGATTTACTGAGAAAATTCAAAAACATGTACCCACACCCACACTTGCAAATCCTCCGGGACCCGATGCTGCACACACTCACACCTATGTCTTTCCATCAGAAGAAGACAACAATCCGCACGATAGAACAAGTCCCAGGGTGAAACCTAGTAGGCCTTAGGGAAATAGAGAAGCGGTTAGGAAGTACAGAGAGAAGAAAAATGTGCATGCAGCCTATTTGGAAGAGGAAGTCAAGAAACTGAGATTTTTGAACCAACAGTTGATAAAGAAACTACAAAGGCAGGATAATCTTGAAACTGAGATTTTGAGGCTGAGGGGTCTCTTTTTGGATCTTAGAAGAAAGGTTGACAATGTTAGTCGATAAGAAATGTCCCTTGAAGGTTTGATGTGGACTGTGTGTATATATTAGGTGAATAATGTGGATTGTGTGTATATCTTAGGTGTGAAATTTTGCATATCCTAGAAAGTTTTTGCCCTTGTGCTTCTTTGCATTCTCATTCTTGCAAAGTTTTGAAGTTTTAAACAAAATGTTCACTACCTCATATAGTTTTTTCGTGTCTTGCTTGCATCTTGGAGCAAATGATCACTTCTACACACAATTGTAATATGATTGCTCTAAGGTCTTCCAGATCTTCATCTGCGTCCCTCACATGGTTGACTGAACCTGTCCTTTTGTTGTGTTGTGATTTATGGACTGAAACTGAAGACGATACATTGACGAAGAGTTATGAACATCTGCTATCTACTGTTTCATTTTATGAAGCCTGCTTTGTCATCATCTGCACTAATATAGAAGATAGGGGTTGGAATTTTGTCATCATTTTATGAAGCCTGCTTCTTCATTTACTTGCATATTCTACTTAAAATATGTAGTATTAAGGTACAATATTGGTTTTTATTAATTCTTATAGTAATTTAAATGTTGTAACTTATATGTAACCTACATTTTTAGCTTGCATGATTAAGACATAGTTGTCTTGTGGATAGTTATTGTTAAAAAATTAAAAAAAAACAAAAAAAACAAAAACAAGAAAAGAAAAGAGAGAGAGAGAGAGAGAGAGATATTGGTTGGGCTATTTGGTAACAATTACGTTCTCTGCTTTTCTAGATAAGCCAAAAGTTCTTTTCATTTTGGATAGAATAAATTTTAGGGGTATGTGGTTCCTTTGCACACCATGCACGAAGGAAAATGGCAAAACCCTGTTCAATAAGTGGAACACATTAGCTGTCTGTTCTCAACATTCTTTTAAATTCATTCTGCAAACATTATTGACCCTATAGTTGAATGAATGAATTGTTCTTAAATTTCTGTAGATTTCATTGTTGATAGGATTTATGAAATGTTTTTGGGTGTCATTTAGGTTTTTATTACTTTAGAATAAACACCAGATGCAATGTTTCGAACTGATATGGTGAACTATGCATTGATTGGGTTGATGAGAGATCTTAGGGGGATCGCGATGGCCACGAATAAGTTAGGCTTTATAATTATGAGTTATCTCTTAATGATGGATTTTATTATTGCTTGCATTGACTCTTGTCATTAAATTTTTTTCAGTCGCAGAACTTATGGGTTTCTATTTGAATGGATATATCCTGCTCACATGCCTTTTTTTTTGAGGGGCATCTCACATTGGGCTGATAAACCAGAGGTCAGTTATTTTCACTGATAATATCAAATTTTCATTGGAGAAGATGAAAATTTAAACAAAAATAGCACTGACTGTAAGACTATTGCTTCAGCAGTATCATCGAAAATTATACATGTAAGTACATGCCAAATAATCGAATTTTTTTCATTGTAAGATTATATTGGATTCAACAAGTGTCGCCTGAACTTATAATAAGAATGCTACAATTCTGGCTATATCTTGAGTAGGAGCATCTTAAGTTAACATTTATATGGCCTAAATTAGATATCTAATACATTCTATGTAACATTGATTTTGGCTTGGGATGGAATTGAGGCTTTGGATGATTTATTGATCTCATATTTTCTATTCCGATTGATCTATAATCTCTTATCCTATATTTATATGGCACTACTGTACTTAATTGGTTGTTAAGCCTATCTCTCCATACATAAGTGGTGGTTACCAATGTAAGGTGTGTACATGCTTCTACCACATGGATATATTACAGACTAATATACGAGTATATGGTTGCCTTACAACTCAATGCAAATAGATTTTCATATAGATGCTTGATAAGTGTGATTTTACACTTATCTAGACTATCAAAAGTAGACAATTGTAAGTGTTCATAAGTACTTTTCCACTTAATTGTGTGTTGATTTAATTATTTCAGGTCAAAACTCAAGATTGGATGGAATTGGAGAAAAACAAAACAAAATAGGCGAAAAGGACTGAAAGTGTACGAAAACTTGGAGATGGGGGTCAACTTGCAAACCTCCAAAAGTTGAAGGACATGGGGTGCAAATAAAAGAGGACTGAATTGAAATATAAGAAGGAATCAGAGGACTAAAATGACTACAATCAAAAGTTGAAGGACCACAAGCACAGAATGGACAGAATTTTCAACTGGACGAACGCCCCTAGACCAAAGCTGGGCGTGCGCCCAGCTGAAGCAGAAAGCGACTGAGGCTGTTTTCCAAGCCTGGGCGTGCGCCCAGGCCATTTTTTGGCATGCAAATTTTATTTTATTTTGTTTCCTTTTTTGAGTTCAAAAACAATTAGGAAACTTGTAGTCCACGATTTTGATGATTTTGAGGGATCTTTTAGGTCATCTTGAGAGACCTATAAATAGGACATATACTCTCATAACAAAGGTTGTTGAAATTCTTGTGAAAAATCATATTGAGAGAGGGAGATATCAAGAGACGAAGAACAAGGCGGAATTGAAGATTGGAGCTTGAAGACAGATATTTCTTGGTGCAAGATATTCAACGTCTCTTCCTCTATTATTTTCAAGATCCGGTTATGTTTTCAATTCTTTTCATCTTTTCTTTCTCCCGAGTCATGAATAGCTAGATTTTATGTTTGGATGAACGATGTAGCCTAAGTTAACTTCTTTAATTTCGAATCTCAAGTTTTGATTTATAAATTGATTAAGTATATGATTTTACTTCTTGTCTTAATGCTTTGAATGATTGGCCATTATTTCATTGATTGTATGGATTGTAATGAACTGAGAAGTGAATTATTGATCTAGATCACGTAGTAAAATCCAGCAATTGGATGAAAGGTAGAGATACGCTTTTATTATTGCTGCGGTCTAAATTGAATTCCTAGGAGATTTCATGCATCTAATTAAGGACCATTCTGACTGCCTAAGTTGACTTAATTAGATAGGACTAATTTGAACTCGAGAGAGGTAAATTAGGTTAAATTTGTGAATTCGATCGAATACAACTTTAGAAAACAAATCTTGAGAGGAGGAATTAGAGATGACAACTAGGTGAATTCGTTCGTCCAAACGCTTTAACCATCATATTTTATTAATTCTTGATTTTGTCTTTATTATTACTTTCGAAAAATCCAAAGTTTTAGCTTAAATCTTTCAACTCAATTTATTTTAAATTATTTGCAATGAATTAGCGCTTTGATTAATTTAACTAGTATCCAAATAAGATAGTCTTCGTGGGAACGATAATCCGGACTCAAAAAGTCCACTTTATTACTTGTTAACGATATTGTGCACTTGCAATCACATTATTTTCTCAACAAGTTTTTGGCGCCGTTGCCGGGGATTATTCTTATTTAATATTAGTTTAGATTAATTTTTGTAGTTAATTTATTTTTATCTTGATACTCTTTTCTTCTCTTTTATTTACTACAGAAAAGGTGTTTGTTGCATACTCCGTGCGCAAGGCGGCGATCTTGAGACATTCGATCCTGAGATTGAACGTACCTTCAGACGAATACGCAAAAAACACAACCAAAAACAGAGAGATCAGCAACACATTCTAATGGCAGATGCACCAATAAGAAGAGAAGCTGAAGAAGCAGCAAGAGCAGCCGCTGCAGAAGCAGCCCGATTGGCAGCTCAGCAAATTCAGCTACACAATGAAGAAGAAGAAGAAGATGACGATGGGAATATGCCAATGGCTCAGTTCTTAACCCCAGCAGCAGCTCCTGATCGTTCAAGCATAGTCTATCCAGCTTTTGGTCGGAATGATTTTCAATTAAGAGCCGATCTTATTAATCTCTTCAGCAATAACCTGCAGTTCTATGGCAGAGCGAATGAAAACCCGAATACTCATCTTTCTCGATTCCTACGGATGTGCCGTAACTTTCAGTTTCAAGGAGTGAATGAGGATGCCATCAGATTTCGATTATTCCCCTATACACTGAGAGATGGAGCTCTTGAATGGCTAGATTCCGAGCCACATGCTAGTATCGCCACTTGGGATGACTTGGCTAGAAAATTCTGCAACAAATACTTTTCACCAGCTAAAGTGGCCAAAATGAAGTTGGAAATTTCGACTTTTCAACAACTTGATGGAGAGCGGTATCATGAAGCTTGGGACAGATTCAAAGAGTTGCTCAGAAAATGTCCAAATCATGGTATTAAAAAGGGACTTCAGGCTCAATATTTCTACTCCGAACTTTCTTCTCAATCCAAATCGATAGTGGACTCCTCAGCAAATGGGTCCATTGCGAATAAAAATGTCAATGAAGTGTGGGATTTATATGAGCTGATAGCAAACACTCATACCATGTTTTCATCCGATCGAACCACTCTGAAGAAAGTAGCAGGGATACATGAGATAGACAATCTGTCAGCTACCAATGCACAAATTGCCGCATTGACGAAACAGGTGGAGCTCTTGGTTAGAACACAAACACAAGGAGTAAATGCAGTGCAAACCACTATGATGTGCGAAAACTGTAGGGCTAACCACTCAACTTCAGACTGTATGCTGTTGGCCTCTCCAGATGAACAGGTAAATTTTGTTCAGAACAATACACGTCAGCAGTATAACCCTTACTCTCAAACATACAATCCTGGCTGGAAGCAACACTCAAATTTTAGATGGTCAGATAATCAGAACAGTGGTAATACTGGCAATGCTCAGCATGAGAGAAGACCGAGTTTGGAGGAAATGTTCCAACAGTACATGCAAAAGACTAATAAACTAATAGAGAGACAGGACACAAATTATCAGAATCAACAGGCGTCTATCAGGAAATTAGAGACTCAGATTGGCCAGCTAGCCTTACAACTATCAGATAGAACTCCAAGGACACTTCCTAGCAATACTGTAACAAATCCAAAAGAGCAAGTACAAGCAATCACGACAAGGAGTGGAGTACAATTACCAGAAATTCACGTGAAACGACCTGAGAAGAGGGACAAACAGTTAGTAGCTGAGGATGAGATAGTTGAGAACCATTCAGCGCAACCACAAGAAGAAGTTCTAAAAGAAGATGCAGAACCATCCAAAGCCAAGACACCAATCCCTGTCAAAGCTTATGTGCCACCGATTCCTTTTCCTCAAAGGTTGCACAAGCACAAGCTCGACAAACAATTTGCAAAATTTCTTGAAATTTTCAGAAAACTCCACATCAACATCCCATTTGCCGACGTATTAGCACAGATGCCCAGCTACGCAAAATTCATGAAAGATATTCTTTCTAACAAACAGAAACTGGAAGAGCATGAAACAGTTTGCCTGACGGAGGAATGTAGTGCAATTCTTCAGAAAAAGCTTCCACCTAAAAGCTTCCACCTAAATTAAAAGATCCAGGGAGTTTCACTATCCCTTGTACTATAGGTTCAAATTATTTTGATCATGCTTTGAGCGATTTGGGTGCAAGTATTAATCTCATGCCTTTATCTGTGTACAGGAAACTAGGATTGGGAGAAGCAAGACCAACCACTATCTCGTTGCAGCTAGCAGATCGATCTATCAAGCATCCTCGAGGTATCATTGAGGATGTATTGGTAAAGGTCGATAAATTCATATTTCCAGCAGACTTCATCATTCTTGATATGGAGGAAGACAGCGACATCTCCATTATTCTTGGAAGACCATTTTTAGCTACAGGGAGGGCGCTGATCGATGTTTGTGAAGGGAAAATGATTCTTCGGGTGGACAATGAGCAGGTTATATTCAATGTTTTTAAGGCGATGAAATATCCAGCCTCTTCAGATTCTTGTTTTCAGGTCGATGTGGTGGACAAATTAATTGCAGAAACATTTAAAATAGAATACGCACCAGATGAACTCGCAATTTGTATGATGTGTTCTGAATCAACAAAATCAGAACATCTAGCTATACAAGCACGAGCCTTGCAACTAGAAACATCTCCACCAGTCTCTTACAAGAAAACGAGATATTTTGAACCATTTGGTGAAAACCTACAAAGACCAGTAACATCCATAAAGAGGGCTCCTGATCTTGAGTTGAAACCACTGCCATCTCACCTTCGATACGCATACCTAGGGACTTCTACTACCCTTCCAGTGATTATTGCTAATGATATGACAGAATTGGAGGAAGAAACATTGCTCAGAATACTGAAGGAACATAAAACAGCTATTGGGTGGACTATTGCAGATATTAGAGGAATCAGTCTTTCTGTGTGTATGCATAAAATCCGTATGGAGGACAATTTCAAGGCATCAGTGGAGAGCCAGCGAAGATTGAATCCTACTTTGAAAGAAGTGGTCCGAGCTGAAGTGATGAAATTACTCGATGCGGGGATAATTTACCCAATCTCAGACAGTTCTTGGGTAAGTCCAGTCCACGTAGTGCCTAAAAAGGGAGGAATCACCGTTGAGAAAAATGACAACAATGACCTTATTCCGACACGACTGGTCACAGGTTGGAGAGTATGTATTGACTACCGAAAGTTGAATAATGCTACAAGGAAAGACTACTTTCCTTTACCTTTTATTGATCAGATGCTGGAAAGGCTTGCCGGCCACTCTCACTATTGTTTCTTGGATGGCTAATCGGGATACAATCAGATCTCCATTGCTCCAGAAGACCAGGAGAAAACCACCTTCACATGTCCTTACGGGACCTTTGCCTTTAGAAGAATGCCCTTTGGATTGTGTAACGCCCCTGCCACTTTTCAGCGTTGCATGATGGCTATATTCTCAGACATGGTGGAGCAATACATTGAGGTATTTATGGATGATTTCTCAGTTTTTGGAGACTCTTTCGATGTATGCTTGAAAAATTTATCTAAGGTGTTGAAGAGGTGTGAGGAAACTAATCTTGTACTCAACTGGGAGAAATGTCACTTTATGGTGAAAGAAGGAATAGTTCTGGGACACCGAATTTCAGCTCAAGGAATAGAAGTCGACAAAGAAAAATTCAAGTGATTGAGAAATTGCAGCCACCGAATTCAGTTAAGGGTGTTAGAAGTTTTCTTGGACATGCAGGATTTTATAGGAGGTTCATCCGTGATTTTTTAAAAATTACAAAGCCTCTCAGTAGCCTTTTGGAGAAAGACATGCCTTTCAACTTTTCTGATGAGTGTCTTCTTGCTTTTAACACTTTGAAAGCAAAACTGACAACTGCACCGATTATTGTTGCACTGGATTAGAGTTTACCATTTGAACTTATGTGTGATGCTAGCGACTTTGCAGTAGGCGCGGTACTTGGACAACGCAGGGACAAAAATCTACATGTCATTTACTATGCCAGTAGGACATTAACGGATGCACAGATCAACTATGCAACAACTGAAAAAGAGATGCTTGCTGTAGTTTTTGCCTTTGACAAATTCCGCTCATATCTCATTGGGTCAAAGGTAATTGTCTACACCGACCATGCAGCTCTTAAGTATTTGTTTGGGAAGAAAGATGCCAAGCCTAGATTAATTCGGTGGATTTTGTTGTTACAAGAGTTTGACATTGAAATATGTGATAAAAAGGGGACAGAAAATCAGGTGGCAGATCACTTATCTAGACTGGAGCGGGGAGAGTCAACTGACAATGTTGACATAAATGAAGTGTTTCCAGACGAACAAATTTTGCAGATTGGGAATGCACCGTGGTATGCTGATTTGGTCAATTATTTGGTCAGTCAAATTCTCCCACCAGAATTTTCTTATTAGCAGAAGAAAAAACTAGTCCATGAGGCTAAATTCTACCTTTGGGAGGAACCTTATCTATACCGGAGAGGCCCATATCAGATTATCAGAAGATGTGTACCAGAAGAGGAAATGAAACCGATACTTGCACGTGTACACTCTTCGGCTTATGGGGGTCATTTTGGTCCTACCAAAACCACTGCTAAGGTTTTACAGTGTGGTTTCTACTGGCCCACATTATTCAAAGATGTGCACAGTTTTTGTAGATCCTGTGATCGATGCCAACGAATAGGTAACATATCCGCCCGTCACGAAATGCCGTTGAACAATATCCTTGAAGTGGAATTATTTGATGTTTGGGGCATAGACTTCATGGGACCATTTCCACCGTCCTATTCCAACAAGTACATTATTGTAGCGGTTGATTATGTGTCCAAGTTGGTGGAACCTAAAGCATTACCAACTAATGATGCAACAGTGGTGGTTGGGTTCATCAAGAAATATATTTTCAACAGATATGGAGCTCCCCGAGCTATTATAAGTGATGGTGGTTCTCATTTTTGCAACCGTTTATTTAAATCAGCCCTCAACAAATATGGGGTGCAGCATCGGGTTGCCACAGCTTATCACCCTCAAACTAGTGGGCAAGTGGAGACATCCAACAGACAGTTGAAACGAATCCTCGAGCTAACTGTCAATTCAACTCGAAAAGATTGGTCCAAGAAGCTTGATGATGCACTATGGGCGTACCGCACAGCTTTCAAAACCCCTATTGGCATGTCTCCTTATCGTTTGGTGTTTGGAAAAGCTTGTCATCTACCAGTGGAATTCGAGCACAAGGCCTATTGGGCACTAAAACAGTTGAACATGGATTTGGACAAGGCCGGAAAAACTAGGCTGCTGCAGTTGAACGAGCTGAATGAATTCAGATTGGATGCCTATGAAAACTCGGTGATCTATAAAGAACGGACTAAGAACTGGCATGATAAACACATTCGGCACCGGGTATTCCAGGTTGGGGATCAAGTTCTGTTATACAATTCGCGACTCAAACTGTTCCCTGGCAAATTGAGATCAAAGTCGTCTGGACCATTCACAATCGCCAAGGTTTTTCTGTATGGCACGGTTGAATTAACTCATCCAACCAAAGGAAATTTCAAAGTTAATGGCCAGAGAGTGAAACACTATGTGGAGGATTTCCCAACGGCAAAATCCACCATTGACATTGCAGTGCTAGAGTGAATGCAGCCAAACAGTCGAGCCCAAGACTCTAAATTGAGTGCTTAATGGGAGGCAACCCATTCTCTATCCCTTTTCTAGTATTTATTTTTTTTTTTGCATATAGAATTTTAGGATTGTTGTTTTCCCCGTTTTTGTCATGATTCGCTACATTTATTTTGTTCTTCTTTCAGGCCGAACGTTTTCATCCTTTAAAAAAAAAAAAAAAAAATTTTTTTTTGCTTAGGTGAACGCCCTAGCCAATGAGCCAGGCGTTCGCCCCTATGCCTGCAGCCAACTTCATGCATTGGGCGAACGCCCTGGTTCAAACCAGGCGTTCGCCCGGTTTTCACAAAAAAAAAAAAAAAACACAGTTTTGGCCGGTTTTAAAGAACACAAACGCTCGCCCCCTTCTTATTTCACAAGACATGTCCTTCTTCTCCTTCTAGTTTCCCCACATTCATGCATATTTAACTGCATCAACTTAGCTTCATGTCGTGATTCACTCTCTTTTCATCTCCCTCACGTTGCCCGACTTCCAATTGCAAGGTATGACTTTCAGTTTCTCTCTCCATCTTCCATTCGGGTTTGGCTTCATTTTGTGTGATTTTTTTTGCTTAATTGGAGGAGATTGGGGTTAGGTAGTTGATGGGTTTGTGATTGTGCAACTTGGTTTATCAATTTTGGGCGGATTTCATGATCTCTAATCACTCAATTTCCCTTACAAATCGGGTGCCTTCAATGTGTTTGTTAAAATGCCTTAAAGAACTTTCTTGTGAAATTGGGTCTAGCCATCACTTGGACTTTGTTGTTTTACGTTCACGGGTGTTCACATTGCATGCTTTCCTTAGGATATCTTAAGACATGCTTCCTGTTGGTTAGCCACTCCCAAGCACTTTGTGGCATGCCAAGGCTACTCGCCGGCAGCTCTCCGGCCCCCGTTTTCATCCCCCTTTCGTCCACCTTTTCTGACATCCGTTCGGCCTATAATTTGAACACGATACACACCACGCTAGGGCTTTACTTGTGTCCAAAGATGGCTCGGGAAACTTTAACTCTTTCCTATGTTTTCTCGATTGTGTAAATCCTTGGTCCACTTCATTCTCTCACATACTTCATTTCTTTTTGTCTCTACAGGTACAACATGCCACCCAAGCGCAAAGCTACTGCTGCGGAGAAAGGAAAAGGGAAAGTCAGCGGGCCTTCTACCCGGACTAGACATGTGGCCGAGCCGCCTGATGATAAGTCTATACCACGGTTCCAAACTGAGGCCATCCAATCAAGCTATAAAACTAAGTGGTGACCCAAGCTCTGTCACAAGGAATGCCAGGTCACTAGGACCGACTTCTCTGATCATTTGTTGGAACGAGTCATCCAGCACTGTGGATGGAACAAGGTGGCTGGTGCCCCACACGCCACATACCCTACTCTAGTTAGGGAATTTTTTGCCAATTTCAACCCAGACATTGATGTCCTGGAGTCTCCCCACCGACACAGAACCTGGGTGAGAGGTCAGTGGATACGTTTCACTCCCACTATGATCGACAAATATTATGGCCTCACACGCACTGAGCTTGACCCTCTCCCGACTCCGCACGACCTTGACATGGCGTTGGTGGCCCGTTATATATATGGTCGGGATGATGCTTGGCCTTTGGATACCCCTCGATTCATGCATGATCAGCTTACCAAGGAATTGCGCGTCTTACATATTTTTGTCAGTTCCAACATTAGCCCCACCAGACAGAGGACGAAGATTAATGAGCACCGGGCCATCCTGTTATATCATCTAGCCAGGCTCCGTAAGTTCGACTTGGGGACTCACATCTTTGAGTTCATCAAAGAATTAGCTACTGAGGTGGACTCTCAGCGCGCCATTCATTTTTCTTGTCTTATCAGCAGGATCTGTATCACTCAAGGAGTTTCCATTTTTCCCAGCGAGGAAGCCGACCCACCTGCCCCCTTATTAAATGCCCGGAGTGTTGAGAACTCGGAGACCAAGTTGGCAGCCGGAGGTACTAGAGCACACCCTGCTAGGGCCAGGATTGCAGATGAGGATTTTCAAGATGAGGCACATCCCCCACCACCGACAGCTGCTGGGTCCGACTTCAGCGTTCAGTTCGCGCAGCTTATGACGGCTCAGACAGAGATGGGTCGAGCTATTAGCGCCATTGAGAGTGCGATTATACACATACATCAGAATCAGGAGGCTATGCTTGGTGACTTGCGCTATGTGACCAGTCAGGTGAGGGATTGGCAGTAAACTGACGCTCGGACTTGATCCAATCAACGTACCCTGGATTACCAGTACCATGCTATGCACGATCAGGTGAGTCGTATTGGGAGCCGTATAGAAACTCTCGATGAGAATGTCGTGCGCATATCGGAGACTGTCTCTGGCTTTTCACAGCAGCTTGCTTCTTTCCGACCCTCTACTTCAGCGGGACCACTCCACCAGCCGGATGCATCTTCTCCACATTTACCCCCGGGAAGTTCCTGATCCTTTCCTCGTTTTTACTTTTTCTCTACGCTTTTCTTACATTGAGGACAATGTGAATTTTAAACTTGGGGGTGACTTTGAGTATTTTTGTTATTTTTGTGTGTTATTTTTAAAAAAAAAAAAAAATTTGTGTGCTTGTATGTTGGATAGCCTTGTCGGCCTATGAGAATATTATTTGAAACTGATGTCAATTCATGACTTATGACTAGGTTATGCTACTTGTGCTTGTTTTATAAACTTTACTTATCCATGTGAGATATGATTAAGTGTGATTTATGGTCATGAATTTCACTACGCTGGGTTGGTATATTGAATAGAATACAGTGAAGGAGTAGTGAATCTTAGTTGAAAACCAATTCTACCAATTGACAACTCAATTACCTAACCGGGTGAAAGGCTAGTCTGGGGATGGTTAAACCAGTGCAGAAGCTGTTTAGATAGGTGTTGATTCCGTGTTTGAATAATAGTTGTGTGGAGTGTATTTTGGCTACCAAGTGGAATCTAGGTATTGACCGGATGCTAGAAATCTAATCCCCGCGTGTTTATCTTGCAAAAAAAAAAAATGGCACTTGCATTATCTTATACCTCTCTTCGTAGCCTAGTTGACTCGAGTGATAAAGTCCAGTGGAGTTCTCAAAACTCGGTGCCCTAAGGTTTAACAGACCTGGGAGCCATCGGCCTAAAGCTCGCTACAAGGGTCATCTAGAAAGCTTAAGGGAGTGAGGTCTTACACATAAGATATATAAAAAAAAAAAAAAACACGGGCAAGATTGAACCATTTTGCACATAACTTGGGGATATAGATTACTAGTGGGTTTGACTTACTTAGTGAAAACTTGATGGTCAAAGCACTCAATGAAAGGAGAATCATCACAGATCTAGATAGCTAATGTATTGGCTAGACCTAACCAAATTTTGAGCAGTAAAAGAATAAGTGTCTTGAGAGTCCCTTTAGAGCTAATACCCGGGGTGAGAAAATTGAATATCAGTTTGGGGGTGTGTATTCTTACGAGCGAGAAAGGAAATATTTGACCATTGGGGGGGGGGCATAATATCATCGACCTAAAGGCTCATGGTGATTGAATTGACTATGTTTACACACTGATATCTGTCAAGCATCGGATAAGTCAAAATGATTGATTTTGGTAGCATGATTTAGAAGTTTTGTTATGAATTGTTTGATTGTTCAAAACATGAGGCAAATACGGCAAGCTATCTGTTTTAATATTATTTGTTTGTTTGTTTAAGTGATTAGTTATGTTCGAGGACGAACAAATGTTCAAGTTTGGGGGTATTTGATAAGTGTGATTTTACACTTATCTAGACTATCAAAAGTGGACAATTGTAAGTGCTCATAAGTACTTTTCTACTTAATTGTGTATTGATTGAATTATTTCAAGTCAAAACCCAAGATTGGATGGAATTGGAGAAAAACAAAGCAAAATAGGCGAAAAGGACTGAAAGTGTACGAAAACTTGGAGATGGGGGTCAACTTGCAAACCTCCAAAAGTTGAAGGACATGGGGTGCAAATAAAAGAGGACTAAATTGAAATATAAGAAGGAATCAGATGACTAAAATGACTACAATCAAAAGTTGAAGGACCACAAGCGCAGAATGGACAGAATTTTCAACTGGGCGAACGCTCCTAGACCAAAGCTGGGCGTGCGCCCATCTGAAGCAGAAAGCGACTGAGGCTGTTTTCCAAGCCTGGGCATGCGCCCTCATCATGCCTGGGCGCGGCATGCGCCTAGGCCATTTTTTGGCATGCGAATTTTATTTTATTTTGTTTCCTTTTTTGAGTTCAAAAACAATTAGGAAACTTGTATTCCACGATGTTGATGATTTTGAGGGATCTTTTAGGTCATCTTGAGAGACCTATAAATAGGACATATACTCTCATAACAAAGGTTGTTGAAATTCTTGTGAAAAATCATATTGAGAGAGGGAGATATCAAGAGACGAAGAACAAGGCGGAATTGAAGATTGGAGCTTGAAGACAGAGATTTCTTGGTGCAAGATATTCAACGTCTCTTCCTCTATTATTTTCAAGATCCGGTTATGTTTTCAATTCTTTTCATCTTTTCTTTCTCCCAAGTCATGAATAGCTAGATTTTATTTTTGGATGAACGATGTAGCCTAAGTTAACTTCTTTAATTTCGAATCTCAAGTTTTGATTTATAAATTGATTAAGTATATGATTTTACTTCTTGTCTTAATGCTTTGAATGATTGGCCATTATTTCATTGATTGTATGGATTGTAATGAACTGAGAAGTGAATTATTGATCTAGATCACGTAGTAAAATCCAGCAATTGGATGAAAGGTAGAGATACGCTTTTATTATTGCTGCGGTCTAAATTGAATTCCTAGGAGATTTCATGCATCTAATTAAGGACCATTCTGACTGCCTAAGTTGACTTAATTAGATAGGACTAATTTGAACTCGAGAAAGGTAAATTAGGTTAAATTTGTGAATTCGATCAAATACAACTTTAGAAAACAAATCTTGAGAGGAGCAATTAGAGATGACAACTAGGTGAATTCGTTCGTCCAAACGCTTTAACCATCATATTTTATTAATTCTTGATTTTGTCTTTATTATTACTTTCGAAAAATCCAAAGTTTTAGCTTAAATCTTTCAACTCAATTTATTTTAAATTATTTGCAATGAATTAGCGCTTTGATTAATTTAACTAGTATCTAAATAAGATAGTCTTCGTGGGAACGATAATCCGGACTCAAAAAGTCCACTTTATTACTTGTTAACGATATTGTGCACTTGCAATCACATTATTTTCTCAACAATGCTTTTACAAAACTAAATAGTGATATTTTCTGTTCTCTTTCCTGCTTTGCTATATCAACTGGTAATTCAAGTACGCATTTTCTATCTGGTTCAAATCAGGATGCTATATCACTATTTTTTCTTCTGATGAATATATTGCAGAAAAGGCAAATGAACAACAACTTCCCGAGGATACTCCTTTGGAGGAGATCCCCGTTGACGATCCAGATGCTGGATTGAAAATTATGATGTCAATTCTAGGTGTGAAGCCCAGACGTCAAATTCGTGGGTTGGGAGATGGTCGTCTTCAAGACATTGGTACTTCTTCCAATGGGCGCCATATGGAGAAGGAACTGGAAGAAAAACGTAATGCTCAAAAGGCAACTGATGCAGCTCGAACTGAAATAGAGCAAATAATGAAAAGCAAGTTGAATGTTGTTGGGAAAATATTCAATTCTACAGTGCAGTCTTGGCATCATTCAATGCAATAACTATGTAGACAAGTTCCTGGTTTCAATCTACCGTCCTTTATGCCATTGTTAATAGAAGATGATGCTTTGGAGGTGAAGAGAACGGTTTTTATGAAGACAACAATCTTGATGAGGATATGTAGCATATCTAATTTATGAGGACAAGGAATTATGTTTTTTTGAGATGCATTATAATTGAAAGAGCTTATACTCTTTTTAATTTTAGCTTAGTGAATGATTTTAATTTGTATTTTGGTACAATATTTTGAGTTTAATGTTATATTGATTGACGCTAATAAGGTCTTAATTTAATTTGTTGTCTTTTTTGCATTTTCATATTATTTTGAAGAAGGTAAAAAGAATTAACATAATATTACAAATTTATATAAAAATAATTAATTTCACCTACAAATTTTATCATTGTTGGAAAAAGTAATTTACTTAGCCTACAAATACGCTTGCCCCACAAAATATCATTTGTAGAAAGAAGTACAACTTGGCCTACAAAATTTTTTAGACAATTTTTTTTTTGTAGGGTAAAGTACAATCCAGTCCACAATATTTTTTGCTTTTTGCCAACAAAACCTGTTTTATGGGCCAAAGTAACTTTAGTAGACAAATAATTTTGCCGAGAAAGAACTTAGACGATAAAGTGTATTCATCTCTAAAAGATTTGTAGGGAGAGGCTTTAGCTCACAAATTTCCATCATTTGTTGTCTTATACCTTTTCCCACGATGTTTGCCCCACAAATGCCCCTACAAAAATATTTCATCAAGAAAGGTTTTTCCCCACAAAAAAGAACATGTCCCTACAAATTTGTTTTGTATGCGGAATACAAATTTCTTGTAGTGACACTTTATCAAATCTGCCCTTTGCTTCGGTTTTAAATATGTCCCAATGTTAAACTCTTTTCCATCTGGCACTTGAATCTTCTCAGTCATATCCAATGGGTCAATCCTTCCTATTGGTGGCTCGAAGTCTAGCATAAAGACTACTGAAGCATTTTTTTATTTGAAAACTTTCAACATAGCACCTTCGAGAGGCATTCTGGTCTCCTCTTATACATCCAATCCCTCTACTGGTAGGAAATTTTACCACCTGATGATAAGTGGAGGCAACTTCTTGAGCAACATTCAAGACAGGTCGTCCATATATTGCGTTGTAAGACATGGGGGCTTTGACTACTAAGAAGCTCGTCATAATAACTACGCTTGTCGGTAAGTTCCCAATGTCACGGGTAACTCTATGGTTCCTTTTGAGACAACAGTAGTCCCTCCGAACCCCACCAAGAGAGTATTTATTGGTTTCAACTGATTCGGATAAATTTTTAAGCCCAAAAGACCTCACAACTGAGGACATCTATTGCACTACCGCCGTCGACCAATACTCTCCTGACGTCGAAATCTGCAATATCGCCTACCACTACCAAAGCATCATCACGCCTACCAGGCCCTCATTGCCAAAAATGATGTCTTGATTGAACCTTTCTTTCCTCTGTATTGAGCATACTCCAGTCGAGCGGGCATAAATCTTTCTGGCAAAGTTGGAGTCTCCGCCTGCAGCTGTTCCACCGACGATCATATTAATCAATCCCACTCAAGACTGGAGATGTTCCTCAACTTTCTCTTTACCACAATCATTTTTCACATACTTGGATAAAGATCCTCTTTTCAACAGCCGTTCGATTTCCTCTTTTAGTTGAATGTAAATTTTTGTGTCATGTCCATAATCCCTACGGAATTGACAATACTTTCTATTATCTCTTTTCATGGCAGGTGCAACCATTGGTCTGGGCCATTTGTGATCTTTCATATCTCATATTTTCATTAGCACTTTTGTACGTGGAGTATTCAGAGGGGTATATGTACGGGCATCATTATAATTCTTTCTAGTGGATCAATCTCAGGTGTTGTCTTTACTTGTGTTTACTGCTCTTTGTTTTCCTTTGTCAATCATTTTTTGGTCATCATGAGTTTTTCGCTTGTGACTCTCAGGCTCCCTTCCTTCTCATAAGCTTTTGGTTACTATGTCTACCTCTTCTGCATCAACATACTTATCTCATTTTTTCAAAAAATCATGCATTGACTCCAGAGGATTTTTTGAAAGAGACATTTTGAAAGCCCTGTTCCGCGTACCATTTATTATGGCTGTGAAAATAGCAGACATTTGGAGATCTTTGATGCCGAGAGTCGCTTTACTGAACCTTGAAAAGTCCTTGCAGTGACTCATCCTTCTCTTGGACGACTTGCATTAGGCCGATGGCAGTTTTTCTCTTCCTTTTGCTACTTAAAAAGTATGCTACAAAGCTTCTTGAAAGTTCATCAAATGTTTTGATGGACTGCGAAGTGAGAGTGGCTATCCAATCCCTAGCTTCTCTTCTCAACGTTGATGGGAAAGATCGGCACAGTATTGCGTCTACAGCCTCATCAGATCTACAAAAGTCTGCAAGTGATCTAGGGAGTCTGTTACTCCATTGTATGCTTCTATCATTGGTTGCTTAAAACCTTTTGGTAGATGAACTGCCATGATTTTTGGCTCAAATGGGTCCTCTTAAAAACCATCTGCCTACGTCGATCTTTTCCTTTTGACAGAGCATCATCAATCTTTTGTGCCATCATCTCTTACATCTTCTTTTCCAAGCTTACCATTGGTTACATCTCCTGTGAGTTTGCCTCCACATGAACCATCATTGGAGGTAGTGGTGTGACTATTGGTCCCATTTGTAGTGTGGCATCAGGCGGAGAAATTCCCTGTCCTATCCCAGTTGGTTGATCGCCTGGTGGTGTGTTTTGATGCTATACCAAAAGTGGTTGTTTATTGTGATTTTCTGACGAGTTTTGGGCTAGTTTAGCGGTTTTTTAAGTCTGACTGTGTAGAAAGGCCATCAAGGATTCTATTTTTGTTTCCAATGAGTTGAGTAACATATGAGAGCAACGAAAGTTGGTCATCTCGGGCTACAGACTCTAATTCTGCTGTAGTTGCTGTAATTCTTGTCCCAATTCTAGTTTGTCGACCTGTCATAGCTTTTATATCTAATCTTTCTCACACACAGCTCCAATGAATTATTACTTGGATCGAAGCCCTTCCAAAGTCAAGTTCTTTGTTGCTCTGATGACCTGAAAATGAGGCAGGGAACTCTCCTCCGGTTTATCATCTAGCATGAAAGTTAGATGTTGAAGGGAAAAAAATGAAAAAATGAAGTCAAAAAATGTGTAGTCATTGTAAGGTTTTTTGTAATGTTTTATGATGAGTTTATTTTATACACTTATTTATACTTGTAAACTTATTGTATATTCACTATATGAGCATATTTCTGTTTAAATAAGTTTAATTATTGTATACGAAGGTACAAAACCCAATTTGGATGAGTTTGGAGTGAAAAAGAAGATTTTGAAGCTTAATTGACGCTTACTGTAGTGAATTCAAAAGTTTCGTGAGCAAAAATCAGATTTCTAAAAGTTTGGAGACTAATTTGCACAACTTTGAATAGTTGGAAGGCCACTTTGGAAGACTTTAGAAGGGTGAGGACCAATTAGAATGTATTTGGAAGCTTTTGGATTGAATTGAGAAGATTTAAAGAAGAAAGGACCAAAATCGTACATCAGAAGCCAAATCAGGGACCAAATTGTAATTTTTTAAAACTTATGTCACTCCTGGTAGTGCGACCTAGGTGCGGTAGTAAAAACTTACTGGAGGTCGCACCTAGGTAGCAAAATGCATTGTGCGACCTAAGTGCTACCTAGGCGCGACTTACGTTGAAGGAAAGTTTTAAATGCGGCTTTCTAAAGTTAAGTGGGATTATGACACTTTTAAGACACAGTTTTGAAGACTTTTCAAGGACTATAAATAGACCTCTTCTAGGTATTTTGAAGAGGGTTACACAATTGAAGAGGGTTAGAGATCAAGAGTAAGGGAAAGATGAATTCTAGGGCAAAATTCATCGATGCAATTGGAGATCTTGGATTAATTCAAGATTAATGGTTGTATCTATTATTCTTCCTTTTCTTCCGGTTCATGAATTCTTTATTAATATTGCTATATTCATAAGAATCATGTCCGGCTAAATCTTTTATTGCTAGGATGAACGATGAAATCCGTATTTTTAATTAATTAGAAGTTTTTTTAGTTTTAGTAATTAATTGTTTTTGGATTGAATGTTCTTTATTCATTATTTCTTATATTTTTATGCTTGATCACCATTAGAATATATTGTGATCTATATTGAAGTCGAGAGATTCAATATAAATAAGCACATGATATCGAATAACATAAGGTCCAATAATAGATAGAAATTACTATTATATATGATTTGTAAAATCTGGTTATGTGGTCTTGTGAATTAAATACATATTTTTATGTTTGAAGCTTAATTAGATATAATTAGGTTCGCATATCGATATAGAATTAATTGACCATCGAGAGAGGCTTTTGATTATTATAGGATCACCGATTTTCAATCTAAGGTAATTATAAGCTAAAGCGATTAACGGATAATTGATTAAGGAATGTGTAGGTGGATTCACAAATCCTAGTGTTGGTACAATTCGAATTCATTCTTAAAAATTACTTTTGATTGCGAGATAATTAGTTTTAATTTAACATAAGTAGAATAATTTTAGAATTAAAATCACAAAACGAATATGTGTTCTTTTATTGTTAAAACTCGAATTATAAATTAATAGGTTAATTGGTAGCTAGTCCTCGTGGGTTAGACAGTCTACTTCTCATTTTATTAATTGTAACGATCCGTCCACTTGTGGGATTAAAATCACACAACAAGTTTTTGTGATTTTAATCACGCAAGTGGACGGATTGTTACAAGTATAAAATGAGAAGTTTTTGGCGCCGTTGCCGAGGACTAGTTTTATCAATTACTACATTCTTTGATAATTTATTTTTAACAAATTTTTTAGTATTATTATTTTAATTTTCTTTCTCAGTTCTTTTTGTTAGTAGCCTTCTAGCTATTTTCTAAAATTTCAGGAGTTAAGTGTGTATGTGCCGTATAAAAGATTTTGACCTATTTGATTTAGACCCAGAAATCGAACGGAGCTTTCACCAACGACAACGTGAACGAAGAGAAAGGAAAAAAACAGCATAAAGACACGATGGAAGACAACCAAATCCATAATCTATTACATGCAGATGTGAGAAATAATCTTGCACCAGTGGCTCGACCAGTTGAAGTTAATGAACGAGATATTCTTATGGGTGAGTATATGATGCCACCGATTGTTAAGAATCGGTCCAGCATAATCTATCCACCTTATGGACACGACAACTTCTAGTTGAGGCCAGATGTGTTAATTTGTTCTCAAACAATCTGCCGTTCTATGGGATGACAGATGAAAATCTTCATTACCATATTTCTCGCTTCGATGAATACTGTAGAAATTTCAAATACTACGGTGTTAATGAAGAGGCACTTAAGAAGAGGCTATTTCAAATACTACGGTGTTAATGAAGAGGCACTTAAGAACGGATGGAGATGGGATTCAAGGAAGTGCAGAAAAGACATGATGGCCCGATAAAGAATATAGAGAATCAAATTGGGCAGTTAGCTAAAATATTGACCGAGCGACAACCAAGCACATGGCTAAGCAATACCGAGGTCAATCTAAAAGAGCAAGTCAATGCAATCATCATGAGAAGCGGAGCTGGGTTGCCAGAGATTCATGTGTCTAGACTAGGTATAGAAAATGAAACTGTCTCCAGCAAATAGAGAGAAAACAAACCAGATACAGAAATTGAACAAGAAAAATAGAACTCTCCACCAATTATATTCCACCACCCGCTTACATCCATCCAATTCTAATTCTTCAAAGGCTACGAAAACATAAGCTAGACCAGAAATTCTAGAAATTTCTCGAAGTATTCAAGAAACTCCATATCAACATACCTTTTGCCGATGCTTTAGCTCAAATACCGAGCTATGCAAAGTTTATGAAGGAAATTCTTTCAAACAAAAAGAAGTTAGAGGAGCACGAAACAGTCATGCTTACCGAGGAATACAGTGATATCTCACAAAACAAGCTACCTCCGAATTAAAAGATCCACGGTGTTTTACTATTCCTTGCACTATTGGTAGTTTATTTTTTGATAAAGCTTTATGTGATTTGGGTGCTAGTGTGAATTTAATGCCTTATTCTATTTCTAAGCAGCTCGGTTTAGGAGAAGCAAAGCCAACAACAGTAACATTGCAACTTGCAGATAGGTCCATCAAACGTCCACGGAGGATAGTTAAAGACATATTGGTGAAAGTGGGCAAGTTCATATTCCCTGTTGATTTTATTATTTTGGATATGTGCGAAGACAGGGATGTACCACTCATTTTGGGTTGACCTTTCTTCGCTACTGGTCAGGCAGTGATTGACGTTTAAAAACGAGAACTTATACTGAAGTTGAATGATGAACACATTGCGTTCAATGTGTTCAAAGCAATTAAATTTCCAAGCTCTCCAGATTCCTGTTTCGAGATTGATACCATTGACCAGGAGAGAACCAACACTTTCACATTGGAAAACCAGTCAAACCAAAAGGAACACATACCAATTAATAAACCAAGGAGTGCAGAACAATTATTTGATGAGGAACGTGAAATTTTCTTAGTTGAGTTTGAGCAGCATGGAAAAACAAAATCATATCAATATGATAAGGGAAAAATCAAGCTCTAGAAGGTAAAATAAAATTGGTGCGAAGTCGATCAAAGCAAGAAAAGCAAGTCCTTCAAAGATCTATTCAAAGTGTCTTGAGTGATCACCACGAAAAAGTCAAGCTAATGACTTTAAAGAAGTGCTCAATGGGAGGCAACCCATTTTTCTACCCTTTTATTTCAATTTCTGTATCATTTAAATTTTAAGATTTCATTTGACATTTTGCATGCTTTTATGCTTTTAGGACTTAAAGTAGGCTTTACCAATTTTTAAGGTAACGAGGAAAAATAATCATCATAACCCATTTCTAGACTTTTCTTGGACAGCATGAAGTTTATGGTATAATAATCGGAGATTGTTTGTCCCAAATTCCACATGTTCCTCTACCATCTCCGGATGATACGTGAGCACAAAACAGTCTAAGTTCACCACGCCTCTATAGAAAGTCTTGTAAACTCTTCTCCTTTATTTCTTTTATTTACATTGAGACAATGTAGTGTCCAAGTTGGGGGTGTATTCTGTTTCTGTGTGTTGCTTTTAGTTTGAAAGATTGTGAGTAATATGATATTATCTGCTTATCGAGTCGTTTAAGTTTAAATATGATATTATCTACTTATCGAGTCTTTTAAGTTTAATCTATTTGGGAGTCTATTGTTTAAAGAAAAAATATATATTAAATAAACAAAAAATATATATATATAAAAATTAGTGCATGCTTGTGTGATGTTGGATAGCTTTCCTGGCTTATGGTGATGAAATTTATATTGGGAAGTGTAATCAATTCATGATTGGTGATTAAGTGATGCTACATACACTACTAAAAATCGCCTTTTCACCAACGAAAATTTACCAACGGATTATTTCTGTTGATAATCAGCAACAGATTATTCGTTGGTAAAAGTGATGACCTTTCAACTACGGTAATTAGCGACGGCTTTTCCGTTGGCAAAGGTAATAGTTTTTCACAAATGAATTTTCACCTTTCACCAATGGAATATCCGTTGGTAAAGAGTGAATCATATCACTAACAAAAATTCTGTTGGTGATATTAATTAATTTTGAAAACCAAAAAATTATTCGACCTTTCAGCAACGAAATATCCGTTGGTGAATAGTGAATCTTATCACCAACGAAAATTCCGTTGGTGATATTAATTAATTTTGAAAACCAAAAAATAATTTGATCTTTCACCAACGGAATATTTGTTGGTGAAGAGTGAATCTTATCACCAACAGAATTTTCGTTGGTGATATTAATTAATTTTAAAAATAAAAAAATAATTCGACCTTTCACCAACGGAATATCCGTTGGGGAAGAGTGAATCTTATCACCAACGGGAATTCTGTTGGTGATATTAATTAATTTTGAAAACAAAAAAATAATTTGACCTTTCACCAACGGAATATCCGTTGGGGAAGAGTGAATCTTATCACCAACGGAATTCCGTTGGTGATATTAATTAATTTTGAAAACAAAAAAATTAATTCGACCTTTCACCAACAGAATATCCGTTGGAGAGGAGTGAATCTTATCACCAACGGAAATTCTGTTGGTGATATTAATTAATTTTGAAAACCAAAAAATAATTCGACCTTTCCGTTGGTGAAAAGTTAGTCATATTACATATAGAAATTTCGTTGGTGATATTACCTTTCACCAACAGAATATCCATTGGGGAAGAGTGAATGTTATCACCAACGGATATTTCGTATGTGATATTAATTAATTTTAAAGACCAAAAAATATTTCGACCTTTCACCTACGGAATATCTGTTGGTGAAGAGTTGTTCATATTACCTACAGAATATCTGTTGGTGAAGAGTTGTTCATATAAAAAAAATTCGAGCAATGTGATATTTTATGTTTAAGTGTTAACACAATGTAGAATTTGATTTTTCACTAATATTTATTTTTTACTTTATAAGCAATTATAGAAAATGTTACTCATTGAACTAATATATATTATAAAAACAAATATAATTACAAGAATTCATTTGTCTCCAATGATTTGGTTGTAACTTCACAACTCTTAGGTCAAATGTTCAAATTACATTACATCTATTCTAAATTAATAAAATAATAAAAATACTTGACAAAGCTTAGTGGATCGAGTCGGGCCTTTGGTGGATCGAGTCGGGCCTTTGGTGGGTCGAGTTTCAAACCCATAATTGGCAACTTAGGTCAGGGGTCCACCAAGTATATAAAATTAATTTTTTTAATTATTAAAAATTTACACTATTACCTACGAAATTTCCGTTGGTAATAGTGCTCATCATTTCTGTTGGTATTTTGATGGTCGCTAAAAGTTATCAACGAAATTTCTGTTGGTAAAAGCGTGTATCATTACCAACGAAAATTCCGTAGGTAAAAGGTTGGGACATTACCAACAAAAATTCCGTTGGTAATAGTGTGTGTAATCATTACCAACGAAAATTCTGTTTGTGAAGATCACCAACGGAAATTTCTTTGGTAACTTTCAGCTACCCTCAAAATAGCAACGGAAATTCCATTGCAAATAATCCGTTGGTAGCGACTATTAGGCACGGATATCGTGGCTTCAGCAACGAAAAATCTGTTTCTGAAGCCATGGTTTTTTGTAGTGATATCCTTATCATGTAATTACTTATCTATGTGAGACTTAAATACTATGAGCACATAGTCACAACCTTCGCTTTGCAAGCTGGCCATATTTGTGTATTTGTGAGAGTTAGGTTGCCAAGTTATAAATATATCATATACCACATAAATCAAAAATATCATATGACCGTGTGTGAGACTGTTTGGGAATGGTAGAGCTGGTGAGAGTGATTATTTTAAGATTTGTTGATTCCATGCATGCCAATTATTGTGTGAAGTGTTATGGCTAACAAAATGAAGCTAGGTGATGACCAGATGTTAGAAATCTATACCTCACATAAAAACTCTTGCATGCAAAGGACTTGGTACTGACTTTATCTTATACCTTTGTTCGTAGCCTTTTTGACTTGAATGATAAAGCTCGTAGGGGTTAAAAAAACCCGGTGCCCTAAGGTTTGTAAAATTTGAGAGGGGAGTCATCGGCCTAAAGCTCGTTACAAGAGTTATCTAGAATGCTTAAGGGACTGAGGTTTATACATAAGATTAAAAAAAATAAAAATTATTTGCAAAGCAGCGAAAAGGGTCCTTTGCAGAGTTAACATGATCATTTAGACAACTAACAGGTTTGAATTACCTAGTGGAAGCTTGAAGGTCGGAGCACTTAAATCTAAGGAGAATCATCATAGATCTAAATAATTGCTTTTATTTGTTAGACCTAACCAAACTTAAGCAGAAAAATAATGAGTGATTTGAGAGCAATCTTAGAATTAACACCCTGGGTGAGAATTAAAAAAAATCAAGTTTGGAGATGCATCTTACGAGAGGGGCATAAAACATTTGACCATTCAGGGTTGGGGAGGAACCAACTTAGAGATTCATGACAATGGGTGTGACTATATGCGCACACACATCGGTCAAACATCGGATAAGTTAAAAATTAATTTTGGTAGCATTATTTATAAGCTTTTCATGAATTGGTTGAACAGTTTATTCAAATTCTGAGGCGAATACAACATGCTATCTAAAGAATCTATTTTTAGTTTTTCCTATTTTATTTTATTGTGTGTTTAGAGTAGATAATCTTACTCGGGACGAACAAGAGTTTAAGTTTGGGAGTTTTTGATAAGTTTATTTTATACGCTTATTTATACTTGTAAACTTATTGTATATTCATTATATGAGCATATTTCTATTTAAATGAGTTTAATTATTGTATACAAAGGTATAAAACCAAATTTGGATGAGTTTGGAATGAAAAAGAAGAGTTTGAAGCTTAATTGACGTTTACTATGGTGAATTCAAAAGTTTCGTGAGCAAAAATCAGATTTCTAAAAGTTTGGGGACTAATTTGCTCAATTTTGAATAGTTGAAAGGCCACTTTGGAAGAATTTAGAAGGGTGAGGACCAATTATAATGCATTTGGAAGCTTTTGGATTGAATTGAGAAAATTTAAAGAAGAAAGGACCAAAACCGTACATCAAAAGCCAAATCAGAGACCAAATTGTATGTTTTTAAAACTTATGTCACACCTGGTAGTGCGACCAAATTGTAAGTTTTTAAAATATTGTGTTAATGCTCTCGAAGAAATAGGACTCTCATACTAATAAAATATTATGTTCTCCAAATTTGATTAAAGGCTTTAGAACTAATATTTTGTTACGTAGATGAACAAAAATAAATATTATAGTCATTTGTTTCACAAATAAATGAAAAATATAATTGTTACATTGTATTCAACCAAAAGTTCAATAACTTGAAATTTTATTGATTGACAAAGGATCAATAACATTGTGAAATTTTGTTGAGAATTCGTGTGTATATCTATTGAAATAAAGTAAGTGTTTTAAATATATTAAATTATCATGTGCTACTTGTTTTCAGGGCAAATTAATACTAGCTAAAATTAGAACTGAATTTCCAATATTTTTTTGAAGAAATTTTGGGTGAATTTTGTCGGCCCACTCACCCTCTATGTAGAACATCTAGAAATTTTTGAATATTAATAGATGAATCCACTAGATGGTCACATGTGTGTTTACTACATACTCGTAACTTGGCGTCTGTGTTTGCGATATTATTTGATCAATTATTCGGTTATAGTCATAATTTTTAGATTACACAATTAAGACATTTCATCTTCATAATGCTAATGATTTTACATCCCAATTATTATTATTTTTTAGTTGGGATAATGACGAAATATCTTATTGTCCATGGTTTACTAGAGTATTTATTAAACGCTTCCATAGAACTGGTCACGGGCAATTATAGGAGGTATATACCAACACAAAAATTAGTTACCATTCTAACTATCTTGATCGTCAAAACTCAATATGTCACAGGAAAATTGGCATACCGGTATCAACACAGGTCACGACAAAATTGTCATCCATATCAGTAAGCCCAAAATAACACCACAAAATTTTATCATCCTAGTGGAGTTAAATTATAGATCAACCACCTAAGTCACTGTGCAAGTATCAAGCTCCATATTGAGCTGCATTATTAATTTTCTTGCGCGGATTATGCGGACTCAGTGAACTATTGCTCAACATTAGTCCCCAACCAAGATGATTTGGTAGAACTCGTTAGGAACTAATTCTTCCACTCCAAATTTCAAATTCCTATTAATTCTCACATATCTATTTCAAGTTCAATAAGGATTTTCTAATCTCGAAGTCACTAAACGGGCCTTTAATCTCCAAGTCTCCAAATTGTTCCGGTTGCAATACCGTCAAAGTTGGGATGTTCAATGACACTATTTTCAACCTCAATTTCAACTTCTGCCAATACAGTATAGGCTCTTAGAGGACTGGTTGGATCCTCGTTGAATGTACAATATCAATTCGCAGTGGATAACTTGTTAGTATTCGATCCTTCATTTTTAGCTCCAAATAGAACAATACCGTGTTATCATTCGTTATCTTGATTGGAGACAGGATGCCACCTACTTCATAATGTATTGTTATTACAATTCTACTTCAATCGAGCTTCGACACAGACATTACCGTATGGACAAGATGGAAGCAGGGGCGGATCCAAAAATTTATTCCGCAGGGGCTGAAATATATAAAAGTCAATACAATAAAATTTATATATAACATAAAAAGTCAATAAAATGATATTATTTATTAAAGTTGTTCCCGACGAGGTTTTGAATCTATGATAGAATCTACATCAATTTTCTCAGCAAGTTCTCGTTCGATGAAAAGTGTCATAAAATGAGCTAGAAAGTCATCCTCCATTTTATTCCGTAGATCATTCTTCACATGTTTCATTGCAGAAAATGCCCGCTCAGTAGTCGCGGTAGAAACATGTAATATCAACACAAGGCGAATTAGTCTAGTCAACATAATGTAATTCTCTGACCTTCCACACTTAATTAACTATTCACACAACTCAACAAGTGTAGATACTTGAAACTGAGGGTCGCACTTCATATCTAGCTTGTAATGTCGCAACTCATATTCCAATGTACGAATATCTTGCGTTGAAAAATCTTGAGGATAAAACTTCTCTGTAAGTGAGCAAATATCAAGACTGTTAAATGATTTATATGAATCTTTAGGACCCAAAGCCACGACCAATTCTATACAAACCATATAGATCTGGTATGACAATATCGTTTCTTGAGCAAAAACTATTCACTACTAGGAGAAATTGTTCCCAATCAGTATCTCTTAATTTCTGAAGGAGATCTTTTGTAGTTGATACAAATCTTATAGAAGATAAGATGTCTAGATATTTTATTTGAAGGGTTTGACAAAGAACGTCAAAGATACTCAAAATGTTACGCATTAAATGCAAGATGAACACAAATTCATAACTTGTACAGTTTTTATAAGTGCCACAAGCTTCAGTCCGAGATCTTGGTTTTGGAAAATGGTGAGTAAGATATTCAAGTAAATTGTAAGTTGCAACGTACATATCTATCAAACTCTTTATTGAGTCATAATGAGAACTCCACCGAGTAGCTCCTGATCGTTGCAAATGACCCATTTGATTAACCCCACTTCCAGATTTACGCTCTCTAGTAGCCAACATACGCTCAATTTATATTGTTTGAGCAGTTTACAATTCATTAATAGAAAAACAAAAATAAATGTTAAAAAAACAAACAAACAAAAAAGAAAAATACCGGTTGTTCAGTATGGGAAAGGTAGCACTGTTGTCGGCAGAAAACAATATATTTTTGACTAATTTAAGGCTGGGTAATGGAGCCGCCAAGTTGGGTTAACGGATTTGCGGTTGATTTTAAGTGATAGGAGCTTCAATTTGAGAAAAAAGAGAAAAAAAATGATTAAGGAGCTTCTGCCTTCTTGCGCACACTTCTCTGTGATTTGGGAATGAAGGCGCTGAATGTCTTTTGCTTGGGCAATTGGGCTGATATACACGAAGGTCCAAGAAGATGTTGAATGGAGAATCAGATGAAGGCGCTCCATTTGTTTGGGCAATTGGGCTTGAAAATCAATTCGAAATTTTTGTTTTAAGAATTAGGCTTGGTCTTTTGTTTGGGCTAATTTTTGTTTTGAGTTGGGTCTTCATTGAATTTATTTTGGGCTATTTTAAATTAAAAGAAATATTGGCTTTCAATATTGGATCTTGGCTGGGCCTAACACGTGCTGTAATCAGGCCCAGTCTCCATCTATCCGCCTCTGTCTGGAAGTAAGTACAATCTATTGAGACAAGAATTCCTGCCCTTTCTCCACTGTGATGGATAAATATATTTATATTTTCCTCACCTATAAATATCATGTCACAAAATTAATTGAATTTGAGTAAACAATTTAATAAATTAACATCTTATGTAAAGTTCTCACTGTTACTTGGGTCGAAGTCGAAATACAATAATCATATTCAAATTGCATTCATTATTAACATAACGTGGTAAATTATTAGCAGAATTTTGTAACAAAGAATTCAACATAAATTGAACAACCAGATTTTCATGTAATGCAATTAACAAAAAATTTAATATGACCAAACAAAATGAATACAAATGAAATGTAACAGATTTTGAAGAACAAACACATCTAGCATGTAACGCAATTGCATTATTTCTATCCTATAGTAGATTGCAGAACTCACATTGCATTCTTCCGTTGAAATTAAATAAATATATTCATTTGAACGTTTAATCACAGTAACAACCGTATTGTATCTAAATCACAATTAACAAAAACAACAATAGAAGATTTGAATTAAAACAAACTAACTAGAATTTACACGATCTTCAATGCAATCTTCCGTGAGAGACACTACAAGAAAAGGTGTCTATAGCGCAATACCTATAGCGACGACAAAATGTCGCCTCTATTAGTACTGTACAGTAGAGACAACAAAGAAATGTCGTCGCTATAAGTTAAAAATCTATAGCGACGATGGAAGTCGTCTTTATAATCAATAGGTCGTCGCTAGTATTTTTAATTTATAGCGACGACTTTTTCATGTCGTCGTTACTTACTTTCCAAATGGTGGGAATAATTTGCGCCAATTTTGTTTACATATAGCGACAACAATTTTCGTCGCAGTAGGTCTATAGATGTTGGTGTTAGTCAAGTGAATCATGATTTTCCTTGTAATTTGTAATGAAGTCTATTGGGACGACAATTGTCATCGCTATAGACTTCTCAAAAATGGCAGAAAAATTGGACCTCATTTCTTATCTCTAGCGACGACATTTATAATCTATTGAGATGACAATTGTCGTCGCTATAGAGTTCTCAAAATTGGCGCCCATTTCTTATCTTTAGGGACAACTTTTTTAATCTATAGAGACGACAATTGTCGCCGCTATAGAATTTCCTTTTTCAGCTCACCATCCCCGCATTTTTGTACTGTATTTCTGCAATTTTTCCATTTCTTTCTCCATAATTGTTCTCCAACTCCATCTTTTTTCTCCATAACCATCTTCTTTCCATTTCATTTCTCCATCCCCATCTATTATCCTTACTTCATTTGTGAAAATATAGTATTTTTCAAGTATTGAAATTATTTATAAACATGGCTAGGTCATACGTAAATGACAGTGGAAGGATTAAATATCCATGCACAAGATGTTTAAACGGTCTCACACATCCATTGGAAATTGTCGAGGCTCACATATTTTGTTATAGTTTTGCGGAGAGTTATGTAACCTAGATATACCATGGTGAGACCGAGGTTCAGACTGCAAATGTGTACAGACAGAATTAGAGAGCATGTGTGGAGGATGAGATGATGGATGTCATGGACGACGTAGTCGGTGATAAGCATGATGGTACAAGCACCAATGCTTATTATGACGAATTGTTTGAGGCTCTACATTCAGAACTATATCTGGGAGTTTCATCATTTTTGTCCTTAATTTTTTTAGTGAAGTTGATGCATATCAAGGTTGTGAACTAATAGACAAACAAGTTTGTCGATGATCTTTTGAAGTTGCTGAAGTTAGCTTTCCCAAACATGAACCTGGTGGACTCCCACTACGAAGCTATGAATATGACGATGAAGCTTGGTTTGGGTTATAAATCCATTGATGCCTGTAAGAACGACTGTGCACTATTTTGGGATAAGCATGCTGATAAACAAACTTGTTCGATTTTCCAGGAAAGTCGTTGGGTGCACACTTCTAGGAGAGTAAATGGGTAGAATGTTCTGCATAAAGTATTGCACTATTTTTCCTTAGCCCCCAGACTAAAACGTATCTTTGTGACGAAGGATATTGCAAAACTCATGTGGTGGTACAATATAGGAATGTCTAGGGATGAAGATGAAATGCAGCATCCCGTTGACGAGAATGCATGTCGGGATTTTGACAGGAAATATCCACTATTTGCAAGTGTGATCTGGAATGTCCGGTTAGGTTTGGCCGCAGACCGATTCAATCCATTTGATGACATGAGTCTAGCGTACATCATGTGGCCAGTAGTTGTTACCGTTTACAACCTGCCACCTTGGTTATGCATGAAACCCGAATACCTCATGCTTACTCTCTTGATACCTGGCCCTAAAGCACCAGTTAAGGATATTGATTTATTCTTACAGCCATTGGTGGATTGGTGGACGAGTTAAATGAGTTGTAGGCCGATGGAATTGACACATGTGATGCTGGAACCAATAATAGGTTAGTATTCAGCATGCATGCAGTGCTGTTGTGGACAGTTAACAATTTTCCAGTGAGAAGTAGTTTGTCGGGTTGAAGTAGTTTGTCGGGTTGAAGCGGTCAGGAGTACATGGCATGTCCTACATGCAACGAGGACACTTCTTTAGTCTGTGTGATATGTAAGACAGCTTATATGGGTCACCGATGGTGCCTACCATCCAAGCATCATTTTAAGAGCAATTTAGACTTTAACAGTAGAATGGAGAGGTGACCACCTCCATATCAGTTAATAGCTGTAGACATTTTAGCACAGTTAAGTCATGTGAGACATAGTATTCCAAGAAAATACCCTAACTATGGGGGTGCTAGAAAGAGAAGAAGTGACGACGAGCTGAATTGAAAAAAAATGAGCATTTTTTATGAGTTACCGTACTGGTTTTCTACTGAGCTAAAACATAACATCGATGTCATGCACATAGAGAAGAATGTTTGTGACAGCTTGCTCGGTACAATTCTGGACGATCCATTCAAATCAAAGGACACAGTCAATGCCAGGCGCGATCTGATACAATTAGAGATCAAAAGAGAGTTGCACTTGTATCAGAATGAAAATATGTGTATGAAGCCTGCCGCATGTTACACCATGTCCATTGCAAACCGTTAGAGATTTTGCAACTTCATTCGATCAGTTGATTTTTCAGATGGCTTCGCTTCTATTCTTTAGAAGAATATTGCTCCTAATGACAGCCACATTATTGGGTTGAAGTCACACGATTGCCACAGTATCGTGCAATGGTTATTACTAGTCGGATGTCGCACGTTCTTGAATAAAACTATTTCCACTACAATTATTGAACTGTGTACATTTTTCAAGCATCTTCGTACAAGAACACTATAGGTTAGCGACATGATGGCTGCCTACGATCACCTGATACTCATCATCTGTAAGTTGGAACAAATCTTTCTTCCAGCCTTCTTCGACATCATGATTCATCTCGTAATCCATCTGCCAAAAAAGACAATCATTGGAGGTCCAGTGCATATGAGATGGATGTATTCGTTCGAGTGATACCTGATGAAACTGAAGGACTACGTCAAAAATAAAGCTCGGCCCAAGGGATTAATAGCTGAAGGGCATGTTGTTGACAAGGCATTGACTTTTTGTTCGAGGTACTTCGAGGACATAGAAACAATGTTCAACTGACCGGATAGAGACAAGGATGTAAGTGTTACATGAAGACAACTTTCTATTTTTCAATCGCAATGTCGCCCAATTGGAGTGAAGACACCAACAACGCTTCTTGCAAATGTTCCAAGTCAAGCGATGTTTTATGTCCTCAACAACTGTACTGAAATTAAGACATTTTTGCAGTAAGATTTCGTTCTAAAATATTATTCAATTACCTTGAATAAACTTTGTCATTTTAAACGAACTAATTAGTTGATCTTATATGCCTTGTACATGGAACATAGGCAGGAGCTATTGCGCAATAGTTGCTCAAATATTGACCAGGTGCATAGAAGAGAGTTTTATGATTGGTTTTACAGGAAGGTAAACGAACAACGACCGAATACATTTCAAATATATCCACATTCTTCATTTTTGTAACATTAACTAAAACCAACTTCCACTTCATCCAGGTATATGCACTGCGCCAAAGCCACCCCCATCAAGTTTCTCATAAGTTTTTTTCATTGGCCAGCAGATGTTACCAGCACGTTATGTCTTACACGGCCTGTGTTGTGAAAGGAGTTCGCTTCTTTACATATGATCATGATATTCAAAGAAAAACGCAGAACAGTGGTGTGTTCGTCCCAGGTACTGGGGGTAAGGTTTACTACGGGTTCTGCAAGAGATACTGAAGCTATAGTTCAAGCTGGAACGTTTAGTTTTTGTCTTCCGATGCAAATGGTTTAGGTGTGATGGGAGGCGGAGGACAACTGAGAATAACTTTACCAGTATTGACATCAGTGCAGAGGCATTCAAGGATGATCAATTCATACCTGCTAGCCAAGCATAACAAGTGTCCCACATTGAAGATCCTTCTCGTGGTCCGAATTGGCGAGTTGTATAAGTAGTCTATCACAGGAGCACGTGGAATATGATGGGATCTAACATCATAGAGATAGACCAGCTCTACAATAACAACTTTTCTCATTTTTCTCTTATCGTTGATCTTGGCAACTTAGAGCACATATCCTTGCTCCAGAATGTTGGTGAAGCTGATGAGATTGGAACATCAGTTATCAGGAGAGCCTCGTCTGATACTACAGGAGATACTTTGTTCATTAACGATGAGGATGTGGAAGACGACACACGCATGAAGAATATGAAGATAACGATACATTGAGTGGAAGCAATGATGACGACACTAACGATGATGAGGATCAATCATATAATGATAGTGAATCAAATTCAATGTTGTTCTTCGTTACTAAAATTTATGCATTATATTTATAAAGTTTTCATTTTTGTTGTTGTCAGTGAATCAAATTCAATGTTGTTCGTCAACACAATGATTACTTTAGTTCAAAGTGCGAGTTTGGATGGATACCCAACATTCGTTCATGAACAATAGGCCAATAATGACTACAATTGTACAAAAACATAGAAATAGGGACCTATATATAAACTCGTGAAACTTGAAGGACTAACATTGCAAATAAAAGAGGACAAAATTGAAATAAAAGAGAAAATATAAGGACCAAAATTAATAATTTTTAATGTTGAGAGACCTACCTGCAAATAACCAATATTAAGTGTAACAGAGACCACGCATATAGCGACGACAAGTCGTCGCTATTTGTGGTAAAATGTAGGCGGCACGTTTTAAGCACATGAATAAAAACATTTTTAAAAAAAAAAGTCGTCGCTACACCTATAGCGACAACATTTGTCATCGCTATAGAGTTACCCATTTTAAAACGCGCAGAACCCCTTCTCTGCCATAGTGACAACATTACCTATTGAAATTCGGCCACCGTCCGTCCATGTCTGCCATTGTCTGAGTGTCGCCATCCAGTCAAGAATCATCTGCTGTCGTCCAGATAAAACAATCAGGTTCATTTATTTGGCAGTCGAAACCCTCTTCTTCCTTTTTTTTTAAAAATTTTTATTTTTAATCTTGATATGTGATAGTTATAATCAATAATAGTTCATTAATTTGTGATATTTATGATAGTCGAAACCCACTTTTCCACTTCATCAATTTGCATTTTTTTATTAACTGCCCATTTTCAGCAAAGTACATTTGGTTGATTCAAATTTTCAATTGTTTGTTTGAATGCCTTGCTTAATGTTTGTTATTTGTTAATTGATGGCTTTTGAAGTTTTAGGAAGAGAATCGCGAAAAGATTTGTTATGGTTGAGATATTTTTAATGTATATATGTTCAAAGTCGTGTGAAATTGTGAATGATGAAACTAAATTGTAAATAGATACAAGCAGTATCCTTTGTGTCTGTATATGATTGATTTGAAATACAGATTTTATGTTGACAATGTATATGGTGAAGTATATTTGGGTTTGGTTTCATCTTGTGTACTGACAAAATATTAGGCACCATTTTCGAACTAAAAACAAAGAAAATGGACCATTTGCACAAAAACACATAATTTAGGGACTAATGTGCAAAAAATAAAGTTTAGGTACCATTGTAGAAAATCACAAAATTTTGGGACTGATGTCCAAAAAAATAATGTTGCAGGATTGCCATTTGTAGAAAAACACATAATTTAGGGGTTGATGTGCAAAACAAAGATTAGGGACCATTTTCGAACTAAAAAAAAGGATGGGGACCATTTGCATAAAATACATAATTTATGGACTAATGTACAAAAAAACAAAGTTTAGGTACCATTTGCAGAAAATCATAGAATTTTGGGACTGATGTCCAAAAAAATTGCGAGGCCATTTGCAAAAAAATACAGAATTTAGGGGCTTATTTGCAAAATAAAGATTAGGGACCATTTTTGAACTAAAAACAAAGAATATGGACTATTTGCACAAAAACATATAATTTAGGGACTAATGGGCAAAAAAAATTTAGGTACCATTTGTAGAAAATCACAGAATTTTGGGACTGATGTCCAAAAAAATAAGTTGTGGGACTATTTGCAAAAAAACACATAATTTAGGGGCTAGTGTACAAAACAAAGATCAGGGACCATTTTCGAACTGAAAACAAAGAATGAGGTCCAGTTGCACAATAACACATAATTTAGGGACTAATGTACAAAAAAACGAAGTTTAGGTACCAATTGTAGAAAATCATAGAATTTTAGGACTGATGTCCAAAAAAAAAAGTTGCGGGACCATTTGCAAAATACACATAATTTAGGGACCAATAATGCAATGTTTTCTTTTGTTAGTTGCTAGTATGGCTGACGTCATGTCGCACAGAGGTGATGGTGCGGGCGATCCTCCACATCAGCCACCCCGCCAGTTCGATTCGTGCTGCGAGTCCAGTAAGCATTTTTGTTTCAATATTTTTTATTTTGTAATTTTTTACTGTGACTTCATTATCGATGAATTTCGTATTTATTCTTTTTCAGCGCCCCTATCTAAGCGACGGGGTATCTCTCTAGGTATTAACTTTGAGAAGGTTTGGTAAGCCAACAGGATGAGGCCACTTCCCATCGCGTTCGACAATGTCGAACTACCCTTTATCGACAGAGGTTCTAGAGGAGCAGCGGGCCCGGTTACGTAGCATCATCGAACTATTGACATACAATAGTTTTTACATTAGCACATTCTCTAAATAATTGTTCCATATAATATACATTAACGAAAAATTTTCCTGTGTTGCAGAGCTACTTTGATCTTCAGGGCGATCGGTCGTCCGACGAGTACCTGGCGGTCTATGCCGCTATAGATTGCCCGGTGGCCAATTGTTATCGAGATTACAAACTTAAAGTGCATAATCACTTGAAAGCGCATGGACCGAGCCGTCTATCGAGGACTGGCAGAAGTGCATTGATTTTTTCACAAGTCCCATTTTCGTGGTACGTATTATCATTTACCTTTTACGTTTTTATGATAATATTTTTATAACTATAAAGTTTTCTTCTAATCAATTATTTTTTATGTCTTTTGTAAAGGTCGACAAAAAATAAGGCCAATCGAGGTAAGGCTAAATACCCGAGCGTGTAGAGGTCGAAGAGCTTCTCTACCACGCGTTACGATGATGTACAAGTAAATTTTTCAATATCATTATACAAATCTTCAATGCATTACATATGCATGTTTTTTAAATAAATTTCACGCTTAAATTGTTGTAGCGGGACCACGAGACCCAGTAGTGGCCGGGCATTATTGAGTCATTCTGGACTTTCCGCACCCACTGGGATGGCAATTGGGTGAATCCGGTGGCAGCTGGTGACTACGTGTGGATGAACTTATAATTTTTAATCAATTGTTAATTGTATCTTACATTATCTTATTAATTATTAATTATTTATTTTTTCTTAAACAGGATACACTTTTTGAGGTGAGGGAGACTCAACAGACACAAGTCGCCTCCAGTGGCACGTCAGTTGACGAGTGTGCTATTGCAAAAGAAGTTCTCGAAGAACGATGAGGACACGTCTGTGGGGTTGGATAGGTTCCGAAGGGCACCCCCTCCTTAGATTCGACCACTTCATCGAACGTCCCACGAGAAACATCCAATCAATTCTCTGGAGACCCCCAGAATGACGATCATCGATTTGCCATGTATGAGGCTCAGCTGCGCCGAATGGAAAGGACAATTCAACATCTTACGGTGAATCTAAAGAATAGAATACCGGGGGTTGTGCCAAATGAAGAAGGGGACGAGGACGACGACAAGAATGAGAACAATGGTGGGGGTTTTGGGGATGTGTAGATTTTATGTATATATAATAGAATTATTTATATTATTTAAAATATAAAAAATCGTTAAAAAAAAATTAGAGTGTTTGTCGCCGCTAAAATAAAACATATTGATGTACAATGTCGTCATTATTTATATAATATATATAGCGGTGATATGATATCTAAGAGATAATAGCGACGATCCCAACGTCGCTACTATGTAAGATAATAGCGACGACATTTGCGATGACATTGTCGTCCCAATTTCTCTAATTTCGAGAAATAGAACACGAAAATGTAACGGCGACAACGTTGTCGGTATATATTCAAATGTATATAGCAACAACAATATGTCGTCGCTATTAACCTAGAGGGACTAATCTATACGATATGCATCGATGACATTGTTGTCTCTATAAATATAAAGGGACAACAAATGATCTTTTAGCAGCGACTTCTGTCGTCGCTATAGAATTCCATTCTTGTAGTGGAAATTGATTTTTTTTTTTTTGGTGAATCTAAATAAATGGAATGTATTAATCGTCTCTCTTGATTGCAGGAGAGAGAATTAAAAATATTTTCAAAAAAATTGGAATAGTATAATAATTGGATGATTAGGAGATCAACCTGATTTTGTTATATCCATTAAATATGTAATTGCAATGAATCAGATAATTGGTGTTTTTCTAGGATTCTTTTGCATTAATAAAGTTAATTAGGAAATACCATTATTTAAAAAAAATTCTAGTATTTTTATAATAATTAATTACATATAACAAATTTTTTAGAAATATTAACTTTTATTAGAGTAATGATCTCCTACCTACGGTGGGTAGGATATTATTTGTCCACGGTGTGCGGACACATTTGTGTCCACATACAATTGTGTGTTATGTGGGATGATGTGGCACTCTCACATTAATCCACATCATCAGTGGGCAAATGATATTCTACCCGTTGTGGGTAGGAGATTATTACTCACTTTTATTTATTTAATCTATAGTACATCTAAAATCTAAAAGTCTAGAAAAGGGAGAAACACTTTTGGACGTATACGTCTTTATTAAAGTTTTGTATTTCCTTAATTGTCCTTTAGTTGATATTATAATTGAATTTCCAATTTAATATTTGTAACCACGTTTGGTCCTTAGAAATTGAAACGGCTAAATCACCATTTATTACATTTAATTACTAGATTTTTAAAATATTTCCATCGAATTGTGACAACAAATTTGGTCATTTACAATATGAATAATCATTTACCTTCCAGCAACAATGTATTCAACTTATTTCAGACATAATTTGAAGTTTAAGGTTGCTTCATTTTAAGATAATTATGTAGTTTGTGAAGTCCATAAAAACTTCATTTGAAGATTTGTGTTTGTGATTATGATTTTTGTTACTTCATGTGAATAATCCTATCCCAGTGCTATTTTTTTTAGCTTCAATATTTGATACAGATCTCATTTCTATTATTCATTTTTATGTTTTTGAATCGAATTGTTATCTATTGCTTAAACGAATTTTTTTCACTATTTATACTCCTACGTAAGCTACTTAAATCACTGTAATATTTAGTTTTGATAATATTACTTTACTTCTCCATTACCATTTGGATAAGTTCACGCGAAGACATCTAGGCATTGAATTGTGCAAATGAGAATGTATAATTTTTTCAATTTTTGATGTAAATGATATTTTGTTTTCTTTTATATACTGATTGATAAATTTACCTACAATTGCTAACTTGAGGTGCTACGTACGAGCCCAAATTACATGTGATATTTTGGGTTAAAACCTCTTCATAGTTGGAGAGCTATATTAAATTACAAAGATTTGTCCTAAGTCATTTGCCATCTTATAAAGCAAGAAAATTCAAAATGTTTGAGAGCTCCATAAATTTAAGAACTTACGTACATTATCTTCGATTCTTTTTGTTTGCATTTTTTAATTGACATTATTTGACTATATTGCAAGAGCTTCAACACTCTCGCTAACCACATAATTGTAGAAAGTACTTTGTTTGTTTTTTTTATGCATCTAAATTGAAATCAATATATTGATCGATACTTAAAGTAAATATTAATCATTATTACATATGAAGTATGTAGCTATTGTGGCGATTGAAAACAACAACAAACAATATATTGCACCGTATGTTTAATATCACAATTTTGTATTTTATTGCAGTATTAAATTGAATATAATTATTTAATTATTTAAATAAAAATATATCTCAAAATATCGTTATTAAATCATGTGCAATGCACGTATTACATACTAGTGGTATAAAATTTCCTAGAAAATATTTACTGAAAGTGTTTTTTGGATTTACAATGGACACATAAGTGGATCTTCAAGAAAACCTTGATGTTTTTTCAAAATCAACACAACATTTCATGAACTATTATGAAACTTTCGTAGATGAACATCGAGCTATTACAAAAAGGTTAGGAATGCCATCAAGTATGACAAAGTTGAGCTAAACATAGAATTTTTAATAATCTCATTAAGAACCAAAAATCTTGACATTTAGAGCCAATGTGAATCTTTTAAAGATGAAAATATAAATGTGAGGGTACATGAACTTACACAAATAATGGAAATCAAGATAAGTAGTAATAATGAGTATATATAAAATGAAAAATAGGAAAAGGTCAAGGTCAAAGTCTAGAGCAAATGGAAAAATGTCATAGTTGTAGTAAAATTGGTCACTTCAAAAATGGAATGAATTAAAAGAAATGGCTAACAAGGAAGGAAATGCGGTCGAATATAATCTAGTTTAAATCAATATGAAGTGTATTACAACTATTCTTGACCATATCAATGTAAATGTAGCTACTACCAATTGTCATATGAGTGAATGACTTCTAGATTCTGGATGCACATTTCACGTGTCACCCAGAAATGAGTGGTTTATTAATTTTTAGGATACCAGTGATGGGTTCGTACTAAAGGGAAATAACATGTCTTGTAAAGTAGTGAGTATAGGCACTATTGTAGTAAAATTTGAAAATGGTTATGTGTGTACTCATTGATGATAAAACGTTTTCTCCTCCTATGAGGACGGCGGCGACAGTGGTGGAGACCTGCAAAAAAGTGGCGGGGTCTCTATCCTCTGTGTCCACTCCGGTGTGATAATCAGTAGGTGTCTATAACCAGATATGCAGAATAACAATATAGAGTATCTAAGAGTTGGTTTTTACTTGGTGGGTTGGCCTCTATTTATAGGATTGGCCTGCAGTTACGGCCTTTAATGTTCTTTAATGACAGGTGTCCTTTCATCTCCTTCATTAGTAGGAGTTAATGATGGACATTACATATTTCCAATCGCTAGTGGTAACTGTCATTCTGTGGGTCACCTGTCTGGCTAACCTAACGACAGTTAGGATATTGCTGTTTTACTGTAAGAGGCGAGCTTATGAGACCAACGGGACGGGCGAGCGATGAGGCGAGCGGATTATTGAGGAAAGCGTCCCAAGGAGTGCCACTATCATCCACCATAGTATTGTCATATCTATCATCATAAGCCCTTCTACTTTTCATAGGCCATTGTCAATGAGAAGTAGAAATATCATCTTTCAAGTAATTATTCCCCACCAAAAAAGTCAAAGAACAAAAGATGCAATTATTATTTATTTATGTGTAACGAAAATCACGTGGAAGTGTATCACTTGGCGACGCGTGGTTAAGTGTGATTCGCCGTGTGGCAAGTCAAATTTAAACTAATTATTTTGAACCTAATTTAAGCTTAATTTTTTTTTTTTTTGGGGGGGGGGGGGTGGGGGATCTCAAACTTTGAATTCTCCCTCTTTTCATATATAAGAGAGGAAAAGTGGGAGACTACTTGTACTATTCTCATATTTCCTCGCTTGCTTGGAATTCTTTTCAGACTGGTCTTATTTTTCCTGTCTGAATTATAGATGTTTTTTTTTTCTTTTCATCACCTAAGGTAATCCTTTCACTCTTGTTCTTCTTTAAGCTTTTCGGCCTTCTTCTTTTTTTTTTCTTTTTTAAATGTATAAGACGGTGCAAATTTAGTAGTAGTCTTAGAGACCCGTCTTATCGCACCTTATCTATAGGAAGGGATGATAATCACCCGTCGGTTGAGGAATGGACTGGCTGAAGGGACTGAGGTAGGATTGGACGAGGGAGAGTCATCTAGTCTCCGACCCCGCTCGCCCCAGGATAGGGCCAGGACGGCCGCTGTGGCTAAGGGTAGGTGCACCGCGGTGGACTCGCCCGAGGGCTAGCAAGTTCGTCTGCCCGGTACTGAGGGCGGGTGAGAGGGCATTGAGTCCGTTCGCATGTTATCCCATTCCCGGTTGACGTAGATCCGTTACCTGAACTTTCTGTCCCGTCCAATTTGTAGATTCTGATGCCAATTCTTCTACAGTACACCATCCGCTTAACATTCAACTGGGACACTCCCTAAGTGGTAATTTAATAGAGCTAGACCTTCCAATGGATGGTTGTGCTTACAATCACTACAAGAAATTTTACTTTTAATGATGTAAATTTTTTCGTACAAAGTCATCTTTAGATTGTTTCATCGAAAAAAGGTCGTCGAGAGATTTTACAAGACCAAAATCTTCATCGTTGAAAGTTAAATTTCTTGTAGTGAATCCTAAGAGTTTTGAGAGAATGTTGAAAAAATACGATGTGGTAGTCTACCATGACAACATGACAGTTGGTTTAAGGTTTTCTCTTCATTCTTTGTTCGTTTCTTTTTTCAACGAATTTCAAGTCACTCCTGGTCAATTGACACTTAAAGTACTTTTGTCATATATCAACTTATCTCTTGTACTTGTGTCTTACAAATGACATTGAGCCATGCCTGAGACTCTTTAGAAGTGTGTTTGATATGTTTCTTGTGATCGGGAGTAACTGTTATGCCTATATTCAACTTAAAGTAGGATTGTTATTATCCTACTTTCCTAATTCTAATAGTGGTTGGAGAAAGCATTTCTTTTTTGTTTGGCCTGAGGTAGGATAATTCTCTTTTAAAACCTGTTGGAGAACCCTTTTTCGTAAGCTTTTTAACAAGCTCCTAGAGGTTGATCATGGGTTGAAGTCAAGTCTAGATAAGCTTTTACACTTGATGCCTCCGGGGGCGCATATGAGCGAGGTGCTATCTAATGAGAACTTGCGGCTGGTTCACATTGGATCACTTAAGGGTAGGCTACTTTTACGTCTTTATTTCTCTTTTGACTTTTTATTTTGCATGTACTTGCATTATCAACCTCTATTTTCTCTTACAGATATGGATAATTTTGACCTTGGAGGCGTGATGGATGCGGCTGGACTTGCCACTGATGTTGAAGACCCGCCTCTATCACCTTTAAACAAAAAGAAAAGATGGGCCAATAAAGGAAAAGCCACTGCTGAGACAACAATTGTTCTTCATTCTGTGCCACGCACTACCAAAGTTAGTGATTTCCACATGCCGATTCGTCAGTTGAGGTTGAGATCATGTTTGGCTTCGTGAATGAAAAACTTATTGAGATTTTGAAAACTAAAGAAGCAGCTACTATGCGATGAATCATGTATACCAACCACCGCAGGGTAAGCTGTTGTATTTTGATCGTGCTATGTTGCTTTCTTATTTAATATTCATCATCTAGTAAATTTCAACTTCCTCTTGTTTTGTACAGATGGTTGTTATGGAGCAGAAAGTACTATATGATTTAGAGAAATTCGAGAATCGTGCAGCTGAGAAAGACCATGACAAGAACAAAGCTGTAGCGGCAGTGCAATCTCTATTATTTTAATTTTTAATACATGTTGACGTATATTGGCACATGATTTTCACCCGGTGCGATGAAAAGGCCCTAACATCATGCCATTCTACTCGTTTTTTTTTTTTTTTGGGGATTTCCTAAGAAAAAGCAATTTCAATAATTCAACAAGTTATAGGCTTGGTTTAGTATTGCCGTGCTTTTAAGAGAATCAGCTTCTGCTGTGCTGTAGAAAGAATCGGATGCGGGAAAAATCAGATAAGTGTTTGGTAAACTCTTGTTTCAAAATTGATGTTTGTTTCAAAAGCAGTATTTGAGCATTTGGTAAACAAAAGTGATTTATTGCTGTAACTGTATTAAATTACAAAAATGGAAATTAATTATAAAAATGTTATTTTGTATTATTATTATTATCATAAGTGGTAAAATTCAATTTTTTTTTTCTTTTTTAGTAATATGTTATATTGTCAAATATTTTTTTAACAAGACAATGCATTCACTATTATTATTTTAAAATAAAAATAATAAACACTTAATAAATTTCAAATTTTATAAAAACTGCAAATAAAAGTATAGTCATTTAGTGCAAAAATTAATTAAATTTAAATTATTTTTTACGCATCAAACTTGAATCAATTCAGTTTCTCAATTTCTCCATTTTTTATATAATAGGAAAAACGTCAAATAATTTTAAATTATCATTAATTAATCACGTGCAGAAATCAGGTTCTCAATTTCTTTATTTTCATATAATAAAAAAAATATCAAATCATTGATATCACTAGAAATAAATCTAGGATATTAAAGAAATTAGTTTAATTAATTAGGGGTAAAATTGGTATTTTAATAATATATAAATGAAAAAGCTAATAGTATAATATGAAAAGCGGTCATTTTGCTGCTTCTCAAAATCTGCTGCCAGGTGAGTTAGATTATTTTATAATCACTTTAAAAAATTTTGCCAAACGCCTAAATGAACTTCTAATTGTTTGAGAATCAGAAGTTGAGCTCCAAAATCAATCCCAAACGAGGTCATAGTCTATTTTGAAGTTTTGGAAAGAAAGATCAAGATGGCCATGGTCATTCCTGTTTCAACTTGGCCAAGTCAACTCTACTTTGGCAATCCTTCAACATGACCAAAAAGCAAAAATGAATAAATATATATGGCCTTAATCAACTAGCATAGACAGTGACTAACATATCCTAAAGCATGTTGACAGGAGATGAACAAGTTCCAAAATCTGATAATATAGGCATAGTTATTCAACTTTGACAAAATACAACCATGTTGGATTAGGAAATCTCTATTCCACAACTCTAGAAAGATCTTATGCAACAAAGAAAAACAAGGAAATTTTAATAATTTTTTACATGCTTTATCTATACTGTAGTACTCAACAAGAACCTTCAATTGTTCTACGAAAATCTCTTCAAGGAACTGTGGCCAAGCATTCCTCTTTTTTTTCCTCATTGTAGTACTTGCGCTTCATTCAACTTTTCCAATCACGCCACATATCAAAAACTAATTTCAAACAATTCCTCCTAGAATGAGATGGTGCATTTGTATTGTACTTGACATGATTTGAAAAGTAAGATGATTGGACAATAAGTTCAAAAATTTATTAAAAGGTTGATATAAAATTATTTTATAAACATTATTGAAATACCTCTATTTCTTTCCAAACATAATCCACCAAATGTTGATCCATGTTTGACCATTTCACCCAAACATAATCCACCAAATGTTGATCCATGTTTGACCATTTCACATATGCAAGTGGTAATCACATGCCATTACGTGCCAATGTTCCCAAATACAACATGAAAGCACTTTTGTTTAATCATATTGGCTGCATATACTCATTCTTTTCTACTTCTAATTTTTTACCTGGATTGATTCGAGGACCTTTTGCTAGACCTCCACCTTTTTTCTTAATAGGGCTGTCGGATTCTACAAATACATTTGTTTGATCAAATAAGATATTGTATATAAGGAAATTCAGAACTAATTCACATAATGTGGAAATAAAGAGAGCAATGATGATTGCACAAGACCTTAATTAAGCAACATAATGTAAGATAAATTTACCTAGAGGTGAAGTCACGTCAATATTACCAATTGAAGTATTCAGAGTTTGAGTTTTTTCTACTTCATGCTCATTATGGATTAGCTGCTGTAATCAATGTATCTACCATAGTTATGCCTTGTTTTCTTCTAAAAATATATGCAACTGCAAAGAAAATAAATTTAGATTGTAGATGTTGACATTGCTCTAATAGCATAATAAGATATGATGTTTCAATTAGGTACAAAAATACTAACTTAGGAATGAGCAAGTGAACATACAAATAACTAATAATAGCACATTGTAGCAATCCAGCTTCTTGGAATCACCCCTGACTGTAGCAATAATCTCTATTATGATAGCAATGCCAAATATGTAGACTAAACTTAGTGATTAAGACATGATATAGGTTCTTTTATCATTGATTTCATTTGAAACTTGCATGTAAAGTAAACTACAAAGTTAAAGAGTTGAGGTGCAATACTAGGCAAAAGAGCTATGGCGGTTGAGAAATGATACGAATATATTTGCACCCCTTTACAGATCTATGACATTGTTTTCTCCCTTCACCTTTAATCTCATGACAGGTGACCAAAGTTAAAACCATTATTGCTATTATCTTGAATTTATAGTTGAACTCAAATTCTCTAGATTATCAGAAGAACCTAAATACTAAAAAATACTAGATCACTAGTTAATATAAAGCAGTGATAAAAGAACCTAATGCCTTTAGCACAATTGATAAAAGAATTCAAGCTAATGATTCCAACCAATAAAAAATATATGATAAAAGGAGAAAACAAAGTATTGTTAAAATAAACTGTAATGCATAACAATTATATTAATAAATGTCAATGTCCATTATTGTATCTCATGGTAAACACCCTATAAAATACTCTTTATTACTTCTCAATATTAATAGTCATCATCAATGTTTCGATGAAATTTTGGGTCAACAATCGTTCCTTCTATCCCATCTCTCACCCAAAAAATTTCATCGTCTCGTGTAAAACATGCATTTTGATCCAATGTTTGTTCTCTACGTGGCTCAGCTTCATACATGTCGAACTTATCTCGTCTTCACATTTGTAAAACCACATGCCATTCTGATTCTACACGATCAACAACAAAGTAAACTTGCATTGGCTATGATGCCAAAATAAATGGCTCATTGCATTCTGAATTATCTCTATACATACAATGATTAAAGTTCACCATTGTGAAATCATAATCGTCATATGTTAGTCCACTTTGATTGTCAATCCAATCAAACTTAAACAACACAAATCTTATTGTGCTAGAGTAGAACAATTCTATAATACCAGCTAGCACTCCATAGTATATAACATCACCACTCCATGGTTTTAGCTTTCACTACTACCCCACTGTTATGAGTACATCTAGAACTCTCGTAACCTTTAGTCCAAAATAGAAAACCATTAACGATATATGCATTAAATCTCTGTGCATCAAAATCAGGACCTATAGGCTATAGCTAATGAGTTGATTTCTTCAGATAATTTCTCATTATGAAGCCTCCATTTTTCTTCGACCTACATTATAATACGTTAAAGGACAAACAAAAATTCAAAATTTTATTTTATATTTGACTTACATAGTTCTTAATCCATATGTGAAATGTTTCATTATGAATGCATTGAATATCACGATCACTAAGATGATGTTTATATGAAATCTATGCATGATGAATGCTGCGTGCAGAGAAAATATGTGTCAATTATGTCACCACTTGTGAAACATAAGATGAAGCAAAAGAAAATTACTTACTCAAGAAAGGGCTTAACAGCATTAGAGTTCATTAGTACATAACGGTGAGCTTGTACCCATGAAACATTATCAAGTTTTAAATCAAACCCTTTACCCAAAGCACACCCAAAATTATCAATAATTCCAAGTCTACTAGGTCGATTACACTTCGTCTCGACATCATCTAGATATCTTGCACAAAAAATTATGCACTCTTTTTTCTCCAATTACCACAACTCTGTTTGTAATCTCCACTTTCTCTTTTCTTTAGGTCCTCCTTCTTATAATCAGTCAACACATCAGTTAACATGTGCAACACTTGAGTTCTAGATAATCGCTTGGATGCACAAGGACATGCAAGAAATCCTCTTGTACTATATCCTGACAAGTTAGCATATCCCGGAAGATCGCTAATAGTCCATAACAATGATGCATGTAATTTGAACATTTGATTAGTTGATGCATCGAATGTTAGTACACCACATTTCCATAATTCCAACAATTCATCAATAAGCGGTTGTAGGTATACATCAATTTTGTTACCCGGTCCATTTGGCCCATCAATTAGCACAAACAAAATAAAAAAGGGTTGCTTCATGCACAAGTGTGGAGGCATATTATAAGGTATGAGAATGAATGGCCAAGTGCTATGAGATATAGACATTGTTCTATAAGGATTGAATCCATCGGCTGCTACTCTAAGACAGACATTACGACTATCATTTGCAAATTATCTATTGTGCTTATCAAAATCTTTCCATGCTTGAGAATCTGCCAGATGTCTCAATATACCATAATTAGCTCTTCCTTCAGCATGCCATCTCATAAGTGAAGCAGTCTTTGATGAAATAAACAACTTTTGTAATCTTAGTTTCAAAGGAAAGTACCTCACTCGCTTTACACCAATCGTTTTACCACCGGACTTCTATCTTGTGGTATGACATTCTCGCAACATTCTAATATATTGTCTTTACCCCAATACAACATGAAATTATTAGGACACACATCCCATGTTTCATAGTTGAAATCCAATAGATCAATTATTTTATGAGCTTCATTATACGATTTTGGAATGTTTTGAAAAATTGGAAATACCTCCTTCAATAACTCAAGAAACATCATGAACGACTTGTTTGTCCAACCAGATACACCTTCAGGTGCAAGAGGCTAACAATAAATGACAATTTCATAAAATTTTGACACCTTGGAAACAATTTACTTTCAGCATCTTCTAAAAGTTTTAAAAATTCTTTTGTCCTCTCGTTGGGGCCTTCCATATGTTGAGTATTTTCAGTACCACTATTTGTTTAAGGAATACCAAATGCATCATGCACCATATCAGCCTTATTGTCTCCGTTGTCAAATTGCATATTATCTTCAAAAATAGTGTTTTCTTGTTTGGGAACAAAATCTTCACCCTGGTTGACCCAATTTTTGTATCCTAGTTTGAACCCACGAATTATTAGGTCGGACAAAGCCTCATATCGGGTCACAAAATATCTATTAGCACAATCCTTACATGGACAATAAATTCTCGTGTCCAAAGTTCGGTCTCTATACACAAAATTCAAAAACTCTTCCACTTTATCTCTATATTCTTTCGAAATTTTATATAATTAGGGCCATTATGACGATTAAATCATCGCTATAAGCTAAAAATTTATCGACGACTTTGTCGTCGCTATTACATTTGAATTCTTATTATTAATAGCGATGACAATATCACCGCAATATGATTAAGATATATAGTGATGACAATGTCGTCGTTAGAAGTTGTCGTGCATTTTTCTTTTGAGAGACGATAGTGGCACCGCAATAAATATTTTAATTTTTTTTAAGAATATAAACAATTTAGTAGTATATAAATCCTACGGATCCACCAAACCCCCATTGTCGTTTACATCCTCGTCAACCTCCACATCTTTCTCTTGCACAACTTCCAGTAATCTCTCCTATAAATTTGTCGTAAGTCGTGCAATTGTCCTCTCTATTGGGCGGAGCTGGGCCTCATACATTGCAAACTGAGGATCATCGTTTCCAACATCATCAGAAAACTGGTTGGTTGTTCTTCGTGAGGTGTTCGATACAGCAGTCGAATCCAAGAAGGGAGATCTGCCCTTTGAAACCCATCCAACCCCACAGACGTGTCCTCGTGGTTCTCCAAGAACATCCCCTACAATAGCGCGTTCGTCAACCGACGCGCTACTGGAGGCAACCTGGGTTTGCTTAGTCTCCCTCACCTATTGATATTGTTTAGTGATAAAAAATAAATAATAAATAATACCGAAATGTGATAAACTAATAACATCATTAAAATGTAAGTTTTCCTCACGTAGTCACTAGCCGCCTCCGAAGTCATCCAATTGCCAGACCGAAAGGTGTAGAAGGTCCAGAACGACTCAATAATTCCTAGGGTCCTTCTATAACAATTTAAAAAATTTAAGTGTGAAATTTAGTTAAAACATGTATATGTTATGCATTGAAGTGTATATGTTATGCATTGAGGATGTGTAATAGGAAAATAAAAATTTACTTGTACCTAATCTTAACGCATGGCAGAGAAGCTCTTCGACCCTTGCACGCTTGGGTATTTAGCCTTAACCCAATTGGCCTTACTCTTTGTCGACCGTTCCTGGAGACATAATAACTTATTGATTACGTAACTATGAAGTTTATATAAATATTCACATAAAAACTAAAAAACTAAATGATAGTACGTATGCGAAATTAGGACTTGTGAAGAAGTCAATGCACTTCTACCATTCCTCAGCGGACAACTCTCCTTATGTACGACTCAGCCCGTGCTCTTTCAAGTGATTATGTGCCTTCAGTTTGTAATCGTAATAACGATCAGCCGCCTGGTGATCTACAGCAGCACATGCCATCCACTACTTACTGGGCGACCAATCACCCTGAAGATCGAAGTAGCCCTACAACATCGAAACAATATTCGTTAATGCATATTATATGGAACACTAGGTTTAGAGAACGCGCTAATGAAAAAAAAATTATATGTATTACTTCGATGATACTACGAAACAGTGACCGCTGCTCCTCTGGGACCTCTATTCAAGAAGAGTAGCAATAGGGCACGGTGAACCTCACTTGGTTCCCAACCAAGCGCATAATGTATTTCACGTTATTTCCAATTGGCTAAATTGTCTATTCGACATTGTTGAACACGATGAGAAGTAGCCTCTTTCTGTTTTCCTATCAAACATTCTCAAGGTTAATGCCTAGAGAAATCTCCATCGCTTCGATGGTGGAGCTGAAAAAGAAAAAATGCAATATATTTAATCATAAATGAAATGATAATTAAGCGACTGTAAAAAAAAAAATCACAAAATAAATAATATCAAAACAAAATTCTTACCAAACTCGCATGACGTATGCAGCCTGTGGGATGGCGGATGAGGAGGATCGCCTGCACTATTACCTCTGTGAGACATGACGTCAGACATACTAGCAACTAACAAAAGAAAATATTAGTAGACTGTGCACACGGTAACCTATAGACAGTGATATCAAATATCAGAGTATGCTTGCTGACGGTGATACCACTCAAGGTAACTTATTGATGTTGTTTTCCTTTCCCTTCTCAGCCATTTTACTATCTAGTTTTTTTGCATCCTTATAGTTTCCCTACCGAGCTTAAAGAAAATCTAGGAAAGTTCTCCAGGCTGGTTCAAAACTATATATTTGAGAGTATCTGCGACCGGGCATATCATCTATTAGGGGTACAACTAAATTCTAGCATTATCCTTCTTCTAAATTGCTACGATATTTGAAGCAGACTAGTAGCTATATCAAATAAGGAATAATTATTATCAGTTACCAACTTGAATCATAGAACATGCTGTCATTACAACAAAATCTCCATTTCGCGGCAATATATTTTGCGACATACATAAATTTGTAGCAATAAGTGATTTAGCGCGACACTTATTTATAGTTTGTCGCAAAAATTGTTGTGAAAAAATAAGTACCAAAGAAATATACGGCGACATAAAAAGTTGTCGTGAAATATTAAAATGTGCAACAAGTAATAAAGATTGTCGCCAAAAACATGACGGAAAGCATGACGCTAAAATATTTTTGGCGGGAAACTTATGGCGACAAACTTTAATTTTTTACAACACAGTTTCTTGTGATGCAATAGATCTACTTTTGGCGACAAAGAATATTTGTTAGAAAAAATTTTAGGACAGAGGAAAAAAATTTGCGACACCTATATTTGTTATTGCTCTAGCTTGTAGGCATGGTGGAAATTAAGTCGTGACATGCACATTCGTCGCCTATTAGTCTTTGTAATTAACACCATTTGTCACCAGTTTATTCTACCATTGTTCATAAATAAATATTTAAATTAATTAACAAATTATAGTAAATTATTAATAAGTATGCATAAACATGCAATTGTATTTTTTTTGTTCAATATGAATTTATTTTTTATACTATTTTATCGTGTGTAACGCGTGAATCGTAAAATTTCAAAATATTTAAATTTGATATGCAAAGATGAGGGAATTGCCGTCAATTTTTTTTTTTTTTTTTTTTTACACAAATAGCTCATAGTAAGATAAGCAAGCCTAACTATAGCAATACCAAATATTAATTGACATAAGTCGGAAAGCTTGTTCTAGTATGGTAGTATCACAAAATGGTACTATAAATAAGTGACACTATAGAACTCATGAGTTCGAAAAATAATATAAAGTTTAAATTAGTTTAAGGGTGGCTGATAAATCTTAACTGGGCAACCCAAGTATACCCAGAGTATTCCATTCAAACCATTTATCTTAGGTGGTTTAAAGTAGAAAGGAAAAGACAAAAATCATAATACATCACAACCTATGTGAAGAATTCGAACTTCATAAATTGAACTTAATTTAGTCCAAACTAGTCTTTTAAAAGCTACTACTAAGTTTTAAGTGTATTGATTTTAACAATTTTTACTAGCTTGCTTGCTAAATCTGAAAGTGACAAATTTTTATTTTATGTGAAAAAGAATTAAGAAGAAAGCAAGGAAAAGACCAAAGATCCAAAGTCTTCATGCAGTTCGTACATTGACAAAACATATGGGTAAACATACATAGATATTTGAAAGACAACTCCAAACACAACAAGAGAACAAAAAAAAATATTTAGAATAAAAAAAGGAAAGAAAAATGATAAAAATCTTGTAAAGAAAGAAACATAATGAGGATTTGGTCCAAAAAATATGTTGTTCTTAACTGTATTTTCTATAAAAAAAATAACTATAAGAAGCAAAATTAAATAGTATCATTTGAATTATCTAGAGTCAGTTAAATACAACCAAACTATATGTCTAAAAATTTTGACGTTCAAATAGCAGTATCAATTGTCCAAAAACAAAAACATTCAAATGTGTAAAAAAATTTCATGTGTAACAACTAACAAGCATGTTCAAACATCACCCCCTCCCTCCCTCTCTTCCTATATATAAATATATATATTCACACCTGCATGCACGCACACATTCTCAAAAAACTAATGGGTGCTTTTTAAATATTTGTAGTTGAAGAATGAATTTCAAGATTCCAATTCTGCCAAAAGAGAAGGTACTTTCTATATCTTGAGCCAGCAAATCAAGCAGGTACTTTGTTAACCTCCAGAGATCCATTGATATTGCATCCTTTGACCACTTCATCTTCAACTACAACTTCATGGATGAAACCTTCTCTTTTACACTAAATAGTAAATACCAAGAACATAACACAGACTAAATCTGCTTTTTTTTTTAAGCAATAAAATAAGATTTTGTTGAATATTTGAGTAAAAAATCACGAGAAAAGTTGGGGACAATCATACAGCTCTCTAATGGAGAAGTGTTTTAACAAGCATTGTGATTTAGTGAAAAATCAGAATATGCTAAAGTGTAAACTTAGAAGTAATTTATTCGAAATAAAAGACGCACTTTTTCCTATAGTCAAAAACTTGGAGCAATGTTAGATGGCCTAGTTGTCCACAAACCTCAATAAGGGTTGGCTCGTTGTTACTGGGTGCCTTGAAAATCTGAAGGAAAAAAGACATTGAAAGAACATAAAGGAAGAGGATTTCATTGTTTTACTTATAATAGGAACAACAATCTAAATCCATTTTAGTTTACCATGCTATGCAGTCTGTATTTAAAATGTTTTTAACATTTTAGGTTTTGGATTATGGCGATTTTTCTCTTTTATTAATTTATATTTTGAGATATGACATCTAGCTATTCAAGTTGTTTTCCTTTTCAGTTTGACGAATCTCTCTCTCTCTCTCTCTCTCTCTCTCTCTCTCTCCCCCCCCCCCCCCCCCCCCCCCCCCCCCCCCCGAACTACAAAATGAAATGGATGGATTAATCATGGCATAAATGGTCCTGAATCTATTGTTGATCATATGTACCGCATGGCATTGATGGCTTTGATTGCTGATGACCTTCTTGGAGTGAACAGGCAAAGGTTGGATTTGCACAATTTTTTGTGTTTCTTGTTTGTTCTTTTTATGTACATGAGCTAATTAGTAAGAAATCGTATTAGTTCATATAATAGCTGATAAAATGTGTTTATGTGTGTTGGGGACCTCCAGGGAGGGGGAATGGAATAACAATTAACTTCATGGTGAATGAAGTACACAAATGAAATTGAACTCAGGTTCCTAAACAAATACTTATGAGGGCAGAGCGAATAAGTAATAAGTTAATCAGATTTTCGTCCTGGTTTTCATTGTCCAAATGCCTACAGGTTATAGAATTATTTGGAGAGCAACATATTATGGGTCCTTTTGGCCCTAGTCGTAACTTATTAATTATGTTTCATATTTCTCTCCGATTTTCAGAAATTCATGCCATTTATTTATAAATTACATCTAAATTAAAGCAGTATACATTATGTATACACCTAATCACTTGTTTAGATGACTGAGATATTTTATACAACTTTAAAAATATCCAGGTAGGTTTTTATGTTCACTGATGATGCTTATATGTCGGCAGTAACCAAATTCATGTCGGGCTTTTTTTCTTGTTTTATTTACAAACGTGTATCTAAGTGCTTCCGAACCACCTAAGTTGTTCACATACTTTGACCTACGCCAATTGAGAATTGCATGACCTAAGATATTTATAGGTGAGTGATTTTCCTCTCACATGCCAGGCGGTTTTCTCCAGACCACTCGGTAGTTGTTGCCCATGTACTAACATTTATTGTCACGTGGCAGCGGTTTCAACATTGCGCTAGTTGATTTTGGGACGTGGAACAGTTAATTTATCCTCCAAATAACCGTCATGTAACATTTTATGGGTCGCCCATAGATGTTGGTCGACTGACTGCCCATCACAATGACTGGTCCACTTGCCAGTTGCCTAGGGCAATCGATTGACTGTCACTCACGTAGAGCGCCCACTAAGTCTAGTTGAATTTGAGTTAGGTCCATTGCTAATATAGCATCATTAACCCCTCTACCTCTTGAGGATTCTCGTCATTAAGAGGTAGCGAAACTTACTTCCTTCATTTTCTCGAATAATTTTGATCACTCGATTTTTTTTATTCGCAGTATCTCTCATCCTCGTCTTTTTAGTTATTTTGATGAGTTTGGATTGCATTAGGAATTAAATTCATGTATGGGATTTCAAATTTTTTTGAGGTAAAATTTCCTCCAAAAGGCACCTTTATATAAAGGGGGTGTGAGGGTCATCATTTTAACTTTCCTCTCATTTCAATTCATAGTGTCCCTCATTTTTCTTGGGCAATTAACGATAATCCTTCAATCCTCCTTAATTATTTCTTTTTAGAAAATGCCTAGAGCTGTAAATTCTTCCGATAGTCAAGAAAACACTCCATCGTCCTCAAATTTTTCGTGCGAGTTGAATGGCTCTCATTTGAGTGTTGACCTACCAGCCACACCCTCAGTGGGCAGCAGATCGACTGCCTCATTTGGGGTTATCGTCCACCCCATTGGGAGTTGTCGGCCGACTGCTCCTTGGGGGTGGTCGAAAGCCCCGGAGGAGCAGTTGACTGGCCCTTGGGGACAGTCGGTCGACTGCTCCCTTGGGGGCGATCAACCGCTCGCCTAGGAGTGGTCGACTGCTCCTTTTGGGGTAGTCATTGGTCACCCTTTGGGTAACACTCATGGTCGTGATAATGTTGAAATTGAGAGAAGCTCGGCTGGTAATATAGTAGCACTTGAGATTACCAAAGCATGTAGTCTTTATAGTTCACAAAAAAAATTGAACAGGATGATTGAGAAATTTATCATCTATGATGATTATGTATATAGGGCTCTCCTTCCTACCAAACAACTTCCTGGGTCAAACATTCGTGAAATAGCTGTATATAAGAATAGTATGAACGGGGGTTTGAGGTTTCCACTCCATCCCCTCTTTATCTCTATTTTTAATGAATTTTACTTTACACCTAGTCAATTGAATCCAAACAATTGGAGGCTTGCTTTATACTTTCTCTACATGTGTTAGTTTAAGCACATAGAGCCTAGCGTAGACTTATTTAGAGTGTTTTCGAGTTGTATCACCTACCACAATGTAATGCTTATGTCTACCTTACTTCAAAAATTAACATGCAAGTGCCTCGTTAAAGAAATTCCAACAATGGGTGGAAGTCTCGATTTTTCTTTGTTCGACCCGCCAAAGGCCAATTTTCTTTTAGTACTAAATGGAGACATCCTCAAGTTTGCTTGTTCAACATCTCCTTTGAAGTGACCCATCTTGTGGAAAGCCAAGTTAAAATATTTGAGTGTCTAGACCCTCATGCTTCTAGGCTGAGCGACGTGTTAACAAAATAGAATATGTTATATGTGAAGCTCTTCAAGCTTACTGGTAGGTTTTGTGCTTATAATTTTCCTTGATGTCTTTGTTTGTTTGTTTTTTTATATATGATGGTTTTGATGAGCTTTGTTTCCATACAAGAATGAAATTTAGTCTGGCGGGCGTGCTTAGCTCTATACCCCTTGCTACTGATGACAAGGGGCCTTCTTCTCCTGAACATGCCAAGAGAAGAAAAATCGCAATCAAAGTAAAAAGAATGGCAGGCGACAAAAAATGTTTTGGTGTCTACTGTATGCCTATGGAGGATGACCACATTGATCAGACTAGAGGTGCTGACCCGATGCAGGCAAACGATGACCATACTACTATGGATTATCCTGTTCCCGACCTGCATTTTCTGTGCGCTCATGCTAGTCGAGATATGGAGGTTATACAAAGCTGTGCTTTTTCACATATGTCTGAGGGTTTGTCGAAGAGAAAGATTGAGGATATTGAAAAGGTTTTAGCCATCTACAATAGAAAGGTAAGTTATTTACATGTCTTTTTTTCTTTTTATTAATTTTGGTTAGCGGTTTGTTTAACCATGTATACTTTGATTTATGCCTACCAGGTTTTGACCCTTGAAAATTCTCTTGTTAAAGCCTGCAAACGCATGGTTACAGATTTGGAAGTTGTCGATGATGAAAAATCCAAGGAAATTTATCATTTGAAAAAGAAGAATTCTAGTTTGAAGAAGTCTTGTGAGGCTTCAGAGGCTCCAGTCAAGGAACGAGAGGAGGAGATTGATAACCTTCAATCTGCTCTTGCTCGCGCTCAGCATGATGTAGTGGAGAGTTATAAAGCTTCCGCGGAATACCAGTGCGATTTGTATGCGTATGGAGCTGAGTCTATGAGCACTTCCATTTCATTGACCAAAGAATGGATAGCATCCGAACATCCAGGCGTCAACTCCTAGGGTTTTGATCATTTCCTAGCTCGGCGACGAGATTTGGAGCAGGCTGTCGAGCAAGATGGAGCAGACGATTAGGTAGACACTCCTCTTCAGGACGAGGCCTGTGCTTCTCAGCTTGACTGATTTAGCATGTCACTATCTCTTTTTTTTTTCAAACAAACTTTGGGTTGTTCGATTAACATTTTGTCTCACTAGTCCGAGATTTGGGCTAGACTTATCTTTAGTAGCTTGACTTTGGCATTTTTCCTTAGCTCTCAACTTTTTCCTTTTTTTTTTTATGATGTAGCCCCTAGCGCTTGAACGACTTCATTTTGTTCTTATATGACTGTGCTTATGCTATCAAGTTTTGCAATGAGTAGAATAGATTAAATTGTCATTTTCTCTAACAATAATTTATCTCTTTAATTAATCAAGTCTGTGACATAATTGACTACCGATGTGCTAAGCAGTATGGTAAACAACCTATCGTGCAATTTTGGGTAATCTAAATTATGTAAAGAGGTTTAGAGATTTAACCAAATTTTGGCTTTATTGCTCATCGCCAAGCCTTTAGGGCGTTTTTTATGTAGTAGACCGCTTTGTGGTTACCACCTTAGCTGTAAGGCGATTTTGAGATTTAACCAAATTTTGGCTTTATTGCTCATCACCAAGCCTTTAGGGCGTTTTTTGTGTAGTAAACCGTTTTGTGGTTACTACCTTAGCTGTAAGGCGATTTAGAAACTTAACCAAAATTTGGTTTTATTGCTCACGACCAAGCTTTTTGGGTGCTTTTGGTGTAGTAGACCACTTTGTGGTTACCACCTTAGCTGTAAGGCGATCTAGAGATTTAACCAAATTTTGGCTTTATTGCTCATTGCCAAGCTTTTTGGACGCTTTTGGTGTAGTAGACGACTTTGTGGTTACTACCTTAGCTAAAAGGCGATTTAGAGACTTAACCAAATTTTGGTTTTATTGCTCACCGCCAATATTTTTGGGCACTTTTGGTGTAGTATACCACTTTGTGGTTACAACCTTAGCTGTAAGGCGATTTAGAGATTTAACCAAATTTTGGCTTTATTGCTCATCGCCAAGCTTTTTAGATGCTTTTGGTGTAGTATATCACTTTGTAGTTACCACCTTAGTTGTAAGACGATTTAGAAACTTAACCAAATTTTGGTTTATTTCTCACCGTCAAGCTTTATGGGCGCTTCCGGTGCAATAGACCACTTTGTGATTACCACCTGAGCTATAAGGTGATTTAGAGACTTATCTAAATTTTGGTTTTGTTGCTCACCGCCAAGCTCTTTAGGCAGTTTTGGTTTTTCCTTTATAGCTTGTAGATCAAGACAATTTGTTCACATAAAGATTGCCCAGAAGGGTGGACTCAGTAGGCGCACTGGGACGTCCAACTAGGCTGGCCCTTTCTTAGCACCCTTATCATTTGTCGCTGCCTATGCTTTTCATTAAACATTTCTTAGGACTACAAAAGTGCCCAAGGAAACAGTATTACAAAGAAAAAAGAAACGAGCATAAACAAGTCTAGAAAATAGAAAGCACCGATGTCCTTTATGAAGACCAGCAATCGGCGTTACACCGAAGAAAGACAACAAGAGCCCTAGAATAATAAAAAAGAAAATAGTAAAAGTCTTAACCATATTTACAAAGTTAAGTGTCAACTTCTACATGTGCTTTCCTTTTCTATTGGTATTATTTTTTAAGATGTTCGACGTTCTATGGTCTGTTCATCGGCTTCCCTTTTAGACTTTAAGACTATAGGCTCTTTCCCAGGCTTCTGATCATTTCGTATGGTCCTTCCCAATTTGGCCCAAGCTTGGATGGTGAATGCCCAGTTGCTGCAGCACTTCTGAGTACCAAATCGCCAGGCTGGAACATTCTTGATTTTACTCGTCAGTCGAAAAGTGTCTCTCATGTTGGCACTCTAGGGGTCGTATGGTATGCCCAAAATACATTGGGTATCTCGTCCGCCCATAATCCCTTTTCTTTATCCAGTCTTGTTTTTAGATCCCAAAGTACTATTCGATTCATCATTTCAGCCTACACATTTGATTGCGGGTGTGCCACCGAAGTCAATCGGTGATTGATATTGTAACTTTCACAAAAATCTCTGAAACTATGGTTATCAAACTGTCTGCCATTGTCAATCACGATATCCCAAATCTTTAAATTATGTTTTTCCATAGAAAACCTTGAATTTTAGCTATGGTTATCGTTGCTAAAGGTTCCACCTCTACCCATTTGGTGAAGTAGTTAATGGAGACTAGCAAAAATTTTCTTTGACCCTTGGCGGTAGGAAAAGGTCCCAAGATGTCCATGCCCCATTGGAAAAAACGACAAACTCCGAAAATGGCAGATTGCTGTTCAGCGGGCACATGGATTAAGTTGCCATAGCATTGACAGGCATCACATTTCTTCACCAAGTCTCTAGCGTCTTCTTTCATGGTAGACCAATAATACCCTTGCCGCAAGGCCTTGAATGCAAGAGTCACGCCCCCTGGTGATTACCACAAATTCTGGCATGTATTTCGAACAATACTTCTTTGGCCTCAATGGTTCACAAACATTTCAAATAATGCATAGTGAAGCTCCGTTTATATAATTGTCCGTCAATCATGGTGAACATGGCGGCTCTAACCTTTATCCTTTTTACTTCGACCAGGTCTCCCGACAATGTGTCTTTAACAAGATAATTCATTATCGGATCCCCAACGTGTTTTGAATTCAATGTTTGCAATTTCTATCGCATTTAATAGGCTCGGCTGCTTCATTGTCCACACGCTTGTCGTGCTAGGCAAATTTATCAGAATTGCCGACACTAACTTGGATAGTGCATCCCCTCGAGAATTATCTTTTTTCGGGACTTTGGTTATCTTGAAGTTGGAAAATTTTCCTTGTAAATCTCTCACTTTCATTAAGTATGCAGCCATTTTACTGTCTTTTGCTTCAAAGTCACCGGTTATTTGTCCCATTACTAGTTGTGAGTTACTACAGATTTCAACCGATAACACCCCTAATCTGACCGCCAGATTTAGTCCTGTGATTACTGCTTCATACTCAGCATCATTGTTTATGGCTGAGAACTCAAAGCGAATAGAGTATTCTAGTTCTTCAGATTCTGGCTCTATCATGATGATCTCCGCGCCAAATCCTTCACTATGTAAAGAACCGTCCACACAAATTTTTGACTCTACTGCCTCGTCCTCGGGTATGCTCAACAGCATGGTAAGTTCTACAATGAAGTCTGCCATTACATGTGCCTTTATGGCTATCCTTGGCTTATACTCGATATCGAACTTGCTTAACTCGACTGCCCATTTGAGCATCCTTCTCGACGTCTCTAGACGATGGAGGATTTGCTTGATAGGCTGATTGGTCATGACTTGCACGGTATGAGACTGGAAGTATCAGAGCAAACACCAATTATTCTGCTAGGTTGTAGTAGGTCTCTACTCCTTTTAACACCTGACTTACATAGTAAACTGGTCTCTGAACTTTTGTGAATTCTCTTATCAACACTGCACTGACTGCATGGGGTGATACTGCCAAGTACAAAGATAGCACATCTCTAGGATGAGGTCGAGTTAGGATAGGAGGTTTCTGTAGTGATTGTTTTAATACATCGAGTGACTCATCACATTCTCTGGTCCACTCAAAGTTGCTTGAATCCCCAATTGCCTTAAAAAAGTGATAGCATTTGTCAGCTGCCCTACACATAAATCGATTTAGGGTGGCTACATGTCCAGTCAATCTTTGTACATCATTTTTCATAGTCGGGCTTTTCATCTCTAAGATTACCCGGATCTTATCAGGGTTAGCCTCGATTCCTCTCTGTGTGATCATGAATTCCAAGCATTTTCCACCAGCTATGCCAAATATACACTTCTCTGGGTTGAATTTTAGCCATTCTGATTCTACACAATCAACAACAAAGTAAACTTGCATTGGCTATGATGCCAAAATAAATGGCTCATTGCATTCTGAATTATCTCTATACATACAATGATTAAAGTTCACCATTGTGAAATCATAATCATCATATGTTAGTCCACTTTGATTGTCAATCCAATCAAACTTAAACAACACAAATCTTATTGTGCTAGAGTAGAACAATTCTATAATACCAGCTAGCACTCCATAGTATATAACATCACCACTCCATGGTTTTAGCTTTCACTACTACCCCATTGTTATAAGTACATCTAGAACTCTTGTAACCTTTAGTCCAAAATAGAAAACCATTAACGATATATGCATTAAATCTCTGTGCATCAAAATCAGGACCTATAGGCTATAGCTAATGAGTTGATTTCTTTAGATAATTTCTCATTATGAAGCCTCCAATTTTCTTCGACCTACATTATAATACGTTAAAGGACAAACAAAAATTCAAAATTTTATTTTATATTTGACTTACATAGTTCTTAATCCATATGTGAAATGTTTCATTATGAATGCATTGAATATCACGATCACTAAGATGATGTTTATATGAAATCTATGCATGATGAATGCTGCGCGCAGAGAAAATATGTGTCAATTATGTCACCACTTATGAAACATAAGATGAAGCAAAAGAAAATTACTTACTCAAGAAAGGGCTTAACAGCATTAGAGTTCATTAGTACATAACGGTGAGCTTGTACCCATGAAACATTATCAAGTTTTAAATCAAACCCTTTACCCAAAGCACACCCAAAATTATCAATAATTCCAAGTCTACTAGGTCGATTACACTTCGTCTCGACATCATCTAGATATCTTGCACAAAAAATTATGCAAGATATGAAATTTTTGAACATGCTTGTTAGTTGTTACAATTAACTCCCTCCCTTCCTCCCTCCATCTCTCTCTTCCTATATATAAATATATATATTCACACCTGCATGCACGCACACATTCTCAAAAAACTAATTGGTGCTTTTTAAATATTTGTAGTTGAAGAATGAATTTCAAGATTCCAATTCTGCCAAAAGGGAAGGTACTTTCTGTATGCTAAGCCAGCAAATCAAGCAGGTACTTTGTTAACCTCCAGAGATCCATGGATATTGCATCCTTTGACCACTTCATCTTCAACTACAACTTCATGGATGAAACCTTCTCTTTTACACTAAATAGTAAACACCAAGAACGTAACACAGACAATCTGCTTTTTTTAAGCAATAAAATAAGATTTTGTTGAATATTTGAGTCAAAAATCACGAGAAAATTTGGGAACAATCATACAGCTCTCTAATGGAGTAGTGTTTTAACAGGCATTGTGATTTAGTGAAAAATCAGAATATGCTAAAGAGTAAACTCAGAAGTAATTTATTCGAAATAAAAGACACACTTTTTCCTATAGTCAAAAACTTGGAGCGATGTTAGATGGCCTAGTTGTCCACAAACCTCAATAAGGGTTGGCTCGTTATTACTAGGTGCCTTGAAAATCTGAAGGAAAAAAGACATTGAAAAGAACATAAAGGAAGAGGATTTCATTGTTTTACTTATAATAGGAACAACAATCTAAATCCATTTTAATTTACCATGCTATGCAGTCTGTATTTAAAATGTTTTTAACATTTTAGGTTTTGGATTGTGGCGATTTTTCTCTTTTATTAATTTATATTTTGAGATATGACATCTAACTATTCAAGTTGTTTTCCTTTTCAGTTTGACGAATCTCTCTCTCTCTCTCCCCCGACTACAAAATGAAATGGATGGATTAATCATGGCATAAATGGTCCTGAATCTATTGTTGATCATATGTACCGCATGGCGTTGATGGCTTTGATTGCAGATGACCTTCTTGGAGTGAAAAGGGGAAGGTTGGATTTGCACAGTTTTTTGTGATCCTTGTTTGTTCTTTTTATGTACATGAGCTAATTAGTAAGAAATCGTATTAGTTCATATAATAGCTGATAAAATGTGTTTATGTGTGTTGGGGACCTCCAGGGAGGGGGAATGGAATAACAATTAACTTCATGGTGAATGAAGTACACAAATGAAATTGAACTCAGGTTCCTAAACAAATACTTACGAGGGCAGAGCGAATAAGTAATAAGTTAATCAGATTTTCGTCCTGGTTTTCATTGTCCAAATGCCTACAGGTTATAGAATTATTTGGAGAGCAACATATTATGGGTCCTTTTGGCCCTACCTTAAAGTCGTAACTTATTAATTATGTTTCATATTTCTCTCTGATTTTCAGAAATTCATGCCATTTATTTATAAATTACATCTAAATTAAAGGAGTATACATTATGTCTACACCTAATCACTTGTTTAGATGATTGAGATATTTTATACAACTTTAAAAATATCCAGGTAGGTTTTTATGTTCACTGATGATGCTTATATGTCGGCAATAACCAAATTCATGTCGGGCTTTTTTTCTTGTTTTATTTACAAAGGTGTATCTAAGTGCTTCCGAACCACCTAAGTTGTTGACATACTTTGACCTACTCCAATTGAGGATTGCATCACCTCAGTATTCTAGTTCTTTCAAGACACCTAATAAATGAGCTTTTGCAGTAGTGACATAATATATTCAACCCCTATGGCACCTCCCAATTACCATCCATTCTCTATAAATCTTTCTGAACTCTTGTAAAGCTAATAATGGTGTGTGTTGTTGTTTGTTAAATGCATACACCAATAATTGCTTGATTTTACTTGCTTACTTGTGTAGTTTAATTAATCTTGTCTTATTATCAACTTATACAACAAGTGTACCAATAAATGCATGCACCAATAATTGCTTTCTATTTTGTCTTTTAATGATTATTTACATATTTTTCCTTTTCTATGTAGATTCCAGTACACATGATGCATCTACTAAGAGTCGATAAAAGATTGAGGATTACTATAGCACTATCTTCACAAGCATTAGTATTACCATTTTAAGACAATAATATTATTTATATTTGATTAATTGTACAAGTTTTAATGATGTAAGTTACATTTTTTCAAATAAATGTGTATCTTTGTAAAAATTCTAGTATGATACAAGAAATTGAAATTTTATTGTTGTTGAAAGTATTATGCAATGAAAATTCAAATTGTTACAAAATAATATTCACATACTGTGAAATAGAATATGCGATATATATAAATAATTACAAAATAAATTGTGCAACAATTATAGAGCGTTGCACAAATGTTGACGCGACAAATTCTTTATGTTGTAAAATAAATTCAACTACAAATACAAATTGTCACATAAAAAAATATTCATTGTCATAAAATAATATTTGCAACAATTTTATTTGTTATAAAATAGAATACACGACATACATTAGTACATATAAACTAAATTGCGCAACAACTATACATCGATATGCGACAAACTCTCTATGTTGGAGAATATATTCAACTTCAAATACAACTTGTCATATAAACGAATATCCATTGTCACCAAATAATATTTGTAACAATTTTATATGTTGTAAATTCCAATACACGACTTATATAAATAGTCGCAACAAATATACATTGTTGCACAAATGATGATGCGGCAAACTTTCTACGTTGCTGAATAAATTTAACTACACACAAAACATGTTACATAATAAATTATACTACAAACATTGAATATCTTATAATATATTCTACAACGACTATATTCTCATTGTAAAAAAAATTACGTGATAAACATGACCTATTATAAAATGTATATTACTACAAGCATGTTTTGTTGCAAAATAGAATATGTAACAAGCGTTATACTTTTAAAATAATTTTTGCAACAAACATTTCTCCACGCAAATTGTGTTTTGGAATAAACGTTGCGACAAATTGATTTGTTGTCTTTTAAATTTTCTGCGACATCTATGTATTGCAACGACATTATGGCGACAAATATGTTGTTGTTATTTCATACTTGTTGCGGCAAACAAAAAATGTTGCGAGTTTGCTTATGCGACGAGTGACTGATAGTTGTCACAGAATACATTATGTGGCACTTATAGCGCGACAATGCCTGAAACAAATAACTTTTTGTCGCAAAATGGGTATTTTTTTTGTAGTGTGTAGTAAGGATTACAGTACCAATCCTAAATTAGTAAAGGGAAAACCAGAAATGGTAAATGGTAAATGGGTAGGTCTGATTGGATGAAGGGATTGTATGAATAGGTTGCAGCCCAGCACCCCATTTATCTAGTGAGTCAAAGACGGGCTAGATCAGAAAACATAGGGTCAAGCCATCAAGATGAAATCCACGAAAATAAACATTGTTTTATTCTGGCCCGACCATAGTTGAGTGCCGTCTTGAAGAGACAGTGGCTCGAAACATTAAGAGGAAATAGAAAAAGTAGTATGAAGAGAGAAACACTTTTTTGGTCATAAAATACCTGCAAAATGAAAGAGCCAGAACAGTAATCAATTTTTGTATTTTCATATGGATAAAAATTGGTTAAAGCACAAGCACAACAAATCACAAAAAATTCCCTAGGCACAAGAATTTACAAAACAACAAATCATTTACACGAGAAGCCACTGAATTTAAGTACAATACATTGAACTAAAAATGAAACATAAGGAGGCTGATTATTCGACATACTAAAATCGAAGACAAGAAATGCAGTCACTACAGTAGGAAAGCCCACCTGATTGGGAAATGGAGACTATGGCGGAGGCGACTTCAAGAAATGGAGGACAAATGACTGTACATGAATGTAGCGACTGTGGCGGCGATGACTTCAACGAAGGGCATACTTGGCGCCGGCTGTGAAGAACTGAGGAAAAATATCAATGAAGGGAACAAACGAAGAAGAAGAAAGTGTTTGGCCGATTATAAAGGGTATAACTTATAATGACGATAAAAGTCGTCCCTACAGATTATAGTGACGACAATTTTTTCACAATTTGTTTAGTGCACGCGCTTAAAACGTGCCACCTTTTTCTTCCAAGATTTTTTCATGTATAGTGACGACCTGTCGTCGTTGTATGGATTTTGTCGTCACTGTTGGACAATATGATTTTTTTAATAATAACAATACTGGATAAATCAATTTCAATTATGATTTAAATAACCTACATACATAACGAACAATAAAATAACTTTATTAGTTACAACCAATTTTTTTTAAATTTCAAAAGAAACTTTAGTGACGAAAAACAACATTCAATGTGAGTCACTATCATAATATGTTTGATCCACGTCGTCGTCACCATCGTCCTCATTACTTTCATTGCATGTTTCTTCATCTTCGTTTTCTTCATGTGTATTGTCTTCCAAATCATCTTTAATGAACGATGTATCTCCTGCAGTGTTAAACGCTGCTCTCCTGATAAACAGTGCTTCTATCTCATCAGCTTCGCCATCGTCCCGAAGTAAGGATATGTGCTCTAAGTTGTCAAGATCAACAATCAGAGAAAAATGAGAGGAGTTGTTAATGTGCAGTAGGTCTATCTCAATGACATTAGATCCCATAATGTCCCATGTGCTACAGTGATGGACTTCTTGTACAACTCACCAGTTCGGACCATGAGAAGGATCTTCAATGTAGAACACATGTTGTGCTTGGGTAGCAAGTATGAACTGATCATCCTTGTACGCCTCCCAACTAACGTCAATACTGATAACGTTATTCTCTGTTACCCTCCATCTTCCATCACACCTAAACCATTTGCATCGGAACATAAAAATTGAAAGTGTCGACCTGAACTGCTGCTCCAGTATCTCTTGCAGCTGCCCGTAGTAAGTTTTACCCCCAATCCCTGGGACAGACAGACTGCTATTATGTATTTTTCTTCGAACATCACGATCATATATTAGGAAGCGAACTCTATTTACATCACAGGTTGTGTAAGATATAACCTGCGTGTAATATCCAGTAGTCAATGAAAACAACTCATGAGAAACTTGAGGGGCATTGCTTTGGTGCAGAACCAATCATGAAAGTCTCTTCTATGCACCTGGTCGATGTTTGGGCAGCCATTGAACAATAGCTCCTACCTATGGTCCCTGTAAAACGCATATAAAAACCAAAATTTATTTCGACTTTTCACCTACGGAATATCCGTTGGTGAAGAGTGGATCATATCACTTACAGAAATTCCGTTGGTGATATTAACTAATTTTGAAAATCAAAAAATATTTCAACCATTTACCAACGGAATATCCGTTGATGAAGGTCAATCATATTACATACGGAAATTCTATATGTGATATTAATCAATTTTGAAAACTAAAAAATATTTCGACCTTTCACAATTGGAATATTCGTTGGTGAAGAGTGAATCATATTACCTACGAAAATTTCGTTGGTGCTATTAATTAATTTTGAAAACCAAAAATATTTCGACCTTTCACAAATGAAATATCCGTTGGTGAAAAGTGAATCATATTACCTACGAAAATTCGGATGGTAATATTAATTAATTTTGAAAATCAAAATTTTTTTCGACATTTCACCAACGGAATATCCGTTGGTGAAGAGTGAATCATATTACCTATGGAAATTTATTGGTTCTATTAATTAATTTTAAAAACCAAAAAATATTTCGACCTTTCACAGACGGAATATCCGTGAAAGACGAAATATCCATTGGTGAAGAGTGAATCATATTACCTAAGGAAATTCCGTTGGTGATATTAATTAATTTTTAAAATCAAAAAATATTTCGACCTTTCAACAACGGAATATCCGTTGGTGAAGAGTGAATCATATTACCTACGAAAATTCCGTATGTGATATTAATCAATTTTGAAAACCAAAAAATATTTCGACCTTTCACATACGGAATATCCGTTGTTGAAGAGTGTATCATATTACCTATGGAAATTCCGTATGTGATATTAATCAATTTTGAAGACCAAAAAATATTTCGCCATTTTACCTACGGAATATCCGTTTGTGAACTATGATTCTTATTACCTGCAGATGTTATGTACGTGATATAAATCAATTTTGTAAATAAAAAAACACAATTCAACTATTCACCTACTAAAAATATATGTGGAGTAATTCATAAGTCGAAAAAATCTTTCGACCTATCATCTATAGATAATCCATGTGGTATTAATATTTCAACCATTGAGCTACAGAAAGTATGTGGGTGAAGAGTAAATCTTGTTACCCGCATATTTTTCATGAGTAATGTAAATCAAATTTTGAAAATGAAAAAAGGTTCAACTATATGGAGTTGAAGGTCAATCACTTAAGGAATAGCCGCAAATTAAGTTTCATTCATTTAGTATTCAAATTTTCTACAACGAAGTTATGCAATTACAAAAATAAAATAGACTCAAACTATAATCTTGTACGAAGAAAACATAGGTGAAGTAGTTTACCTATTGTACGACATCCCTTTAGTTGGGCATTTCGTGTTTAAATGTGAAAGCAAATAATGTTTATCATCATTTTATACAGTTTGTACAGCTATAAATTTTTTTTCGAGCAATGTGATATTTTATGTTTAAGTGTTAACACAATGTGGAATTTTATTTTTCACTAATATTTATTTTTTACTTTATAAACAATTATAGAAAATGTTGCTCATTGAACTAATATATATTATAAAAACAAATATAATTACAAGAATTCATTTGTCTCCATTGGTTTGGTTGTAACTTCACAACTCTTAGATCAAAAGTTCAAATCATATTGCATCCATTCTAAATTAATGAAATAATAAAAATGCTTGACAAAGCTTAGTGGATTGGGTCGGACTTTTGGTGTGTCGAGTTTCAAGCCCATAATAGGCACGTCGGGCCAGGGGTCTACCAAGTATGTAAAATTAATTTTTTTTAATTCTTAAAAATTTGCACTATTATCTATGGAATTTTCGTAGGTAAAGGCTTGAGACATTACATATGGAATTTCCGTTGGTAATAGTGTTTGTCATTTCTGTTGCTATTTTGAGGTCGTTGAAAGTTACCAACGGAATTTCCGTTCGTTTCCGTTGGTAATGGCACACGCTTTTACAAACGGAAATTCCATTAGTAACTTTTAGTGACCCTTAAAATAGCAATGGAAATTCCGTTGTAAATAGTCCGTTGGTAGCAACTATTAGGCACGTATATCGTGGCTTCAGCAACGGAAAATCCGTTTCTGAAGCCACGGTTTTTTGTAGGGGTTTATTAAACTCCATTAGTCCTTGTGCATGCTTGATCTCTGCCCCGCGTGTGGAAATGAGACATTAAACTTTGTTATATTGTTCTCCATGCAATAGCTTGGGTTCGCGTGCATGACATAGTACTGCAGGTCAGTTTGATGCCATGAATACTATCATCTTTCTTCCCCCCTTCTATTGGTTATCCAATTAAGTACAAATACAATGAAATTATAACCCATAACTTATCGGAATAGTATTTCGATATGCTCAGGAAAAATTGTGCTAAAGGACGACGATGGCCTTTGAACTCACATGCTGAAAATCTACGAAAAATGCTAGAAAATTGGAAAAGAATAAAGTTTACAAAAGGGTAATCCACTCAAGAACTTAAATCCGTACATACTCTCTCTCTCTCTCTCTGTGTTTCTCTCTAAAATTACACAAAAATCCCTAACCACGCCAAATTAAAGAACAATTGCCTCAAAACCTATAGTAATCAACAAATGATGACTGTAGCGACACCATTTTCATAGCCTAACCATAAAACCAGAGGTTCATCACTATAGAAGAGAGAGAGTGTGTGAGATCTAGAGAGAGAGAGGTTGTGCTCGCACACTCACACACTAACCCTGACGTGACAATTGGTGTTTATATATAGCACAATCAATCAACAACTAAGATCAAACGTAACAATCCAACGGTTGTAATCAGACTCAAGCCATTAACAGAAAATGCATTTCATGTCTTAAACTAAAGGTGCACTTCCAAAATTTAGGGCAACATAGTGGGCTTCTCGTTTGTACTTATAACCTTTGAGCCTATGGGCCTTTCATCATATTGGTCACCATAGGAGGTATGCAACTTGTAGGATTATGGGACTCTTTAAAACATGCATATCTTAAGTTGTGATGACATCAGTGAAGTGATAATGGGCATACTCAATAGTGACATGACTGCTGACTCAGTGGGTTTTGTGTGCTCTTTTTTTTTTTTTTTTTTTTTTTTTTTTTTTTTTTTTTTTTTTTTTTTTTTTTTTGATACCCAGGTATCCTAGCTTCGCTAGACTATATCCTGGACCCCCAAGACCCTTGCCCCTAGAACCTTGGAGGAGGTAAATCGCGGGTTATGCCTCAACTGGCTCCCAGGTTCCCCTCATCCGACCGTACACTTCTGCGCACAAGGAGCCGCCTCCAAAGTGATTGCTCCATACCGAATAAAATCCAGCCGCAGGTTCCCACCAAGATTCGAACTCCCACCCTGCCGCTGGAAGCAAGCCTTATGTTGATTGTTCCACCAGTTGAGCTATGCCCCGGGGGACGGTTTTGTGTGCTCTCTTCATTGTGTTGTATGAGGAGAAAGAAAAAAACATGTGCACGGGAAAAAGAAAAGGGAGGCTATTGTGTTAGTTGATGTAGCTACCGGGTTACTCCAACCAAGTATTGATGAGGAGGAGGGACAATGCCTGAGTCGATGAGCAAATGGTAACCTCTGGGGTTGGGAACAGTCAGATTAAATACAGACGCATCAGTACATGCAAAAGAATGATACTTGACAGTTCTAAAACTTAGATTAATTAAATTAACAATAATTTTAATATTAATTAAACTAGTAGTGGACAGAACGTAGTTAGAACTGACGAGTGATAATGGAAACAGTTCTGACTTGCACGATAGTGTTCGTTTACCTAATCTTGTTAAATGTAGAATTTAAAGAATTAAATAAGAGCACAAGATATAACGTGGTAAACTCCGAAGGAAAACATCCACGGACTCCCATGCCATGGGTAAAAACAATTCACTAATAATCTTATTCAAAAAATATTATAGTATCGATTTTTGTAATTTCGCAAAATTAACAAAACAACAATCAAAAGGATATAGATCAACTCCATTTGATACTTCTTCTTTTGACTTGTTGATGAAGTGGAATCAAATCCACTGGTCTTGAATTTATAACCACTTTCCTATTGTAGTTGACCGAAACCACCACTTGAATTAAGAACTCCCATTCTTAACTTCACGTCAAGTAGATTGAACAAGATATGTAATTGTTCATTGAGCACCAATTTGATTTTGATTCTTCAATGAATTTGAAGAAAATATTTTTACTTTGAAAGTTGAATCAATGAAGCTTGATGTCTTGTTCTTGCATGAAAATCGGCCGGCTATCACTTAGAGAACAAGAGCACACAAATATTTTTCATAGCTTCGATTCTTTATTGATTTGTACTCTTACTTATAGTTAAAGTAGTAATCAAATTAAGAATTATTTCTTATCAAAAAATCTGCAATAAGAATAGTAAGACAATTAATAAGAAAGAATATATAGAAAGATCTTCTAGATTTGAAGAATGAAAGAATTTTGAAAATTCAAGATTATCTTTAAATATTTCCTTCTTAAACAAATTTAAGGGTGTGTTTGATTGTCAAAGGTAGAAAAGAAAAAAATTACATGTAAGTTAGAAAATAAAAACTACTATACCTATAAGAAAATATTTTCTATGAAATTAGCCAAAAACAAGTTTAAAGTAGTTGTACCCTATAATTCATTTTCCATTTTCACATTTGTATCAAATAGCCAAAGTAGGAATTGTTTTCCTCAGATGTGATATTTTCTATGGAATTGGTGACAATCAAACACACCCTAAGAGAATAAGAAAAGATTCTATAACCTATAAAAGAAGCTGTTAATAATATTCATGTGATCAGAATATATCGTGTATGGAAATAGAATAAAAATGTAGCTTTATTGATCTAGAAAATTAATCTGTTTATTAATGCAATCAATCAGAACTGACGTTTTGTAGACCAATTATAACGAAAATGTTAATATACTTTTTTAACATTAAAAACTAGGTATATTAATTAAGAGGGCTAATATAAGAAGGTGAAAAATACGAAACAACACTTTTTTATCTGTGATCACATGATGACGGTGCTAGCTTCCCAATTTCGTAGATTAATTGGCACGTCGGTTTCCAATTAGTACATGACAATTTCCTTCGCTTGGTAAAAAACATTCAGACAGATTTCAGCAGTACTTTGAGATGTAGGTTGTGGCACGTGTCACTCCATTCCATAAATGGAAATAAAAAAGCCCATATGTTAGAATCTTTTGCTACACATTGTAGGCGTTTAGTTAAGAGGACCGACCTCTTGCCCACTAAAGAAAATTCGGCCCACCTGCTGACACTTGATCTCCTGCTCCCTATAAGTAAAATTCGGCCCACCTGCTAAGGTGTCAACAAGTGGGCCGTTAATGATAAAACAATCTTTATCATTAACAGCCCACCTGCTGACATCTCAGCAGGTGGGCCGAATTCTGCCCCTAGGGGGCAGGAGATCAGAATCCGTTTACTTAAATGGACTAATTGTATTCTTTGGTTTATGAAATTTTGGCGCAAATGGTCCTTAACATTTGTCCTTAGTGTGGAATTGGTCCCTAATGTTTATTTTTTAGCAAACAAATCTCTAACTTAAGTGTTTTGGTGCGAAATTAGTTCTTATAACAAATATGCCCTTAGTTTTAATTAGAATAAATTGTATATAGATTTCTAATCATTACAAAATGTGCAAATGTGTCCAACACTTTAGTAAAAAACATGTCAAATAAAATTATTATTTTTGTTATTAAGTAATTATATTATTTAAAAAGTGAGAAATCATTTTCCCCCTTCTTTACTTATAAAATTTTTTCTCCTTCTTTACTTTAAAAATTAAGTTAAATAAATAACAAAATAACGTATATAATTTTATGACATTGAACTAATCTTATTACTTTTTTATTTAACATAAAAATACATACTAATAAAAATTAATTTACATATTATGTGTTTTATTTTTGAACGAAAATAAAACGATAAATTAAAATATGAAGAATATTGTTAGATCTCTAATATTTGTAGTTAATAAACATATAACTCAATTAAATAAAAGTATTTGAACATCAAGTTTGTGACAAAGTTATTTTTTTTATACGACAATAAAATAAAAATTTAAATTTTAAATAATATAATTACTTAATAATAAAAATAATAATTTTATTTGACATAGTTATTACTAAAGTGTTAATTCCAAAAAAAATATTTTCTTTAATTTTTTATAAAAAAATTTCAAAAAGTATTGGACATATTTGCTCATTTTGTAATGATTAGGAATCCACATATAATTTCTTCTAATTAAAATTAAGGGCATATTTATCTTTTTAATCTCATAAGGATCAATTTCCCTCTAAAACACATAATGTTATGGACTTGTTAGTCAAAAATAAACGTTAGGGACCAATTCCACACTAAGGGCAAAAGTTAGAGACTATTTGTGCCAAATCCCTTAGTTTATTTTGCCAGATGTTTATGACGCCTCGATTAAATAAATGGCACCTACTCGCCATGAGAAAAAATAAAAAATGCAATACATTACTATTAATTGTGCCTCAATTATATGATATTGTCGATAGTTCTTAAAATAATTATACATATTATGTTATATTAGCCCAGTCCTTCTGTTCACTTTAGACGTGGCATGCTGTGTCAACAATTTAATCACTCGTGGCAAACGGCCACGCCACCCACCCACCCACAAACAATAATTAGCCTTTCACACACTCTATTTCTGCGATTTTGCACCAAAATCACCTGTTATCGCCATTCACAAAACCCTTCAAAAATACCATGAAAATGAGAAACAAAGGTAAAGTCAACCTTTTAATTTCTTCTTCATCATCATCGCACACTGATAAACAGGTCTTTAAAGTTGACCAATTCGTCAGTTTTTGCTGCCGACGAGAAGAAGAAAAGCTTGAAGAAATCGCCGGCGAATGGACACGAGCATAAGCCGCCGGCTTCGTTTGACTGTGAGTGCTTTGATGGTTATACTAGCTTTTGGTCCCAGTGGGATTCTTCTCCCAATCGTTAGTTGATTCACCAAGCCATTGAAGCGGAAAGGGAAAAATGGAGAAGAACAGGAAAAGGGAGAAAGTGGGTCACTGGAAAGGGAGAACAAGCGATTTTGGGGCACCCAAATCTCGAAAATGGAGAGTGTGTGAGGGCTTGATATGGTGGGTGGGTCCACAATAGGCAAGGGAGAACGGGGCTGTATATTATATGTTGTGCATTTTTTATTTTATATATATATATTGAAAATGATATTAAGCGTTCGTATGGTTTAGCTTAAAAAGTTGTTAAAAAATTAAGGTCAACAATTAATTTTAACCACATAATACATAGGACCTACATTTTTTATCAATTTTTTAACAACACAATTAATCAACTTCTATCAAAATCAGCTAAAATTTTTATCAAAACTTTTGTCAAACAAGTCCTAAATCAACAATTAGAACTCGGAAATATATTGTGAGCACATGATTCATGAATCATATGTTAATAGCTCAAGTGACGTGAAACAATGGACCAACACGATTCTTACATATTCTTAAAAAATATTTTTTATGACAACCTTAAACGTGTTCGATACAAGGAATTTTCATAGATAATGGTTTCTTGCAAATCCAATAGCTTCAAGAATCAGCAATCGGACTTTTGGAGATGGCAGCCAATATTGAAATTGATCCGTGGAATTTCGCATATAAAAATGATTATATATATAATATAATATTATATATAAAATTGTTACTTCGTTCACTTCTTGCACGGTTAATCCAAATCATTGGGCGGCTAATAATTGTACTATGGTTATTATATTTTATTCGAATGTGTGTATGCGTTTTGGTTTTTTTTTTTTTTTTTAAGAAAGATTATATAATCATCTAATGTCAAACGTTGAACTACTTTATGATAGAGAGAGAAATATTTATTCATTTAATATTAATTTCTATCAAGGCTATTCAGATTCATTTTCACAAATTTTATAATTAAGTGACAACAAAATTTGAATTAAAAATATTTGTCTACTTATATACACTTTTGAACCGTCTCATCTAAGTTGTTCGAAAGGGATGGATTCATCTATTAAATTCAAGTTTTCAACAATAATATTTTGAACCTTCGTTCAAAATTAATATATAATATATAAAAGCCGCATGGCATGAGAATTATTTTACACACGATTTTATTTGAAAATTTTCAACTGTATTTTTTTTAATTACCCCCCTTTACATAAATAAAGTTGTTAATTAATGAAAAAAATGCCTAATTTGAAATAATCTCCTGAAATCTTCCACAAATACGAATGCTGACTTCGAAATCCGAAATATCCACATGTCAACAGATCTTCAGTCAATCATTTGCCAACATGTATGTTACCTGCACACTTGGACAATCGTTAAGCACCAAGATTACCGGAGAAGAAGAGGCCAGCGATCATTGGTACTCCGACTATCAAGTCAACTGCCGGTGTACAGAGAAAGTGTTTTGGATGTAGAAGAGACAAGTATGCAGATATTTGAGTAGAGTTTAAGAGTAGAGAATAATGCGTATTTTAGAATGACAGGATATCTTATATTTATAGGACAATAGTCCTAATTGATTTAGGTATACAATCAATTAGACATCTGATGAGATTCTCCTTCCTTGTGGGATAATGAATAATTGTGTGTGAACGAGATCTTTTATATTTTCATCTTTATCTGAGTTGATTTCCAATATTGCGTTCCCAAACAATAGGAGATTGAGATTGGGTTTCTTTGTGAGAGTTCGTACTACAAACAATTACAAATTGTTTGAGAATCTCACTTTAGTCGTCCCCAAATATCAAATTGCGCCAATTGACGGAGGGCCCAGGCAAGTGGCGAAGTCCTTAATGAGTTCTGATGAAATTGGCTCTGGCGTGCAAAGTCTGAGGATTTTGCTGGGCCTATGAGGCCTTCGCTGACCAATATTGGGTACTAACAATGAACACTTGTTTTTTAATTAATGGAAATTAAATGTTAATACTCACTGAAATATTACCTGGATTGAGATAGTTCGAAGCACTTCCAAAGTCAAGTTCTTTGTTGCTCCGATGACCTGAAAAAGAGGTGGGGAACTCTTCACCGGTTTATCCTCCAGCGTGAAAGTTAGAAGTTGAAGGCGAAATAATGACAAAAATGAAGTCGAAAAACGAGTAGAGTAATTGTAAGGTTTTTTGTAATGTTTTACCAGGTCACCTTCTAAGATATTTATAGGTGAGTGATTTTTCTCTCACACGCCAGGCAGTTTTCTCCAGACCACTCGGTAGTTGTTGCCCACGTACTAACATTTATCGTCACGTGGCAGCGGTTTCAACATTGCGCTAGTTGATTTTGGGACGTGGGACGGTTAATTTATCCTCCAAATAACTGTCATGTAACATTTTATGGGTCGCCCATGGATGTTGGTCGACTGACTGCCCATCACAATGACTGGTCCACTGGCCAATTGCCTAGGGCAGTCGATTGACTGTCACTCACGTAGAGCGCCCACTAAGTCTAGTTGAATTCGAGTCAGGTCCATTGCTAATATAGCATCATTAACCCCCTACCTCTTGAGGATTCTCGTCATTAAGAGGTAGCGAAACTTGCTTCCTTCATTTTCTCGAATAATTTTGATCACTCGATTTTTTTTATTCGCAGTATCTCTCATCCTCGTCTTTTTAGTTATTATAACGAGCTTGGATTGCATTAGGAATTAAATTCATGTATGGGATTTCAAATTTTTTTGAGGTAAAATTTCCTCCAAAAGGCACCTTTATATAAAGGGGGTGTGAGGGTCATCATGTTAACTTTCCTCTCATTTCAATTCATAGTGTCCCTCATTTTCCTTGGGCAATTAACGATAATCCTTCAATCCTCCTTAATTTTTTTCTTTTTAGAAAATGCCTAGAGCTGTAAATTCTTCCGATAGTCAAGAAAACACTCCATCTTTCTCAAATTTTTCGTGGGAATTGAATGTGTCTCATTTGAGTGTCGACCTACCAGCCGCACCCTCAGTGGGCAGCAGATCGATTGCCTCATTTGGGGTTATCGTCCACCCCATTGGGAGTTGTCGGCTGACTGTTCCTTGGGGGCGGTCGAAAGCCTCGGAGGAGCAGTCGACTGGCCCTTGGGGACAGTCGGTCGACTACTCCCTTGGGGGCGATCGATCACTCGCCTATAAAGGGTAGCACGGGGGCACGGTGAATCTCACTTGGTTCCCAACCAAGCGTGTGAAGTACTTCGCGTTATTCCCGATCGGCTGCATTGTGACGATGGGAAGTGGCATCTTCTCGTTAGCCTGCCAAACCATCTCAAGGTTGATGCCTCGAGAGATACCCCATCGCTTTGGCGGGGGTGTTGAAAATGAAAAAAATACGAACCATATTTATCATACGAAATTCAACCATATGTATAAAATAATAAATAATTACAATTTGAACGAAAAGTGTTACCAGACTCGCAGGCCGAAGCGAGCCGGTGAGATGGCTGCTGTGGAAGATCTCCTCTACCATCACCTCTGTGCGACATCACGTAAGCCATATTAACACATGAAATAATTGCGAACATCAATTAGCGCGGAATAGGTCCCTACATTTAGTGAAATTGATCCTAATAAACTTTTTTCTTTATTTCAAATAGGTCCCTGATGTTCGAAGGTTTTCAAAGTTTCTAATAAGTTTGAAGTTGATGATGAATAGGTCCTTCCACTTCTACTTTATTGTAAATAGGGCAATAAACTTTGACTCTATTTCAAATAGGTCCCTAAAGTTTTATGTTATTTCGAATAGGTCCCTAAACTTATAAGATTTTCAAAGTTTCTAATAAGTTTGAAGTTGATGATGAATTGGTCCTTCCACTTCTACTTTATTGTAAATAGGGCCATCAACTGTGACTATTGTTACCACACGATTCTGATATAGCTTCCATGTCAGCAAGGGCCCCGTCCAAGGTCTATCAAGAACCCCAGCTGGGCCCTGCTAGGGCCTCGGGAGTTCTAATAAAGCACCCGAAGGTCCATCGTACGCCTTGGTATTCGGCAACCAAAAATCTATAGGGCTCGTGGGGGGCCGCGACACTCACAGCTGATCCATAGGGCCTCGCCAGGCTTCGTATCAATTATAACTAGCAGACAGCACGATATGCTGGAATGACCAGAGAAGTAATTAAGGAAAGATTGCGTTGATTTGGCGCACGAATCCACACAAAGAAACCGAATCATAATCTCCTAAAATCATGCAATGTGATAAACTCAAAGAAGGAAGATAATCTCGGAGATTGCATGGGTAAGTGATGATATTTATCACATAAGGAATGAGGATCCGATTGGGTATCAAATTGATTTGTCTCCTAAATCAATTAGAACTCTTGCGCTATAAATACAACGTCTCCGGTTGTTCCAAGGTACGCACTCTTTCACGCTTAAGAATCCCACCTTAAACTCTACTCAAATCTCTGCCTGCTTGTCTCTCCTACACCCCATTATTTCCACCCTCTGTGTATCATTCATATACCGGCTGTTGACTTGATCGTCGGAGTGCCAATGATAACCAGACCTTTTTTTGCTGGAGATCTTGGTGCCTAACGATTGTCCTAGTGTGCAGGTAACATACGAATTAGCAGAGGAGTGACTGGAGATCTGTTGACACGTGGACGTTGCAGGTTTCGACGTCAACAGATTGGCACCATCTGTGGAAATCGAAAAACATTACACGAAAAACAACTTGTGATAAAAACGTGTTTTCTACCCAGAGGAGCATGACATCCGAACATTCCACAAAAGAAGAAGTGGAATCCCACCACACTAACTTGCGACAGGAGAGCGTTCAAGACCTACAGAACGTGACCCGTCGTAAAAAGAGAAGACAATGACAGGAACGGACGGTGGAACAAGAGAACTAGGACCTGAAGATGGATAATGCCCGAATGAAGGCCGCGCTTGAACAGTTGGAGAATCAATCCCTCCAACATGGACCCGAGCGCAGTGTTGCCCGGAGGAGCCCTTCACAATCTAGTTCACTAGACAGCCACCGTTTCCAAGAGGAACCGCCCATCTCTAATGGCCAGAACCCTCGTAACCTCGACATGAACGCATTGCGGAAGGCTGCCAAACGTGAGAATGTCACCCCAATGGTAATTACCATACACTCGAAGCCAATGGACATTGACTGCGAGGGGATGGATGAAGAGCTAATATTGGATGAGGGTCTGGATCCCCGAATCATAGCCTCAGATTCTCTTGCCTCCCCGGCCGAGGAGCTGGAAGTATTTCTGGTGAACCCATCGGAACCAACCCAGGTATTATAAGTGGAAGAGAAGCTCGAGGAAAGAACGAAGGAGGAGCTGAAACAGTTTCTTCGAGAGAACGCAGACGTCTTCGTGTAGAAACACAGCGATATGGTCAGGATCAACCCGTCGGTTACGTGCCACGTTTTGAAAGTAGATCTGAAAGTACGCCCCAGGATTCAAAAAAGGAAGCCTTTGAGTGCCGAGAGGTACAAGGCATTGAAGGAGGAAGTTGACAAGCTATTGGCTAGCGAGTTCATCAGAGAAGCGATTTATCCCCAATGGGTATCTAACCCAGTGTTGGTTTGGAAGAGTACCAAAAAGTGGAGGGTATGCATCGACTTCTCAGATCTGAACCAGGCATGCCCTAAAGACAGCTTTCCATTGCCGTACATCGACTAGCTGGTTGATGCGATGGCCGGCCACAAGTTACTTAGCTTTATAGATGCATAATCGGGCTACAACCAAATCCTGATGTTTATGGGAGACGAGGATCACACCTCGTTTATTACGGACTAAGGGCTATACTGCTATAAGATGATGCCATTCGGCCTGAAGAACGTAGGAGCCACGTACCAACGGTTGGTAAACCGCATGTTCATCGGACAGATTGGGAATACAATGGAAGTATATGTCGACGATATGCTAGTGAAGAGCATAAATGCCGAGGATCACATAGAGCACCTAAAGAGAATGTTCAAAGTCCTTCGTAAATACCGCATGAAGCTTAACCCCTTGAAGTGTGCATTTGGAGTAGCGTCCGGAAAGTTCATCGGCTACATGGTCAACCAGCGAGGGATAGAGGCTAATCTCGAAATGATTAGGGCGCTCATTGAAATGCGGTCACCATCCTCCCCCAAGGAAGTCCAGAGCCTAACGGGAAGGTTACCGGCTTTGAATCGATTTATATCCAAGGCGACCGACCGCTGCCAACCTTTCTTTTAGACCATCAAATGGGAGAAGCGGTTTGAGTGGACTGAGGAGTGCGAGAAGGCCTTCCAAGACCTCAAGGTCCTCCTTATAAAATCCCCGCTACTATCCAAACCGAAGAATGGGGAGACATTACTCGTTTACCTCACCGTATCAGGGAAGGCAGTCAGCTTGGTTTTAATCTGAGAAGAGGGTCCAGTGCAATTCTCTGTCTATTATGTAAGCAAAGCCCTGCAGGACGCAGAGACAAGATATCCAGACATGGAAAAGCTCGCCCTGTCATTGATCATCGCCTCCCAGAAGCTTCGACCATACTTCCAGTCCCACAGCATAGATGTTTTGACAAACCTCCCTCTACGACAGATACTCCAGAAGCCGGACACGTCAGGATTGTTGATAAAATGGTTGGTAGAACTCAGCCAGTTCGATATCAGTTACAGGCCACGACCTTCGATAAAAGGACAAGCCTTAGCAGACTTTGTGGCTGAATTCGTTCATATCCCCGATGGTTCGCTTGAGGCCCGACCCTTGGAGGTACCAACATGGAAGTTATATGTTGATGGATCCTCTGGGGAGGCTGGAGCTGGAGCTGTGATCCTGCTAGTCAGCCCTGACGGCATAAATCTCAACTGCGCGCTTCGCCTGGAATTCAAAGCCTCCAATAATGCGGTAGAATATGAGGCCCTTCTAGCAGGCTTGAAGTTGGCACGAGAGATGAAGGCAAGAAAGCTCCGGATTCATAGCGATTCATAGCTTGTTGTCAGTTAGGTTAATGGGGTCTTCGCAGCACGCGAACAATCCATGGTGTCGTACCTGACGAAGGCCAAGTACCTGTTGTCCCACTTTGAGGAGTACAAATTTCTCCAGATCCCACGAATGGAAAATGACTATGTAGACGCCCTCTCAAAACTGGCAAGCAGTAGAGACTCCGACTTAATGAAGGCCATCCCAGTTGAGAGGCTCAACCGGCCTTCCATCGACGAATCTCACGCACCCGTCGTCCTGACTATATCTGATATTTTGAAATGGATGAAAGAAATCTTCGAATATTTGACCGACCAGAAACTGCCTGATGACAAACTAGAAGCACAGAAACTCCGCAGAAGGGCTGCAAAGTTCGTACTGCAAGACGGAATCCTATATAAGAGGGGGTTCAGCCACCCTTTCTTACGCTGTTTAACACATGAGGAAGCAGTATACGTGATGAAAGAAATACATGAAGGGATATGCAGCAATCATTCGGGAGGAATGGCCTTGGCACAGAAAGCCCTGAAACAGGAGTACTATTGGCCGACCATGAAGAAAGACTCCCACAATTATGCGAGGAAGTGCGACAGATGTCAGAAGTTTGCAGCAATATCGAAGCTCCCAGCTCAGAACCTTACCCCGGTGACTAGTCCTTGGCCCTTCGCCAAGTGGAGAATCGACTTCATCGGTCCCCTCTCGACAGGGAAAGGTGGGCTCAAGTTCACGATTGTAGCAGTGGATTACTTCACCAAGTGGTGTAAAGCCGAGCCTTTCGCCAAGATCACGGAGGAAAATGCTTGAAAATTTGTATGGAAAAACATTGTATGCCGCTTCAGCATTCTCCACTCTCTCGTTTTCGACAATGGCACGCAATTTGCAGGGATGAAGTTTAACGCGAACTGTGAGAACCTCGGTATCCGAAGGGACTTTTCCACCCCTTATTACCCCCAATCCAACGGCCAGGTGGAAGCTGTGAATAAAATCATTAAGCATACCCTTAAGCGGAAACTAGAGTCTGCAAAAGGAGGATGGGCTGAGGAACTAGCCGAGACCCTGTGGTCCTATCGGACCACCTATAGTACGGCCACAGGTGAAGCCCCGTTCTCCATGGTGTACGGGGCAGAGGCAATGATTCCCGTCGAAGTAGGGATACCCTCACCCAGGCACCTGCACTTCAACGAGATAACTAACGAGGATTTATGAAGAACGGGCCTCGACCTGCAAGATGAGAAACACGCGGAGTCGCAACTCCACCTCGTGGTTTACCAGTGGAAAATGGTCCGATACTACAACTCCAAGGTCAAAGGCAGGAGCTTCCAAATCAATGACTTTGTCCTGAAGAAGATATTTCAAGCTAATAAGGAAGTAGGGGCCGGAACCCTAGGGCCCACTTGGAAAGGACCTTATAAAGTCATCGAAGAAATCCACCCCGGAACTTACAGATTAGAAGATTCTGAAGGCAAGGAGGCGAGACACCCTTGGAACATCGCCCACTTGAGGCCGTATCATCAGTAGTTTCGTTTTTTCACTGTTTTGATCTTCTTGCATTTTTTATCGGGCGCCCCGTAACACTGCGCCTTCTAATAAAATCCGTCATTTTTGAATCCAAAGTGTTCCTCATGCAAAAAGAACTAATGCAAATGATTCAGCATCGAGGGAGTGTGGTTCGCGGCGAACTCTATCAACTCGCTGGATAAACATTCAACGCGTATTCGAACAAGTGTAAGCAACTCGGCAGCGAGAGAGTGTGGTTCGCGGCCAACTCTATCAACTCCCTGGATAAACATTAAACTCGTATTTAGACAAGTACAATCAATTCTGCAGCGAGGGAGTGTGGTTCGCGGCTAACTCTATCAACTCGCTGGATAAACATTCAATGCGTATGTGAGCAAGTACAAGCAATTCGGCAGCGAGAGAGTGTGGTTCGCGGCCAACTCTATCAACTTGCTGGATAAACATTCAACGCGTATTTAAGCAAGTGTAAGTAATTCGGTAGCGAGGGAGTGTGGTTCGCGGCCAACTCTATACACTCGCTGGATAAATATTCAACGCGTATCTAGATAAATACAAGCAATTCGACAGTGATGGAGTCTGGTTCGCGGCCAACTCTATCGACTTGCTGGATAAACATTAAATGCGCAAACATGCAGCTACGATTCGAAACAATTATAAAAATCTCCACTAGTAATTCATGGGATAATTACATCATAAAACTTTACAACAGCATAACCAGGAGGCATCGCCTCTAAACGCGTCTACGGTTTCTACGTCTCGACGTAACCGGGGACCCCTAGTTTGACTAGCAAGCCCTTAGCCTTCATCAACTCGCTCAACACCTCGGTCAATTCTTTATCTTTGGCTTGAATCATACTCTGGCAAGTTTTCAGCTGCGACTCGGCCTTCTTCCGAGCAACGACGCACGCCTTATGAATTGTCTGGGCCTTCGTAACGTCATACGTGGCAAGAGTCCACGCGTCTTCAGAAAATGCGAGTCGTGCCCGAAGATGTTTGTTTTTGGCCTGCATCGCTTCGACATCTTCGTCCTTTCCAATGACGGAATGTATTTCGTCTACTTTCATCTTCAACATTTTGTACAACTCACAGTTTAAAACGTGACTGCGGGAGGTATACATTTCGGCCAACTTCATCAACTCCGTCACTTCTGGCGTGTCTGCCCCCTTCCCAAAGGCAGAAGTCCAATATTTATGGACTGATGTAGCTACAATCTGTCCACAAATGTTGAAACTCCATCCAAACTCGCGTTTGGACATATAATCAAGAATAAACGACGTCTTACTGCAAGAATGACTCAACTTTATAACAGTTGTTCAGAACGTAAAAAATCGCTTGATTTCAAACTTGAGTAGGAAACGTTGTTGGTGACTGCTTTCCAAGTGGGTGACACTGCGACTGAAAAATAGAAAGTTATGTCTGTGGAACACTAGCATCCTCGTTTATGTCTGATCGATCGAACTTTGTCCCTATGTCATCGAAGTAACTCGAACAAAAAGTTAATGCCTTGTACACAACATATCCTTCAGCTATTGATCCATCGGGCCGAGCTCGATTTCTGACGTAGCCCTTCAATTTCTTCAGGTATCGTTCGAATGTATACATCCATTTCATGTACACCGGACCTCCAAGGATTGCCTCTTCTAGTAAATGTATTACAAGGTGAATCATGATGTCGAAGAAGACTAGCGGAAATATCCGTTCCAACTTACAGAGAATGAGTACCAGGTGATCGTGAGAAGCCATCATGTCGCTAACCTTTAGTGTTCTTGCGCAAAGCTTTCTGAAGAACGTGCACAGTTTAATAATAGCTGTGGAAATAGTTTTATTCAAGAACGTCCGACATCTGACTGGCAATAACCGTTGCATGATAATATGGCAATCATGTGACTTCAACCCGATAATACGGCTGTCATTAGGAGCAATATTCTTCCAAAGATTTGAAGCGAAGCCATCTGGAAACTCAACTGATAGGATAAATTTACAAAACTTCTTACGATTTGAAGACGACATGGTGTAACATGCAGTAGGCTTTATCCACCTATTCTCGTTCTGATACATGTACAACTCCTTTTTGATCCCTAATTGCATCAGATCGCGCCTTGCATTGACTGTGTCTTTTGATTTGAATGGATCATCCATAATTGTGCCGAGCAAGCTATCACAAACATTCTTCTCTACATGCATGTAGAAGTCCAATACGGAAACTCATGGAAAATGCTCTTTTTTTCTCCAATTTAGCTCGTCATCACTGCTCTGAATTGTAGCACTACCATAAGTAGGGTGCTTTCCTAGACTTCTAAATCTGACACAGCTTAACTGTGCTAAAATGTCTGTAGGCATTAACTGACGCAGAGGTGGTCACCTCTCTGTCCTCCCATCGAAGTCTAAATTACTCCAAAAATTATACTTGGATGGTAGGAACTGATGGTGACCTACATAAGTTGTCTTACCTATCACACGGACTGAATGAGTATCTTTGTTGCACGTAGGACATGCCTTGTACCCCTGACCACTCCAACCCGACAAACTACTTCTCGTTAGAAAATTGTTAACAGTCCACAACAACGCTGCACGCAGTCTGAATACCGACTTATTGTTGGTTCCACCGTCACCCGTATTAATCCCATCGACCCACAACTCCTTCAACTCGTCCACTAATGGTCGTAAAAATATATCAATGTCCTTACACGGTGCTTTAGGATCAGGTATCAACAGAGTAAACATGAGGTATTCGAACTTCATGCATAACCATGGTGGCAAGTTGTAAACTGTTACAACTATTGGCCACATGCTGTACGACAGACTCATGTCACTGAATGGATTGAATCCCTCTGCGGCCAAACCTAACCTGACATTCCTGATCTCACTTGCGAACAGTTGATGTTTCATGTCAAAATCCCACCATGCCTTTCCATCAACGGAATGCTGCATTTCATCATCGTCCCTAGACCTTCCTATACTGTGCCACCTTATGAGTTTTGCAGTATCTTTCGTCGTGAACTTACGTTTTAGTCTGGAGGCCAAGGAAAAATATCGCAACACCTTATGCAGAATATTCTTCCCGTTCATTTTTCCAGAAGTATGCACCCAATGACTTTTCTAGCAAATCGGGTAAGTTTGTCTATCAGCATGTTCACCCCAAAACAGTGCACAGTCGTTCTTCCAGGCATGAATAGATTTGTAATCCAAACCAAGCTTCATTGTCAGCTTCTTAGCTTCGTAGTGAGAGTCAACCAGGTTCATGTTTGGGAATGCTAACTTTAGCAATTTCAAAAGATCATCGACAGACTTGTTTGTCTATTTGTTCATAACCTTAATATGCATCAACTTGACTAAAAACTTTAGGGATGAAAATGATGAAACTCTTAGGTACAGTTCTGAATGGAGAGTCTGAAACAATTCGTCATAGTAACCATCGGTGCTTGTACCTGCATGCTCATTACCAGCTACGTCATCCATGGCATCCATCATCTCATCCTCCACACCAGCTCACTCATTCTGTCTATACACATTCACAGTATGAATATCGGTCTCGCCCTGATATATCCAGGTGACAAAACTCTCTGTAAAACTATTACAAAATATGTGAGCCTCGACAATTTCCAATAGATGTGTGAGACCGTTTAAACATTTTTTGTACAGACATTTAATCTTTCCCCTGTCATTAGCGTATGGCCTCACCATGTTTATAAATACTTGCAAACCGTTCCAAAAATCTACAGATTTTGTGCAATTTCTAATTGTTGTCCAATTTTTATCAATATCCATACTTGAAAAATACTATATTTTCACAAATACAGTAAGGATAATAAATAGAGATGAAGAAATAAAATGTAAAGAAGATGATTATGAAGGGAGATGTGGAGATGGAGAAGATAAATTTTTTTGTTCTACTTGCAACACAGAAATGCAGAGATGGGGAGAAGAAAAAGAAAATTCTATAGCGGTGACATTTGTCGTCGCTATATGTAAAGGTCGTCACTACATGATCCTTCCTATTTTACGAAGAAATTAGTAACTCACGTGCCTAGCAAAATGATTGATACGTATATTGCGACGACAAGTGTCGTCGCGACAGATAACAATTGGGCGCCAATTTTCCTGCTTAAATTGATCTAGGTCTATAGCGACGACATGTGTCGTCGCTATATATCTCATCGCATTTTACGAGAAAAATCATGATTCACGTGACTGACAACATCATCAGCAACTCAATTGCGACGACATATGTCGTCGCTATTTATGCATCAAAATGCCGCCATTTGTTCCCGTCGTTTTCGTAACTAATTGGCGACGACATTGAAAGATGTCGTTATATATGCCATTTAATATCGACAACTTATAATATATTGCGACGACATATGTCGTCGCTATAGGTTTTGCATATGTGGCGACGACATTTCTCTGTCGTCTCTACTGTATAGAATCAATAGAGATGACTTGGTGTTGTCGCAATTGGTGTCGTCGCTATAGACGCTATTTGTTGTAGTGCAAACAGGCCTGTAGTACTGGTGGACATTGGTGGTGTGGTGGTGATTGTATCTTGTATTCTTTACTTTTAATCAAGGTTTCTAGTGCAAGAGCATATCCACAAAGTGTGGTGGTGGTTGTATCTTGATAGTCGAACTGTGGGCCTAAGGGCAAAACACATCTTGGTGTTATGATCTTGTGTTTTTGTGGGTTGCAAATTTAATGTTCTTGTTTATTTGTGCTTTGTGCTGTGCTTTGTGATCCCAAAATCATAATAGATATACATAAATTTAATATAAGAAGAGAAAAAAGAAGAAATGGAAATAAAAATCAAATTACTAAAATGGTGTACAAATAACTTCAATTTACACAAATCTTTATTGATACAAATGACATCAATTTATTTAATATCCTATTCACAATAATAAAAATCAATCGACAAAATACTTATAAGTATACAAATAACATAAAGTGAAGAATTTAATTGCCCTATGAATCTTATTCCGTTCTTGTTCTACCACGAGTTGAGGGGTGGAATACTTTGTTCATTTCGGAAGAAATTAGCGGGATCAACTTTGGTTTTCACTTGAACCAACCTGTTGAAATTATTCTTGAAATATTTGATCCCCCAAATGCTGGCTTGTGCATAGCTTGTATTGCCATTGTTATTAACTCCTATATCAAGATCTCTATAGTTGATATATGCAGCCCTTGGAAATCTTGAAACATAAAGAGCCATGTAACTGTAAAGCTTTCTAATCCAATTTATATAGTTTTGTGTTACATCTACCTCTTCTTCTTCCCAATACACCAAGTGCTGGATTTTGTACAAATTACCAGCTCTGTGAGGAAATGGAATTGCAGATTCTGAAATTTCATCCATTCTTCCACCATATGGACTCAAGATCATCTCGGCTTCCTCGGCTTCCTCTTCAAAAAACAATTTCCATATCCCTTCGAGCCCATTCTTAGAAATAGGTTTCTGAACATAGTCGGATTTTGCTTTGAAGTATGGTACATTTGGCTGTGTCCTGTTCAACAAGACATCGCGTGATTCAATGGGAAACCCTGCAAAATATAGGATTGATTCTATCCAACTCATTTCAGTGCAATCTTCTCTCTGCAAACCCAATTCCGGGAAGCTTTGTTGCATCAGTGGAAGCAATCTGTTTACACCACCAAGAAACAGTGACTGAAATGTAGCCTGTATAGTTCTCTTGCTATCTTCGCTTGAATTCACCCTTCTTATAAGGATTCGAATGAACAAATCTTCGTCAAATTTATGTGCTATGTATTGCCATCTGTGAACAATATTTGTTGCATTTTGATCCAAAGTTTTGTCAATTGTAAATACAGTGACTTTTTCTGGAACATCCACCAATTGTATCTTCCAAGCAAGAATGACTCCAAAACTAGCACCTCCACCTCCTCTTATGGCCCAGAAGAGATCTTCACCCATGGAAATTCTGTCGAGAATTCTTCCATTCACGTCAACAATGCGTGCATCAATTATATTATCTGCTGCAAGCCCATATTTTCTTAACAATGCTCCATACCCTCCTCCACTGAAGTGCCCACCAGTGCCAACGGTAGGGCAAACACCAGCAGGAAACCCTAGGGTTTGACTTTTCTCTGCAATTCTATAGTATAGTTCGCCGATTGTTGAACCGGCTTGAACCCATGCAGTTTTGTTCTCAGCATCAACGCTTATTTCCCTTTGGTTGAAAAGATCAAGAATGACAAAAGGGACTTCTGATGCATAAGAAAGTCCTTCATAGTCATGGCCACCACTTCGAACGCGTATTTGCATACCATTTTCTTTGGCACAATATATGACAGGCTGAATCTGGGATTCATGCACCGGGGTGACAATGACTAATGGTTTGGGTGTCGTTTCTGACGTGAATCGTAGGTTTTGTATGGAGAAATTTAGGATGGATGAGTATGAAGTGTTGTTTGGGGTATAAACAATGTTAGAAATGGAGGTGTGATTGTTTGATTGAAGTGACATACATTGAAGAAAATCATCATGTCCATCAGAAGAAACTGCTGATGAACACAAAAAGATTACAAGAAAAGCAAATAGAAGGGAACAAATGCTTGGAGTCTTCATCATTTAATGTAAGGCTGATTAATATGTGTATTGCAGAGCATAAACATGTTCAATTTATAGTGTCATGAAGGAGCATACTTCTTTTGAAACTGTGAACATAAGGTTTTAAAAATTCCTGTTATAATTACAAATGTCTGAACATTATTTTATTCATTTCCATTATTTTTCCTATTTTTGTATTTGGAAGAAAATTATGTTTGCATGGTGTACAGAAGATTAGTCTTTTGAACAGTTAGTGCATAAAATTTTGAATTTGAATTTTCTTTAATAGAGAAGTCGTATATTTCAAAGTAATATACGTTGACATTTTGTTTTTATAAAACCTACAAGTTGAAATTTTAAATCTGTAACAATTCAAAACTTGAAATCCAAGCAAAGATTATTATATGCTGACTGACCATAATTTATAAATCTGTAATAAAATAAGATTGTAAATCTTATGATGCTTTCATATATTTATTCAGCTTACGTTCTTTCGACTAACTATTTTTGTCATCTCACTCTAATGTTTCGTCATTCACTAGCAAATTATTTCTGACAATATTCACAAATTTTATTAGCTAGAGTCGTAAAAGATTGCAAGAAAATACTAACACTTGCCAAAAACTTTCACTGCGATAATTATCAGAAATGGCCAGAAAAGTCACTGTCGTGTAAAGCCTTCGAATGGAAAGCCTTCGAATGGAATTCTTGAAAAGCCTCTAAGACCCACTAGATTGAAGGAAACTAGATTTTGTACACACCGTCGTGTACTTGATTTCATCTTTATCTAAATGGAAGGAAGGATAAATCAAATTCAACAATATTTGTTGATGTAGTTTGGGTGTTTTAATTTTAAATACCTGTATTGTAATTTTTTTTTTTTTAGTCAAACCACCTTTGTGATGGAACATTAATTAATAAAAAAGAAAATTAAAAATTGGAGGAGAAACCTAACCTACAATTAACGAAAATCAGTGTTTTAAAAAGTTTGCCTAGGGACCGGCTCCACGCCTAGTCACGCCTCATGCCTCGCCCTCGCTTAGGCGCGAAAAGTGGCCTCCACGTCTCACTTACACTACAACAAAGAGGGTCTATAGCGGCGACATATATTGCGACGACAAAAAGTCGCCTCTATTAATTCTACGTAGTAGCGACGACATAGAAATGTCGTCGCTATACCTACAAAACTTATAGCGACGACATATGTCGTCGCTATAAAACCTAACTCGTCGCTGTTGTATAGAGGCTATAACGACGTCTTTCTTTGTCGTCGCTACTAAGATTAGGAAAGGGCGGGAACTAATGGCGGCATGTTGGTGCATATATAGCGACGACATATGTCGTCGCAACTGATATGCTGATGATGATGTAAGTCACGTGAATCATGCATTTTCTCGTAAAGTGTGAAGTGGTCTATAGCGACGACATATGTCGTCGCTATAGACCAACATCAATTTAGGCGGGAAATTTGGCGCCCAATTGTTATATATAGCGACGACATATGTCGTCGCTATAACTATTTTGATTAAATTGTGCAGGCGCGTGAATAATTGATTGCCTCGAAAAATGGGAATGATTCTTTAGCGACGACGTATGTCTATAGCGACGACAATGTCGTCGCTATAGACTCTTCTTTATCTTCTTCAAATGTTCGCATTTCTGTATTACCTCTCTGTATTTCTTCCATTTCCGATTTGCATCTCTGTATTTCTTCCACTGCAGCATATCAATTCTTCTCTATCTCCATTTTTTCATCTCCATTTCTTCATAATCATCTCCAATTATTATCAGTACTGTATTTGTAAGAATATAGTATTTTACAAGTATGGATATTGATAAAAGTTGGACAACAATTAGAAATCGCACAAAGTCTGCAGAATTTCGGAACGGTTTGCAAGCATTTATAAACATGGCGAGGCCATACGTTAACGACAGAGGAAGAATTAAATGTCCGTGCAAAAAATGTTTAAATGGTCTCACACATCCATTGGAAATTGTCGAGGCTCACATATTTCGTAATGGTTTTGCGGAGAGTTATGTCACTTGGATATATCATGGCGAGATTGATGTTCGTACTGCGAATGTGTATAGACAGAATGAGCGAGATGGTGTGGAAGATGAGATGATGGATGTAATAGACGACGTAGTTGGTGATGAGCATGCAGGTACAAGCACCGATGGTTACTATGACGAACTGTTTCAGGCTCTCCATTCAGAATTGTACCCGGGAGTTTCATCATTTTCATCCCTAAATTTTTTAGTCAAGTTGATGCATATTAAAGTTATGAACAAATGGACAAACAAGTCTGTCGATGATCTTTTGAAATTGCTGAAGTTAGCATTCCCAAATATGAACCTGGTTGACTCTCACTACGAAGCTAAGAAGCTGATGACGAAGCTTGGTTTGGGTTACAAATCCATTCATGCCTGCAAGAACGACTGTGCACTGTTTTGGGGTGAACATGCTGATAGACAAACTTGCCCGATTTGCCAGGAAAGTCGTTGGGTTCACAGTTTTGGGAAAGTGAAGGGGAAGAATGTTCCGCATAAGGTGTTGCGATATTTTCCCTTGGCCCCCAGACTAAAACGTATGTTCGCGACGAAGGATACTGCAAAACTTATGAGGTGGCACAGTATAGGAAGGTCTAGGGACGATGATGAAATGCAACATCCCGTTGATGGAAAGGCATGGCGGGATTTTGACTTGAAACATCCAATGTTCGCAAGTGAGATCAGGAATGTCAGGTTAGGTTTGGCCGCAGACGGATTCAATCCATTCGGTGACATGAGTCTGTCGTACAGCATGTGGCCAGTAGTTGTAACAGTTTACAACTTGCCACCGTGGTTATGCATGAAGCCCAAATATCTCATGCTTACTCTATTGATACCTGGTCCTAAAGCACCGGGTAAGGACATTGATGTATTTTTACGACCATTAGTGGATGAGTTGAAGGAATTGTGGGCCGATGGGATTGACACAGGAGACGGTGGAACCAACAGCAAGTCGGTATTCAGACTGCGTGCAGCTTTGTTGTGGACTGTTAACGATTTCCCAGCGAGAAGTAGTTTGTCCGGTTGGAGTGGTCAGGGGTACAAGGCATGTCCGACGTGCAACGAGGATACTCCTTCAGTCCGTGTCATAGGTAAGACAGCTTATGTGGGTCATCGTCGGTTCCTGCCATCCAGGCATCATTTTCGGAGCAATTTAGACTTCGATGGGAGGACAGATAGGCGACCACCTCCGCGTCGGTTAACGCCTACAGACATTTTAGCACAGTTAAGTCGTGTCAGATATAGAAGTCCAGGAAAGCACCCAAATTACGGTGGCGCTACAATTCGGAGAAGTGATGACGAGCTCAATTGGAGAAAAAAGAGCATTTTCTATGAGTTGCCGTATTGGACTTCTACCGAGCTCAAACATAACATCGATGTCATGCACGTAGAGAAGAATGTTTGTGATAGCTTGCTCGGCACAATTATGGACGATCCATTCAAATCAAAAGACACAGTCAATGCGAGGCGCGATCTAATGCAATTAGGGATCAAAAGAGAGTTGCACTTGTATCAGAACGGGAATAAGTGGATGAAGCCTGCCGCATGTTACACCATGTCGTCTTCAAATCGTAAGAAATTTTGTCAATTTATCCGATCGGTTGAATTTCCAGATGGCTTCGCTTCTAATCTTCGGAAGAATATTGCTCCAAATGACAACCGTATTATCGGGTTGAAGTCACATGATTGCCATATTATCATGCAACGGTTATTACCAGTCGGATGTCGGGCGTTCTTGAATAAAACAATTTCTATGGTCATTATTGAACTGTGCACGTTCTTCAGAAAGCTTTGTGCAAGAACACTAAAGGTTAGCGACATGATAGCTTCCCACGATCACCTTGTACTCATTCTCTGTAAGTTGGAAAGGATATTTCCGCCAGCCTTCTTCGACATCATGATTCACCTCGTAATGCATTTACCAGAAGAGGCAATCTTTGGAGGTCCGGTGCACATGAGATGGATGTATCCATTCGAGCGATACCTGAAGAAATTGAAGGGCTACGTCAGAAATCGAGCTAGGCCCGAGGGATCAATAGCTGAAGGGTATGTTGTGGACGAGGCATTGACCTTTTGTTCGAGGTACTTCCAGGACTTAGGTACAAGGTTCGATCGACCAGACAGAAGCGAGGATGCTACTGTTCCACAGACACAGCTTTCTGTTTTTCAGTCGCAGTGTCACCCACTTGGAAAGCAATCACCAACGACGTTTCCTACTCAAGTTCGAAATCAAGCAATTTTTTACATCCTGAACAACTGTTTTGAAGTTGAGCCATTCTTGCAGTAAGACGGCGTTAATTCTTGATTATTATGCTTTTATCTCGAATTAACTTTATCATTTGAAACGAACTAATGAACGTTGATCTTCAATACCTTGTTCAGGGAACATAGGCAGGAACTACTGAACAGTGGCTGTCCAAACATCGAAGTAGTGCACAGAAGAGACTTTCACGGTTGGTTCTACAGAAAGGTAAACGAACATCGACTGAATAAAATTGCAAGTTTTCAACATACTTGCTTTCAATAACTGAGAATAATTATTGTCATGCAGCTATATGCAATGCGCCAAAGCCACAACCATCAAGTTTCTCATGAGTTATTTGCGTTGGCCAGTGGATGTTACCAGTAGGTTATGTCATACACGGCTTGTGTTGTCAAAGGAGTTCGGTTCGTGACATATGATCGTGATATTCGAAGAAAAACTCAAAATAGTGGTGTGTCCGTCCCAGGGACTGGGGGTGAGGTTTACTTTGGGCAGCTGCAAGATATACTGGAGCTACAATATGGATCGAAACTTTCAGTCTATCTGTTCCGATGCAAGTGGTTTAGGTGTGATGGGAGACGGATGGTAACTGAGAATAACGTTACCAGTATTGACATCAGTGCAGAGGCGTTCAAGGATGATCAGTTCATACTTGCTAGCCAAGCACAACAAGTGTTCTATATTGAAGATCCATCTCGTGGTTCGAACTGGCGAGCAGTTCAAATTGTCCATCATAGGAGCACGTGGGACACAGTGGGAGCTAACATCACAGAGATTGACCTGCTCCACAATAACAACTCTTCCGGTTTATCTCTAGTCGTTGATCTTGGCAACATAGAGCATGTATCATTGCACCGCGATGATGATGAAGCTGATGAGATCGATGCATCGGTTATCAGGAGAGCCTCGTTAGATAGTGCAGGAGAAACTTCGTTTATAAACGACGATGATGTTGAAGACGATACAAATGTAGAATACGAGGATGAAGAAACATCGAGTGAAATCAATGAGGACGTCAGTGATGATGACGTAGATCAATCGTATCATGATAGTGAATCAGATTGAAATGTTATTGTGCGTCACTAAATTTGTAATGAAATTACTTTAAAAAAACGCATGTTCAATCTGTTGTTACTGTTTTCGGCTTGAATGTTTGTCATTCATTCATCGGTTCATTGGTATTGGTCAAAACGCGAGTTGAAGGACTTAAGTTGCAAATAAAATTTAACGAAATTGAAATAAAAGAAAAATTAAGAGGACTCAAATGAAAAATGTTTAAAATTGAATGACCCAAATAAATATGAAAACATAAAAATTAAAAATTAAATATTAAATACTAAAATTATATAATAATAATTATTATTGATAATATTAAATATTAAAAATTATTGATAATATTAAATATTAAAATATTAAATACTAAAAATTATTATTCATAATATTAAATCTCATTAAATATGAAATATTAAAAATTAAAAATTAAAAATTAAAAATTAAAAATTAAATATTAAATACTAATAATTTATAATTGATATTATTAAATATCAATAAATATGAAAACATAAAAATTAAATATTAAATATTAAATACTAAAAATTATTATTCATAATATTAAATCTCATTAAATATGAAAAATTAAAAATTAAAAATTAAAAATTAAAAATTAAATATTAAATACTAATAATTTATAATTGATATTATTAAATATCAATAAATATGAAAACATAAAAATTAAATATTAAATATTAAATACTAAAAATTATTATTCATAATATTAAATCTCATTAAATATGAAAAATTAAAAATTAAAAATTAAAAATTAAAAATTCAATATTAAATACTAATAATTTATAATTGATATTATTAAATATCAATAAATATGAAAACATAAAAATTAAATATTAATTATTAAATACTAAAAATTATTATTCATAATATTAAATCTAAATTAATATTAAATATTAAAAATTAAAAATTATATAATAATAATTATTATTGATAATATTAAATATTAAAAATAATTGATAATATTAAATAAGGAAATTTTTTCATAATATTAAAAAGCGGGAAAATTAATAAGTATAAAAATTATTGCAATTAAAATATCCCCATTGAGAAATCAACTTTTAATTTTCTGCAATGTATTGTCAATAGCGACGACATATGTCGTCGCTATTGTGCTGAAAATTGGGCGGCACTATTAAGGCGCGTGTTCAAAAAAGCTGAAAAGATGTCGTCTCTATAGGTCTATATAGCGACGACATATGTCGTCGCTATTGAATTAGACCTTTTAATTTACACAGAACATTCTTATTTTCCATTTCTGCCAAACTTTTTTCCTTCTTCCGTTCGCCGTCTGCCGTTCGCCGTCTGCCGCACTCTCCGTCTGCCGTTCGCCGTCTTCCGTTCGCCGTCTTCCGTTCGCCGTCTTCCGTGCGCCGCCGTCTTCCTCTCTCTCAGAATCGTCCAAAGGTAAGCTCTCTCTCCGTCTGCACTCTCCGTCTGCAATCTCCATATCTCTCTAGGTAAACATTAGCTCAGAACCCATTTATTTGCTTAAATTTCATGGTTCATTTTCGATTTTTTAGCTTCTATGTTGCAAGTTATAGTTTTCAAATTTTGTTGGATGTTTTTTATCTGTTTTTGATGTATGGGAAAATATTAATTTCTTGAAATTTATGGGCATTCTTATGTTTGTAGTTATCAATTATTAGTTCAAGGTTTTATTTTCAATTGATTTTCATGTTATTTGATTCAATCCAGTTTTTGTGATCTTTTTAAATATTTTTACTATTTGATTAATTTCCAGCCATATTTATGTTATTATTTGATTCATTTCCAACCACATATAATGAATCATATTAGTTGATTTTAATGGTGGTGGCATGGTGTTTTTGGTGTGAATATGGTGGCAATTGGTTGTTGATATTGGCAGTGGTTGTGTTGTGAGATGTTTTTTTGCGGGTTATGTAATTGCGAATGAAGTTGACAATTTGAATGTGAATTTTTATATTTTTTGTGGCGAGAAGACTTGCATCAATGGTGATTTTTGGCAGTTGTGATTTTGGAGGAGTTGTTAGCGATGTTAGTTCAATGGATGAATGGTATCTTAATATTAATATTTTTAAGAAATGAGTTGGAACAATGACTTGAACAAGTGAGGTATAATATTTACTTGAAGGTTCAATCTTTAATATTTATGAACTCTGCTTTGTGAATATGTATATATGTGTGTGTGTGTGTGTGTGTGTGTGTGTGTGTGTGTGTGTGTGTGTGTTTTCTGGGATGTTGGTGAATTTGTCAACATCATCATCATAATGGTGTATTGTTCTTCCCATTTTTCTTTCGTGTAGGTAGAAAAAAGAAAATAAACGAACCCATGAAACATTTAGGTTATAAAGATGTAGCTCTAAAATCTAAGGTAAGTAACTAACTGTGTGGAAAATGTAAGACAAATGGGTGAACACCCAGTTGTCTTGGCTAAGCTGCACTAAGTCGCGGCATAAGTTTAGGGACTTTTTTGCAATAAAATAAGTTTAGGGACCAATTTATAATAAAATATAATAAAGTTAAATTTTCTCATTAATTCAAAGTTTAGGGACTTATTTGCAATTTTACAGTAAGTTTAGGGACCAATGTATAATAAAATATAATAAAGTCAAATTTTCTCATAAATTCAAAGTTTAGGGACTTTTTTGCAATAAAATAAGTTTAGGGACCAATTTATAATAAAATATAATAAAGTCAAATTTTCCCATTAATTCAAAGTTTAGGGACTTTTTTGCAATAAAATAAGTTTAGGGACCAATGTATAATAAAATATAATAAAGTCAAATTTTCTCATAAATTCAAAGTTTAGGGACTTTTTTGCAATAAAATAAGTTTAGGGACCAATTTATAATAAAATATAATAAAGTCAAATTTTCCCATTAATTCAAAGTTTAGGGACTTTTTTGCAATAAAATAAGTTTAGGGACCAATGTATAATAAAATATAATAAAGTCAAATTTTCTCATAAATTCAAAGTTTAGGGACTTTTTTGCAATAAAATAAGTTTAGGGACCAATTTATAATAAAATATAATAAAGTCAAATTTTCCCATTAATTCAAAGTTTAGGGACTTTTTTGCAATAAAGTATGTTTAGGGACTTATTTATAATTTTACAGTAGTTTAGGGACCAATTTGAAATAAAATATAATTAATTCAAAATTATCCATAATTTTAAAGTAATTTTAGGGACTTATTTGCAATAAAATATGTTTAGGGACCAAATTGAAATAAAATATAATACATACAAATTTGCACATACATTTAAAGCTAGTATGGCTGACGTGATATTCGCAATTATGTCATGTGTTAGTATGGCTGACGTGATGTCGCACGGAGGTGATGGTGCAGGAGATCCTCCACAGCAGCCATCTCACCGGCTCCCTTCGGCATGCGAGTCTGGTAAGACGTTTCTTTCAAATTGTAATTATTTATTATTTTATACATATCGTTGAAGAAAATCGTATGATAAATACATTTTTCGATTTTTTCATTTTCAGCACCCCCGCCAAAGCGACGGGGTATATCTCGAGGCATCAATCTCGAGATGGTTTGGCAGGCGAATGGGAAGATGCCACTTCCTATCGCGTTCGACAATGTCGAACGCACAATGCAGCCGATCGGGAATAACGCGAAGTATTTCACGCGCTTGGTTGGGAACCAAGTGAGATTCACCGTGCCCCCGTGCTACCCTTCATGGACAGAGGTTCCAGAGGAGCAGCGGGCACGGTTACGTAGCATTATCGAGGTATGAACGTAAATTAGTTTTGTTATTAGTACACTTCATTAATACTTGTTTTACGACTTGTACACTAACGACTTCTTTTTTCACTCTTGCAGAGCTACTTCGATCTGCAGGGCGATCGGTCGCCCGACGAGTACCGGGCAGTATGTGCCGCAGTAGATCGTCTGGCGGCCGATCGTTATCGCGATTACAAACTCAAGGCGCATAATCACTTAAAAGCGCATGGACCGAGCCGACCATACGGCGAGATGTCCACCGAGGACTGGCAGAAGTGCATTGACTTCTTTACCAGTCCTACTTTCGTGGTAAGTATTGTTTATATATTGTTTACGATATGTTATATACTCTTTTAACTAATACATTTTATTGCTAATCAATAATATGTTATACTTTCAGGACCGGTCCTCCAAAAATAAAGCCAATCGGGGTAAGGCTAAATACCCGAGCGTGCAGGGGTCGAAGAGCTTCTCTGCCACGCGTTACGATCAGGTACAACATATAAATTTTCAATATATCTTCACTACATTACGTAAAAATGTATACTAAATTTCATGTTTAAATTGTCGTAGCGGGACCCCGAGACCCAGAAGTGGCCGGGGATTATTGATTCGTTCCGGACGTTTCACACCTTCCGGGATGGCAATTGGGTGAACCCGCAGGCGGCTGGTGACTATGTGAGAATTTTTAAATTATGTGAATATAATTTTATCTGACATGCATGATATTATGACATTATTATTTATTATTATTTTTTCACTAAACAGGATAAGCTTGTTGAGTTCAGAGAGACTCAACAGACACAAGTCGCCTCCAATAGCGCGTCATTAGACGAGCGTGCTATTGCAAAGGAGGTGCTCGGAGAACGACGAGGTCACGTCCGTGGGGTTGGTCGGGTTCCGAAGGGCACCTCTCACTCGCTCGATTCGACCGCTGCATCGTTTGCCCCACAAGGAACTTCCCATCAGTCCTCTGCAGACCCCCAGAGTAATGATGTTCGATTTGCCATGTACGAGGAGCAGCTACGCCAAATGCAGCGTGAAAATTGAGCTTTTAAAAAGCAAAATACCAGCTGCGCCTGCGGATGAGGAGGACGGGGACGGGGACGGGGATGGGGACGACGGTTTACAGGGTCTGTAGATTTTTTGAATTTTTTATATATTATTTATATTATTTGAAAAAAAAAAATTTTTTTTAAAAAAATTCATAACGTTTATAGCGGCGACAATGTCGTCGCTATAGGTATTTACATTATTTAAAAAAAAAATTTTTTAAAAAATTCAGAACGTTTTATAGCGACGACATTGTCGTCGCTAAAACTAAATATATTATTTGTATTAGCGACGCCTTTATCGTCGCTGTAATGGATGAACGTGTGGCGACGACACAATGGTCTCTACTAGTTTGTCTATAGCGACGGTTTTTGCGACGACTATGTCATCCCTATAAGTGCGTTTTCGAGATATGGTCACGACTCTATTGAGACGACAATGTCGTCTCTATAAATACAAATTTTTATAGAGACGACATATAGTCGTCGCTATAACTCTAGAGACACTAACTTGTTGCGGCGACATATTGCGACGACTTTGTCGTCTCTAAAACCTTAAAGATACGACTTATGAACATTTAGCGACGACAAATGTCGCCGCTATTTCCCTCATTTCTGGTAGTGTTAGGCCATAGACATGCAATTAAACTATGAACTGTATTTTTTAGCCAAAAATTGCAGGCTTAGTCGCGCATAGGCGAGTACTTTTTTATTTTTTTAATTCTTTCATCTTTTTTGTTAATATTTAGAATAATATTAAAAATAAGAAATCATTTTTTCACGCATCACCCTTAGGTCCGAAAAGATTTAACTCGGCATCCATGCTTAGCCACACTTTATGCTTTTTAAAACATTGATCCTAATTTACATTAAGCAAAGTAAACTGAAAGAAGAGAAATGTTGGCTTTTCCTTTATCAAAGGAAGCTGAGCAAGCTTTGATAATAGAGACTTCAACCTTAAGATTAGTCAATTGTTTCTTAAGATAGGTAATTTGACCTTTCATTTAATTAACCTCTCCACGCAAATCTTGACTAGAAATTTTGTTAGGTTGTTTGAATTTCTTCAAAATTTCATAAAGATTGTAAGTCATTTCAGAAGGTTTATCTTCTTCTCGAGAAATGAGTTGGTTGAATCTCTGTTTGAGTTCAGGGTCTTGAATTTGATCAATAATTTCTTGGAGTAGTTCTTTTTTCGGTAGCTAGGACATTGATAGAGTTTGTATCACAATTGCAATTGTTTTTAATATTACAAAATTTTGTAGAACTGGAGGATTGAGAAAGTGATTCGTTGCTAAAATCAGAATCTTCTTGAACATTGTAGATGACATCTTCAGAATCTAAGTAACAAGTGTTGCAAAAATTAAAATAGTATTTTTAGAATTAAAAAAAAAAAGTTAGATAATATTTTTTAAATTATTTTATATTTTGTGGGTAATAGTGAAACTATCCCGAAGATATATTTGAAGAGACTAAAATCTATAATCTGTAACAATTCAAAATTTGATATGCAAGCAAAGATTATTATATGCTGACTGACCATTAATTCTAAGTTTTCATAAACAAAATTTATTAATCTGTAATAAAGTAAGATTGTAAATCTTATGATGATCTCATATATTTATTCAGCTTACGTTCTTTCGACTAAGTATTTTTGTCGTCTCACTCTAATGTTTCGTCATTCACTTGCAAATTATTTCTGACAATATTCACAAATTTTATTAGCTTGAGTCGTAAAAGATTGCAAGAAAATACTAACACTCAGCCAAAAACTTTCAGTTCAAATTTCAGGAATTGCCTGGTTAATGGCTAATCAGAATATTCAAATTAGAAGGAGCCGGGAGGTTAGGAAAATTAATTACAAAAATTGCCAGAAAGAAAAGTCACTGTGTTGAGGGTCAAACCCTTCGAATTCTTCAAGCCTCTAAGACCCTCTAGATTGAAGGAAACTAGATTTTGTACACACGGTCGTGTACTTGATTTCATCTTCATCTAAATGGAAGGAAGGATAAATCAAATTCAACAATATTTGTTGATGTAGTTTGGGTGTTTTAAGAGTTATTCATGTATTGTAATTTTGAAATACCTTTATTGTAATTAATTGTTTTTCTTATTTAGTCAAACCACCTCTAGGATGGAACATTAATTAATAAAAAATAAAATTAAAAATATGAGGAGAAACCTAGCCTTCAATCAACGAAAATCATTATTCTAAAAAGTTGACCTAGGCACCGTCTCCACGCCTCGCCCCCGCTTAGGCGCGAGATGCTGCCTCCATGTCTCGCTTAGGCCATATGCGCGCAATTAAGTGATCAACTGTATTTTATAACAAAAAATTGTGTGCCTATTCGCGTCTGGGCAAGCAAATTATTATTATTATTTTTAATTCTTTCATCTTTTTTTTTAATATTTAGAATAATAAAAATTAAAAAATATTTTTTCACGCATCGCCCTTGCCTAGTCCCAAAAAAATTTTAATCGACATCCACACTTAATCACACTTTACACTTTTTAAAACATTGGTCCTAATTTACATTAAGCAAACTAAACTGAAAGAAGTGATGATACTTTCCTGGTTTGATGGATTGTAGATGTAGCAAAAGGAGCATGATTGAGCTTAGCTTGTGATCGGCACCAAAACTCCACTCCCAAACTGGTGCAATAGCGATGATGTGCATTGGTGGCATTCGACGTGTGTTTACTTCATAGATGCATTTCACTAGGCACCTTGTGGGCATCCTCAAAAAAGAAGGGAAAAGAATGAGTTTTGGATATTTGATAACCTAAATTTTGTAAACATTTCTAATCACATGGCAATCTATCCAAATTCGTGCATAATTTCCCATAATCCTCAATTCATAATAAAAATTGTGTAACAAGTTCATGATTAAAAGAGTAAACATAAGAATGAGGAGTCAAGCTACATTACTCATGATATAAATAATAACAGTTGCTGTATGTTATTTATCTATGGTGACACGCACGCCTCAACGACTCGCCTGCCTCACCAGCTTGCCCACCTCGTTGGTATCATGAGCATGCTTCTGACAGATAGACTGCAATAACCCAACTATCATCAGATTAGCCAGGCGAGCGACCCATGGAATGACAGTTACCACCAGTTATCGGGAATACGAAACATCCCTCATTAATTCATAATAATGATGGATATGAAAGGACATTCGTTATCAAACGAGGAAGATGAAAGGATACCCTTATCAAATGAGGAAGATGAAGGGACACCCATCATCAATAACTACAGGCCATCTCTATAAATAGAGGCCAACCCCCAGGTAAAAAGGAACTCACAACTCTTATACACTCCATATTGCTATTTAGCACAAAGGCTTTAATCATTTACTGATTATCACACCGGAATGGCCACGGGGGGAAAAAGCTCCGCCACCTTTTGCAGGTCTCCACCACTGTCGCCGCCGTGCTCGGAGGAGGAGAAAATCATTTATCATCAATTACATTTGGATTTTTAACAATTACACCAAAATAAGGATGCAGTTGAGATACACTTATGCAATTGAAGTGCAAATTGGTTCAATTTAGTGAATTTGGGTGGAGTGGATCAAATTTGGGTACGTGTGTGGCGTGAATTGGGCAGTGGTTTATTATACCCCACTAGTCATTGTGCACACTTCAGCTCAGGTCCGTGTATGTGAAATGGGACATTAAGCTTCGTTATATTGTTCGCTCATGCGACAGCTTGGCCTCGTGTGTATGACACACTACAGGTTAGTTGATGCACTATATGCTATCAGCTTTTGTCCTCCTCTATTAGTTATCTAGTTAAGTTCAAATGCTATGAAATTTAACCTCATAACTCAATGATATAGGTATTTTGACATGCTCGGGAACAATTGTGCTAAAGGACGAATATTGACTATGTATCGATCACAGACTTTTTCCTACGGTCTTTTGCTCGGTGGCTATTCCATGCATCGTTAACATACGTACTATCCACTGAAAGTTTCAACCCAAATTAGATTTCTATCGCATTTTCAGCGTTTCGAACCATTGACCTCTCTTTAAAGAAAACTTATGTTGAAAGCTGGTATCAACTTTTCCAATTCCATTGAGTACTTAAAGGTTAGCAAACGGTTCAAATGCCACAATGAAATGTGGAAGATTGAGTAATGAAAACTATGATTTATGTTGACTCATGTGATATTGTTTTTTGCCAATCTTTGGAAAAACACGCTTTTGCTTATTATGGAAATATTGAACATAGATCTTAGATATTAAATTTGCTCTGTTGATCTAAGGTATTTAAACCTTTTTTTTCTCCTTATTTTCGCTTTTTCCGATTCTTCTCTCCTCTATCTTGGTTATATAGTGTTTTATCTCAAATGCCAAACAAGAATTGAAGTCAACTGGGAATGAAAATATTAAAGGGTGGGACCCACCTTCAATTGCAATTTAAACTCCAATTTTTCTTCATCCACTTACTACTTACCCCATGGTTTATATAATAGCAAAATTGCCCAATTTTGACTAAATAAAAAATCTGACTTGACTAGATGGGGTGAGTTTGTAACAATTTTTTGTTCTTGACTATTTAGACCACCCATTTTTCTTTTTGACTAATTTTAATTAGTGTGTTACATATCTAAAGAGTGCAATTGGGTGTGGTTCTAAATGTTCATTATTCTTTGGTCTTCGGGAAACTATTTCATCTTCTTCCCTTTCTCTCATATTGAAAACCTAGGGTTTGATTTTGAGATGAACACAGATTTTCTCCTTGTTTTTGTGACCAAATCGGCAAATGGTGGGGGAGGTAGAAACTCCCCCGGTTTAGTTGACGTGGGGGTGGGGCAAGAAGAAAAAGATGATCCTTTGTTTTTCATCTTTATTTAATTGTTTCGAAAACATAAAAAGAAATTAAAAAATTAAGACGACCTGGCTAGTGGCCCAAACTAGGCTGGGCTGGCCAGTAAAATATAGGCCCGTGTAAATTTGGGCCAGGCTCAAGCCGACCTAGTTTCATGACTCGTCTAATACCAGGTCTGGCCTGGGCATTTGCCACCTCTAGTACTAGTGGCCGTTGGTGGTGTGGTGGTAGTTGTATATTGTATTCTTGACTTTTAATCAAGTTTTCTAGACTTGTATCGGAGGGAATGGTGACGTTCTCCTGAAGCACGCCTCAATCTCTTCTGAGGAAAGTGTTTTTCCGAGCCGTAGAACAATCGTTATAGGAGATCCAACCAGACGGAGACGATTCCGACCCCCCATACCGGACCACCCGTAGCGGCTCTTCTACCAGCTGCTCTTCCACCCAAGTTCTATTGCATACACAGGACCAAGTACATAACACAGAAGATTGCTATGATGTAAGGAAACTGATCAACCGCATAAATCAAGGGCAAAGAGAGAGGAATTGACCGGCTCGAGGGCATTGAGGACCTTCCAATCAAGGGCGAAGACCTCTTCCCAGGTGCCAGGACGATGGACCTCACCGCAATGACAGAGGAAATGACAGAAACATGGACCCGCCAAGGACAGAGGTGCTAGACATAGCCCCCCTCTCCCCGGTCCAAGAAATTAAGAAAATCATAGGGGGCCCTATGTTGGAGGGCATACGATGAATTCGGAACGAAACTACTCTAAGGCAGCAAGAAAAGAACCGGTAGAAAATTGGCAGGTCCATGGGCATCGGCCTAAGGCCCCATAAATCACATTCACCGAAGAAGATGAGGCTGGTATAAATTATCCTCATTGCGACGCTTTGGTAGTTCACGCCATCGTAGCAAGGAATGGGCTAGGCCGAATGTTGGTTGATGACAGAAGTGTCGTGAACATCTTGTTTTGCAGTGCCTTTGACCAAATGAACGTGGATCATGAATTTACGGCCATCTCAGAACCACTATTCGATTTCATGAGAGATAGCCTCATCCCACGATGGAGGATCGTCCTCGCAGTGGACTTTGGAGAGCCCCTGTGTCATCTGAGAAAATTCATGGAATTCTTAGTAGTTGATACTCACTATGCCTATCATTGAGTCCTCGGTAGGCCCGCGCTCAAGGATCTACAGGCGGTTACCTCCATACATCACTTGGCAACAAAGTTCCCAACGTATGGATGAGTCGCCAAGGTTCGCAGTAACCAAACAGATGCAAGGGCCTTCTATATGAACGCGCTTTAAAAGGCAGCAAGGCGCGAAGATGTTACCCCCGCGGTGAAGATAATACAAACGGGGCCGATGGACATCGACCCTGAAAAGACAGACGAGGGTCTGGACCCTCGGATTCTCTTGCCTCTACCACGAAGGAGCTGGAAGCATTCTCTTTAAACCCCTCAAACCCTACCCAGATGTTGTAAGTGGGGCAGAAACTTGAGAAAATAATGAATAAAGAAGTAAAGTAGTTCTTGCAAGAGAACACCGATGTCTTTGCATGGAAACATAGTGACATGGTGGGGATTGATCCATCTATGGCTTGCCACGCCCTAAAAATGGATCCTAAAATGCGCTCCAAGATCCAAAAAAGAAGGCCTCTAAGTACTGAGAGGTATGGTGCCTTGAAAAAGGAAGTTGACAAGCTATTGGCAAATGGGTTCATCAAAGAGGCAGTCTACCCCCCAATGGGTATCCAACCCCGTGTTGGTAAGGAAAAACAACAAGTAGTGGATCGTGTGTATAGAATTTTTCTGACTTGAATCAGACATGCTCCAAAGACTTTTCTGTTACCACGCATTGATCAGTTGGTTGACGTGACTGTCGACCACAAGCTACTCAGCTTTATGGATGCCTACTTTGGCTACAACCAGATCTCGATATTCGCGAGAGACGAGGAACACACATTTTTCATTACAGACCGAGAATTGTACTGCTACAAGGTGATGCCATTCGACCTGAATAACGCAGGAGCCACATATCAGCAGTTAGTGAACCGCATGTTCTCGGAACATATTGGAAACACAATGGAGGTCTACATTGATTATATTCTCATGAAGAGCGTGAATGCCGATGACCACATTGGACACTTGAAGGAGATGTTCGAAATTCTCCGAAAGTACCGTATGAAGCTTAATCATCTGAAGTGTGCCTTCAGAGTCGCATCTGGGAAATTCCTAGGCTACATGGTAAATCAGCACGGGATAGAGGAAAATCTCGAGAAAATTAAAGCACTCGTTGATATGCGATCACAATCCTCTCCCAAGGAGGTCCAGAGCCTAACAGGAAGATTGGCGTCCCTGAACCAATCCATATCAAAGGTGACTGACCATTGCCAGCCCTTCTTCTAGACCATCAAAGGAGAGAAGCGGTTTGAGTAGACTGAAGAATGCGAGAAGGCCTTCCAGGAACTCAAGATCCTCCTTGGAAAGGCCCCACTGCTGTCCAAACCAAATAATGGAGAAACATTGCTCATCTATCTCACGGTGAGCTTTGTTTTGATCCGAGAAGAAGGTCCGACGCAGCTCCAAGTCTATTATGTAAGCAAGGTCCTGCAGGATACGAAGACAAAGTACCCAGACATGGAAAAGCTTGCCTTGTCTTCGATAATCGCATCCCGGAAGCTTCGACCCTACTTCTAGTCACATAGCATAGATGTCCTGATGAATTACCCTATGAGACAAATTCTCCAAATGCCAGATACTTCAGAAAGACTGATGAAATGGTCAATCGAGCTCAGCCAATTTGAAATTTTCTATAAGTCAAGGCCCTCCATAAAGGGACAGGCTTTGGCAGACTTTATGAAAGAATTCACCCATATCCCAGAAGGCCTGCTTGAAGCCAAGCCTCACGATTTACCAACATGGAAATTATATGTTGATGGTCATCGAGAGAGGCCGGAGCTGGAGCTGGAGCTGGAGCCAGGATTTTGTTGATGGTCAATTGCGCGCTTTGCCTGGAGTCCAAAGCCTCAAATAACGCTGCCGAGTATGAGGTGCTCCTAGTAGGCTTGAGGCTGCACAAGAGATAAAGGTAAGAAAAATTCAGATCTACAGCGACTCGCAACTGGTGGTTAGCCAAGTCAACAGAACATTCACAGCTCGCGAGCAATCTATGGTGTCATATTTGAAGAAGACCAAAGATCCCCTGTCTCATTTTGAGGTATTTGAACTACTCCAGATTTCTCAGATCGAGAATGGTTATGTCGATACTCTTTCCAAGTTGGCGAGTAGTAAAGACTTTGACTTGATGAGGGCCATCCTGGTTGAAAAGCTTAGCTGACGAGACTCCGCCGCAGAATACCATGATGATCACCGAGTCTCCTAAATGGATGAAAGAGATCATCACATACTTAACCGACCAAGTTCTACCGGACAACAAGGAGGAGGCACGGAAGCTTCGCAGGAGGGCAATGAAATTCGTCTTACAAGATAGGATCTTGTATAAGAGAGGTTTTAGCCAACCTCTCATGCGCTACATTACTCAGGAGGAGGTGAATTACATGATGAATGAGATACATGAGGGAATTTGCGGTAATCACTCAAGAGGGATGGCCCTAGCACAAAAGGCACTGAAGCAAGGGTACTATTGGCCGACCATAAAGAAGGATTCGCATGCTTATGCGAGGAAATGCGACAAATGCTAGAAATTCTCCATTGTACCGAAGCTTACAGCTCAAAACCTCACCCCCGTCACCAGTCATTGGCCTTTCACCAAATAGAGGATTGAATTCATAGGTCCCTTCCAATTGGAGGGGTGGGGTCAAGTTTGCAATAGTAGCGGTGGACTATTTCACTAAGTGGTGCGAAGCTGAACCTCTAGCTAAAATCACTGAGAAGAACACGTGGAAGTTTGTTTGGAAGAACACCGTCTGTCGTTTTGGGATATTCCACTCTCTTGTTTCCGACAACGGTACACAGTTTGCCGGGAAGAAATTTAACTCGAACTGTAAAGAGCTTGGTGTTCGGAGGGATTTTTTCACTCCTTACTATCTCCAGTCCAACGGCCAGATGGAGGCTGTCAACAAGATTATCAAGTAAACCCTGAAAAGAAAGTTGGAATCTGCCAAAGGAGGGTGAGCCGAAGAATTACCTGAGACTCTATGGTTATATCGGACCATATCTCGGAAAGTGACTGGCGAAACTCCTTTCGCCATGGCATATTGAGTAGAAGCAATGATTTTTGTCGAAGTAAGAATACCCTCTCCAATGCACTTACACTTCGATGAAGTGGTTAATGAGGATCTACGCAGGGCTAACCTTGATTTGTAGGAAGAAAAGTCGCAACTTCGTCTGGCGGTTTATCAAAAGAAGATAGCTAGGTACTATAACTCGAAAGTTAAGAACAAGACTTTCCACGTTAACGACTTCATCCTCCAAAAGGTTTTCCTGGAAAATACAGAAGTGGAGACCGGGACCCTCGGACCCACTTGGGAAGGACCTTAAAAAATCGTCGAGAAGGTTCGACCGGGAACTTATAGATTGGAGGACTCAAAGGGAAGGAAAACGAGGCATCCCTGGAACATTACTCATCTACATCCATATTACTAGTATTTTTTCTCCGTTTCTTTGTTTTTCAGCGCTAAGCCGAATAACAGCATTCCTTTCAACTTTGTTCAAACGCTGCATTATTTTAATAAAGTTCAGTATTTTCCAAATTATGATACTCTCTGCCCAATTGTGCAAGTATAGAATGCTCGCCAGCGAGAGAGTGTAATTTGCGGCCAACTCTTCCAACTCGCTGGGTTAACATTCAACGCATAATTAATCAAGTAAAGAAAGTTCGGCAGCGAGCGAGTGTGGTTCGCGGTCAACTCTTTCAACTCGTTGGGTAAACATTCAACGCGTAATCAATCGAGTAAAGAAAGTTCAGCAACGATGGAGTGTGGTTTGTGTCCAACTCTTCCAACTCGCTGGGTAAACATTCAGCGCGTAATCAATCAAATAAAGTAAGTTCGTCAGCGAGGGAGTGTGGTTCGCGACCAACTTTTCCAACTCGCTGGATAAACATTCAACGCGTAATCAAACAAGTAAAGAAAGTTGGGCAGCAAGGGAGTATGGTTAGTGGCCAAATCATCCAACTCGCTGGATAAACAATTAACGCGCAATCAAACAAGCAAAGAAAGTTCGGCAGCAAGTGAGTGTGGTTTGCGGACAACTATTCCAACTCACTGGGTGAACATTCAACGCTCAATCAAACAAGTTAAGAAAGTTTGGCATTGATAGAGTGTGGTTCGCGGCCAACTATTCCAAGTAGCTGGGTAAACATTCAACGTGTAATCAAACAAGTAAAGAAAGTTTGACAGCGATGGAATGTGGTTCGTGGCCAACTGTTTCAACTCGTTGGAGAAACATTCTACGTGTACACATTCACATAACAATAGCAAAACATCTGATAACTACAAATGAAGTGAAACATGGATATTTTTCATTAATGAATTTAGTGAGAACCACACAAACAAATATTACAGAAGGTCCTGATTCCTACCATTCTTTGGCCTTTGAGAGCTCTTCCAAGGCCTCTGTTAACTCTTTATGTTTGGCATGAGCCATATCTTTACACACTCTGAGTTTTAACTCAGCTTGCTTCCGAGCCTTGACAGAAATTTTTTGAATTGTTTCGGCCATGATTGTCTTGTACTCGGCCTTCACCCTCGCATCCTCTGAAACTGCAAGCTTCGAACGAATAATCTTATTTTCCGAACGAAACCAATCAATATCCTCTACGCCCACAACTATTGAGTGCAGTTCGTAGATTTTCATCGCTAGCACCTTGTATAATTCGTAATTGAGTATATGGCTTTGAGAGGCATACATCTCTGCCAATTTTAACATCTCCAACAGTTCTGTATTGTATGTTGCCTTCACAAAGGCAGAAGTGCTATACTTATGAATTGAAGTCGCTGCTATGGAAAACGGAGCCAGTAATTTTTCCAAAATGGATGGGTCCAATTCATCCTGACGAGACCTGATATTGATACGTTCGACCCAGCTGTGGAGAGGAGGAATGGAGGTCTGAGTCGTACCTCAAGGATGGGGAGTGTTTTCTCCAGCTCCCAGAAAATGACTCTCCCAACCACCCTTGGCCTTCTGGGAATCCTTCACGATGTCTTCATCCTCCATGCTCCTTTTTGGCATTCTCTTTTCTCCCTCATTGTTGATAACCCTCTTCCCTTTGTCTGATCGTCGGACATTTTCTGATAGAAGTAGGGGTTCTTCAAGAAGGAGAGCAGAGGAAATGTCTACTTTTACTTCCATCATCAACGAAATAGTAGAGGAAACACCCACTGCTACTTCCAACATCAGTGGGACAGTGGCCACTGGAACAGACGCCGTACTCGGTACTGGAGGCTGTGAAGGAATATCTTCTTTTTCACCCGTAACTCTCCCACTTCTTATTTTAAACTTTGGTACCCTGGAAAAATAAAAACCAGCCATAAATGACAAAGATTGAGTTCTAAAAGAAATGAGAAAGTGAAAGAAGCAGTAGAAAGTTGCAGAGGCATATATATAAGCGGAACACTTGATCCCAACTGTTATTTCAGACCCCAAAAGGCAGACAGTCAGATAATGGACACGTATAGGGTAGATACACTCCAAAAACCCTAGGAAGGTGTAAAGGCTGCATGACTTCAACGCGCTTGTTGATTTGCACCTTCCTTACGCAAGGATGACGCCATCAGTCTACATCACGCGCAAAAGTAATTGCAAACATCTGTCAATCCACTCTGATCAAGGAGCCTTACATCTATGGCGAAGGCATCCCAATCAACGAGCCTCGCATTGTTCAAATTAGGTCAAGTCAAAAAGCCTCGCATAATCCGCGAAGGCTACCTGATCAAGAGACTTCACGTAATTCGTACAAATATCTCTTAAGCTTCGACGAATGAACATGTTTGATTACGTTTTAGAATAGCTCATTTCTACCTCAATTATGCAACAGACATGAGTAATCAAAGTGTTTTCTCATTCATTTATGAAAATTTGGATTACAAGATAAAAAGAAATAAACTTGACTATCGTCCTACTACCCCCCCTCCCCCCGCCTTTTTAGGGTCGGCATAAGGAGGGATCTACAATCTACTTAGTTAAACCTTTGATCTTCGAGACTATGTGGGCTTCGTCAAGCTTCGTTATTGGCAAGTTTAACTCTACCATGATAGGAAGTCTCCCAAATCAATATGAGTCTCAAAAAATGCCATTGACACCTTTGGCAGATGGCTTTCAGCCTCATCATCTGAATCAGGATCATCGAAGAATTTATCATCGATGTCGATTGTGGAAGTACCATTTGAAAACTTCTCGCTAAGGCTACTAGGTCCAACTCCTTCCGCAGCATTCAGCACACCCCACTGATCCGAAGTATAATCGGGATATTTGTACAGACATACTTGGTCCTCTGAACATTGGTTTTTGTCCATTCCTTCACGATACACTTAAGTTAAATACTGGAACCAGGTGAACAAGTGGCAGGGAAACCTCCTTTGCATCTTTTACCGGGAAAAGTTACGGCCATTGGGATTAATTAACTAGATTCATAAGACTTATGAACGCGTGAGAGATGAAATGAAAGACCCTTGGTGTTTTTATAAGGGTTGCATGGGAAACGCATGACATTAAATTAGGCCATTAACAAAGCATCATTTAATGGGCATTTGGAATGCCACATGCCATGCGCGTCCTTTCATTCACCCAGACATTAATGACGCTAACCCTTCAGATTCAACAAAAAGTATGCGCCATTAATGCCTGGAAAAATAATTCTTCATTTTCAGGTTCAATTTTTCGTATCCAAGAAAAAGGATGACTGTATGAGTTATTCTTTTAAGGATATCATCTTCAGCAGCAAAGCCTCGTAACAAGTAAGAATCTCTACTAATTATACATAAATCCATGCAAAGAGACTTCTTGCAAAGGAAAACGGTAGGAAGTAAATTTGATTGATAATGCTGGAACGGATACAAAACAATGAATATAAAATTACAACTCTTCCTCCGCACGCTTATGGGAGGCCTCGGCAGCACTCTTGTACTCTCGGGCGTGCTTCAAACTCCCTTTTGCGGCCTTCAGCTCGATTTCGTACTTGGCCTTCAGTTCAACTTATTTGGGCACCACCAAGTCGAACTATAATTGAAAGAACCTCTTATCTGATTCCAACTGTACTTTTTCAAAGCTCACCGCCATCAGATCATCTGATAACTTTTTCGACTTGGCCTATTCCTTACTGAACTTAACATCGAAGCCCTCAAGAGTGCTGTAAACCTCTTTGGTTAAAATCATCCCTCAGATCAAGTTCGTCTCTGCCAATCAGAGATGTTCGCTCGTTGAAGCTTCATCGGTAGCTTTCTCCCACCTCTGGGTCCAATACTTGTAGACAATTTCTGCCATTATTGTAGGAGAGGCAGAGAGTAGCTCCATCACCGTAGGATCCAACTCACTGATACAATAGGTGATGCGCACGCGACCCTCTTAGCCGGTCGAGGAGGTAGAATTCCCAGTATCCCCAACCTCTCTAGCAGGATTCGATGAGGGTTGACGATGCTCCTTAGTTTGCCTAGTCTTGCGAGCATCCTTCATAATTCTCTCCATGGCCACATAAGCTTTCCTCTTCTGGCCAGCGGTCTCGCCCATGCCCTCGGTGATCTCCTTCTCTTTGTCCTGCGGAGGGATGGGGCCTGGAGGCGGAGGTGGATGAAGTGTAGTCTGATCATAAACTGGAGTAGCATGGATCAGAGGGTAAATCGTCCTCAGTGTTGTCGCATCATGTATTTCTTGCGACAATGATGGCACCTCTTGCGAGGGTTGTTGTGTAGAAGAACTTGTCCCACCTGTAGGACGGGCAAGATGAAAGGAGGGGACATTCTTGAATCTAAATGCTGCTAACAGAATAACCAAGACACAATGTGTTACGAATGCCTATTAAGACAAATCCCACACAATTCAATAGACAAGGCTTACCCATTAGTCCTAGGGATGGCAACGGGGTGGGGCGGCCATTCCCATACCCGTCCCGTCGGGGTTTTTGGAAAGCGGGGCGGGGTTCAGGGTGGGGCGGGGTTCAGAAAAATCCTTATTTATCGTCCCGTTTAATTAATTAATTAATTAATTTTTATTTTTTTATATACAATTTAAATTTTAAAACATAAAAATAAAATAAAATAAAACTATTCGGGGCGGATTCAGGGAATGCGGGGCGAGGACTATGATCCCCGCCCCCGCCCCGTTTAGTAATCGGTGCGGGGATTTCCCGCCCCATTAGGGGCGGGGCATGGTGGGGGGGGCTGGTCGGGGACTGGTTTTTTTTCCATCCCTAATTAGTATGCAGCGAATCAGTATGTCGTCGTCCTTGAGCAGATTTCTTAGGCTCCTAAAGTCGCTGTCAAGCGCGCGAACCTTATCCCACTTGAGTCTCAAGTCACCTTGATCTCTCTTTGGAATGGACGACTTCTCTGCAAGGATAAACGAAGCATTAAGTCAGGAACAATGAACAAAAAATCGCACAAGGCAGTAAGATATACCAAGTTCCCCAAATTGGCGGGGATTGGACACATTTGGGAAGAGATCCTCTGGCGTAAACTTTCAGTCCCCTCCGACGAAGATGAATCACTTCTTCTAGTTGTGCACTTTGTTGGGACTATTGGTCGTCGTCCCCCATCTTTGGCCCGACCAAGGAAAAATATTAAACCAGCCCGTGGACCGACAAGGGCGGTAAATTGATTCAAATTCCCTGGAGGTTAACTCTCCACCAGCCTCCACAACAGGAATGCCGCCACCATCTGGCCCCAATCGTTCGGCGTTATCTGACAAGGGGCCAAATTCCAATATCTCAGAACCTCGTGAAAGAAATGATGTATAGGTAGGTGAAGACCTTGTTGCATCGCTGGTTCATAAATTGTGTCGAACCCCTCATGTGGGTCTTCAGAACACTCCTCGGGACCAGGGGCCCTGAGTTCCACGGAAGCAGGAATATCATACGACAATCTTATATCTTCTAACTCAGCCTCCTTGATCCTCGAGCGAGCCATAGAAGCCTCGATGGCTGAACTCTTAAGCTCATCTTCAAGCTGCCGAGCAGTAGGGGCATCTCTTTTGTCCCACGACCCCCTCATTTCGGGTACCCCATCACCAAGTCGCCCATTTTCCGCCTTCGCCTTTGGCAATACAACTGGGTTTACTCCCCTCCCACTCATAGATGCTGGGGGCGGACGAGCGATGGTGGGCCCCTGATCAACTTCTTCTTGCCCCTGGGCAAAAGGTGAGGACGAATAAAAAGACGAAGTTTTACCCATGACGTCAGAATCTATCCTAGCGGCCAATTGATTCTGTCAATCATCGTGTTCAGACGTCATCGCTACTTCTCTCAATCTAAAAAGAAAATATCCCCATAATCGCCAGAAAGTATGGCAGAAAACAGCGTCCAAACCAAGAAACTGTAGGAAAGAAATGCTATATACAAAATAAAGCACGACAAAAACCTCTGTAGTATTTACCTCAAGAATACAGTTGAACCCTACAGCCACCGAAAATACCTTGCACTTTCTTGGTTATCGTCAGAATACTCAGCAAAGTTTGAGATACACGTAGAAGCAAGAAGAATATAAATGAGAAGAAGCAAGGACTTATATAGATTAAGTCATCTCAATCTCTGCCGTGCAATTCAAAACATACCATCTGAGCCGTCCATCCAGTGGACGCGTGTCCAAAGAATGGTAAAAGGCAGAAAACGGAACCCTAGGCATTTAATGAAGCAAAAAGACGCGCTCTACGCGCGCCCCCAATCGTCCATCACGCGCCAATAGCATTTATGGCACAGACTCTTTCACCCATCATTACCTGACCACTATAACAACTTTGATTGACAGCTTGGATAGAATCACACCAACCACGGACATGTCACTGGAAGTCAAACCAATCTAAGCCCTCACCCGTCATAAATAATAGGCTTCGAGCTTGGAAAACTGTACGGAGTAAGTAATTCAAAGGTTTATGAGTAAGTAATTCAAAGGTGCATCTGCAAAGACCCACCATATAACTCGTTTTCGTCAGAATTTTTTTTTTTTTACAAAGTCTCACGCCTACCATAAATAATAAGCTTGGACTTGGGAGACCATTGCTACCACCAGATTTTGGTAAGGCCTTCACGTTAGCAAAGGCCCAGTAAATGCCCCATATAGGCCCAGGTTAGGCCTTATAAGTCCAGTGAGGGTCTTCCAGATTCATAAAGGCCTCAGATACCTAGCGAAGGCCTCGTTGATACATTTAAGGCCCAACAATATATTATCATCCCTAAATCAGAGTATGGCGAAGCCCATGAAGGGCCTCGACACTTATGGCCGACCTAGAGAGTTTCGCCGGGCTTCGTATCCATTATAATTAGTAGACAGCACGATATTCCAGAATGACTAGAGATATGTTTAAAGACATTGCATTTGGTTGGCACGCGGATTCTCATAAAGAAACCAAATATCAATCTCCTAAAGATCAGACAACGTGATAAGGGAAACCAAATCAAATAAGGGCTAAAATCTAGGAGATTGCATTGACAGCCAATCATTCTTATCTCATAAGGAATGATGATCCAATCAGATATCTAATTGATTGTTTTCCTAAATCATTTAGGACTCTGAGGTTATAAATACGAGATCTCCAGTTGTTCTAAGGTACGCATTATTCTCATCGTAAAACTCTGGTCAAATCTCTGCCTGCTTGTCCCTCCCACACCCAATTGTTTTCATTCCACATATATCATCTTATATACCGACAGTTGACTTGATCGTCGGAGTAACAATGATCGCCAGACCCTTTTTTTCCTAGTGATCTTGGTATCTAATGGTCGTCTTAGTGTGTAGGTAACATACAGGTTGGCAGATGATTGACTAGAGATCTGTTGACACATGGATAATGCAGATTTCGACGTCAGCAATATGTTATTGTTCGTCTTCATTAAAATCAATATTTTAAAATTTATCTCATTTTTATAGTTTTTAAAAAAATACATTGTTATCATTTAAAATCAATTTTTCAATTTTTGCATTTGAAAATAACATTTGAAAATAACAATTTATCTCATCCTCGTCCCCTTTCTCCTCCTCCGCATGCACAACCACTAGTATTCTATTTTTCAGAATCTCAATTGCACGCTGCATTTGGCGTAGCTGCGCCTCGCACATGGCAAACCGAGGATCGTTATTCTGGGAGTCTCCAGAGAACTGATGGGAAGTTCCTTGTGGGGCCTTCGATGCAGCAGTCGAATCTAGTGAGGGAGAGGTGCCATTCAGAACCCGGCCAACCCCACGATCGTGACCTCGTCGTTCTCTAACGATGCGCCACTGGAGGCGACCTGTGTATGTTGAGTCTCTCTCAACTCAACAAGTTTATCCTGTTCAGTGAAAAAATAATAATAAATAATAATATCATGTCAGATAAAATTATATTAACATAATTTAAAAGTCCTCACATAGTCACCAGTCGCCTGCTGGTTCACCCAATTGCCATCCCGGAAGGTGTGAAACGTCCGAAACGATTCAATAATCCCTGGCCACTGTTGGTCTCAGGTCCCGCTACGAAAATTTAAACGTAAAATGTAGTTAGTAGACATTTTTACGTAATGTAGTGAAAATTTGTATAATGATATTGAAAACTTTAGTTGTACCTCATCGTAACGCGTGGCAGAGAAGCTCTTCGACCCCTACACGCTCGGTGCCTTACCCCGATTTGCCTTATTTTTGGAGGACCGTTCCTGAAGGTATAACATATAATTGATTAGTAGAAAACTTAATAGTTAAAAAAGTATATTAAAAATCGTAAAAAATAAATAAACAATACATACCACGAAAGTAGGACTGGTGAAGAAGTCAATGCATTTCTACCAGTCCTCGGTGGACATCTCGCCGTATGGTCGGCTCGGTCCATGCACTTTTAAGTGATTATGCGCCTTGAGTTTGTAATCCCGATAACGATCGGCCGCCAGATGATCTACAACGCCACATACTAGCTGGTACTCGTCGGATGACCGATCGTCTTGCAGATCGAAGTAGCTCTGCAAGAGTGAAAAAATTACATTAATGTATAAGTCGTTGAACAATTATTTATTGACTGTACTAATAACAAAACTACTTTAAGTTCATACCTCGATAATGCTACGCAACCGTGCCCGCTGCTCTTCTGGAACCTCTGTCCATGAAGGGTAGCACGGGGGCACGGTGAATCTCACTTTGTTCCCAACCAGGCGCGTGAAGTACTTTGCGTTATTCCCGATCGGCTGCATTGTGACGATAAGAAGTGGCATCTTCCCGTTAGCCAGCCAAACCATCTCAAGGTTGATGCCTCGAGAGATACCCCGTCGCTTTGGCGGGGGCGTTGAAAATGAAAAAAAATACGAACCATATTTATCATACGAAATTCAACAATATGTATAAAATAATAAATAATTACAATTTGAACGAAAAGTGTTACCAGACTCGCAAGCCGAAGCGAGCCGGTGAGATGGCTGCTGTGGAAGATCTCCTGCACCATCATCCCCGTGCGACATCACGTCAGCCATACTAACACATGAAATAATTGCGAACATCAATTAGTGCGGAATAGGTCCCTACATTTAGTGAAATTGATCCTAATAAACATTTTTCTTTATTTCAAATAGGTCCCTGATGTTCGAAGGTTTTCAAAGTTTCTAATAAGTTTGAAGTTGATGATGAATAGGTCCTTCCACTTCTACTTTATTGTAAATAAGGCCATAAACTTTGACTCTATTTCGAATAGGCCCTAAACTTTTATGTTATTTCGAATAGGTCCCTGAACTTATAAGATTTTTAAAGTTTCTAATAAGTTTGAAGTTGATGATGAATTGGTCTTTCCACTTCTACTTTATTGTAAATAGGGCCATCAACTGTGACTATTGTTACCACACGATTCTGATATGGCTTCCACGTCAGCAAGGGCCCCGTCCAAGGTCCATCAAGAACCCCATCTGGGCCCTGCTAGGGCCTCGGGAGTTATAATAAAGCACCCGAAGGCCCATCGTACGCCTTGGCCTTCGGCAGCCAGAAATCTGCGGGGCTCGTGGGGGGCCTCGACACTCACGGACGATCCATAGGGCCTCGCCAGACTTCGTATCAATTATAACTAGTAGGCAGCACGATATGCTGGAATGACCAAAGAAGTAATTAAGGAAATATTGCGTTGATTTGGCGCACGAATCCTCACAAGGAAACCGAATCATAATCTCCTAAAATCATGCAACGTGATAAACTCAAAGAAGTAAGATAATCTCGGAGATTGCATGGGTAAGGGATGGTCTTTATCACATAAGGAAGAAGGATCCGATTGGGTATCAAATTGATTTGTCTCCTAAATCAATTAGAACTCTTGCGCTATAAATGCAACATCTCCGGTTGTTCCAAGGTACGCACTCTTTCACGCTTAAAAATCCCATCCTAAACTCTGCTCAAATATCTGCCTGCTTGTCTCTCCCATACCCTATTATTTCCACCCCTCCGTGTATCACCCATATACCGGCTGTTGACTTGATCGTTGGAGTGCCAACGATCGCCGGACCCTTTTTCCCTGGAGATCTTGGTGCCTAACAATTGTCCTAGTGTGCAAGTAACATACGAGTTGGCAGAGGAGTGACTGGAGATCTGTTGACACGTGGACGTTGTAGGTTCCGACGTCAACAACTATATTTCAAAGTTGTCCATAAACTTTTATTTTATTTCAAATAGGTCCCTGAACTTTGACATTTTACGTAGTATCTAATAAGTTTGAAGATGTTGATGAATTGGTCCTTAAACTTTTAATTTATATCTAATATGTCCCTCAACTTTGAATTTTTTCTTCGTTTCTAATAAGTTTCAATTTGTTGATTAATTGGTCCCTCAACTTATTCCTATGTTAAATAGGTCCTTACAATTTGAATTTTATCATAATTTCTAATACGTTTTAATTTTGTTATAAGTAGGTCCCTAATGAAATTGTTCATTTCAAATATGTCCATATACTTTGACTTTATTGTAAATAGATCGATAAAATTTCTATTTTATTTCAAATATGTCCCTGAACTTTGAATTTGGTCATAGTTTCAAATAAGTTTGAAGTTGTTGATGAATTGGTCCTTAAACTTCTAATTTATTTTCAAAAGGTCCCAAAACTTTGACTTTTGTTCAAATGGGTCCCTACACTTAGAATTGTTAGGTAGTTTGTAATAAGTTTGAAGATGTTGAATAATTGGTCTTTAAACTTTTAACTTTAGTTCAAATGTTGAATTTTTCTGTTATTTCTAACAAATTTTAATTAGTTGATTAAATGGCTGCCTAAACTTGTGAAATTTCAAATTGTTCCTTACACTTTAAATTTAACGTAATTTGTAATACTTTATAATTTTCCTATTCATAGGTCCCTAATGAAAATTTTTATTTCACATCGGTCCCTCAACTTTGACATTTTTCGTCATTTCTAATAAGTTTCAATTTGTTGATAATCCCTACATTTACAACATTCCAAAATTTACAACATTCCAAAAAATTTAAAACATTCCAAAATAATCCTAAAACATTCCAAAATTTAACTTTAGTCCCTAAAATTTACAACATTCCAAATTAATCCCAAAACATTCCAAAATTTGACTTTAGTCCCTAAAATTTTCAACATTCCAAAATTATCCTAAAACATTCCATAATTTAACTTTAGTCCCTAAAATTTACAACATTCCATAATTTAACTTTAGTCCCAAAAATTTTATTTTTTACAAATTAGTCCCTAAACTTTTGTTTTTTCAATTCAATCCCTAAATTGCTCCTAACTCCAACTCCAGTTATAAACAAACCCCAACTCCAACTCCAACTCCAACTCCTTTTCCTCAACTCAATAAATCAATACTATGAAATCAACAAAATCAAAAGATCTAAAAATCAAAAAACAAAAACAAACTGAAAATGAAAGAAAAAAATTTAATCCTTTGTTAATTACTGCGGCAGACGACGGCAGACGACGACGCTGGAAGAAGAAGAAAGAAGTACAGCCAAAATAGAAAAGAAGAAGGTCTGGCGTGAATTAAAAGGTCTGACTCTATAGCGACGACATATGTCGTCATTATTAATCACTAAAGCGACGACATTTTTTTCAACTTTTAAGAACACGCGCCCAATTTTTAGGAATATAGCGACGACATTTGTCGTCACTGTTGACAATACAATACTATCAAATTAAATTACATATCTCATTGGGCTTATTTTATTTGAAATAATTTTTAAAATTATTAATTTTTAATATTTAATATTATCAATAAATTAATTTTTAAAATTATCAAAAAAATTTATTTTTTAATTGTTAATACTTAAAATATTAAAGTATAAATTAACAAATAAGTGATACAAAAAATATTGTACTATTGTTTATCGTCTAAAAAATATTCTAAAAATATTTCTCTTTTTAGTGCATTTTTCATATTTAATTTAATATATTATATGTTTTAAACATGCTATAAATGTCATCTCTATATGGTATTTGCAGTTAGGTCCTCCAATTTTAAATATTTTTCATTTGGGTCCTCATATTTTTTCTTTTATTTCAATTTCATCCAATTTTATTTGCAACATAAGTCCTTCAAGTTTTACGAGGTTAGATATATAGGTTTCCAGTAGCATGTTTTTGTACAAATGCAGTCCTAATTGTCATACATTCTGTCCACAAATGTTGAAACTCCATCCAAACTCACGTTTGGACCTATAATCAGGAATAAACGACGTCTTACTGCAAGAATGGCTCAACTTCATAACAGTTGTTCAGAACGTAAAAAATTGCTTGATTTCAAACTTGAGTAGGAAACGTCGTTGGTGACTGCTTTCCAAGTGGGCGACACTACGACTGAAAAACAGAAAGTTGTGTCTGTGGAACACTAGCATCCTCGTTTCTGTCTGGTCGATCGAACTTTGTCCCTATGTCCTCGAAGTACCTCGAACAAAAAGTCAATGCCTCGTCCACAACATACCCTTCAGCTATTGATCCCTCGGGCCTAGCTCAATTTCTGACGTAGCCCTTCAATTTCTTCAAGTATCGCTTGAATGGATACATCTATCTCATGTGCACCGGACCTCTAAGGATTGCCTCTTGGTAAATGTATTACGAGGTGAATCATGATGTCGAAGAAGGCTGGCAGAAATATCCGTTCCAACTTACAGAGAATGAGTACCAGGTGATCGTGGGAAGCCATCATGTCGCTAACCTTTAGTGTTCTTGCACAAAGCTTTCTGAAGAACGTGCACAGTTTAATAATAGCTGTGGAAATAGTTTTATTCAAGAACGCCTGACATTCGACTGGCAATAACCGTTGCATGATAATATGGCAATCATGTGACTTCAACCCGATAATACGGCTGTCAGTAGGAACAATATTCTTCCAAAAATTAGAAGCGAAGCCATCTGGAAACTCAACCGATCGGATAAATTTACAAAACTTCTTACGATTTGAAGACGACATGGTGTAACATGCGGCAGGCTTTATCCACCTATTCCCGTTCTGATACAAGTACAACACCCTTTTGATCCCTAATTGCATCAGATCGCGCCTCGCATTGACTGTGTCTTTTGATTTGAATGGATCATCCATAATTGTGCCGAGCAAGCTATCACAAACATTCTTCTCTACGTGCATGTAGAAGTCCAATATGGCAACTCATGGAAAATACTCTTTTTTCTCCAATTTATCTCGTCATCACTGCTCTGAATTGTAGCACCATCGTAAGTAGGGTGCTTTCCTGGACTTCTATATCTGACACGGCTTAACTGTGCTAAAATGTCTGTAGGCGTTAACCAACGCAGAGGTGGTCACCTCTCTGTCCTCCCATCGAAGTCTAAATTACTCCGAAAATTATGCCTGGATGGCAGGAACCGACGGTGACCCACATAAGCTGTCTTACCTATCACACGGACTGAAGGAGTATCCTCGTTGCACGTTGGACATGCCTTGTACCCCTGACCACTCCAACCCGACAAACTACTTCTCGCTGGAAAATCATTAACAGTCCACAACAACGCTGCACGCAGTCTGAATACCGACTTATTGTTGGTTCCACCGTCACCCTTGTCAATCCCATCGACCCACAACTCTTTCAACTCGTCCACTAATGGTCGTAAAAATACATCAATGTCCTTACCCAGTGCTTTAGGACCAGGTATCAACAGAGTAAGCATGAGGTATTCGGACTTCATGCATAACCATGGTGGCAAGTTGTAAACTGTTACAACTACTGGCCACATGCTGTACGACAAACTCATGTCACCGAATGGATTGAATCCGTCTGCGGCCAAACCTAACCTGACATTCCTGATCTCACTTGCGAATAGTTGATGTTTCATGTCAAAATCCCACCATGCCTTTCCATCAACGAGATGCTGCATTTCATCATCGTCCCTAGACCTTCCTATACTGTGCCACCTTATGAGTTTTACAGTATCCTTCGTCGTAAACATACGTTTTAGTCTGGAGGCCAAGGGAAAATATCGTAACACCTTATGCAGAACATTCTTCCCGTTCACTTTTCCAGAAGTGTGCACCCAATGACTTTTCTGGCAAATCAGGTAAGTTTTTCTATCAGCATGTTCACCCCAAAACAGTGCACAGCCGTTCTTGCAGGCATGAATAGATTTGTAATCCAAACGAAGCTTCATCATCATCTTCTTAGCTTCGTAGTGAGAGTCAACCAGGTTCATGTTTGGGAATGTTAACTTCAGCAATTTCAAAAGATCATCGACAGACTTGTTTGTCCATTTGTTCATAACCTTAATATGCATCAACTTGACTATAAAATTTAGGGATGAAAATGATGAAACTCTTAGGTACAGTTCTCAATGGAGAACCTGAAATAATTCGTCATAGTAACCATCGGTGCTTGTACCTGCATGCTCATCACTAGCTACGTCGTCCATGGCATCCATCATCTCATCCTCCACACCAGCTCGCTCATTTTGTCTATACACATTCGCAGTATGAACATCGATCTCACCATGATATATCCAGATTACATAATGACACGACCCATCCAGAGCAATATCTTATATACCCGAGACGTGACGTGCGTCGATGGTGAATACCAACCATAAGTTGGACCCACCACCAAGGCTACTACAATCACAACTCATTATTACTTATTTTTAAAAAAATTTCGACATTATCTCCCCTGTAATTTGGACTAACGAACTTGAAATAAATATCACATATCCCAATAAACTGATTCATAACTAAATGGGACCATTTGCCCATCCAATATCCATAACAAAACAACACAAAAGAGACTAGCCGAATCATAAAACTTTTCTTATTTAATTAACATAAAATGTACATACGGGTACAAAAATATATTGTGAGCACACCTAACTATTTACATGTCATGCAAAATTATATCCAAAAATGAACATGCGTCCCCAAAACAATGACTACATGTTCTATGAAGTGAGTCATACTAAATAACTCTGTCGTGTGGCTTCGACTTCGAACTCAATAGCCTTATATCCAAAAGCAGCCCAGAAACTCAACCGCTACCTGATAAGAAAAATTATTGTTAGAAAATAAATGAGTTGATAGGCTCAGTGAGTAGATATTTTCGAAAATAATTATACTCTTTTCATTTATAAATGCTATCGAAAACGAGCTCACATCACATAACAATTCACAATAACTTCAACAAGTAATATCAGCTCATAATCGTAGAATATTCATCAACTAAAATATATATCATCATTTCAACATATTCTCATATCACATTATAATAGAAAATCTCATCAAAATGTACTCTTTTTGTATAATCTCATCATGCATGCACATACTGCCTCAAAGGGTTAAGCTTTCTAGTATACGGCCAAGACCCCTCAGTGTATATGATACACAGTCAAGACCCCTCAGTGTACTAATACACGGCCAAGACCCCTCAGTATATTAGAATAACCAATGAATTCACCGGGTACTTTTATAGATTTAAACATAATCTCAATTCACATTTAATTTCATAATAGGCAATTTCATAATTATAAGAAATCACGTAATTTAATATTTAGTAATATAATATCTTATAATTGAAATCTAAATTTTCTAGAATATATTTTTCCACTCACAGAGTTATCTACTGAAGACTAACTCGACTGATAGACTGTCCCGATATTTGAGTCGCTTCCTGAGATAACAATAGGATTATCCAAATCAAAACTCACTTATAATTCTCCTTCTTGAAAAATCCAATGATTAAAGCAATGAATTGAACTGCTAATTCTTAACCCGCTATAAACACATAATTAAACCAATTCTTAAAATCAAAGTTTCTATTCTTACCTCGTAACGTAGCCAAAGCAAGAAATTAATTCTTCCAATTTTTCTCTCTAATTTAAAATTTTTAAATATGACTTAAAGTGAGATTAAGGAAGAAAGAAGAGAAGAAATGGACGTTGCTGTTCTTTTGCTGAAATGGTAAGTGAAAAAGGATATGAAATGTTAAAATAAGAATTAAAATGGATTTTGCTTTCCAAATACATCCACCGCCTGAGCACCTCTTGCATTCAATCCATATCATTTATATATATATATATACACACACACACACAAGTTGGCTTGTGATTGTTGACCATGAAGATCCTATGTTTGACCGGACTTTGCAGTATTGTTACAAACTCACCCCTTTTAAAGAATTTTGTCCTCGAAATTTGGTCGGCTAGACACTGAAGAGATGTGGATATTGAGAACGCATCTGATCTTCATTTTCCCACGTTGCGTGATTTTTCCATAACACTTTAACCAATGCTATAGTTTTACTCCGTAGTACTTGTTCTTTTCTATCTAATATTCCAACTGGTTTTTCTTCATATGTAAGATTTTCTTTCAACTCCACTGGTTGTGATTCCAACACATGAGACGGATCTGGAATATATTTATGCAGCATAGAAACATGAAACACATCATCAATTCTAGATAGCTCAATTGGCAAGGCTAAACGATAAGCAACTGGACCAATACGCTCAATAATCTCATATGGGCTGATATATCTTGGACTCAATTTTCCTTTTCTACCAAATCTGAGAACACCTTTCCACGGAGATAATCGTAGGAAAACTCTATCTCCAACTTCAAATTCAAGATTTCTTCTACGTTTGTCTGCGTAATTTTTCTTTCTGTCTTGAGCCGTCTTTAGTTTTTCTTTGATTAATTTCACTTTTTCAGCAGTAATCTGAACAAGTTCAGGGCCTAATAGTTTTCTTTCACAAATATCATCCCAACAAACTGGAGTTCTGCACTTTCTACCATATAGTGCTTCAAAAAGAGCCATTTCTATACTAGAATGATAACTGTTATTATATGTAAATTCCATTAAGGATAGTTGAGTATCCCAATTCCCTTTAAACTGAAAAACACAAGCCCGCAACATGTCTTCTAAAGTCTGTATAGTTCTTTCTGATTGACCATCTTTCTGTGGGTGAAAAGCTGTACTAAAATGTAGTTTAGTACCCATGGCTTTCTGCAAACTAGGCCAGAATTTAAAAGTGAAACGCGAATCTCTGTCTGAAACAATAGATACTGGTGCTTCATATAAACTGATCACCTTATCCACATATATTTTCGCCAACTTATCTAATGAATATGTAACTTTAATTGGCAAAAATCTGGCAGTTTTTGTCAATCTGTCTACCACAATCCATATACCATCATGACCACTCTGAGTACGAGGAAGCCCAAATAAGAAATCTATAGTGATGTGCTCCCATTTCTACTCAGGAATAGGCAATGTCTGTAAGAGTCCAGCTGTTCTCTGACGATCTGGTTTCACTTGTTGACAAATAAGACATCTGGATACAAACTCAGCTATTTCTCTCTTCATTCCGTGGCACCAATAATGTTCTTTAAGTATACGATAAATTTTAGTACTACTCGGATGCATTGCATAAGCTGAACTATGTGCCTCTTCTAGAATTTCTTTCTTTAACTTTGAGTCGTCTGGAACACATAGTCTATTTTCTATAACCAAAGCTCCGTCATCTCGAATAGTATAATCTGCGTGTTTACCGTTACTAACTTCTTCTTTCAATTTACTTAATATCGGATCTTGAGTCTAAGATTCTCTAACTTTGTCAATCAAAGTAGGCCTCACTCGAAAATCAGAAAATAATGTTCCCAAACTGGTCATTGATAGTTGAGCATTCCAAACTTTGAATTCACTGAATAAGGAATAGCAAATTGCATTAGTCTGATTTGTAGAACTAGACGTCTTTTTACTGAGAGCATCAGCAACTACATTGGCCTTTCCTGGATGATATTCTATTCTGCAGTCATAATCTTTTATTAGCTCCAACCATCTCATCTGTCTCAGATTCAACTCTTTCTAATCAAAGATATACTTTAAGTTTTTATGGTCTGTAAAAATTTGACACCTCTCACCATACAGATAATGTCTCCAAATTTTCAATGCTAAAATAACTGCGCCAGCTCTAGATCATGTGTAGGACAATTCAGCTCATGTTTCTTTAACTATCTAGAGGCATAAGATATGACCTTCCCATTCTGCATCAAAACACAACCTAAACCTTGACGTGAAGCATTACTGTAAATCACAAATTCCTCACCCAGAGATAGAAGAGTAAGCACTGGGGTAGTAACTAATCGATATTTTAATTCTTGGAAACTCTTTTCACATTCTTCAGTCCACACAAATTTAACATTCTTTCTAGTCAAACTAGTCAAAGAAAGAGCAATTTTGGAAAAGCCTTCAACAAAACGACGGTAGTACCCTGCTAAGCCAAGAAAACTACGTACTTCTGTCACATTAGTATGTCTTTCCCATTTTACCACTGCTTTAGTTTTATGTGGGTCTACATAAATTCCCTCTGCTGATATAACATGCCCTAAAAATATCACTTTGTCGAGCCAAAATTCACATTTACTGAATTTAGCATATAATTGTCTATCTCGCAAGACTTGTAATATGATCCCAAGATGTTCGGTATGCTCTTCCTGATTTCGAGAATATACTAGTATATCATCAATAAAAACAATCACAAATCTATCAAGATACGGATGAAACACTCTATTCATTAGATCCATAAATGCTGCTGGGGCATTGGTTAGCCCAAACGGCATTACAAGAAACTCGTAATGGCCATACCGTGTTCTAAAAGCAGATTTTGGTACATCTCCATCCTTGATTTTTAGCTGATGATATCTTGAACGCAAATCGATCTTTGAAAATACTGTAGTACCCCGAAGCTGATCAAATAGATCGTCAATACGTGGCAAAGGATATTTATTATGGATTCACACTTTATTCAACTGTCTGTAGTCCATGCACAATCGCATTGTACTGTCTTTCTTTTTCACAAACAAAACTGGTGCTCCCCACGGAGATACACTAGGTTTGATAAAACCTTTGTCTACCAATTCTTGTAACTGAACTTTTAACTCTTTCAATTCTGATGGAGCCATTCTGTGTGGTGCTTGTGAAATAGGTACAGTTCCTGGAATTAGGTCAATAGTAAACTCAACTTCTCTATCTGGAGGTAGACCTGGTAATTCTTCTGGAAATACATCGGGAAAGTCTCGGACAACTGGGATGTCTTCGAGTTTTATCTTACTGACTTCTGTATCAATTACATGAGCTAAATACCCAAAATAACCCTTCTTGAGTAATCTTCTAGCGTCAATAGTGGATATCATACAAGATGGCAATATTCTACGCTGTCTGCTAAATATAACTTCAGGTTGTCCTGATCGTCTAAATACAACTTCTTTACGAAAACAATCAACAGAAGCATGATTTGCAGCTAAAAAGTCCATGCCCAAGATAAAGTCAAAATCATGAATAGCAAGAGGTATTAAATTTTCCTTGAGCTCCTGATCATTCACCTTGATCCCACAATCTCGATATACATTCTTAGCTAAAAGAGATTCTCCTACTGGTGTTCCCACTACCAAACAACTATCCAAAGTTTCTAGCTCTTGATTCGCATTTATGGCAAGTGCAATTGAAATAAAAGAGTGTGTAGATCCAGGATCAATTAAAATATGAGCATCTCTATACAAAATAAATGACATACCCATAATTACATCTGGTGACTCTTCTGCTGCTTGCTGTGTCATAGCAAAAACTCTTGCCTGATTCTTTGAACGTCCTACCTGGCCTTTCAGTTTTATCCCGCTACTACTTGCTATATTGGACTGAACTCCACTATTTGTGCCTGCTTTATTAGTCAAAGCATCTTCTTGGATCTGATCCTGTCTTGTATTACCCACACTTTACTGAGAAAATATCCTTGGTGATATGCCACTCTCCTGTACTGGAACTGGGCAATTTCTTCTTATATGCCCTGCTTGGCCACAATGATAACAGACACCAAACCCCTTGAACTTCAAACACTTGCCCAAGTGAAATTTTCCACACAATTGGCATTGGAGAAATTTAGCATTTTTGGAACTATCACCATGCCTTGACACCGCTGGTCCCTGAGAAAAACTCTGGGACTGAGTACGACTACCCACTGGCTGTTGTACTGTGCTTTGACTAAATCTTGAAGTTTGACCTCCTCGAAATCTAGTCTTGAAATTACCTGAGTTGGAAACTCTTGGCCAAAATCCTCTACTCTCTCTCTGAGGTGGTCTATCACGAAAAGTTCTTGTCCATGTTTGACTGCCACTACCTTTGAATTTCATTTGCTCTCTACCATTGTGTCGCTCTGAAGTACTTTTCTCTACTCTCAAGGCTGCTTCTACCAGTTTACCAAAATCTTCATAACCTGCAATTGTCACCAATCGTATGCTCCATCTTCTAACAAAAAAGTGGCGAGACATAGTTTTCTATTATCTGGGCAACCCATCACATCAAAAACTCTCTCTACTTTTATCATCCAGGCCTCGGCAACTGCAGAATCAGCTGTGCCTGTAAAAACTTTGGCCCCTAACTTTGTTGCCCACTCAATGCTAAAATTTCTATATGTATTACGCATAGCCGAAACAACTGCAGTAGCAATCCTTTCAACATCGATTGGGTTATTTTCAACCACATTTCTCTGTCTCGAATGTTCAGGTGGCTGATGAACTGATTCGTCCATTATCTCATCATCTCCAAGATTATCTCTATCAGGAGCAATATGAGCTTGGGGCAAAATATCTTGGAGCTTACGAGTTCTACCACCACGACGCATGACTCACCTACATGATATGCATGATATGCTAGATGTCAAAATATGTATGTCATGCAAGCAAGCCTACAAACTCTGAACCATTCTCTGATACCAATCTTACACGACCCGTCCCAAGCAATATCTTATATACCCGAGACGTGACGTGCGCCGATGGTGAATACCAACCATAAGTTGGACCCACCACCAAGGCTACTACAATCACAACTCATTATTACTTATTTTTAAGAAAATTACGACATTATCTTCCCTGTAATTTGGACTAACCAACCTGAAATAAAATATCACATATCCCAATAAACTGATTCATAACTAAATGGGACCATTTGCCCATCCAATATCCATAACAAAACAACACAGAAGAGACTAGCTGAATCATAAAACTTTTATTATTTAATTAATATAAAATGTACATACGGATACAAAAATATATTGTGAGCCCACCTAACTATTTACATGTCATACAAAATGATATCCGAAAATGAACATGCGTCCCAAAACAATGACTACATGTTCTATGAAGTGAGTCATACTAAATAACTCTGTCGTGTGGCTCCGACTTCGAACTCAACAGCCTTATATCCAAAAGTAGCCCAGAAACTTAATCGCTACCTGATAAGAAAAATCATTGTTGGAAAATAAATGAGTTGATAGGCTCAGTGAGTAGATATTTTCGAAAATAATTATACTCTTTTTATTTATAGATACTATCGAAAACGAGCTCACGTCACTTAACAATTCACAATAACTTCAACAAGTAATATCAGCTCATAATCGTAGAATATTCATCAACTAAAATATATATCATCATTTCATCATATCCTCATATCACAGTATAATAGAAAATCTCTTCAAAATGTACTCTTTTTGTATAATCTCATCATGCATGCACATACTGCCTCAAATGGCTAAGCTTTCTAGTATACGGCCAAGACCCCTCAGTGTATATGATACACGGTCAAGACCCCTCAGTGTACTAATAACCAATGAATTCACCGGGTAATTTTATGGATTTAAACATCATCTCAATTCACATTTAATTTCATAATAGGCAATTTCATAATTATAAGAAATCACGTAATTTAATATTTAGTAATATAATATCTTATAATTGAAATCTAAATTTTCTAAAATATATTTTTTCACTCACAGAATTATCTACTGAAGACTAACTCGGCTGACTGTCCCGATATTTGAGTCGCTTCCTGAGATAACAATAGGATTATCCAAATCAAAACTCACTTATAATTCTCCTTCTTGAAAAATCCAATGATTAAAGCAAGGAATTGAATTGCTAATTCTTAACCCACTATAAACACATAATTAAACCAATTCTTAAAATCAAAGTTTCTATTCTTACCTCGTAACGTAGCCAAAGCAAGAAATTAATTCTTCCAATTTTTCTCTCTAATTCAAAATTTTTAAATATGACTTAAAGTGAGATTAAGGAAGAAATAAAAGAAGAAATGGACGTTGCTGTTCTTTTGCTAAAATGGTAAGTGAAAAAGGATATGAAATGTTAAAATAAGAATTAAAATGGATTTTGCTTTCCAAATACATCCACCACCTAAGCACCTCTTGCATTCAATATATATATATATATATATATATATACACGCACACACACAAGTTGGCTTGAGATTGTTGACCATGAAAATCCCATGTTTGACCGGACTTTGCAGTATTGTTACACATAACTCTCTGCAAAACTATTACGAAATATGTAGCCTTGACAATTTTCAATGGATGTGTGAGACCGTTTAAACATTTTTTGCACGGACATTTAATCCTTCCCCTGTCATTAACGTATGACATCGCCATGTTTATAAATACTTGAAAACTGTTCCAAAAATCTACAGATTTTGTGCAATTTCTAATTGTTGTCCAATTTTTATCAATATCTATACTTGAAAAATACTATATTTTCACAAATACAGTAAGGATAATAAATAGAGATGAATAAATAAAATGTAAAGAAGATGATTATGAAGGGAGATGCGGAGATGGAGAAGATAAATTTTTTTGTTCTGCTTGCAACACAGAAATGCGGAGATGGGGAGAAGAAAAAGAAGATTCTATAGCAGTGACATTTGTTGTCGCTATATGTAAAGGTCGTCGCTACAGGATCCTTCCTATTTTACGAGGAAATTAGTAACTCACGTGCCTAGCAAAATGATCGATACGTATATTGCGACGACAAGTGTCGTCGCGGCAGACACCAATTGGGCGCCAATTTTCCCGCTTAAATTGATCTAGGTCTATAGCGACAACATGTGTCATCGCTATATATCTCATCGCATTTTAGGACAAAAATCATGATTCACGTGACTGACAACATCATCCGCAACTCAATTGCGACGACATATGTCGTCGCTGTTTATGCATCAAAATGCCGCCATTTGTTCCCGTCGTTTTCGAAACTAATTGGCGACGACATTGAAAGACGTCGTTATACATGCTATTTAATATCGACGACTTATAATATATTGCGACGACATATGTCGTCGCTATAGGTTTTGCATATGTGGCGATGACATTTCTCTGTCGTCTCTACTGTATAGAATCAATAGAGATGACTTGGTGTCGTCGCAATTGGTGTCGCCGCTATAGACGCTATTTGTTGTAGTACAAACAGACTTGTAGTACTGGTGGACATTGGTGGTGTGGTGGTGATTGTATCTTGTATTCTTTACTTTTAATCAAGGTTTCTAGTGCAAGAGCATATCCACAAAGTGTGGTGGTGGTTGTATCTTGATAGTCAAACTGTGGGCCTAAGGGCAAAACACGTCTTGGTGTTATGATCTTGTGTTTTTGTGGGTTGCAAATTTAATGTTCTTGTTTATTTGTGCTTTGTGATCCCAAAATCATAATAGATATACATAAATTTAATATAAGAAGAGAAAAAAGAAGAAATGGAAATAAAAATCAATTTACTCCTCAAATTTACTAAAATGGTGTACAAATAACATCAATTTACACAAATCTTTATTGATACAATTGACATCAATTTATTTAATATCCTATTCACAATAATAAAAATCAATCGACAAAATACTTATAAGTATACAAATAACATAAAGTGAAGAATTTAATTGCCCTATGAATCTTATTCCGTTCTTGTTCTACCACGAGTTGAGGGGTGGAATACTTTGTTCATTTCGGAAGAAGTTAGCGGGATCAACTTTGGTTTTCACTTGAACCAACCTGTTGAAATTATTCTTGAAATATTTGATCCCCCAAATGCTGGCTTGTGCATAGCTTGTATTGCCATTGTTATTAACTCCTATATCAAGATCTCTATAGTTGATATATGCAGCCCTTGGAAATCTTGAAACATAAAGAGCCATGTAACTGTAAAGCTTTCTAATCCAATTTATATAGTTTTGTGTTGCCTCTACCTCTTCTTCTTCCCAATACACCAAGTGTTGGATTTTGTACAAATTACCAGCTCTGTGAGGAAATGGAATTGCAGATTCTGAAATTTCATCCATTCTTCCACCATATGGACTCAAGATCATCTCGGCTTCCTCGGCTTCCTCTTCAAAAAACAATTTCCATATCCCTTCGAGCCCATTCTTAGAAATAGGTTTCTGAACATAGTCGGATTTTGCTTTGAAGTATGGTACATTTGGCTGTGTCCTGTTCAACAAGACATCGCGTGATTCAATGGGAAACCCGGCAAAATATAGGATTGATTCTATCCAACTCATTTCAGTGCAATCTTCTCTCTGCAAACCCAATTCCGGGAAGCTTTGTTGCATCAGTGGAAGCAATCTGTTTACACCACCAAGAAACAGTGACTGAAATGTAGCCTGTATAGTTCTCTTGCTATCTTCGCTTGAATTCCCCCTTCTTATAAGGATTCGAATGAACAAATCTTTGTCAAATTTATGTGCTATGTATTGCCATCTGTGAACAATATTTGTTGCATTTTGATCCAAAGTTTTGTCAATTGTAAATACAGTGACTTTTTCTGGAACATCCACCAATTGTATCTTCCAAGCAAGAATGACTCCAAAACTAGCACCTCCACCTCCTCTTATGGCCCAGAAGAGATCTTCACCCATGGAAATTCTGTCGAGAATTCTTCCATTCACGTCAACAATGCGTGCATCAATTATATTATCTGCTGCAAGCCCATATTTTCTTAACAATGCTCCATACCCTCCTCCACTGAAGTGCCCACCAGTGCCAACGGTAGGGCAAACACCAGCAGGAAACCCTAGGGTTTGACTTTTCTCTGCAATCCTATAGTATAGTTCGCCGATTGTTGAACCGGCTTGAACCCATGCAGTTTTGTTCTCAGCATCAACGCTTATTTCCCTTAGGTTGAAAAGATCAAGAATGAGAAAAGGGACTTCTGATGCATAAGAAAGTCCTTCATAGTCATGGCCACCACTTCGAACGCGTATTTGCATACCATTTTCTTTGGCACAATATATGACAGGCTGAATCTGGGATTCATGCACCGGGGTGACAATGACTAATGGTTTGGGTGTCGTTTCTGACGTGAATCGTAGGTTTTGTATGGAGAAATTTAGGATGGATGAGTATGAAGTGTTGTTTGGGGTATAAACAACGTTAGAAATGGAGGTGTGATTGTTTGATTGAAGCGACATACATTGAAGAAAATCATCATGTCCATCAGAAGAAACTGCTGATGAACACAAAAAGATTACAAGAAAAGCAAATAAAAGGGAACAAATGCTTGGAGTCTTCATCATTTAATGTAAGGCTGATTAATATGTGTATTGCCGAGCATAAACATGTTCAATTTATAGTGTCATGAAGGAGCATACTTCTTTTGAAACTGTGAATATTAATGTGAACATAAGGTTTTGAAAAATTCCTGTTATAATTACAAATGTCTGAACATTATTTTATTCATTTCCATTATTTTTCCTATTTTTGTATTTGGAAGAAAATTATGTTTGCATGGTGTACAGAAGACTAGTCTTTTGAACAGTTAGTGCATAAAATTTTGTATTTGAATTTTGTATTTGAATTTTCTTTAATAGAGAAGTCGTATATTTCAAAGTAATATACGTTGACATTTTGTTTTTATAAAACCTACAAGTTGAAATTTTAACTTTCCTTGAATTTATATAGCTATATCCACTTTATTCGCTTCTGGAACGAACCAGATGATATATTTGAAGAGACTAAAATCTATAATCTGTAACAATGCAAAACTTGATATCCAAGCAAAGATTATTATATGCTGACTGACCATAATTAATTCTAAGTTTTCATATACAAAATTTATTAATCTGTAATAAAATAAGATTGTAAATCTTCTGATGCTTTCATATATTTATTCAGCTTACGTTCTTTCGACTAACAATTTTTGTCGTCTCACTCTAATGTTTCGTCATTCACTAGCAAATTATTTCTGACAATATTCACAAATTTGATTAGCTAGAGTCGTAAAAGATTGCAAGAAAATACTAACACTTGCCAAAAACTTTCACTGCAAATTCCAGGAATTGCCTGGTTAATGGATAATTATCAGAATATTCAAAGTAGGAGGGAGGTTCAGAAAATTATTTACAAAAATGGCCAGAAAAGTCACTGTGTAGGGTCAAACCCTTCGAATTTTTGAAAAGCCTCTAAGACCCACTAGATCGAAGGAAACTAGATTTTGTACACACCGTCGTGTACTTGATTTCATCTTTATCTAAATGGAATGAAGGATAAATCAAATTCAATATTTGTTGATGTAGTTTGGGTGTTTTAAGAGTTATCCATGTATTGTAATTTTGAAATACCTGTATTGTAATTAATTTTATTTTTTATTTTTTTTAGTCAAACAACCTTTGGGATGGAACATTAATTAATAAAAAAGAAAATTAAAAATAGGAGGAGAAACCTAACCTACAATTAACGAAAATCAGTGTTTTAAAAAGTTTGCCTAGGGACCGGCTCCACGCCTAGTCACGCCTCATGCACCGCCCTTGCTTAGGCACGAAAAGTGGCCTCCACGTCTCACTTATGCCATAGACGCGCAATTAAACTATGTACTTTATTTTTTAACCAAAAAATGCGTGCTTAGTCGCGCCTAGCTAGGCAAGTACTTTTTTTATATTTTTAAGAAATCTTTTTTTCATGCATCGCCCCTAGGTCCAAAAAGATTTAACTCGGCCTCCATGCTTAGCCACACTTTACGCTTTTTAGAACATTGGTCCTAATGTACATTAAGCAAAGTAAACTAAAAGAAGAGAAATGGCACTACAACAAAATCTCTATTTCGCAACTATATATTTTGCGACATACATAAATTTATTGCAATAAGTGATTTAGTGCGACACGTTTTTATAGTTTGTCGCAAAAATTGTGGTGGAAAAATAAGTACCAAAATAATATAAGGCGACATAAAAAGTTGTCATGAAATGTCAAAATGTACGACTAGTAATAAAGATTGTCGCCAAAAACATGATAGGAAGCATGGCGCCAAAATATTTTTGGTGAAAAACTTATGGCGACAAACTTTAATTTCTTGCAACAAAGTTTATTGTGATGTAATAGATCTACCTTTGGCGACAATGAATATTTGTTGCTAAAAATTCTAAGATTGAGAAAAAATTTGCGACATCTATATTTGTCATTGCTCTAGCTTGTAGGGATGGTGGAAGACAAATCATGACATCCATATTCGTCGCCTATTAGTCTTCGTAATTAACACCATTTGTCACAACTCTATTCTACTATTGTTCATAAATAAATATTTCAATTAATTAACAAATACATAATAAATTATTAATAAGTATGCACAAACATGCAATTGTGTTTTTTTAATATTAATTTATTTTTTATACTAATTATTGTGTATAACATGGTAAAAATTTCAAAATATTTAAATTCGATCTGCAAAGATGAAGGAAGAGCCGTCAATTTTTTACAATTAGTTCATAGTTTGATAAGCAAGCCCAATACCCAATGTATTAATTGACATAAGTCTGGTATGGTAGTATCTCAAAATGGTATCATAAACAAGTGGCACCGAAGAACTGGTAAGTTTGAAAAATAATATAAAGTTTAAATTACATTTAACGGTGGCCAATAAATCTTAATTGGGCAACCCAAGTATACCCATACTTGAAAGAGTATTTCATCCAAACCATTTGTCTTATGTGGTATAAAGTAGAAAGAAAAAGTCAAAAATCATGATATATCAAAACGTATGTGAATAATTCACAATGAACTTCATAAATTAAACTTAATTTATTCCAAACTAGTCTTTTAATACGTACTGCTAAGTTTTAAGTATATTGATTTTAACAATTTTTACTAGCTTGCTTGCTAAATCTGAAAATGATAAATTTTTATTTTCTGTGAAAAAGAATTAAGAAAGAAGCAAGGAAAAGACCAAAGATCCAAAGTCTTCATGCAGTTCATACATTGACAAAATAAATAGGTAAAAATAAGTAGATGTTTGAGAGATAACTCAAAACACAACAAGCGAACAAAGAAAAATATTTAGAATAATAAAAAAAGGAAAAATGATAAAAATCTTGCAAGGAAAGGAACATAACAAGAATTTGGTTCATGATTTTTGCAGAACTACAATGTGAAGTCAGTTAATAAAAGAGAAAAATGATAAATATAAAAAAAAAATCAAATATAAAGTTCACATTAATGATTAAAAAAAAAAAAAAGAACAAATAAATGATAAATGTCTAACTAGAATCTATCAATCCATAGCAAATAAATAAACAAATTTGTGACACCTAAATATGGTCAACAGGTGGTGGCATGTTGAAGATTGTTGCTACTTCAGGTGCTTGTGAGGACGTGCCCACTTAACCCAATACAATCTTCTGTATTAGTGACTCAAATTGAGATAGTCTAGTATGGATATCTACTAATTCTTGCTCATGCTTCTCTATTTGCTCACGAAGAGCTATTGACTCCGTATCAAGACTCAGTGTCAGAAGATGTCAAATCAACAGAGTGGCTTACCACAGGTTTTGGACCATGTCCAAGTCCTCTAATGTAACATCTACATTTTCCTAAAACCTTGGCATGATCTCAAATTCAGTTGGGGCTTGAGATCCCTAAGGAAGAGCTTGCTCTTTAAACTCAAGCATTCTCTCCTATATATAGGTCAAAAGAAAAGGGGAAAACTATATTAAGACAAAAAAATATACTAAATGTCAATGAAGAAGAATAAATGGTAAATATACTTGCGTATCTTGTTTGTGCCTCATCATTTACCCACCATTTATTCACGTTGTAATGAGTCTAGTAATAAAAGTCTATTTCTCCTTGTGCGTGGTCTTTAGTAATTGCTCTCTGTTTGAAATAATATACAACATGTTATATAAATATCTTTACTTTTATAAATTAAACAGGAAAATATTACATTTTCTTCAAGATGTACAACAAAGGATTTCGATCCACCACAATGATTATATTTAATGCAGTTGTGGCTTGCCAAATTGTGCGTAGATAGTGCATGCAATTAATCCTTATATCATTCTAATTAATCTGTTATTATAATTTTATTATTACTGTTTTTAACTATATTCATTATTTTAGAATTATATATATATATATATATATATATATATATATATATATATATATATATATATATATATATATATTGTTCTAAATTACCTGAAACTAATAATTACAAAATTATTTAAAATAATAATACATTTAATAAAAATTACCTGAAATTCGGGAGTAGACCAATATTGATATAACCAGTCCCAATATTCTTGCTTCGCTTCAATTGGACAGTTCTTTATTGCATCATCCAAAGATTTTCCATTAAAGTATTTTTCTTTGAGTCTACATCGGTAATCATGATATCTCCTCACTAAAGTATCGTTCACACATTTGAGGACATATTCTATTGTCAAATCAATCTTGAATTTGGCCTTAAAAAAAGAAAAGAAAAAAGAGTATATATATTAATAAGTTATTTATAATAACATAGGAACCAAATGACTACTCACCAAAATTATGCAAAAATATAATTTGATTTGAACTTAACAAAACTAGATCATATAATTTAATTTTTTCTTCTTTAGGCATGTCAATCCACATTTTGCAGTGGAGTGGAGCAAAGGATCGAACTATGTAGCCACACTCACTAGCCAAGCGTACTTGCTGATTTCCAATAGCTCTTCCTAATTTTTTAGAAATTTCTAATGATATTTTCCATGCTATAGTGACAATATCATCAGTAACCTTGCCTCTTGTCCAGCCACGTCATTTCCTCTTCAAAGAATGAAGATCCATAAAATAAAATACTCAAAGGATGAGAATCTATAAATAAAAAATGAGATAGTATCAATTAAAAGTATTCAATAACATGATTTTATATCATAAATATTAAGAAAAATTAATACCGACGGAATTGAGAGTGGTCTCAGGTGCCAATGTTGTTTCATGTGATGACATATGTTGAGATGGAGCCTGAGTTTGAGGTTGAGATAATGGGACAGAACCTGAAGAGGCTGAGGTAATGGAGTAGGACCCTGAAGATTAGTAGTCTAGGACAATGAAGCACACATCTTAACTTGAGGACTTGTTTAGGATAATGGACCCTTGCATGATGCTTTTGATGAGGAAAATTCTGAAAGCAGCTCATTGTATGTGGCAATAATTCTTTTTTTTTTTTTTTGCCAAAGCTTGTTCGAGGTACCAATATCTGCATAACAAAAACCATCCTTTATATTTTTTTTACCTAAGAATACACAAGCAAACAAGTGTCCCACCCGTTACCGATTTTGCAGAATCCATTAGATATAGACACCAATAAATAAAATAACTTTTGACAGTAGGCAACAATCTTTTACCATCACCAGGCTGAGACAGACCCAAGGATAAGCAAATGCAACCATATCAACAATTGACCAATGCACAGCAATTAAAAAGGTTAAATAATATGAGAAATCTAGTGCAATGGTAGATCGCAAGGCTCCTCAAAACAAAACAAGGAAAAAGTGACAAAACCAAATAAAGAATCATGAAAGGAAAAGGAAAACAGAATCCCCTAATGTTATGGCGATTTTTTCCAAAATTGAGTAGATCAAGATTTGGCAAAAGGCTTATGCATAATAAAAAAACCTAAAATAATGAAGAATAGCAGAAATTCAGCGTAACAAAAAAAATATTTGTTAAAACTAAAAGACAAAGTAACCTGATAAGTAATAAAACTAGTCTCCGGGAGCGACGCCAAAAACTTGCTGTCAATTTTTAATCTCGCAAGAGGACAGATCATTAATAAGTAATATAATGTTAATAAAAGTGTCGAACCCACGAGGACTGGCGTTTAATTACCAAATTAATTGTAATTTGATTTAACAAAACAAACACACAATTTATTTATGATTTCTAAGATGATTATATTGTACTTTAACTACGTCTAATTTATCACACAAACGAAAATATAATAATTATAAAACTGAAGTTTTACAATCACTAGGATTTACAAATCTACCATCACATTCAAATAATCAATTGTCTATTACTCGTCTATCTATTATCGAACTCTGTTATTTATTGCCACGTGCTCATCTAAACTGAATCCCTCGAAAACAATCTAGACCACAAAATTTTTTAATGGAAATCAAACAACAAAACAAAAATAATAAATAGCGATCAAACAACAAAACAAAAATAATAAATAATCAACTTGGAATCAATAAATATACGAAAACGAATAACTTCTAATAATAAAAAATGTGATGTTTCATCGTTCATTCTAGTTATTGAAGCTCTAGTCGGACATGATTCTTATGCATATAGTGATAATAATGAAAGAATTCATCATCCAGAAGAAAAACGAAGAAGAATAGATACAACCTAAATCTTGAATTAATCTCAAATCTCCGATTACAACGTGATGAATGTTTCCCAAGAGTTCCTCTTTTTCTTTCTCTTGATCTCTATTTTTTTTCCAATTGTGTAACCTTTCAAAAAACCTAGAAGATATCTCTTTATAGTCCTTGAGATGCCTTAAAAGTTATGTCATAAAAGAACCCTAATCTGACTTCACTTTAGAAAACCGTACTTATAACATTCTTTCAGCGTAGGTCGCACCTAGACCGTAGCTATCTAGGTGTGAAGTAAGTTTAGTACAACCATACCTAGGTCGTACAATGCATTTTGCTACATAGGTGTGACCTCCCGTAATTTTGATGCAACCGCACCTAGGTCGCACAATGCTTTGTGCCACCTAGGTATGGCCTTTTTCCAAAACTTACAGTTTGGTTTCTGATTTGGCTTTTATCTACGATTTTGGTCCTTTCTTCCTTATATCTTCTCAATTGAATCCAAAATTTTTCAATTGCATTCTAATTGGTCCTTCCTCTCTAAAGTCTTCCAAAGTGGTCTTTCAAATATTCCAAAATGTGCAAATTAGTTATTGAACTTTTCGAAATCTGATTCTAGCTCCAGAAACATTTGAATTCACCCCAATTGTTTTCTAATAGCTTCAACGTATGTTTGTCTCATCCGATTAAGTATCAATTAAGCCTCAAACTCTTCTTTTTTGCTCCAAACTCATCCAAATTAGATTTTATACCTACGTAGACGATAATTGAACTGATTTAAATAGAAATCTACTAATGTATATACTAAATTTACAAGCTTAAATAAGCATGTAAAACACACTTATCAACAACCGTAAAGTATCCATCAGAATCAAAATTAACAAGAGGAATAACAAAATTTTATAATTAAAACAAGGGTAATTTGCAAGTTTGGTCCTCAAATTTTCAAATATGTTACTAATCTACCTCCAACCAATTTTTAAGAACCAGACATCCCCAACCTTTCAAGTAATTGCAAATCACGTTCCCATTAATATATTTTGACTGATTTGCCTCCTCTTTAAATAAACAAAAATAGAAAAAAGCTAAAAACAAAAAAAAAAATAAAATAAAAGAAAATTGTAAATGAAGTCTCATAACTTTTGAAAAGCACAAAATAACTCCATCTTTCCCAAAAATATACCCCATCCATGGAAAATCACCACCAACCAAAACCTCTAAAGGTTGGCAAATTCCAAGAAACCCCACTTCCCAAAGCACCTCTAAACTCTTTGCCCAAATCAGATCTTTCTTTCAAGCCCACTCTACCATGAAAACGTCCTCCTCGGAAAACCAAGACTTCTGGTATCGAAGTTCGGTTTAAGAGGAAATTCAGGGCTCCATCTGGAAAACAGAGCAGCGTCCCGAGACCCCTTTACTTAGATGGCAGTTTGATGAAGAAAATGACAATAATGCTTCCACTAGAAAGGAAAAATCATCTGGTCAAGTGAGTCAGAAAGGTGGCAAGAGAATTAGAGCAGTGGTTTTGGCGAGGAAGCTTGGGAGCGCACTCTGGTGGATATACTCACCGAAGTTTCAGATTAAGGGGGGCCAAAGTTTAGGGTTTTACGTAGTATTCCTTCAAAAAGATTGTACTTTTATTATATTTTCTACGATTATTTTTGTTTAATTAAATCGTGGAATGTGGATTGATTTGTTGTGTATACGAACAATATTTAGAGTCTTTATAATAAATCTAATTAAGATTTCAGGCTTTCAGCATATTGTAATAATTCTCTATGCTTAATGTTAAGAAGGTAGTGAATGCAATGGGGTTCAATTACATTTCTTTAATTCTCATTTCACTTGAATTTGTGGTCTACTAAAGAATCCCACGAGCAATTGCTCATCACATGGCTGGATTTTCCGTCTCATGGTTGGGTAGTGGTGATTTGGCCATGGAGTGGGATAGGTTTTTGGAGAAGATGAATTTATTTTGTACTTTTTAAAAGTTATGGGATTTCATTTGCAATTTTCTTTTATTTTTTGTTATTTTTAGCTTTTTTCTATTTTTGTTTATTTAAAGAAGAGGGCAAATCTGTCAAAATATGTCAATAGAGACGTGATTTGCAACAAACTTCAAAAGTTGGGGACGTCTAATGCTATAAAAATTGGTTGCAGGTAGATTAATAACCAACTACAAAGGTTGGGGACCAAAAGTGCAAATTACCCTTAAGACAAACTAACCCGAATTTAATGATCTCCAATGCAATCTTCTATGGGAGAGATTGATATATATAAAAGAGATTTTGGAGGTCTCGTTTTTTGAATTACAATCAATTACAATAGTTGAAATACTTGCTGAAAGAAAAGAAAACATTACACTTTGACACACAGAAAATTTAAAGATTGAATTTTTCACTCAGCCGTATAAGAGAGACATCCCCTCTGATTATAGGCCAGCATGGACTTGAAACACGGACTTCAGAATGCTTGAGGAATCTTTGAGCTACTGTAACTTCTGGACGTGAGTGCTTTTGCTGCTTTTGAGAAAGTGGATGCATGTGAGTGCTTTTGTCAATTGCTGCTTTTGAGAAAGTTCGAACCTACTTTTGCTGCTTTTGAGAAGGTACTCTAGACCTTTTGACTTTTGAGACCAGAAATTTTGAAAATAATTATTGTCCACAATTTTTCTTTGCTGGAAGCAAAGTATTGATTAAAGGAACAATAATCTTTTTCAAGTTGGTCAATAATTGAGCTACAATAATCTTTCTCAAGTTGGTCATCTTCATTGTCTTATTGAAAATCGAGAACCGACCCCATTTTAAAAGCATTGAGGGATCCTTTGTTTGATTCTATTGGTGCCATTGAAGCGCCATATGGGCAAGAAGAGCAAATTCTTCTAGGTCACAACATTTTGCCATTTGCGCCATAATTCTGCTTTTTTCAGCAAGGAAATTACTTTGAGAGGAGAAACTTGAACTTGCTTTGTCTTTTTTTGGTGAACCTTTTGCTTATCAATCCATGACTAGATTGCTTTAGAATAGGCATTTGAATCGGTGAACTTTTCTCACCATTTGACTTTACATCGCCTAACAATTCTTTTGAAAGAGAAAGGGTCATTTAAATTGGGAAAATTATGGAAATCCCAGCAGAAAATCCAGCCGACTTTGAAAGTTCAACAAAATTGAAAAAGAAAATCTTCTTGAGAAGAAAAATTGATGCCTTTGGTTTTAAATAATTGAAATCCTTCTTACACACGACTTGGAAGAATTTTAATGGTAGCTCCGAAATAGATCCACCGTTGTTGAAACCATTTTAGAAAGGTTTTGGGACAGTTTTGGTCGACAAGGATGAACCAGGAGTGATTTGAGGGCCTGAAGAACATAACGTTATACCAAGCTTTGATATAATCTTGATACGAGAAAGAACATTTTTGACCATTTTTTAGTGAGAATGACTTGGTATCCCACGGTTGTTGGTTCCAATGAGAGAGTATTAGAACCTAGAGAACTTTGATTTTTGAGAAGTCAATCCAATGGGTATTTGACTTGTTTGGAGTATGAGAAAATTGCAGTTTTAGTAAATTTTAAAATCGTTTCATACCACATTCTGGATTTTGAAATTGTTTGAGGGAAAAAGTAAAATTCATTAAGAACATGATATTTTCCATTGAAAAAGTTGAAGGGATCATCATCCTTTTGAAAGGGGAGAAATATGTATGAAATGCATTCGTCAAGCGTAGCAAAGTCTCCCCATTCAGACTCGAGTTCGGCAACTAGCAAAGCAGTTCCCTTAACAAAGTATTGGAATTTTTGGTTGTTGATTTCAGGTAATTTTCCCGATTTTGGTTTGGTTGGATTTTTGAAATCTAATTTAATTGCATCTTTATAATTGGAAGGACTTTGGCTTTCTTGAGAAAGATTTGGCAAGGTTCCAAGGATCGTGAAAGGATTTGAGGTGATGGAAAGGCCTTTTGATTTTTGTGACGAAAATGCTTAAGTTGATTTTTGAGAACTAGAACTCTCAAGGAGAAAATCCTCAGGGGTTCTTCCTTTGCCGATTTTCTTCGACATTTTTTCCCTGCAGAAATTCTCTTGTTAAAAAATCTGGTAAATCATTATATTCTCCTTTAATAAATTCAATCAAAAAATCAAAACATGAAAAGATAGCTTGCCATCTGGCAAAAATTTGTTTTGGAACAAGAATTTTCACATCTTTTTGTAAAACTTCCTTTGAAGCCTTGCAATCAGTTTTGACAAGAAATGTTTTATTGATCAAATCATCTTGAAATTCTGAACAATAGAAAGGCATTCATTTTTTAAGGTTGAATAGTTTTTCTGAGGTCCCAACCAGATACCCGAATGATATCGGACAAGCTGTTCTTTGTCGTTGATCTTTTGTTTGAGAATTCCTCCATACCCGATATCTGACGCATTGGTTTCAACTATAAGGAAGGCATTAGTATTGATAATGTTAAGGCATGGTAGAGTTTCAACAATTTGTTTAATGACTTTGACTATTTCAGTATGTTTGTCTTACCATGGAGGAGGTATCCTCGGAGTCTTTGATAAAAAGGTTCACAAATTTTTCTAATGTTTGGAAAAAAAATCTGAGTCATAATTGACACAACCTAAGAATCTCTGGAGACTGGTTTTGTCGATAATTTGGTCTGGAAACTTATTGGCAAATTCAAGGCTACGCTTGACTGGAGTAATAGTACCTTTGAAGAACTCATGTCTTGGAAACTTGATTTTAGTTTGACACAAGACAATCTTTTTCTCGGAAACAGCTAAACCATTTCTTTTAATAATTGAATGAAAAATTGGAAGATGTTTAAGATGTTGTTCGATATTATTAGAATAAATAAGTACATCATCAATATAGACAATTGAAAAAGTTCGATAAGGATTGAAGTTATCATTAATAATTTTTTGAAATTCTTAGGGGGCATTTTTTAGCCCAAAAGGCATGACATTCCATTTATATTATCCGAAGGGGACATTAAACGTGGTTTTATATTTGTCTTTCTCATCAATTGGAATTTGCCACAATCCTAACTTGAGATCAAATTTAGAGAAAATTGCTGCATTAAGGATCTATTGAGAAGATTCTTTTTTGCAGCACACAAGCTGAGGGGCTCCTCTCTCATTTTCAATTTGATTATTAACATAAAAGGCAGCGCCACTCCAAGGAGATTTGCTTGGTTTGATCAAGCCTTTTTTTCTAGGAGATCGTTGATTTCTTTTGTACAGTGCTCAAGAAGTTCTTTGTTCATTTGTATCGGTCTTGCCTTAGCTGGTATTTGTTTTTCATTAAAATTGTTGATATAAGGAAGGGTAATGATATATTTTTTTCTTTCCCAAAAGGCATTAGGGATAGAAGAACATATTTATGTTCTAATAGCTTTGTCTATTTTTGAGATTTGTTCTTTAAAGTGTGTCTTTTCTAATTGTTCCTCAATCCTTTGATAGTTAATATCTTCTTTAAGATATCTTATATGTTGTTTCTTGAAATTAATACTATCAATTATTTTTGTAATTGTATGTTCTTTGATAATAATAATATCTCTAAGAGTGGGACGATTGATAAATTCAAAGAAAATCTCTTGATGAAGTTATTTTGATTTTAATCCAGTTCTAGCAACGTGATTGGATATAATTGAACTATGAAAGGTGTTCCAAGAATAACTTCTTGATCAAAGTCTTTGACAAGATAAAAACTGCTTTTAAAGTAAATATTTTGATTGCAAACATGGGCTTTTGTTAACTTATATTTGATATTGAGACTTTTATCACTTGCTCTATAAAGGTTTTCGGTGGTCTTTTCTAAATAATTAGTAGGAACAAGCCCTTCTCTAATGCAGTTTTAATCTGTACTTGAATCGAGAAGAACTTTGGTTTTAATTTTGAATTCTTTATTAATAACTATTGTTGCATTGGTATACCATTTTTGCAGTCGGATTTGGCTAATGACATTCATGGTTTGGTCTTGAGTAGTTTGAATTTGAAGAGCAATTTGACTAGTATCTTCGTCTTCCGAAGAACTTGAGGAACTATGAGGGTAGGACGATGAAACTTTTAGCTTTTCCTTTATAAAAGGGAGTTGAGCAAGCTTTGATAATGGAAATCTTAACATTAAGATCCATCAATTGTTTTTCAAGCCTTGAGATCTGACTCTTCATTTGATTAACCTCTCCTTTAAGGTCTTGGCTAGAAGAAATATTGTTAGTTTGCTTGAATTTCTTAAGTATTTCATCAAGATTATATGTTTCCCGAGGAGGCTTTTTCTCTTCTGGATTAATAAACTGATTGAATTTTTGTTTAAGTTCTGGGTCTTGAACTTGATTTATAATTTCTTGGATTAATTCCTTTTCAGTTGTCAAGACATTGATGGAGTTATTAGTATCACAATTGCAGTTATCTTTATAGCTACAAATTCTTTTTGTATTAGAAGATTGAGTAGAACAAGACTCTTCGCTAAAGTCAGAGTGTTTATAAAGATTAAAGATAACATCTTCAAAATCTAAGAGATCTGAAGATTTGATTAAATTTAATAATTGTTTTTTAAGCTCATCGTCAATTTGAAGATTATTGATTTTTCCTTTCAAAGGGCACTTATTTGCATAGTGTCCCTTTTTCTGACACTTCCAACAGGTTATGTGAGAGAGGTCTTTGGAAGGGTTCTTCTTGAATGAATTTCTTTTATGACCCTTTCGAAATTTTCTTTTTTTCTTATAGTAGTCTGGAACATTTTTTTTGATAAAATTATCCTTTTGTTTTACAAAGCTTTTTTGTTTATTGATAAGATCTTGAAGGAGGTTGGATACGTTCGTATCCATATTGTTCAGAAAATTAACCAAGTTCTTTTCTTCCTTCCTGTTTGTTAGATTTAAGTTTTGCTTTGAGCTTTATGTCATTACAAACTCCTACGGAAGAGAATTATTGGAAGACTCAAACAGATAAGCCATCCATATGTTAAAATACTATATGGAATTATTGAATATTCAGTTTTGATTGCATTTCGAACTCTTACGGCAAACAATTTTGGAAGTCCTGCAATAAATCTTTCCTTCCTGAAAAGTGAATTACAGTCCTCACGCATCATAACCTTCTGAACAAAGATGTCTTTGTACCACATGAAATCCTGTAATTTTGGACAGAATAGATTCATCAAGAGTTCAGACGATCTTTCAAGAAAGGTTGTTGGTTCACCAATAAAGTGCTTGATTATTGTGAAAATAAAGGTGTTAATAGAATCCTGGGTAGTAGGTTCTGTAGGATTATCTCCTTCATTTTTGACAGCAAATTGAATTTGATTTCTTTCATCTTGAGAAAGATAATTATTCCACCAATATTTTAATTGTCCGGTAAACCCAATAATAAGGTTAACGGCAACTTGGTGGTCGTTATTACCTCTACCACTAAAGGCACTAGATGCCATAGTCATTTAACCAATTACTTGGAAAGTACGGTCATCCCATCAATATTCCATTGAATATCCTCATTTCCTGAAAACATTTTTTAGGTTGTTTTGGTTCCTTACCAAGCATATCTGGGAAAGTAGGTCTTGAGTAATAATCGGGTAAGGCATGAGTTCCATACCTTCCTTGTTTCAGTTTGTTGATTTTTAGTTCTTCAAATTGCTCTTGAATTTCATAAATTGAATTGATGACATTAATCTTCCTTGTCGATTCTTTATTTTTTTAGTTGCTTAGCAATTTCAACGAGGATATCCGAAGAACTTGCTCCAAAATTAATTTTTCCTTCGTTTGGTTTGAAAAGTGTGTTTCTTAGTTGTACTCATAACTTTGTAATAAATACGGTAAATGATACAAATTGATTTGGATCTACAATCCATTTCAATATTCTTAGCTTGAATATCTAAGCATAAAGAATTAATCATTGCATCACGAGAAAGATCCATAGAGAAATTTGGATAGCAATTGAAATAGACAAATCCACTTTCAAGATTTGATTCTAAAACTGAAAGTAGAGAATTTGAGAATTTTGAATGTTTTTTAACTCTAAGAATAAGACATATCGAAACATCAATTCCAAATCTAAATAAAGGTTTGACTGCAACTTGAACTAAGCCAACATGGAGAAATTTATATTTCTTCCTATGATTAAGAATTGCTTCTTTTGAGAATAACTTTAATGTATTCGTATCTTGTCTAATTGAGATAGATTGCTCACAATTTTTTATTGCATAATCTTGTTTGAAATCAAATCTTCCTATTTGATAAATAGTCTTTTGATCTATGCTTGGGAATGACCAGTTCTGAAGATGTTGTTCAATTTATACTATTTGAATTTCTCTCATATTGAGATTTTCTTGTTGATTATCTAAATCTTCTTCAGAATTATTATTGAATAAATCTTCACTAGTAGACCCTCGCATGCTTCGAGACCTATTGAACCAAGACCTAGGCCAAGACACAATAACAAATATTTGATACCTTTCTTCTGGAAAGTGATGTCGGTAGGTTGACTGACGGGACCACCCAAACTCAAAGGGACCACCTAACCTCGGCTAACCAACGCTTCAGAGTTTACAGGGCTGACCAATGTTTTCCTAACTTTGAGAAATTTTTTTTCTAACTGGGTTTCAAACGTTTATTAGTACGACTTCAACATGGCTCTGATACCAATTTTAGATTGAAGGCTTGCAAGAAGGGGGAGTGAATGAAAAATAAGAAATGGATAATAGAGAAGTCCTCTTGTACAACTGACTAATCTTAAGGTTGAAGTCTTTATTTTCAAAGCTTGCTTAGCTTCCTTTGATAAAGGAATAGCCGAACTTACATATTCTTCATCATCAAGTTCCTCGAGTTCTTCTGAAGACAAAGGTTATAGTCAAATTTCTCTAACCTCTCAAAATGATGACAAAACCATGAATATCATTAGCCAAATTCGTTTGCAAAATGGTATACCAATGCAACCATCATCATTAATAAAGAATACAAAATTAAAACCAAAGTTCTTCTCAATTTAGGAGCGGACCAAAATTGTATTAGAGAGGGTCTCATCCCTCCAAAATATTTTGAAAAAACCACTGAAAACCTTTATGGAGCTGTCGGTAAAAGTCTCAACATCAAATATAAGTTAACAAAGCTCGTGTTTGGATCTAACATCCATATCAATATTTTTGGCTTGTATATCTAAACATAAAGATTTCATAATTGTGTCATCAAATAGGTCCATAGAAAAATTTGGAAAGTAATTAAAGTAAGCTGGACCACTTTCAAGGTTTGATTCAAGAATTGAGAGAAGCGAACTTGAACTAATCCTAGCCTAAATAGGGGTTTCACGACAACTTGAACTAATCCAACATGGAGGAAATTTTATTTCTTTCTATGATTTCTGGATTGAAGATGCTTTTGCTGAATGGTTTGTTTTAAGACTCTGCTTTTGCTAGAACCTCTGACAAGAGGGTAAATTCTTTCAGTGGGAGAGAGGGATCTAGTTTTTCAAACTGCCTCAAAGACGCTTTTGGTGAATGGTTTGTTTTAAGACTCTGCTTTTGCTAGAACCTCTGACTAGAGGGTAAACTCTTTAGGGATCTAGTTTTTGTTTAGGAGGTGAATGACCTCTTGGATAAGACTTGACTTGATAAAGTTGGTTGTGAACAATAAGTTTTTTGAGTTGCCATGTTGCATTATTTGTATATAAATGATATAAATGAGGTAAATGAAAATCAGATGAAATAGAAACTAATTGCCAAAAATTAGTAATTTGATAAATATATTGATGAAAAGCTTTTATTGAACAATAGTTGACATAATTGTAAGCCATTTACAAAGATTGAAAATACTTGACTGAAAATACATAATTGAAAATGTATGATGGAAACATTTCATACTTTCATATTTATTAAATATGAAAAGCTTATGGTAAAATACACTCTGCCTAAACAAGAGAGAAGACTCGTCTTCTTATAGATAGTCCGGACTTGAATTTCGGATTTGAAACTAGATTGAAGAAACTTTGATAATTGCCTTTTGGAAAAGTAATCTGATAATTGTGTGCACAATGTTTGCTTTCACTGTTGAGTACTATTTGTTTTTTTTTTTTACCGATAATTGCGGGAATGGTTTGCTTTCACTATTGAGCACTGTTTGCTTTTTGAAAAGAGATAATCATTGTCCACAATTTTTCTATGCTTTACGTAAAGTATTGATTAAAAGGGACAATAATTATTAATTTTCGAAGAAATCTACTCCAAAACAGTCATTTTCGTTAACTTGTTCAAAATCAGGTACTCATCCTGCATCAGAAGCATCAACAGATCCTTTACTTGATTCGGCTTCGGCCATTGAAGCAGCTTTGTGGGTAAGAATGGCGAATTCTTCTGGATTGGAGCATTTCGCCAATTGTGACATGATTATGCTCTTTTCTGTGAGAAAATCACTTTGAGAATAGATGCTTGAACTTGCTTTGTCCTTCTTTTGATTCACCTTGTGTTGATCGATCCATGATTGAATTGCCTTAGAACAGGCTTTTGATTCATTAAATTTATCCCACCATTTGACTTTACATCTCCTTACAAATCTTTTGAAAGAGAATGCCTCATCTGAGTTGGAAATTTTTTGAAAATTCCCACAAAAAATCAATGCAACCTTAAAAGTTTTGCAAAATTGAAAAAGTAGATCTTCTTGAAGGGTAAAATTGACTCCTTTTGTTTGATATAAATTGAATCCCTCTAAAACACGATTGGGAAAGATTTCACTGGTGGCTCAAAAATAGATCTACCATTGCTGAAACCATTTTGGAAAAACCATTGGACAGTTGTGGTCAAAAAGAATGAATCACGGATGACTTGAGGGTCTAAAAAACAACACATTGTGTCAGGCTTTGATGTAGTCTTGATATGAGAAGGAAGATTTTTTCCCATTTTTCATTGAGAATGATTTGGTCTCCCAAGGATGTTGGTTCCAATCTGTAAGAGTAAGGACTTAGAGAATTTTGATTTTGAAAAATCAATCCAATGAGCATTTGGTTTATTTGGAATATGAGAAATGATTGCTGATTTAGTAACTTTAATAATGGTCTCATACCAAATTCTTGATTTTGAGATTGATTGAGGGAAGAAGTAAAATTCACTCAAAACTCGATATTTTTTATTTAAAAAATTGAAGGGATCATCATCCTTTCGAAAAGGGGAGAAAATATTTGAAATGCACTCATCAAGCGTGGCGAATTCTCCACATTCACTCTCAAGCTCGGCAACAAGAAAAATGAGAATTAACAACTATTTTTTTGACGAACAAATAAATATGGTCATTACAAATGTTTATCAACGACCAGAATAAATGTTTAGTCGTAAATAGTGTGTCACAAACTATTATATTTTGGGCTAGTTGGAGATGAGCTTTAACTACCATGATATTAGTCGCAAATTTTTTGTGTTCAACGACCAATAAAGCTGGTCATTGTATGTGTGGCGCCATAACATTGAAACCCGCCAAAACAACCGACGACTAAAACAATATATTTGACGATTGAATAATTGGTTGTATTTAGAATAAATTAACGACCATCTTATTTCAGTCGTTAAAATTGATAAAAAAAAATTACAACTAATATTAGATGGTCGTTAAAAGAAATATTTGTCAACCATATTAGATGGTCGTTAAAAATACTATTCACGACCAATAAATTTGGTCATTAAAAACCATTTTCAACAACTAAATGACATGCTTGGTTGCTGACAATGAATCGTATACAATCAAATTTTGAGTAAGCTAGAAATATGTTGTAATGACCAAAGTATTAGTTGTTAATCCTATATTTCTTGTAGTTGCCAAAATGAGAATTAACAACTAATGTTTTGACGACCAAATAAATATGATCGTTACAAAATGTTTATCAACAACCAAAATAAATCTTTAGTCATAAATAATGAGTCACAAACAATTGTATATTGAGTAAGTTGGAGATGAGCTTTAACAACCACGACATTAGTTGTAAATGTTTTATGTTCTACGACCAAGTTAAAGCTGGTCGTTGTATGTGTGGCGCCAAAACAATCAACGACGAAACAATATATGTGACGACCGAATAATTGGTTGTAGTTAGAATAAATGAACGACCATCTTATTTTAGTCATTAAAAGTGATAAAAAATTACAACCAATATTTTTTGTCTTTAAAAGGAATATTTGTCAACTATATTAGATGGTCGTTAAAAAATACTATTCACAACCAATAAACTTGGTCATTAAAAATCGTTTTCAACAACTAAATGATATGCTTGGTTATTGATAATGAATCATATACAATCAAATTTTGAGTTAATTAAATAGTGCGTTTAGTTAAATAGTGTGTATTTAGATCTAAGCATAACATGGGTTCAGCATTAATTTGAAACAAGTGCATTGATCATTAAATTTTTTTATTCTTTCTTTTATGCAATATAAGTGGGTGTTTTTTTATGTTCTCTTTTTTTTGGCAATTAAGTGCGTGTCAGCCGTGTGTAAATATATATATATGGTCCGTGTGTGTGTGTGTTTATATATAAACATACACATACATACATATACAAGTACTAAATCTTTATGCAATACCAAATTCTTGGAGCCCAAATTGAGCAGAATCATCAATCTATATGATAATTTCACAAATCCCATTATTTTTCTTTGCTCATTGCTGTGGATAGCCATTGGAGCTTGTATTCTCTGTTCAAGTCATGTAACAATTCTTGTATTAAATGATTACTTTTTTTTTTCTCATATTTTTGTTTGCCTTTGTGATTGGCAGACTTGTAGAGCTGTTTTTAGATTAGTAAGTTGTGTTTATTCTTTCTGTAGTGGTTAATATGAATTATTTTTTACTCTTTTATTCGTTTTGTTATTTTTCTTTCATATGTTAAGAAATGTCAATCAATAAGAGTTGGACATTGCAGACTAATAGGGGTTCAAGATCTTCGTTTTTAGTTGAAATCTGTGCAGATATTCTTAAATCGCATTTTTGAAGAGATTCTTTTGCGGCCTATTCAACATGATGCTTCTCCATCTAATGGTTCAAATGGTGATAATTAATGAGTTTTTGACTTTTTTTTGGTAACGGTGGTAATAGATATATATTTTTCTTCGATCGAAACAATAGTCTGTAACTCTACATTTCTTGTTTTTATATTGAGAATTCCAATGGTTGAACTCTGTGTAATCATTGTTTAAGTCATAACATTTGATATTGACATATATTTATAGTTGATATTGTGATATTTTAATTGATTGAAGGTCTATGGAAATTTTAGTTTTTGTTAATGTTATTTATTTCCTTCACTTCTTATAATTATTTATGGTTGTGGGTAAGAATTGCTTGTAGTATGATGTGAATGTGTGAAAGTTATGGAGCCATGAATATTATTTTTGCCAAGAATATTTCTCGTTATTTTAATATTCGGTTATTAATATAGACTTTTTACAACCACTTCTTTTGTTGTTAAAAAGGAAGGCAACTAAATTCTTGTTGCTTCAATGTTCATTTATCGACCAAAATAATTAATACAACGACAAACGAAGCAGTTGTTGAAACGAAAATCGATTTTCAATATTATAACGACCAATCTTTTTGTTGTTGAAATTAAAGGCAACTAAACTTTGGTTGCTTTTATTATAATTTAACGATAAAATAATTAATACAACGACAAATCAAACAGTTGTTGAAATAAAAATCGATAGTCACTATTAAATATTAACGACCATTTATTTCGTTATTGAAATAAAAGGCAACTAAAATTTGGTTGCTTTTATTGTATTTTAACGACAAAAATATTTGATTCAACAACCAAACAAGTGGTTGGGAAATAAAAACCGGTTGTCACTATTAAATATTAACGACCATTTACTTTGTTGTTGAAATGAAAGGCAACTAAAATTTGGTTGCTTTTATTATATTTCAACGACAAAAATATTTGATACAACAACCAAATAAGTAGTAGGGATAAAAAGAATCGGTTGTCAATACAAATTGTTTACGACCAATTATTTAGTTGCTGAAACATTACATTTGACGCGACCAAACCTTTTTTAGTCGTTGAATACATTCGCCAACACCCATTTGCCAACCAACGAACGACCAACTAATTTTGGTCGTTGAATGTAATCAACAACCAAAAATGTATATTTTACAACCATTTTTATGGTGATTGAATGTGATATTTCTTCTATGGATCTATCTGATGATGCAATTATGAAATCTTTATGTTTAGATATACAAGCCAAAAATTTTGATATGGATGTTAGATCCAAACATGAGCGTTTGTTAACTTATATTTGATGTTGACACTTTTACCATCTGCTCCATAAAGGTTTTCAGTGGTTTTTTCAAAAATATTTTGTAGGGACGAGACCCTCTCTAATACAGTTTTGGTCCGCTCCTAAATTATGAAGAACTTTGGTTTTAATTTTGCAATCTTTATTAATGATGATTGTTGCATTGGTATACCATTTTTGCAGACGAATTTGGCTGATAATATTCATGGTTTTGTCATCATTTTGAGAGGTTAGAGGAATATGACTAGAACCTTCGTTTTCACAAGAACTCAAGGAACTTGATGATGAAGGAGATGTAAGTTTGGCTTTTCCTTTATCAAAGGAAGTTGAGCAAGCTTTGATAATAGAGACTTCAACCTTAAGATCAGTCAATTGTTTCTCAAGATGGGTAATTTGACCATTCATTTAATTAACCTCTCCACGCAAATCTTGACTAGAAGAAATTTTGTTAAGTTGTTTGAATTTCTTCAAAATTTCATTAAGATTGTAAGTCATTTGAGGAGGATTATCTTCTTCTGGAGAAATGAGCTGGTTGAATCTCTGTTTGAGTTCAGGGTCTTGAATTTGATCAATAATTTCTTGGATTAGTTCTTTTTTCGGTAGTTAGGACATTGATAGAGTTTGTATCACAATTGCAATTATTTTTGCTATTACAAAATTTTTTAGAACTGGAGGATTGAGAAGAAAGTGATTCGTTGCTAAAATCAGAATCTTCTTGAACATTGTAGATGACATCTTCAGAATCTGAATAATCAGAAGAATTGATTAGATTTAGTAATTGATTTTTTAGTTCATCATCAATTTGGAAATTATTGATTTTTCCTTTCAAATGGCATTTGTTTGCATAATGACCCTTCTTCTAACACTTCCAACAAGTTGTATTGGAAGGATCTTTGAAGGGACCTTTTTTGTAATTATATCTTCTAAAACCCTTTTAAAATTTTCGCAGATGTTTTTGTTTTTTGTAATATTCTGGGGTATCATTCTCTCAGTAGAATGGTTTCTTGTTTTTAAAGATTTTTTTTTGTTTGATGAGATCTTGAAGATGATTGGATACGTTCATATCCATATTGTTCACAAAAAGAACCAAGTTCTTTTCTTCCATCCTATTTGTCAGATTTAATTTTTACTTTTGAGTTTTAAATCATTACAAAAAGAGAGACCTTCTTTGTTAATAAAACAGATAAGCTCTCCATAAGTTATAGCATTATATGGAAGCATTGAATGTCCAGTTTTGATGGCGTTTCTAACCTTTTTGGCAAACAACTTTGGAAGTCATGCAATAAATCTTTCTTTCAAAAATGCCGAATCTTTCTTTCCAAAATATTCAGTCTTCACGCATCATAACCTTTTGAAGAAAGATGTCTTTGTACCACATAAAATCTTTTTATTTTGGACAAGTTAGATTCATGAAGAGTTGAGAAGACATTTCTAAAAAGGCTACTGGTTCGCCAATAAAGTGTTTGATTATTGTAAAAATAAGGGCGTAAACTGCATCTTGTTTAGTAGGATCTGACGGATTATCTCCTTCGTTTTTGACTGCAGTTAAAATTTTATTTCTTTCTTCTTGAGAAAGATAATTATTCCACCAATCTTTAAGTTGACCTATGAAGCCAACTACAAGATTTATAGCGGCTTGTTTATCATTATTTCCTCTAGCAAAGCGCTAGATGCCATTGTCATCTCTCCAATGAGTTGGAGAATTTGATGTACGTACCATCAATGTTCCACTGGATGACTTCGTTTCCAGAAAACATCTTTTGAGGTTGCTTTGGTTCTTCACTAAACATATCTCGAAAAGTCGGTCTTGAGTAAAAATGTGGTAAAGCATGGGTTCTATACTTTCCTTGTTTGAGCTTGTTAATTTTTAATTGGCTTTTTTGCACAAATTGTCCTTATTTTTTGTACTTACTACGAGTTGAGAACCTATCTTTTCGTTTTTGGCAGTGTAGCCCCTATTTCAAACTTTATTGGAGACAATGGTTATTTTCGTCCAATTCCGTCAAATTAACTGTTAATTCTTCCTTTTTTGCACAAATGGTCCCCGCGTGCATTTCACACTCTTCATTTCATAAAAGTATTTTTGGCATTCTACTGTTTATAAATAAAAATTGGAAGAAAAAATAATAATAATTTAAAAAATACTCTTCTTCTCCACCCCACCCCACCCCACCCCACCCCACCCCGCTCCACTCCTTTGGGGTTCCGACCACCGGTGGATGTGAGAAAAGGTCTCCCGAATCTCGTCTACGTCATTCTCCGGCGTGCCATTTTTTCTGGTGCCCAGATTTTCGCGCAAAAAAATTAAGTCAAAAACTTTTGAAACTCAGATAGGTGATCATCTTCCTGGAAGAACAGACAATGAAGTAAAAAAACTTTTGGAATTCAGATAGGTGAGCATCTTCCTGGAAGAACAGACAATGAAGTAAAAAACTTTTGGAATTCAATCATCATGAAGAAACTCATGGCACAGAATCTTTCTGATATGGCTGCAGTTTCTTCTGATCTGGCCGCAATTTCAAAGCTGACAAATTCCATGAGCACTTTTCAAGGTTTTTGGTCAATTAATCCGAACTCTAATCTGATACCAACTGCACAAATGGATCAAATCTACATCCCTGCAGCCCAGAATAATCTACCTCCACCAACTGCACAAGACACGGAAGAATCAGAGAATGGCACAGGATAGACTCGCTTTTCCACGCCCCATGAATGGGGGAATTATCAGAGCATGGCTGTCCGCAGAAATAGTATGATCCTTCATAAAAAGATGTTTGTTTCCATCAAAAATCGGTCAATATTAAGGCGAGCCGAGAGAGCTGCTGCTGCAATATGCTGTGCATCTCTTCTTTCGTTGCTGTTATAATAAAATTCATTCTACAAATCATCAAATTCATCCTCATCTTCATCGCCATTGACTCTGGGACTCCCTGAAAATTAAGTGGCATTCTAATTGAACTATAACTGAAAACAATAAAGTATTCTAATTGTATTATTGTTTGTACTTTCAAACTTTTACGCGTATCTGAGTGACGCACCATAGATTTTTGATTAAAAAATCTGTTTGAGAAAGAAACTGCGATTGAATGGATGATTGGGGTTGGAGAATTCTTGATTCTACTGTAATTTTCTTTAAAGAGGTGCTGTGGTTTGTAATTGGATTGTATGTAATTGGTTTACAGTAGAAATGGCGTGGGGTGGGGAAGAAGGGTATTTTTTAATTTTTTTTTCTTTCAATTTTTATTTATGAACAGTAGAATGTCAAAAATACATTTATGAAATGAAAAGTGAGAAATCCACGCGGGGACCATTTGTGCAAAAAAAAAAGAAGAATTAACGGTTAATTTGATGGAATTGGACGGAAATGACCAATGCCGCCAATAAAGTTTGATATATGGGCTACACTGCCAAAAACGAAAAGATAGGTCTTCAAACCGCAGTAAGTGCAAAAGATATGGACCATTTGTGCAAAAAAATAATTTTTAATTCTTCAAATTGTTCTTGAATCTCATCTACTGAATTGATGACATTGATTTTGCTTGTTAATTCATTTTTCTTTTAACTGCCTAGCTATCTCAATGGGAATTTTCGAAGAATTTGTTTCAAAATTGACTTTTTCCTCATTTGACTTGAAAATAGTGTTTTGACTAAGGAATAACGTTCTCATGCCTCCAAGTGGGCACTACATCTTGCCCACTTGGAGCCACTTGGGGGCGGGAGAACGCCCTCTTTGACTAAGACCTTTTATATATATATATATAGCCATGGCAATGGGCCGAGCCGGGCCGGCTCGGCCCATAAATCATGAGCTCGGCTCGTCTCCAATCCGTGGGCTCGAGTCGGCCCACGGTTCGTGGGTCGAACGAGCCGGGCCGAGCCGGCTCGGCTCAGCCCTATTTTTTTTTTTTTTGGTTTAAAATTTGAAAATAAATCATTATATTCTAATTTCTATTTATTTTATTAAAGAACAAAATGTAAATATTTAAAATGAATCATTTATTTATCTTTATCGTTATGTTAAAGATTAATATTTATCTTTATGTTAAAATTTTTATTGAATCATCTTGATTATGTTTTTTAAAATCCTCATATTTGATTAAATTTTTGTTTTGAATTTGAAAATAAAAAAGAACGTAGAAATAAAAAATCATTTATGTTAAAAATTAAAGATTTAAAATCCACCTCTATTTTTTTGTGTTTTACATTTTTTTAAATTTGAAAATAAAAAATAATACATAATCAAAAATCGTTTATGTTAAAAATATAAAATTAAAAACCCTCATCCTTTTTCCGGGCTTGGGACTGGCTACTTTAAAAGTAGGCGGAGTTAAAATTGTACACGAACAAGATGTTACGTGTACAATTTTTTATTAAAATAAAAAAAATTCTTCAAATACAGAAATATTAATGCAAAATAATACTTACTACGATTCTACGAATATGATTAATCCATATTCAAATCTTCAAGTTCTTTAGACATTATTCTGTCCACTTTATCTTGGATTCGAAGTTCGGCATCATCCCAATCCTTTAGACACAGTAAACTTTCTAAAATGTCGGCTTTGAGTCTTGACCTGATATCAGATAAAACCCTACCACTTATACTAAATGCAGCCTCCGATGCTACAGTTGACACCGGAGGTGTTAGTAGATCACGTGCTATTTTGAAAAGAATTGGATAACTACGTTGATGTTGTCTCCACCATTTAAGTATATCAGAATTTTTTCTCTCCTCTTCATCTAACATACTAAGCACATCATGTGCAAAATACCTACATAACTCTACAGGTGTATCATTAGAATAGGGAAGGGAAGAACTAGAAGAAGAACCAACTAATTGTTGACCTTGAGTGGTCCTATGTGTACTGACGTAACTCCATAAGTCAATGTCATCAGTTGATGACGAAGTATATGTTGGATTAGGGGGTCGTACAACGTTTGTACCGGCCTTTTCAGCATAAATCTCATACATAGAACATAAAGTTTGTTCTAAATTAGAACACGTGACTGGATTTCCAAAACTTAATTTATCTGAAATTGTCATTATTGTTACTTTTGTACCCTCTAAGTTAAGTTGAGGATCCATGATACATGCTAATGGAAATAACATAGGTAATTGTTCCCAATATTTTCTAAATATAGCTTCCATGACATGTATAATACTAGTAAAAAGAGCAAAATTCTTATACTTATGAAAATTGTTAGCAATATAATAGAAATGATTTAAAACAAGTGGAGTAGTTGGGTAATAAACACCAGAACATGTATTTGTTGCATCGTAAAAAACTTTTAAAAATTTTCTAACATGACCACATATTTCCCAATCATGTAATTCTAAATTATGTTCTGAGCCGTGTGAGTGTCGGCCATTATAATATACAGTAATGTAATCTTCATAACCTTCACACGATTGAAGCATAAGATATGTTGAATTCCACCTATTGCCAACATCAGTTGCAAAACATTTTGATTGCAGCCCATTTTCTATACATAAAGCAGCAAAAACTTGTTTTCTTGATGGTGAAACCGAAATATAATTAATAGCAAATCTAATTTTTTCCAATTGTGGGCATATAAATTGTAATCCATCTTGTACAATTAAATTAAACACATGACACACACAACGAATATGAAATAAAATACCATCAAATTGTGGATTACAGTATTGCATTAATTTTTCAATTACTATATTATTTGTGCCTACATTATCAAATGTAAAAGTACGAGCTTTAGAATCACATTTAAATTCATGTAACACACCTAATAAAACTTGATAAATATTATTTCTATTATGTGGATAGTCTATTTGTTTAAATGCTATTACTTTTTTATTCATTAACCAATTATTATCAATGTAGTGTGCAGTTGCTACCATGTATCTTTTTTGGTTACAACCTGTCCATAAATCTGATGTAAAAGATACAACACCATTGTAATTATTAATATCATTAATAATAGCTTCTTTTTTAGTATTATATCTAACAATAGTATCTCTACGAAGTGTATTTCTAGAAATACTAACGTACCTTAGTTGTAGATATTTTTGGATGAATGTAGTCCAATGAGGATTGTCCACCAAGCATAGTGGAAACTCGACATTTGCTATCAATTCCGGTAGTCCTTCGTGTCGCATAAGTTCTTGTGAGTATATCCAGTTGTTGAGAACATGACAACTAGACCCGGCCCCCGGAGATCCAAGCTTGAGATGTGCCTGATTTGTATCCACACCTCCATGTTTGTATTGACACTTTTTGAAGTGTCTATTTAGATGGGTCGTGTCAATCTCCTTGTGCCAAGCAAACTTCTCCTTACAGTGTTTACACTGTGCTTTGAATTCAGGGACTCCGTTCACTAGTTTACCAGTCGGCACCAACTGAAAAAGCTGCCAGCATATAGCCTTTTGTTTGGTGGCTTTTCGTATAGTGCTAGAGCCAATGGTAGTTTCATGTGTATCGGCGTCGTCATGAACGTCTTCCAAATCAATTGGATCAGTACTACCACCAAACTGATCAATAATATCTTTTGGAATTGGAATGTCATTAAGACCACTGAAATCATTATCACTTCAGTTGTATGCCATTTGGAATAATAGAGAAAAAAAATAGGAGAAGATGAAGATTTAGTAGAACGTAGAAATTAGAAAATAGAAATGTAGAAAATTAGTAGAAGTAGAAAATTATAGCGTAATATCTAGATAATAAGATACTAGATACTAATTACTTAGAACACTAATATTGAGATTTGAGAATTTATAATAGATTGAGTATGTAATTGAATGAGAGATAAAAGATTGAAGTGTGAAAAAATGAGTTTAGAAATAGGGTATTTATAGGAAAATCATGAAAGGAAAAAAAATATATATATATATATAAAAATGACCGTTGCCAATGGTCACAAATGTGACCGTTGGATGATCATCCAACGGTCACGATTTCGTGACCGTTTTGGACGAGCCACGAGCCGAGCCGGCTCGTGGCTCGTCCTGGCTCGTGGGCAAGAGCACTGGGCTCGTCGACACGAGTCCACGAGCCAGCTCGGCGAGCCGGATCGTGGGCTTGTGTCCACGAGTCCAACGAGCTGGGCTCGTCGGACGAGCTGGCTCGTGGGCTCGTTCCCATGAGCCCAACAAGCCGGCTCGTTTTTTTGACGAGCCGAGCTCGGCTCATTTTTTTTTTCTCCAACTTGGCCCTAGCTCGTGTTCGTGGTTCGATGAGCCCGAGTTCGAGCTGGGTCGAGCTTTTACAAGCAGAGCAGACGAGCCAACGAGCCGTCGAGCCGTTTTGCCACCCCTATATATATATAGAATATCTCTTGATTGCAGGAGAGAGAATTATAAATATTTTCAAAAAACTGAAATAGTATCATAATTCGATGACTAGGAGATCAATATGATTTTGTTATATCCATTAAATATGGAATTGCAATCAATCAGGTAATTGGTGTTTTTCATGGATTATGTTGCATTGATAAAGTTAATTAGAAACTAAAATTGTTAAAAAATATGTTCTAGTATTTTTATAATAACTAATTACATGTAACAGTTTTTTAGACATATTAACATTTATTAACTTAATGGTAAAAATTATTTACTGAGAGTTTTTTGGATTTACAATGGACGCATAAGTGGATCTTCAAGAAAACCTTGATGTTTTTTCAAAATTAACACACGATTTCGCGAACTGTGAAGAAACTTTCATAGATGAACATCAGGCTATTATACTATTAAAGAAGTTAGGAATTACATTGAGTATGACAGAGATGAGCGCACTATGTATAGAACTTGTAATAATCTCCTTAAGAATAAAAAAATTTTACATTTAGAGCCAATGTCATTCTTCTAAAGGTGAAAATTTAGATGTGAGGGGTATATCAACTTATACGAATAATGGAAGTCAAGTTAAGTAGTAATAATGAGTATATAAAAAAAAAATGCCTAAAATGGTATTGAGTACATATCAATTTAAATATTTCTTGTAAAGTAGTGAGTATAGGCACAATTGTAGTAAAATTTGAAAATGGCTATGTGTGCACTTTAGAAAAAGTCAAGTACATCCCAGAATTGCCTAGAAATTTGATTTCAGTAAGATCCTTAGAGGATGCAGGTTATACTGGTTGTTACCTTTAAAGGAATCAAGAAGAATGGCCTTTATATTATTAGGACTGAGGCACTTGTAGGTTTAAAAGAAAATACAAATTTGGTTAAGGAAGATGACACCTTAAAATGGCATAATAGGTTGGCACATATAAGTGAGAAGGTCTGCATGTTTTAAGCCAGAAAGGTGTATTTTGTATAGACTTTGTTTTCAAAATTTTCATTTTGTGAGCAATGTGTGTTAGGTAAACATCATAGATTCCAATTTAAAATTGAAACTCATAAATAAATTAACATCATATACTATATTCATTAAGATTTATGCTGGCCAAATATTATTTTTATCCACACATTTCGTAGGATTCACAACTTTTATCTACTTTTTATTCACAAATTTAATACAACTCACTGCTTATAATCTACAAAAATCTTTACCAAACATATAGTTAGTGTGTAGGGGTAATAAATATTTTGTCTATAATTGATGATTATACAAAACACGTTTGGATTTAGTTGTTGACAAATAAGTGAGAAACCTTTGAAAAATTCAAACCATGGAAGATTTTAATTGAAAACCAAACATAAAATAAAATAAAGTCCCTTAAGACTGACAATGGCTTAGAATAATGCAACACTAGCTTTGTAAATTTCTTTAAACTACGTGCATTGTATGTTAAGACGTAAAATTGTCCCTTAACCATGCACTGCAACAAAATGGGATGGCTAAGAGAATGAATATGATTCTCCAAGACAAAGTAATGTGCATGATGATAAGTTCTAGCTTCCTCAAATCATTTCGGAGTGAGGCAATAATGATTGCTTGTTATCTTGTAAATTTCACCCCTTGTGCCGCATTAAATGGATAAACCCTTTATGAAATGTGAGTTTTTTTATGAAATGTGGAATAAAACTCGTGCTGATTATTTACATTTAACAACATTTGGTTGTGCTGCATATTGTCACCAAAATGAAGGTAAATTGGAACCAAGAGAACAAAAATATGTGTTATTGGTTGATAATTAATAAATGTAATTTTCTTTTGTAGGTGAAAAGCTGAGAAGCTGATAAATGTAAATTGGAACTCTTGTATCGAGGTTGAGAATGTTGAGAGGTGATACTAAGTTGGAGGACCAAAAATGTTTATCTAGAGTTGTTATTTCATAACACACTTTTACTTAAGCATTCAGAAAGAGAAACTTATCCACGTGACCAGTTTTTCACCATTGGATCAAGGACTGCGAAGGATGCATATATAAAGAGTGCGATTGGGCGTTTGCAACTGTTCATAATTCTTTGGCCTTAGAGAAAATCATCTTCTTCCCTTTCTCTCATATTGATAACCTAGGGTTTGATTTTGAGATCAATACATAGTGTAACCAGACCAAATCGGCGGATGGGCCTGGGGTGGGAGGAAAGGATTTCTCCCCGTCAACTGGGGGATTTGTTTTTCTTCTTTTTTTTTAATTGTTTGAAAACATAAAGAAAAATTAAAAAATTAAGATGGGCTGGCCAGTGCCCCAAACCGGGCTGGGCTAGCCAACAAATTACAGGCCTATGTAAATTGGGGCCAAGCTTAGACCGACCTAGTTTCATGTAGAGAAAATTAGGAACCATACCTAGTTTTTTTTTTTTTTTTTAAGAAATTTACTGGATAAATTAAAATTTTTCAATTTTATATTTTTTCAGTTAATATTACTTTATATCTATAATTTTAAATTAATTCAAATTCAAATTATGTTTGTAACTGATATGCAAGCTTATCAACAATTAATGCAACTTTGCAATTATAGTAAATTTCCAGAAATACCCTCACAATCATTTCGTCAATTGACGAGATTTTGCAAATAACAAAACTTTCCAATATTACCCTCACAGAGTCACGTTTTTCAATGTATCTTCTTCTTCAGATTTCTTCCAATGTTATCTCTTCTTCTTCTCACATTGGTAAAAGTGTAGTATCTCTAGAACAAACCAGAAATATACTAAATTAAAAATCCTCATTTTCATTCCTAACAAGATTTAGCATTTAATATTACGTTCTAGATCGCTGGAATTTCACTCAAGTTAGTACAGGTATATGCTGTTTTTTTTTTCTAAACATTTTTACATTCTGTTTTTTTGTATGTATTGAAGATCAGTGTATTTGATGTTTTTAGAGAAGTGTGACAATGGCACCATCGCGTAGCAACAGCAGCAAAACGAAACGAAAGAACGGATACAGACGTAATCTTTCATCTCAAAAAATGATTATCTGTGGCTCTCAGGCACGAAAGAAGACCCAGAAGAGAAAGAAGTTCAACCTTCCTGTGAATCAAGGAAATAAGGTTTTTTTTTTTTTTTTTTTCTGATTCATTTGAAAATACAAAAAAAAAAAAAAAAAAAAAAAAAAAAAAAAAAAAAAAAAAATCCGCAGTTGGTCACGTGTTTATTATGATCCATACATTATCAGAACACATTTTTTTTACAAGATTATTTTTTTTTCGTTGGACATGTTTCTATTTAAGATTTAGGGAGATTTATTATATTTTGTGAAAATTAAATATAATTTATACCCAGATTAAATTTACAACTGCATATGTTACATGCATGTGCCAATCTTCAAGATTATGACTATTTATGAGCTTAGTTTATTATTATAGTCATATAGGTTTACAATCTTTATTATGTTTCATAATGTATGTTTATGTCTATTGGGTGTTACATATTGCTGAAGTTTTCACAATATTTCAGTTATCTATTTTGTTTTGTTATCCTTACAATTTTCTTGACGTTTTATTCACGTTTTATTTAACCATGTTGTACTGATTAAATTTCTCTATCTTGAATTCAAATCGTGATTACAATTAGGTCCCGCGAAGTTGGAATTGTTTGTATGGTACTCGATCAATTTATCATGTGTGGAGGTTTAGTCTCAATATATTGATACATATGTTTGCATCTCTTTTATATTAATAGTGTAATATGGTTACACTCATCTTTAGTCGCATTTAGTATCATTTCTTATTGTTAATTGGTACCATTCATTGGATACATGACTATGGTACTGTTAATTGTTAATATGAATTAATAACTGTCTAGATCACTGATATTTCTGTTATCATGGAAACATATTTTAAGGTGACTATTAAGAAGGTTTGATACTTCCATGAAAATACTTTTTCATGTTAATGGATTTGACTCTTTTGTTAGTAACATTTATAATTATCCCATATGTTACTTTTAATTGTTATCATTAGAGCCTACTTGATTATGGTAACATTAAATGTTACTGTAAATATTTGTAGTTGCAAACATCATTATTATTATTTAGATGTTAAATTAAAGTGATTTTTTTTGTACCAATGTGTATGAATGGATGAATCATAGTACAGTTTTAACCAAAAAATAGTAATTGTGTGAATTTCTTTTCTAAATAAATATGTTTTAAGCTTGCACATTTGTTAATACCTTTGTTTATATGTTGTAAAGTTATTTATAACTAGTTTTAAACTAATCCATAATTAACACATTATTCTTTCTATTCTTATGTTACAGATGTGGGAACACCTAATTGACCCCAGCCAGTGGTGTCTCAGAAAAGTTAACGCATTCTCTAATGGCAAGATTTTCAGCATTCTACCTGGAAGAATGGATGAAAGGCAAAAGAGCCTATTCTTGGATACATGCTTTGGGCATTTCCTTCAGGCCAATGAATTGGTTTTAAATCACCAGCTTATTCACCAAGTTTTGCTTAGAGAAGTCAAGCAGTCAAACGAGGAAGAAATGTGGTTCAATATTGGGGGTAGTCTGGTAAGTTTCACACTAGAGAATTTCTGCATCATCACTGGGTTACGATGCAATGGAGACGATGAACGATCTAAGTTTGATGACCGATATTGTAGGATAAAAAATGAATATTTCTGTCATTTAGCCAGTATATCCCCATCAGACGTGTGTGACGTTTTTCTAAACAAACCAAGTCTATCTGACCAGGATGTAGTGAGTCTTGGATGCCTATTGCTGATCACATCCCTTATGTTTACTACCGCGTATAAGAGATCTGTTGAAGAATAGTTGATGGTCATAGTAGACTCTGAGGAAATGAACACATTTGCATGGGGCAAGGAGTTATTCAGATTTACTCTCTCATCTCTCAAATCGTGTCTTAAAAACAAGTCATTAGTAATTGAGGGCGACAGCAGACCATACATGGCGTATAGAATCAGTGGTTTTCTCATAGCATTCCAAATTTGGATTTATGAAACACTACCAGTCTTAGAAGGTAAAATTTGTACCAATGTTGGAAAACTTTGTCCACGCATTCTCAATTGGACTTCAAGGGTGGAAGGGAACTTATACACTAAGCTCAACTTGGCGAAAGATATTTTCAGCCGGCCGGATGTAAGTATTTTCAAATTCATATTATTTTTAGTAAAATAGTAACAATTATATGAATTTAGTATGTAGTTAAGAAATTATGTTAATTGAGATCATGTTTTCAAACTTAATTTTTATTTATGTAGTTAAACACTTCAGTCATAAAACCAACTGACAATGAGAGAAGTATGCCTTATACCGCTGACTTATATGTCGATAGAGATGGTCAACGGGTCGAGGATAGCGATGATGACTTCTTGTCTCATTGCAATGTATGGTCTTCACGGTTGAAAATGGATAATAAGCATGTCAATTCTAGTAGCCACAGAAAATATGATGATGTGTTGACCAAACAGGTAAATGTATATTATGAATTATTTATTAAAACTTTGATATATCTCGATGAATGCTATCTGTGTTGAGAAATTATGTGATAATTGTTTATTGCTTACCGTAGAAGATGTCAACGTCTCTTCTTCATAGCACCAATGCAAGAGAACATGACAGATCCAAATGAAAATGTGTCGTTAGTGTTCCAGACAAAAATCGAAGTCTTGGCATGAGCGGTAATGTTACACCATCCATGCTGACCACTAAAGACCAGCAAACTGCATCCGTTACTCCAGTAATACGACGCTCACCTCGACATAACACCAATCCAGTGGAGAGTGACAGATCCAAAGGAAAAGGTATCGTTAATGTTCCAATCAAAAATCGAAGTCTTGGCGTGAACGGTGATCTTACACCATCCATTCTGACCATCAAAGAGTAGCACGCTGTATCTGTTACTCCAGTACTACGACATTCACCTCGCCTCAAAAATTTTCAAAGTGATGTCGCTTCTAGTGGCCGTACAACCTACCATAAGAATGCAATTCACTTGTTATCAAGAGCATACCAAGGTGCTGATGTTAACGGAAATGTTAATGGACCATCATGTTTTCAGAATATCAAATCTTGTCAGCCGAATACGCATCAGCCCTCTACTGATGCGGCATCCAATCAGGAAGGCAAGCAAGAAATGAATAATTTTAAGGTATTGTAAATCATCATATATACTTAATAAAACTGTGTTAATGATATTCCAACTGAAATCTGTAATTCAATGTGCAGCCATGTTGCTACACGAAGGATTCAATTGTTAGGCACATCAACATGATACAGAGTACTCATGAAAAATTAGTAGCCGATCATTTTGTTCTCAAGTTTCACAGTATGAAAATTTTAGATGAATTTGGCAAGTCTATCATTGCTGATCTGGAAGCTGTGAGTGATTTTGGTAAAACGCTACAAGGGTCGCAGATAGTACATCAAACGTTGAAGGACATTCCATCTTATACAATTCCAAAGGTTACATCTTTTACTAACTTCTTGTCATCTGAAATCTGTGCTAATAATGTCTATAAGTTTTTGTTAATATTATCAGGATAATACTTGTCTTGATAAATGGAATTTCATATGACATGGGAGCAACACAAACGTGCATGGTTATCGAGCTGCATTCCAAGTCAAAGTAATGAGATCAGACGACGTCAAAAGAATTGTTGAGATAGATCTTCCTAGCTTTGATCTAGGAATTGATACACAATTTGATAATCTGTGTATTTCACTAGACGATGGACTAGTGTTGACGGAATATGATATTAGGACGATCGACTCTACGGTTGAACTTAAGGTATGATTGTCTGTTATATGTTTAATGAATTCATTATGTAGTTTTACAAATCTGATAACTAATGAATCCATATATATGCTTGAACAATTGAATGTTTGTTTCCTAAATCGGCTGATGAAAAAGTATTCAGTATATTAACACATTTGCCTTGATGCAAGTTGGGGAAACTGGGATAAAATGCCCATGAAGCTGATAAGAGGGTGACTATCATCAGCAAAAAGCGTCGATCCAGCAATCAAAATCAAGTATCAAGCGAGAAATGTCCAAGTGAGCCGGATTATGGTTCACCAACCGACATTCTTGATGATGACGTGGTCTTTAGTGAAGAGGATTTCAAGAATATTGACGAATCTGTTCAGAAGGTTTGCAATTCTTTCCAAAAAGTTGACACAATTGTTGTAATTTAATTGGGAATGCAGATATCGCTGAATACCCAACGTTCGTCTTGTATTAAGTATTACTTCAGATTTGTAATGTCATGTTCATCGTCTTAATTTGACAGACAATTACACCTATTCCTTTTATCGTCGAGGAAGGAATTAACACTGAACCTCTGCCCAAGCGCATATCCAGACCTGCTGCATGTCTCCAGTCCCCGTATGTCAGAAGCTTTCATTCGCAGGGCAACGGGAGTCCTGTTGACAATAATATTTCATTCCAGTACATTTTTTGTTTGGATGCACCTGATAGATATGATAATAATGCATTCAACAATTGGTATAGCAAAGGGCTACACCCTGGTAACAAGTGAGTAAAATAGTTGTTAACATTTAACACATTTAAGGGTTACTACTACAATTATTTTATTTCGTTTCTTATTTGACCAATATAATTAAGTTGAAGAAATTTCACAAGGATCATGCCAGAATATCACCTGCCATGGATATTGGTCCGGTTCACATTGTTTCCAAGATGTGGTGGTACGACTTGAAGCAGGTTGGGGTACCACTGAATGATGGAGTAAGTTTTATGATTAACGTGAATCATGTGTTATTATTTCTCTTAACAAATCTGCACTTATTAAATTTGTTTGAAATTGGTGCAGTACATTGACGCAATGTTTTATTTCATGAGAATGAGGTTCAAATACAGAAATGAGAAAGACATGAGGACCACAACAACTGACTATATTTTTTACACCAAGATCAAAGGCATGTATGATAACTTCAAGAAGGACAATAATTCAATTGACAAGCACAGTTCTTTAATTTCATATCTGACTGGTCACAAGATCTGGTTTAACACCCATTGGGGTTAGGTTAACCATGTCTTCATTCCGATTTTTATGGATAAACGTGCGCACTGGATTCTAGTTCACTTTGACATTAACAACTGGCACTTGGATGTGTACAATTCTTCGTTCAAGACAATCAGGGATTCTACCGTGTTTGATGCTATCGATCCTCTGCAAAACATAATTCCTCATCTGATACGTCAATCAAAGGTGCTGAATTATGTTCCACCTGAATTCTCACTGTCATGCAGGATGCGTAAAGATATTCCGCACCAAGCTAATGGGTAATGCTCAAATATTTATTATATAGTTTATAAGGATTTATTAAATATTGATTTATGTTTAAGTAGTAATAAATTCATAGGAGCTGATGAATGGATACATTTATTATACATGCAGGGGCGACTGTGGAATTTTTGTAGTCAAGTATGTGGAGTACATTTTCATGAAGAAGATTAACGAAATGCCGAATGATTTTGATACCGGATTGGCGTGGCACAACATGGCAGTGCAACTGTTCAAGTATTCGGTGGAGAAACCCGACATAAGATTGCCTGGAATATGCTAGTAGCAGGGTTTCACGTTACCGGGCAGTGGTGATACGTTTTTGACTAACTGTATCCATTCAAACAATGTTACTTTTAGTTTTGAATAGTATCATTATGTTGATGAAATTTTGGATCTTTATGTTACCTTTCAGTTTTTTGTACAAGGTATCTCATGTTTTTACTTCGGTTTTACGTCATTAATATTATAGCTTGTATTGTTATGGATTTTAGCATTTCAATCAATTTCTCATTTGAAACAAGTCAATATTAGTATTGGTTAGAGCATGACAGATGATAACTTATACATTGTGACGTTTCACGAAGTATCTGATATTAGGTACAATCAAATTAAATAACATGATACATATAGTTGAAGGCAAACTCACGTGCATAATTAACAACCAGGTTGTTAATTGAAGCATACTCCTTTGCATCATTAACAATCAGGTGGATAATTGTAAATTCATTGCCAATTTTCTAAATCATCCATTTCATTAATAATTGGTATGCAAAACAGACATAGTACACATGGAATGCAATTCCCATACAACACATTTCTTCCATGTCAACTCATTTATGCACATGCAACGCCCATACAACACAAATTAGGGTGATAATCAAATTAATAAGACTGATATGTTTGAGTTACATGGGTAACAAATTTTTATATTCTCCAGAATCTTCATACATTATCAAACATAAATAGGATGACATTAAGACTTCTTACGAACAAATTGTTTACTTATAAGCCACATATGGCTATTATTCAAAACAATCCAATAATCTGTCAAAAAATTAAATTACATTATCAATCCTATTATATCATTGAATTTGTACAAATAGATTCTTCTGTAGCAACACGTTTATTCGTTTCCCTGCGTAGAAAAAATTCATTATCAATCATTATATTAAATTATATTAAACTAATAGACATGAATATGTGGACTTGATTACCTCCAAGTTATTACGAGTGGTTGCCATTCTTTTCCTTTCCTTGATAGCTTTTAACTGTGCTGGGTTTTTGCATCTTGTTCTGTTGTGACCGTATTCTGAACAACGACTACATCTTGATGATCTCTTCACCTCGGATACTGAACGAAATCTTTTTTCATGTGGTCTCCCAGATCTTCTCTTTGATATAGGTGCCAACACTACCATTTTCTCAACAACATCCGGTACATTCCAGTCAGATTTATTCCCAAGAGGATAAATTGTTCCGCTATATGCTCCACGATATGATTCCTTGCTAAAATAAAGTGAGCAGTAGTCGTACACCGACAAGTTATTTTTACCGAGTACCACTATTGCATGTGGACATGGTATTTCATCAATTTGAAAACGTCTGCATGAACAAGATCTCTCATCGATCCTCACCATGTACGACGTTATTCCGTCGTTAACTTGATACATACTATCACTTGATGGTAACACCTGTTTGAAATCAATTAACAAATAAAAAGGAGTTAGGAGATCTAATGTATACAAATATTATATATCTTATTTTTACAACACAATCGTGAATAACAAAAATCTAAAAATCATTGTTCAAAAGTAGAATATTATTAAATACCTCCATTGTTACTGATTTCATTGACCTGTCTCTCATTATATTCTCATACCTAGTTCCAAGTCTTGTGAAAGTGAACTTTGCGTCATTTGAATTCTTGAAAAACCACCTTTGCATTGTACATCGCATAGACACGAACAAGGCTTCTATAGGGAAGTTTTTAGCCGATTTGGTGACTGAATTAACCGACTCTACAATATTTGACGTCATTGTCGAGTACCTATTTGTAGTCATATAAGCCCTGGACCACCTGTGATACCCTATATCATACTATAGCAATATAAAGTTATATCTATAGTTTATATAAATGAATTGTATATGTATAAGTTAATACTTTATTTATTGAATAACTTACAAGGTATCCCAGTATACAATTGTCAATGATGTCCAAGAGCCTTATTTGTGTTTCAAATTCAGCCTCCATGTATGCTCTGGCAGCTGCGTTGAATGGCTGCCTAATGAACTTGCCTTTCTTACCAAATTGCGTCTTCAAATTCTGAAACAGATGATAACAACAGACACCATGCAGTGCTTCTGGGTAAATGTTTTCAGCAACATTTTTGATACTACCATGCCTATCAGAAACGATAACTAGACCCTCACGCTCTCCATACGCTTCTTTCAGTCTTAGTAGGAACCAATCCCATGAATCATTATTTTCTGAATCTCCCACACCAAATGCAAGTATGAATATGTTGTCGTTTGCATCTTGTGTACATGCTGTGAATAGCGTCCCTCCATAACTTCCCATTAAAAATGTACCGTCAACCACAATGATGGGCTTGCAATATTTCCATCCTTCAATAGATGCTCCCAATGCGACAAAACTAAACATGAATCTGTTACTTTCGTCTGTTTCTATCCTCGTATACGAACCTGGATTCTTTTTCTTAAGAATATGTAGGTACGCCGGTAGCCTCCTATATGAAATCTCAGGATCTCTCCTAATCATCTCCAATGCACGCTCACGAGCTCTCCAAGCCTTCTCGTAACTAATTGATACCCCGTAACTTTTCATCATATCCCTTATAATATCATTTGGGGTGTAAACTGTTCGTGCAGACACAAATTTGTATTTGATGCAATTTGCGACAACTGAGCATGTTGCTTGTCTATGATCTCCCAATGATACGTCCAATGAGCAAGTGTCACTACAAGACGGAAGACCTTTACCGACTAAACAATTTAGTCGGCCATATTGTAAACTCCGTCGGCGAATATTATTGCGGACTGACATTTTTTGGTCGGCAAGATAGTCGGCGAAAGCCTGTCGGCGAATCAAATTCCGACTAAAATATATTTTAGTCGGTAAATATCATCGCCGACCAACTATTTTGTGGTCGGTGTTATATTAACCGACTAAAAATTACTGTAGTCGGTGAATATCATCGCCGACCAACTATTTTGTGGTCGGTGTTATATTCGCCGACTAAAATTTTTTGTAGTTGGTAAATATCATCGCCGACCAACTATTTTGTGGTCAGTGTTATATTTGCCGACTAAAATTTTTTTGTAGTTGGTAAATATCATCGCTGACCAAAAAATTGTAGTCGGTGTTATTCTCGCCGACCAAAAAGTTTCTGTAGTTGGTAAATATCATCGCCAACTACAAAGAATGTGTAGTCAGTGTTAATTTCACCGACTAACATTGTTTTTAGTCGGAGAAAGGTATCTCAGACCAAAACTTTGTGGTCGGCAATTATGTACTGAGTTTTTTTTTAAAATAATTAATTTTATTATAATTATGCAAAGATGTTACAATTTATATCTAAATACAATAAACGTTAAATTTCAAAATACAAGTTATCAATTTTTGTATTGCCAAATGTATGTTTACTTACATAAAAAAGAACCTGCACCTATACAAAAATGTTTTAACATCAAAACTAAAAGAAAAAGAAATTGGAGCTATCCACCATTTGCCTTTGTGGTGGGTGATCTTCCATAAATCTATTTTGTCTGGTCTACCATTGCATGTGTCCTGAACAAATGGATAATAAGATCCACTCAATAGGCAATTTTTAAATAAATATGTAATTGGTAATATATGAAACAACACATAAATGGATATACATTTCATTCCCACATGATAACTAGATAGTTTAAATTATATTGGATGTTTTTTGATCGAGTTCGAAACATAAATACCTCTAAATTTTGCATAGTCAGTTGGTTAACAGTTGTTGCTAACATGTTGTAAAATATATAAAAAAACATGAAGATCATAAATACCACTTCTTATAAATGGTTCTGGGCATACAAAGTCTAAGATAAATAAGCACACAGATAGAAGACCAAGAACCAAATCTATCATGTAAGTGTATGTACAGACTACACAGTGAGACCAAGGAGAGATTCTTATAGCTGCTAATTTTTGGCAACAAATCATGGCATATTCAGTTTGTTTGAAGAAGCTACATGGAAATAAATCGTGCATGTTTCAAGAAAATAAAAACTTACATGTCTAAACAGAAACCTATAGTATTGACCACCTTGCTATGGAAGTGGAAATGATTTACAATTTTGGCCTTACTCCTTCAAAATAAGAAGTGAAAAGGGCAGATACATTTCTAAACCAGAAGCAAAGTTCGCAGTTCTTGCTTGATATGGAACAAAAGCAGAAAAAGAAAGGCCAGACTGAACTTTCTTAAGAATTAGCATTGTTTTGTGTGGATTCACTTAGGTCTGCAACTACTTCAGACATTTTTCCCTATAATTATCACTTCACAGTTATTATAATGCCCAGACAACCCAACAGTCAACAAATATCATCATCAAGCCATTTCCTAAAGTTACTGTTCACAACCTAAGCGGTGTTTGGAAGCCTTCATATTCTTTAATGGTGAAAAAATGCAGAGTTCAACTTGCAGAAAAGGGGAACAATGAATCTTCTAGTACTTGTAGATTTCATTAGAACCATGCATGAACCATGAGATAGTTTGATGCTCCAAATGAGAGAGTATGCCTTATATTTTGTTGGTTAACCATGATTCTAAGATATGCATACATATAATGATGTATATAGAGAGATTTTTGCTACTTCAATAAGCAGGTTTGGGAGGTACATAAAAATCAATAGCACATTGACCTATGCAATTTAACATGTAAAGACAGTATTCTCAAGCATAAACCATTTCACAAGAAATTGCAGAAAAGATAGGACCCACTAACCTTTGCCAACCCAGCAACCCTTTTCTGTTTTTTATTCTTCGTAGACCCTGACTTGGAATTACTGATTGAAGATATGCTAACTGTTAACCCAATTTTCTTAGGCTTCTGTAGCATTTGAAAGGGAAAGTGAAAAATTCATACAATCATCACGAAACATCAAACAATTCCACTCTCAGTATTATCAATGGAAAAGCATACCTTGGCATCATGGTTGGAGTGATCATCTGCCTCACCATGAACTCCATCAACATGTTTGTCTTTCTGTTTTGAGGATCTGGATTTCTTCTCAATAGATGAAACCAACAAGTATGACTTTGCAGGTTTGACATTATTTTCTTGCATAGATTTGTCTCCTGAACCAGTTTGAAGCTCCAAGTCTATTTTGGTAGAGTCGACCGAGAGTTTCTCTCGATTTAAATCGGTTGGCATCATAGAACCCTTTGAAGCAATCGTCAAGAGAGACCTGTGACCTTGGGCAGACGATGATCTCCTACGTTTTGGTACAGGAACATTAGTTGATTCACCAAAAGTCGTCTTCCTCTTCTGAAGCTTATGATCACTTCTCCTTTTCTTATGAACATATTCATTCCCATTGCTTGACTCGAGCTTGCTAGTTATGCCCAAGTTATCCAAATTTATTTCCTTCACCACTTTCAAAATATCAAAATTATTTTCATTATCCACTTCAGCTGGTGCAGACTTGTTCTCCACCTCTTTTCTTGCCTTAGCTTTTAGACGTTTCATCAACTTTCCCAAAGGCATCTCACTTCCCTCTGTTCACTGTCCTTCATGGCCTCGTCCTCTACAATTTCTGAATTAACCTGAAGTTAACAAAAGACCATAAAGTTAATTTTTCCAGAAAGTACAAATCACAAAGAAAAACAAATTTTTTATTAGGCAGATGATATGATTTAATTCTTACAATTCCATTAGCTTCCAACTTACAAAATAAAAGGCTTTTAAATTTCTTCAAAACTGAATTCTTCCCCCAAAATCAAAGCACCATGTCAGTTTACGCACAACTAGCTTTCCTCTTTCCAATGAGACTATTTTTGTTTGGAAACACATACCAAACCAATTCTAAATCATCTTGAAATGCGAAAACATAACTTGTCCTAGCATGAGCCTGATTCCAGAAACTCCTGCTATTAAAATCTCCTGCTTTAGCTGATATTATATTTTTTATCACAGGTTTATTTGGTGCATTAATAGTAGAACTCCATATTTTCAAAAGGATCTGTTATTTTATAAGTTTCCAATGTCTAATACCTTAGCAGGAAGTTCCAGATTCTCATTAGATATTTGCATTGCATACTGGAGACGTCTTCATTTGCCTTACAGAGAGATCCTCAACAAGAGAAGTTTAGGTAGCTTTGGTGAATCAGCCTTTGAAGGAGATCTACTCTCTAATAGTTTGGCCCAACTAATTATATGAAATGCTAAATAAAAGTACATCAACTAGCTTGTAGATATGCATAACATGTATAACTTACCCCCATAGCCTGTGTCCTGTGTGTTAAGGAAGGATCTCGAACCAGAACAATGGCCATGTGTCAACTTGGACCTATTCGTTGTATTCCTTTTTGATTTTTTCTAAAATAGCCAATATATAAAATTGTCGTTATACATAATCAGGGAAAATTAGCCAATTGTCTTCCACTTTGAATCATCAAAATAACCAAAATGAACATACAGAAAAGCAATTGGTTACAGATTAAAACCAAACTTGACAATATGAAAACCCTTGTATACTTCAGAACACTCATTACGTCAACAATTGATCAGAGGAGTACCATTTCTGGAGTAATGTCTTTTGGTGTTGCACCAGGACTTGCAAATACACTCTGAAGCAAAAATTTGTCCTTGAATTGCAATCAGAAGGAGCCTCCTTCTGTGCTTGCATTGTTACTACAATTGAAGACACAGAGAAAACAAAATGAAAAACAAACTTTTAAATATATCAGCAGACAAAATCGTAGATTGTGTTACTAAATTATAAATCAATTTAAATTCCAAAAATAATGTCACCTTCCCTATTACAAATGCCATAGTCAAAATTTTCAAATAGTATTTCATATAACAAATTACCTCCCACCACATAACCATTCAAATCTCTTCCATCAAAAATTTTAGTTGGACTCGTCTGAAAAATCAATTCTCTGGCTTTAATGTTGCTTTTGAATTTCCATTTCTATATACGCAAAAGCGCAATTCCCCTACTTCCTGATACATAATTCCTAAATCAATTTGCACTTGTTTCCAATTTAATTCAACCCAAAACATGCTTATAAGTTCAATGCTCTACTTTTGACACTTCATAATCAGGAAACAAACTAGGGATAAATGTTAACTAAATCAAGAATCTACTGTGCAACATTCAGTTAGTAATTCATCAGATATCTTCAAGAAAAGAGATCGTAAAATCATTTCTTCACTTATTGAATTTTCTTTTCTCATTTGCTTTTTCAAATTTTGACAGTTACTCCACTATTCTGACAACAATTCTTCCAAAAATCAAATGAAATCTAATTTTTAGTCACAATTAAAGCTACACAATATTTATAGTCAAAATTACAGAAAACAGACATCATCCTCCCGGAAAATCATCAATTACTTCAAACTTTTCCCAACAAACAACTTCAAGAACCAATCTTTTTTCCAATTAAGAATCGAACCCAGTCACAAGAACAAGAACAATATCAAAAACTAAATACACATCACATTCAAAACTAAAAAACAAAGTCCAGATCCCAAAATCCTATACACACGATGAATAACGATAATTACAGAAAACCCAAAAATTTTGTGAAGGGCAAAGGTCATCAAAATGAACAGATCCTTGCCTTCCCAAAATCATTTATTTGTTCCATTTAACTAATACTATTTACAAAACAATACCAAAAAAAAAAAAAATCGAGCTTGACCGAGAATTGAAGAGTAGAGGCAAAACCCATAAGGGAAGAAAAAATAAAAAATTCTCAAATTGACTAAGAAGGTACCTTGAATTTCTGGAGTGAAGTTTTGAGAAGATGACCGGAGACGGCAATAGAGCAAGGGCTCTGGACAAAATACATGTGCCCCTTCTAGGTTTCAACAAATATATGTAGAATGGAAAAAAAATAAAAATTAACAAACATGCTGGTGGCTGGCAACTTCGGACCACGCCAAGGAGCAAAACGGCAACAAAGGAGGATGAGAGAGATATAGAATGATCATTAATGTGCCGAGGAGGAGATGGCAACAATGGAGAAATCCTGTGGAGGTTGAGAGAGAATTTAGTGAGAATGGAAGACACGTGAATGGGCCATTAGTGAGCCCGCCATTAATTCCCCCCCCCCCCCCCCCCCCCCCCCCCCCCAAATTGGCTAACTAATAATGTACACAGTCAGCCCAAAACTCTAGAAGTCAATAATACCCCGACCCAATATGTAGTCGGCAATTACTCCCTATTAATTTCTTAAATGCGCAAAAATTTCTTCCTAATTTTTTGCCGACCACAACTACACTAGTCGGCATTACGTCCTTCCCCGATTAGACTCATGGTCGTTGAATCCCTTATTGGTTGACCAACCACCTTCCCCGACTAGACTCATGGTCGTTGAATCCCTTATTGGTTGACCAACCACAATTCCAAATTTTTTGGGCGACTAATTAAATACTTTAGTCGGTAAATGATGTTTTGCCAACCAAATTTTTCGTAGTCGGTAAATTTAAATTTTTTTGGCGACTAGTTAAATACTTTAATCGGTAAATGATGTTTTGCCGACCAAATTTTTCGTAGTCGGTAAATTTTAATTTTTTGGGCGACTAGTTAAATACTTTAGTCTGTAAATGATGTTTTGCCGACCCAATTTTTGGTAGTCGATAAATTTTAGTCGGTAAAAGTCTCCCTTCTTGTAGTGTGTGTATATTCTTAATTTTCCTAATTTTGAACATTGTTGTATTGCCAAGTATTGATGCTCTAAGACCCCATTGACAGTTATCATCCAAGCACTTCAGCACGTACTCATTCTTATCTGATTTGTATACTTTCAATTGAAACCTGTAATGAATTGCATGCAAAGCTACACTCGTTGTTAACAACTCATTATTCTTGAAAATTGCACCAGTCCTAACATTCTTTATACTAGGACGGGAGATTATATTGACATCAATCTCATCAGTAAATTGCTCTGCACATGCTGCACTTTCACAAATATCATTGCCCATCTCTTCGATTGTTGGCAACATTAGTTCATATGAATTCTCTAAACACCCATATGTAGATTTTTGGGACGTATTTTCGTATGTGATCATGTAGTTATTAGCACTTGAAACTTGAATCCCAAAGTTGTCTGTTCTATCTTCATTAGATGCTACCATTTCAAACTCTACACACAATGCAAATTTATTCAAATCATATTCATTCTTCTTGATCTGTATAAAAAAAATACAAAGAACTATCATTACATATTTTTATCATGGGACCATTCCCTAAAACTTGATAGTGAACGGTTACGGCATACTGTGAATGGTCTCTTTTCAACTCCACCAGTATCATATCAACTAACTTCTTATAACTACAATCCAATGATATGACTAATCCAATAATCGAGTAATCATTGTAACTGTGTGACTCATCCCACCGACCATCGTAATGCACCAAAACATTTATGGATCCCATTACCTGCACCATATTCATACTATTGATCAAACATATCCTTTAGATGTACATGATACATGTTAACTTTCAGATATCAAAGTAATGCATGAAATTAATCGGTTACAACAAGCTGTGATAATATAATCATTGTTAATCAAACAAACTCTATAAACCATCTAACAATCTATTCCTACAGGTCAAATATCATTGAACAAATAACTAAAATGTGTTGCCAAATTCATAAACTAAGCAAATTTAAATAAGAACGATATATATATATATATATATATATATATATGTGTGTGTGTGTGTGTGTATATAATTTTGGATGATATAGTATCAAATATTCATAATTACACCAAATATTTGCATTTCACTGAAAACCCAACCTCAAAACCCAATAATACCAAATGATACTGCAAAATGAAAAATGCTTTTCAGAATTATTACCTAGAATAGTGATTCCGAACATTGCTTCTTCCTCTGATAACGTTTCTTCTTTTTAGAAGATTCCAGATTCTATGGACACAATCAAAAAATAAAAAATGTACTTTCTTCAAAAAATTGGATAATGTGATCCATGGCATTTCATACTCATTCATGTTGATGGAAGAATGATAATATTTGTCTTACATTTTCATTTAAGATTTCTTACCGAATATTGGAATCATCTGCTCGTTCTTCTTCTCAAAAAAACGGTGGGCTAGGTTTTCTTATTTCCAGAAAATGGTTGTATTTGACATTTGACTCCAGATTCTGCTACCGTCGTATTCGGGAAACCAAATGATGAATACTAATTCTATATTAACATCGGTATGGATTATTTTGGTAAATTGCTGTTGATACTCACTGATGTTGAATGGAGATGATTCAGTTTGGAATTTAGTAGAATATTTGGCTGATTTGTTGCAATCCATTTATAACTGATGGAACTGCTTTTTGTTAAATGATTAAACCACATGTAATATACAGGTATATATATATATTTTTAAATGATTAAATTATGTAACTGCTTTTTGTTAAATGATTAAATCATGTGCAATCCATTTGGCTGATTTGTTGCAATCCAGTAAAATTGAATGCTTTCGGCTGAAAACAGGTAGATATATATTTTTTTAATCCATCCAGTAATATTATAAATTAATAGTGTATCTTACCCATATATGTAAAAAACCCTTTCATGTATGGCTTGTCTCATGTTAGGTCTGGCCAGTCCATTTCCCACCTCTAGTAGTGGTGGCCATTTGTGATGTGGTGGTGGTGGTTGTTGTTGTTTCTTGTACTCTTTATTTTTTTAGGGGTTTTTTCGTAAATAACCACAATAAATAAAATATTTCTTAAAATACTTGTTACATTTGTTATTTTAATTATAATAAATGTGTTACATTAGTTAATAACAAACATAACAAATGTAACAACAAGTGTTACAGAAATAAAAAACAATATTTTTAGAATTAAAAAAGTTAGATATTATTTTTTAAATTATTTTATATTTTGTAGTATATGATGAAATTATCACTTTTTTTTTTTTTATCAAGGTTTCTAGTGCAAGAGCATATCCACTAAGTGTGGAGCTCAACAGAGAGTAGACTTTGATAGTCAAACAGCGAGGCCTAAGGGCAAAACACGTCTTGGTCTTCTCATCTTGTGATTTTGTTGGTTGCGAATTTAATGTTCTAGTTTATTTGTGTTTCATGCTGTGCTTTGTGAACTCTAAATAATAATAGATATACTAAAATTTAGGATTTGTTCGGTCTAGTTTTTTTTTTCAAAAAATGAATTTTTTTGGCTACTTTATTAATTTTTCAAACTTTTTTGTAGTATAAAAAGTATGAAAAGTAAAAAATAGTAAGCAAAGAAAATGGGAACTGAACAAGCCCTTAATATAAGAAAAAAAGAAGAAATCGACATAAAAATCAATTTACTCCTCAAATTTGCTACAATGGTGTACTTTATTAATAAACACAATTTTTTTTTATACAAATGACATCAATTTAGGGCTTGTTCGGTAGAGTTTTTTTTTGGGAAAAAATGGGTTTTTTTGGTTACTTTTTGACTTTTTGACTTTTTTTATAGTGTAAAAAGGGTTGAAAAGTCAAAAATTGTAGGCAAAAAAATGGGTTTTTTTGGAAAAAATGGATACCGAACAAGCCCTTATTTAATATCCTATTCACAGTAATAAAAATCAATCGACAAAATACTTATAAGTATACAAATAACATAAAGTGAAGAATTTAATTGCCCTGTGAATCTTATTTCCCGTTCTTGTTCTACCACGAGTTGAGGGGTGGAATACTTTGTTCATTTCGGAAGAAATTAGCGGGATCAACTTTGGTTTTCACTTGAACCAACCTGTTGAAATTATTCTTGAAATATTTGATCCCCCAAATGCTGGCTTGTGCATAGCTTGTATTGTCATTGTTATTAACTCCTATATCAAGATCTCTATAGTTGATATATGCAGCCCTTGGAAATCTTGACACATAAGGAGCCATGTAACTGTAAAGCTTTCTAATCCAATTTATATAGTTTTGTGTTGCCTCTACCTCTTCTTCTTCCCAATACACCAAGTGCTGGATTTTGTACAAATTACCAGCTCTGTGAGGAAATGGAATTGCAGATTCTGAAATTTCATCCATTCTTCCACCATATGGACTCAAGATCATCTCAGCTTCCTCGGCTTCATCTTCCAAAAAAAATTTCCATATCCCTTCGAGCCCATTCTTAGAAATAGGTTTCTGAACATAGTCGGATTTTGCTTTGAAGTATCGTACATTTGGCTGAGTCCTGTTCAACAAGACATCGCGTGATTCTATGGGAAACCCGGCAAAATATAGGATTGATTCTATCCAACTCATTTCAGTGCAATCTTCTCTCTGCAAACCCAATTCCGGGAAGCTTTGTTGCATCAGTGGAAGCAATCTGTTTATTCCCCCAAGAAACAGTGACTGAAATGTAGCCTGTATAGTTCTGTTGCTTTCTTCGCTTGAATTCACCCTTCTTATAAGGATTCTAATGAACAAATCTTCGTCAAATTTGTGTGCTATATATTGCCATCTGTGAACAATATTTGTTGCATTTTGATCCAAAATTTTGTCAATTGTAAATACAGTGACTTTTTCTGGAACATCCACCAATTGTATCTTCCAAGCAAGAATGACTCCAAAACTAGCACCTCCACCTCCTCTTATGGCCCAGAAGAGATCGTCACCCATGGAAATTCTGTCGAGAATTCTTCCATTCACGTCAACAATGCGCGCATCAATTACGTTATCTGCTGCAAGCCCATATTTTCTTAACAATGCTCCATACCCTCCTCCACTGAAGTGCCCACCAGTGCCAACTGTAGGGCAAACACCAGCAGGAAACCCCAGGGTTTGACTTTTCTCTGCAATTCTATAGTATAGTTCGCCGATTGTTGAACCGGCTTGAACCCATGCAGTTTTGTTCTCAGCATCAATGCTTATTTCCCTTAGGTTGAAAAGATCAAGAATGACAAAAGGGACTTCTGATGCATAAGAAAGTCCTTCATAGTCATGGCCACCACTTCGAACCCGTATTTGCATACCATTTTCTTTGGCACAATATATGACAGGCTGAATCTGGGATTCATGCACCGGGGTGACAATGACTAATGGTTTGGGTGTCGTTTCTGATGTGAATCGTAGGTTTTGTATGGAGAAATTTAGGATGGATGAGTATGAAGTGTTGTTTGGGGTATAAACAATGTTAGAAATGGAGGTGTGATTGTTTGATTGAAGTGACATACATTGAAGAAAATCATCATGTCCATCAGAAGAAACTGCTGATGAACACAAAAAGATTACAAGAAAAGCAAATAAAAGGGAACAAATGTTTGGAGTCTTCATCATTTAATGTAAGGCTGATTAATTTGTGTATTGCAGAGCATAAACATGTTCAATTTATAGCGTCATGAAGGAGCATACTTCTTTTGAAACTGTGAATATTAATGTGAACTTAAGGTTTGAAAAATTCCTGTTATAATTACAAATGTCTGAACATTATTTTGTTCATTTACATTATTTTTCCTATTTTTGTATTTGGAAGAAAATTATGTTTGCATGGTGTACAGAAGACTAGTCTTTTGAACAGTTAGTGCATATAATTTTGTATTTGAATTTTCTAGAATGTAGAAGTCGTATATTTCAATGTTTTATACGTTGACATTTTGTTTTATAAAACCTACAAGTTGAACTTTCCTTGAATTTATATAGCGAATATCCATGTTATTCGCTTCTCGAACGAACGAAATAATATAGTGATAATTTTGCTACATACTTGATTTTTTTATTAAAATTCCATAATTATAAAAATAACAAATGTATCACACATTTTTTATAAAAAATATAACAAACGTAACAAATGTAACAACAAGTGTTGCAAAAATTAAAATAGTATTTTTAGAAAGAAAAAAAAAAGTTAGATAATATTTTTAAATTATTTTATATTTTGTGGTTAATAGTAAAACTATCCCGAAGATATATTTGAAGAGACTAAAATCTATAATCTGTAACAATTCAGAATTTGATATATGCAAGCAAAGATTATTTTATGCTGACTGACCATTAATTCTATGTTTTCATATACAATGTTTATTAATCTGTAATCAAGTAAGATTGTAAATCTTATGATGCTCTCATATATTTATTCAGCTTATGACCTTTCGACTAAGTATTTTTGTCGTCTCTTCGTCATTCACTTGCAAATTATTTGTGACAATATTCACAAATTTTATTAGCTTGAGCCCTAAAAGATTGCAAGAAAATACTCGCCAAAAACTTTCAGTGCAAATTTCAAGAATTGCCTGGTTAATGGCTAATCAGAATTTTCAATGTAGGAAGGATCCGGGAGGTTAGGAAATTTAATTACAAAATTTCCAGAAAAGTCAATGTGTTGAGGGTCAAACCCTTCGAATTCTTCAAGCCTCTAAGACCCTCTAGATTGAAGGAAACTAGATTTTGTACGGTCGTGTACTTTATTTCATCTTTATCTAAATGGAAGGAAAGATAAATCCAAATTCAACAATATTTTGTTGATGTAGTTTGGGTGTTTTAAGAATTATTCATGTATTTTAATTTTGAAATACCTATATTGTAATTAATTGTTTTTTATTTAATTTAGTCAAACCAGCTTTAGGATGGAACATTAATTAATAAAAAATGAAATAAAAAAATAGGAGGATTCAACAAAAATTAGTGTTCTAAAAAGTTTACCTAAGCACTAACTGCACACTTAGTCATGCCCCACGCCTCTTCCTCCCTTATATACGAGCAGTGGCCTCCATGTCTCGATTAGGACATAGACGTGCATGTAATTAGGCAATCAACTGTATCTTTTAATCAAAAACTGCGTACTTAGTCGCGCCTAGGTGAATATATATATATATATATATATATATATATATATATATATATATGGGCAAATAACACTGGGGGTCCCAAACCTTTGAACCTTGTAACAATAGGGTCCCAAACCTACAATGACTAACACCCCAGATCCTTAACCTTTAAAAAACTCACGATCAAGGTGTTTCTGTTAAAAAAAACCGTTAGTTTGATCGTTAAATGGTCAAAAATTTCTTAAAATAACCAAATTACCCTTTTAACATCAGACAGTTTGTGAAGGACAGCTGAAGAGCCAAATCCAACTACAATTAGTATCTCCCATCCGTCTGCTACGCCCCACTCTTCGAAGACCACAACCTCCTTTACCGCCACCTGACTTCTCCCTTAATCCACTGCTTTCTCCATTGCTAAAATGGCCGAATCTACCTCAGGGTTCGAGGGATTCGAAGGAAGATTCGAAGGAAAGTAGTAGTCTCCCGAGATCGAGCTCTCACCAAAGCTACTCTCACTCGATTGCCTCTGTAGATCTATCGACGGCGAGAATACCACCGCTCCGATCCGGCTCTGCGTAGGCTGTGGTAACAATTGGTCGTCGGGAATTTGACATAATAATGTATAATTTACCAAAAAAAAATTCTGAACTCAAAACCCTAAAACCTGCCATGGCTGAGCTTTGTGAAACTTTTATTTTACCTCTCCATATTTTTTGTTCTTCTCCTATTTGTTCTGGTGGTTGTTGTTTAAAAGGGTAAATAGCACCGATAGGTTAATGGGTTTTTGTTAGTGGTGATGGGCAGCGGCAAATTTGGTTGGAGAATTTCATGTACCAGTGCCAATTCATCAAGATCAGTATTTTCAACCCAAAATGGAACACCCTATGAACCATAAGCACGATTTTCTCCCGTATTTTTTGAAGGATAATTAGGAAGTTGTTTGATTGAATGAGGATTGAAGTCCGAAGATACATAAGCCATACCAAAATCTCTTAGTTCAGGTCTATACTTCACAATCTGCCCCTCAATGGACGACTCGGATGTACCTAACTCATAAATAGCCCTTCTTCTTCTTGCCGTTGCCGAAACTGGAGCCGGATCCGTTCTTTTTCTTGCCCTTTTTTTTTTGTTTTTTGTTTTAACTTGAAAAGTGTAAATTGGTCATTTTAAGTAAATTTTAACTATTTAACGGTCAAATTAACAATTTTTTTAACAGAAAAACTTTGGTCGCGAATTTTTTCAAAGATTAAGAATCCAGGGGTTAGAAATGAAAAGTTCAAGACTCCATCATCACAAGGTTAAAAGGTTCAGGACCCTCAGTGCTATATATATATATATATATTTGAATTCTATCATCTTTTGTCAATATTTAGCAAAAGTCGTAAAAGATTGCAAGAAAATACTAACACTTGCCAAATTTCAGGAATTGATTACACTTTTAAATATATATTTGGGAAATAGTATATTTGATTTCTGACATTTTAAAAATATAAAAGATATATCCCCAACGTTTGAAGAAATAGGCATAATAAATTTTTTACAAAGAAATTGTCAACCCCTTTAAATAAACAAAAATGAAAAAATAAAAATACAAGAAAAATGAAAAAGAAAGAATAGAAAAATAACCAATTGTATCCATAAAAAATAAAACATAACAATGATGTTATCTTCTTTATCTTCGTGTGGTTGGCTTCAAATAAATTTTGGGATTTTTGGGGTTCGACAAAGATGTCGTCTTCGTGTGGTTGGCTTCAAATAATGTGTTGTCAGTGTTCACTATCTTGAGCAAAGATCAAGGAGTCCAACAAAGTCTGTGCAAGATTATTGAAGAGTCGTTGGACTTATGACATCTATTGGCAACTTGCAAAGTCGAAATGTGGTAAATCATCCTTCATATGGGGCGACGGGCATTGTAAAGAATAAAAGGAATGCGAGGATAAATATGAAATTTCTTCATATAATCATAAAACAGCTAAAGGAGGCTTCAGAAGATTCACATGTGTTTTGGGCTATCAAATGATGATAACGTGGTGGATAAGTTGGATAGGATTTCTGGTGTGGAAATGTTTTATCTCACGTCGATTTACTTTGCATTTCCCTTTGATAAGCCATCCATTCCTTTCAACTCATTTAGTTATGGTAGATCAATTTGGGTTACGTGAAAGCTGTTTAAAACACTATCAATCAAGATCACATGTAGCAAAGTTTACTCAATTGGAGACGGTGGTGTTTATTCCATTGAAAACAGGAATTGTGGGGTTTCGTTCCAGAAATTTGATTCCCGAGGACTAGAATGTCATTAAATTGGCAAAATCTATAGTCTGCAAACCAAATGATGCACGGACCCTTTTGGATTTTAGATTTTTCTATTTTTGGGGTTTGATAAAGTAGATGGCCCTTTTTTTTTTTTTTAAGGATACATTTGGTTATTTTTCGATTCTTCTTTTTTCATTTTTCTTGTTTTTTGTTTTGTTTATTAATTTAAAGGAGATGTCAATTTCGTCATAAAGGACCTTTCATGCCAATTTTTTCAAAAGTTGATAATGTTCAATGCTATTTTTAAAAGTTAGAGATATATCTCTTACGTTTTTGAAAGGTTGGAGACCAAATATGATATTTTTTCAATATATTTCATCATCATTAGCCGGTAAGGCTATCTAACATCACAAAAGTATGCAATAATTGTTTTCTTTTTTCTTTTTTGAAAATCAAACAACAGATACCAAATAGATTAAACTTAAGAGACTCGATAAGAACATAACATCACACTACTCATAATCATTCGAAACAAATGCAACACATATAAATGGAGTACACGCCCCAACTTAGTCACTACATTGTCTCAATGTAAAGAAAAGAAACAAATGAGAAGATTTTACTATACTTCCCGTGGAAATGTGGTAGAATTTGGTTGTTTTTTGCTCATATATCATCTAGAGGCGGTGGGGGAGCTTGTGGTTGCCAGGGCGGGTAAACATCGCAATCATGGCTTCATGCTCACGGGTGCGAGTCTTTCTTATTAACGTTTGAGCTTTCGAAAATCTCCTTTCCCTTTTTTGAGGTTGTCGTGTTTCTGATTTTTGGTGGCATGGTGAATCTTTGAAAGTACCTACAATGCAACGTTGAAATGTAAGCCATTAACCATGGATAGTTCAAGTGGAAAAACAAGAATGTAAGTTCTAAGTGTTAAAATAGCGTTGTTGGTTTGCATATGTCTATTGTGTCAAATCCTTCACAAAGTAGTGTGGTGTGAAAATAACTCTCCATACTTGGTATAATAACCTCCCAAAATAACATTTCATGTTAAACCAAAGTACTTGGTTGGGGGCATTCTATCAAATGCTTTGAAGGTGTAGTTTAATCAAACATGAAATCAAAACCATGAGTATATTGAGCAAATCCATCACATTTCAAAACCAACCTCAAAGCACATCAATCCGTGTCCTAACTATAGCCCATATACCATTACCATGCAAATTCTATAAATAAGGCACAAAATTCTTTAAATAAAGCCTCTAAGATCCACTAGATTGAAGGAAACTAGATTTTGTACACACGGTCGTGTACTTGATTTCATCTTTATCTAAATGGAAGGGATGATAAATCAAATTGAACAATATTTGTTGATGTAGCTTAGACGTTTTAAGAGTTTTTTATGTATTGTAATTTTGAAATACCTGTATTGTATATTGTTTTTCTTGTTCAATCAAACCACGGATGGAACATTAATTAATATAAAAAGAAATTTTAAATTATGCGGAGAAACCTAACCTACAATCAACGAAAATCAGTATTCTAAAAAGTTCACTTAAGCACCGCCTCCACGCCTCGCCCCAGCTTAGGTGCGAGATACGGCTTCCACGTCTCACTTAAGTCATAGGCGAACAATTAAGAGATCGATTCTATTTTTCAACCAAAAATTTTCGTGCCTAGTCATGTCTAGACGAGCACTTTTTTTTTTTGAATTTTTTTATCTTTTTTTATATTTAGAATAATATTAAAAATAATAAATCCTTTTTTTACTTGACATCTACGCTTAGTCACACTTTATGTTTTTTAGAATACTGGTCCTAATGTACATTAAGAAAACTAAACTGAAAGAAGTTATGATATTTTCCTGGTTTGATTGATTGTAGATGTAGCAAAAGGAGCATGACTGAGCTTGTGATTGTCACCAAAACTCTCCTCCCAAACTAGTGCAATAGCGACGGTGTGCATTGGTGGCATTCAACGTGTGTTTACTTCATTGATGCATTTCACTAGGCACCTTGTGGGCGTCCTCCAAAAAGAAGGGAACAAAATGAGTTTTGGATATTTGATAACCTAAATTTTGTAAACATTTCTAATCACATGGCAATCTATCCAAATTCGTGCATAATTTCCCACAATCCTTAATTCATAATAAAAATTGTGTAACAAGTTCATGATTAAAAGTGTAAAAACAAGAATGAGGAGTCAAGCTACATTACATTTGGATTTTTAACATACACTACAAGAAAAGAGAGTTATAGGAACGTGTCGTTCCTATAGATAGCATTGTTGTCGCTAAAGTGCTAGAGGGACGACATAATCGTTCCAATAAGCCCGTCCTAGTAAGTCAACAGAGACGACAATAGTCATCCCAATATAATCATGATTTATAAAGACGACATTTTATTGTCCCTATAGCCCTTAGTTTCGTCTTTTACTTTTGTACAAATATTCGTTTCAACAAATCTATTGAGACAACAAATTGTCGTCCAAATATATGTTGAATCTATAGAGACGACATTTGTCGTCTCTTTATTTCCTCCTTCCAATTTTAATATTGGCACATATTTGATCTCGAAAAAACTATTGGAATGATAATAGTCGTCCCAATAGAACAAATAGCTACAAGGGCGATTTTTGTCGTCTTAAATAATATTAATTATATTATCATATTTGTGAACAAGAACAAATTGTACCAAAACAACTAAAAAACCATGCACAAAAACAAGAACTTCCACCACAAAATAACCATAATGTACAAAAACAAAAGTATCCGCAAAACATCAGCAGGAAGAATAATTCCCTTTCACTGATCCATCTCATGAATTGCTTCAGCTGAATTAGGAAAAGTCATGAAATCTGGCAAGGCATCCTTGAAGACATCATCATCTTCATTCATCACCATTGACAGGTCTTTCCCATGGGTTTCTGAGATCTTAGGGCATGTAAGTGAATAGTGATCTGTCGTTACCGAACAGGCCAAATACTGTGAACATGAAGATGCTGAACCCTGAAGTTCATCCATAATCTTCAAAGAATGCAGCTTCATCTTTACTGTCAAGTCACCTAAACAACGTGAGACATGCACCTGAAAACAAACACAGATAATTTATTGTCACTGAAAATTGCAAAAACAAGTAAGAGAGGCAGGTTCTCAATAGATAAATAGACCTAGAAGAAAAAAGTAAAAAATCACAAGGGAGGAAGCATATTCATAAGTCATCTACAGATGCTTAATTATGCCAAAAAGTTCCAAAAGACAACGTCTACATGAAATTTCTAATGATCAATGACGTGTAACTAAACGAAATGAAAAGATAAAAGGATGTATGTTTGTATTGTGTAAATGTATCTGTACAAGCTAGTAATTTATACACAAACGTAATAGCCTATTCTAGGAATATAAATCACAATCCTAATATCACTCTAGACAAATAGCTGATTTTATGAGAGCAGATTGATCTCCTTTCCTTTGATAGTGTAATTGATCATCTTTCCTTTAATCTCCTTTCCTTTGATAGTGTAATTGATCATCTTTCCTTTAACACTCCCCCTCAAGTTGGAGTATGAATGTCGATGACACCCAACTTGCTGAGATGAGTGTGAAATGCTGGTGCTCGCAATGGCTTCGTGAATAAATCTGCTATTTGACTCCCAGTTTGTACATAGGCTGTCTTAACTTCTCCTCTTTGGATTCTCTCACGAACGGTGTGACAGTCCAGCTCAATATGCTTCATCTGCTCATGATAAACTGGGTTTGCAGCAATGTGTAAAGCTGCTTGATTATCACAAAATAACATTGCTGGTTCAGGATGAGGTATACGTAAATCCTTCAATAAGTATCTCAACCAGGTAAGTTCACAAGCGGCTGCAGCCATAGAGTGATATTCTGCTTCTGCTGATGATCTTGACACTGTTGCCTGCTTCTTACTTTTCCATGAAACAAGTGACTTGCCAAGGAAGACACAATAACCTATCACTGATCGACGTGTAATAGGACATCTTGCCCAATCGGTGTCACAGTAGCTGATCAAGTGAAGTGGATTGTGTGATGGAAACAATACACCTTGCCCTGGAGTCGCTTTCAAGTATTGGAGGAGTCGATCAGCGGTCTTGAGATGATGCAATTTTGGCTCCTGCATAAATTGACTGAGTGTGTTCACGGAGTATGTGATTTCTGGTCTACTGATTGTGAGATAGATTAATTTTCCAATTAGCCGTCGATACCGTGTAGGGTCCTTGAGAGCTTCACTTCCCGTTTCAGTTAGTACTAAATCGGGTTCCATGGGAACTGTTGTTGGTTTTGCTCCAAGTAACCCGGCCTCCTCCAATATGTCCAATGTGTATTTCCGTTGGCAAACTGTGATTCCAGCTTTGGAACGTGCAACTTCGAGGCCAAGGAAGTATTTGAGTGGTCCAAGGTCTTTAATCTTGAAATGACTATTGAGGAACTTCTTGAGATCGTTGATGGCCTTTTCATTATTTCCTGTTATGACCCTATCATCAACATAAAGTAAAACAATAGTAATAGAGTCCCCATGAACCTGTGTGAACAAAGAATAGTCAGCGCGAGACTGTTGAAAGCCAATTTCTTGAATTGCACATGAAAACCGCTGGAACCAACTGCAAGATGCTTGCTTAAGGCCATAAAGAGACTTTTGGAGTCGACAAACCACATTCTTCCCCTGTCGACGATAACCTGGAGGCGGGCACATGTAGACTTCCTCAATGAGATTGCCATGTAGGAAAGCATTTTGTACATCCATTTGGTGTAATGGCCAATCTCAGACTGCAGCGACTGCTAGTAAGCAACGGACAGTAATTAACTTAGCAACAGGGGTGAATGTATCTTTGTAATCAATGCCTTCGCGTTGTGTGAACCCTTTGGCAACAAGTCAAGCTTTGTAACGCTCGATGGTACCATCAGCATGATATTTGATCTTGAAGACCCATTTGCAGCCGATGGGACGATGTCCAGGAGGTAAAGGGACTATAGACCATGTATGATTATCCTCAAGGGCCTGAATTTCAGAGTCCATGGCCGCAACCCACTGAGGGTCATGGCGTGCCTGTTCATAATTTGCTGGCTCAACCAAGTGTGATATATTATGCACAAAGGAACGATGTGGATTGGATAACCCAGAGTAAGAAACATACCGTTGTATTGGATAGCGTGTGCTGAACGTGGATGAAGACGAGGCGTCAGGGCCCAGGAGAGTAGCATAGTTGGTTTTGTAGTCTTGGAGGTAGGACGGTGATCGTGGAGTTCGGGAGGATCGACGAGGCTCAGGGACATTGGAAGCCATTGGCTCTGGGGATGGGAGACTCGCCAAAGGTGGAGGTGGCGGAATTGTGGAAGACAGTGGTGAAGGTGGCGAGTGATGGTGGGTTGAAGTATGGTTGTGAGATTCTAGTGACGAGGACGGGATTGGCTCGGTAATGTCTTCCGTTTGAAGAGGGGTGAAATGGGAATTAGATGGCTCAGAAGTAGGAAGTGTATTAGTAGGAGTGGGTGGTAATGGAGGTGTAGATTGAGTGGTCTGGTCATGTGGGGAAGAGAAGGGTTCGAATGGGATAGGCAGAACTGTGTAGTCTTCTTGATTTTCTGGTGGGAGTGTGGTAAGTGGAAATATGTGTTCATGAAAAGTGACATCCCTTGAAGAAAAGAATTTTTTATTTTCGAGGTCATAGATGCGGTACCCTTTTTGCCCAAGAGGATATCCTATGAAGATGCATCGACGTGCACGAGCATCAAATTTGTTATCAGGGGTGAGATTGGTGGCAAAACATAAACAACCGAAAACTCGAAGATGAGAATAAATTGGTGGTGTTTTGTGTAAGAGTTCGTATGGGGATTTGTAGGAAAGTAAAGGTGTGGGAAGTCGATTGATTAGGTAACAAGCCGTTTGAACACTCTCTCCCCAAAATTTTAATGGTAAATTGCCTTGAAATCGTAGGGCACGGTCTACATTTAAAAGGTGGCGGTGTTTACGCTCTACTACCCCATTTTGTTGGGGTGTATGAGCGCATTTATGTTGAAAAATAGTACCATGTTCTTCAAGAAAGTGACGCATTGATGTGAACTCCCCCCCATTGTCGGCACATAAGATCTTAATATCTCGATGGAATTGAGTCTTGACCCAAGAAAAGAAAGTTTTCAACAAATATTGGGTGTTTGATTTAAGATTCATAATGTGGACCCAAGTAAAGCGAGTGTAGTCATCAACAATAGTGAGAAAGTAACGAGCCCCAGAATGTGTGTGAATTTTGTGTGGTCCCCAAATATCACAATGTATTAAATCAAACGGTGCAGTTGTTTTTATTGAACTGGAAATAAAAGATAAACGATTTTGTTTTGCTAATGGACAAATCTCGCAAACATCCTTAGAATTAAACATAATTTCTGAAAAAAGTTTGGGATAGGGTATGGAGAGGTGCGTTGGATGGATGTCCAAGACGTCGGTGCCAAAGGTCGGAAATGCGGGTGATGTGGTTGACAAGGTGAGAATTTTGACTTGATGTAAGATAGTAGAGGCCATTAATATGCTTGCCCAGGCCAATCGTCCTCCTCGTATCCACGTCCTGCACAACACAAAAATTCGGATAAAATATCACTATACATTTCAAACCCTGAGTCAATTTACTCACAGATATTAAATTCACATGAAATTTGGGCACGTGAAGAACTCCATCAAGAGATATATCTGGTGACAAACGAATCGATCCAACACTTTCAATGGCTGATCGTTCCCCATTAGGTAGACCAATAAAATCATGAAATGTCTTAATTTTATTGTGAGTAGGTGGTCAGTGTGATACGTGATTTGTTGCTCCACTATCCATTATCCAATATAAAGTCGAATGTGAATCATGCTTTATATTATTACTGCTGGGTGTAAAAATACCTATTGGGTTTGCTAGTGATTGGTCGTTACCATTTTTATTGTGAAGTAAGGCCATGATCTGTTTATATTCCTCAGCCGTAAAAGTTGGGCTCGCATTGGTGGGTTCCTTCTTTGAATCAACATAGTGGGCAATAGACTTTTTATTCCTAGGCTTTATATTCTTTCCATGCCACTTATGACCCACAGGAAACCCAATCAAATAATAACAACGATCCACAAGGTGACCCTCCTGGTCACAGTGACTGCATCGCAGGGCCTTACGATAGGAAGGAGATCCTGCTGCCGTGGCCACTGTCGTGCCTGGTGTTGGTGAGCGATAGGAAGGGTAGCCCGCCGCTGTGCCTGCTGATGAAGAACGGGCTGTGTGCATCGCATGGGAACCTGATGGAATTTCACGGCGCATTGCCACTTCCATCTGTCTCTCGTGCTGGAGAATAAGCCCGTGGACTTTGCGTGTATCTGGGAGAGGATTCATTATCAATATTGAGCCACGAACCGTAGAGTAAGGTTCGTTTAGCCCCATCAAAAATTGCATAACTTTCTCTTTTTCTTCACGAATGGCTAACTTCTTCGACATATCGCAGGGGCATGTGATGGGCTCTTGGTAAGATGCCAATTCATCCCAAAGTCCCTTGAGTCTGGTGTAATACGTAGAAACAGAGATGGAGCCTTGGCGACATTCAGCGATTTCTTGTCTGATTTGGTAGATTCGTGAATCATCTCCTTGGGAAAATCGGTCCTGAAGGTCACTCCATACCGCAGCCACTGTGTCGGAGAATATTACGCTGCGGGCAATGTCTGGGTGTATAGAATGGAGGATCCAAGTCAGCACTAAATCATTGCAGCGTTGCCAGATCGGGAATTTTGCATCTGTTGATGGTGGTGCTGTTATGGTTCCGTCGATCAGCCCAAGTTTGTTCTTGGCGCTGAGACTAAGACGCATTGAGTGACTCCATTGCCCGTAATTGTGCCCATCAAGTGGTGTGTTAACCAGGGTGAGTCCTAGTGTATCAGATTGATGTAAGATCAAAGGATCAGGCAATGTCTCATCCCTGTCCTCTATGTTTTTGGATAAAGAATCATCCTTTGGTTCATAATTTTCTGGAGTTCCAGCCATGTTGTAGATGTGGTTGTGTTTTGGTTTTTTTTTTTTTTTTTTTTTTTTTTTTTTTGTGGCGGAAGGTAGTGAGTCAAAGGCACCAGAATAGGTGCTCTGATACCATAAACGAAATGAAAAGATAAAAGGATGTATGTTTGTATTGTGTAAATGTATCTGTACAAGCTAGTAATTTATACACAAACGTAATAGCCTATTCTAGCAATATAAATCACAATCCTAATATCACTCCAGACAAATGGCTGATTTTATGAGAGCATATTGATATCCTTTCCTTTGATAGTGTAATTGATCATCTTTCCTTTAATCTGCTTTCCTTTGATAGTGTAATTGATCATCTTTCCTTTAACAGTAACCATGTAGGCTGAAAATTTTGTACATGTTAACATAAATGATCAACAAGATTCAGTCACCTTGTAGGACCAAATTATTTAATCAACATGCATGTATTAAACATCCATCAATACCATGGCAAGCCATCCCTGAAAGAAATAAATAAATTCCAAAGATCTTGGGCAAATCTCGAGAACGTTTTCCTCTACATTCATCACAAAATATTTCAAATTTCCAAAAATGTTTCTCATAACAAAATTCATCTCAAAAGTGATAAGACGAACTGCATATAAACAGACATCCTGTGGCAAGGAATGCTTTCATAGGTGCAAAACGAACGAACTAAATGTATTTTCAACTATCTTACAATTACTGTCTCTAAAACTATAGAATTTGCTGGAGAGTTGGAATTCAGAACAAGATTTTGCTCGATTCCAATTTTGCATATTCATTGGTATTTGACAGGAAAATTTGTAACTAATTGAAATCCCTCCTTAAATGTTCATATTTAACTGGATATGAATTTCTTATCAAGAAGTACCTTTTATTATACCATCTCATCCTTATTTTCATAAAAATAAAAGGACAGATACCATAAATAATCATTTCCAGATTTTGTAAAATTGATATGATCAAAACCCCAAAATAAAAATCCAATTCCCAGTCACTTTATTTTTATTTACTGATCCAACTCCAAATCCCATTTAATATTGGTTCCAGAACAATCCATGGATATCTACAGTTTCAATTTAACTAACCATGATTTTTCAATTTAACTAACCATGATTTCATTCTTCGTCTTATTATAGAAGTAAATGTTGGGATGTATTCCCAAATAATATAATTTTGTTGTAATGAAATTACAATTTTATATTGAATAAAACTTTAGTTTGTATTCATTTATTATTATTGCATTTGTTTGATATTGAGTATGTAAATAAAGTGCAAATGATCACTTGTGATAATATAAGTTGGATGCTTTCGTTGAGAAGTATAGTGTGATACAACTTATATTTTGATCATCAATAAAATTGTTCACAACTAATGTATAATGGTTGGCGCCTTATACTGGAAGGTTGTAGTGTTGACTGTTTAATTATTCAAGTTTACGATTTGTCCTTATCGCATAAATGGATTAATTGTGACACTAGTACACTTGGAATGTATTGAACGGACCATGTGTCGAATTTAATTATATAGCAAGATCGTGCGAATAATTAAATTCAACTTGATCACTAGGTATTTCATCTAAATCTCTTGACAGGATTGTGTATATCTTCTCGTTAGTTTGATGGTTCTTTGATGCACCAATGGGTGAGATCAATTTAGTTAATCAAATATCTCGATGAGTTGGGAGCTTGAGAATAAGCGAAGTAGAGAACACGAATTCGTATCGGGAACTGTCGTTCTAAAAAATGGAACGAGTGAAAACTTTAGTATTTTTTGTTGAACGGTTATAAATCTGAGCTCAGTTCTTAGCGACGGCTAAATTTTCACATCTGTGAATTAGTTCACATGATCGTTGAAGAAAATGTAACTTAAAGTTAGTGAGAATAATTAGAAGGGCAAAACGATCATATATGCTCATACATAATTATCAGATCTCAGACAGGGTATGAAATATATATACGGTAGGTCAGAGAAAAGTATTACAGCTTCTATAATTTTATATATTCCGAGAGTGCAGTCTATTGTCTTTAGTGGAAAAAGCAAAAGACTAATAATTAGATTGAGGAGTCTAGAGTCGACTAGACAGAGTCTAATTACTGGAGCTTGGAAAATATATGTACGATCAGGCCTGTGGTAGCTCTATAAAGTTTTGGGCTTAATCACAGTTACTATAAAAGTTTTGGACTTAATTGTAACTGTGATATAAGTTCAGGGATTACATGTGTAATTAAATCAATCATAAACTAATTGGACTTGGATGCAATCAGGACTTTTGTCGTTGTTTGCAATTAGAACGCTTGCAATATTTATATCACATTGCTTATGACATAAATCATGATTCGATCAATTAAGAAAAGAGAAGAAATTTAGCTTCTTGGTTTTCTAGATCTGACCAGTCCAGAAATTAGTTTTTTCATTTAATTAAAAAGGTGTCCACACGCCGGTGTAATCCAGACTTGAGAGAATACCATAAAAGGCTTAAACGTTGGGAGCACCAAGTTCGTGAATCAAAAGGCAGCAAGTTCGTGAATCAGATCCAGACCAATATCATTTATCGATTCAGGTACTAATCCATTAGTATTTTAATTATAATAAATATGTGAACGCCTAGCAAAGATCCTGATTTTATTGAATTAATTTTCTGGCTAATTCTCTTGCCAGTTTTCAACAGTAAACACCACATTATAACATCAAATAAAAAACTAAAATCATGGCTAACAAGTATATTGAAGGCTTGTATATACTCATGGACCCTCGGTCGCTATTGAAAATAGTCCAAAACACCCATTCGTTAGTACCACTTTATCAACAGACTACAGAGCTGAAGATGAAGTGTTTCAATCTGCAGTCTTCTTTATCATGTTTACCATTCCTAATCCATATCAAATTACTTTGTGAACAGAACAATGCCAATAAAAACATTCCTAATCTCATTAGCAAATTTAGGACAACAAAACTGTACATTCAAAATTTCTCACATAAGAATCAGCACAAACTACTACTCTTAGCATAATTTATGACTTCAAAATAACGATGAAATTGACATGTTTCCACACATTTTCCAAACAGTAATTCTAAGACTTTATCTGAAATCACATTCACAAGCCTTGTCCAACACTACATATGGAAAAACCAATTCTAAAACTAAATCAAATTGGTATTTATATAACAAGAAATGTAAACTAGAGAACAAAGTGACTTTATACTGACCAGAGTGATTGTAAGAGTGGATGCTATAAAGATTGTTGGGCTCCTTACTGAATACGACACCAACAGTTCCATTTCCGAACTCCTTCACCAAAAAGGAGTTATTCTTCTTCACGATTTCCCATATCAGCTGCCTTGGTACTGTCGACATTTCACGTGACTCCCACAAATTATTCCTTGCAACCAAAAACACAAGAAAATAATCACATAAACTATGGATCCAACATAACAAAACAACCTTGATGAAAAGCTAAGCAACACATACTAATTTTCCAAAATTTCTTCAATTCAAACTATAAATCAAACCGCACATATAATAATTCCTACAACATCAAAATATAAATTCAACAATAAGTGCGCATAAATCTTCCTATACATTTACATAGACACAAATAAAATTTCTCCAAAATCTCTTTACCAACACAAACTGTGGGATGCCCTTATTTAAAAAATAAGGGAAGACAAAATCGAAAAATCATGAACAAAAAATCAACAAACGCACGATTCAAAACTATAATGTGTTATGGGCTTATTTTTTTCCAAAAATCTATCATATTTGGGAAGCCTAATCAATTCCAAGTGATATACACCAAAAGATATTGAGGAGAGAAGAATTAATTTTCAATTTCCTTTTGAAGCACAATATTAGGTTAATTAGTTCCGCAAAGTTTACCTCTGTGGGTGGCCATTGGCTAGATGCGACTTCGGCGGTTGGTGGCGACTTCGATGCAGAATATATCCAGTAGAGGAAGGCGGAGACGCTGGAGAGAGAGAGAGAGAGAGAGAGAGAGAGAGAGAGAGGTGGGGAAGATGGGATTAGGGATTTGGACAGAGAAATGGGTCATGTTTTTGTCTCTGTGTGTGTGTGTGTTGGGGTTGAGAGTGGGGGATAATGGACCAGAACGAGGGAAAATGAAATTTTGGTCGAAAAGCAATGAAATTATAAGCGGGAAGTGAAATTTTAAGGTGGAGAGAATAAAATTTAGAGGAAATTTTATTATTTGGAATTTATATATAAAAATAAAAAAATAAAATAAAAAAACAAAATCTTAAATATTAGGACTTACAAGGACGAATATTTAGGTTATGAGGACGACAATAGTCGTCTTTGATTCTGTAGGGACGACATTCTCTGTCGTCTCCTTTATAGGTCTGTAATCTTTGGCTCAAGGTGGAGATTATTGTTATTATGAGCCCAATGCTGATCCATGATGAGGAAACCCAATAGGAAAAACCAGCCCTTCTTGTTAGGCTTTGTTTGCTGCTGTGCCCGGTGATGAGGTTGGCCCAAGTCTGGAAGAATGCACTTATGGTATTACTGATTATGCGCCTTTGTGCTTTGAACGCCAGATGAATCCTCAGTCGTTGGATTGCTGCTTTTGATCCTAGCCATTGGTGTGGAGTATATAAAGGCTCATTATCAGATTAGGGTTCAATTCATTATTCACTGTTGGTGCACATCTTCTGATATTTTTCACTCTCTCGACTCTCCGATTCTTCTTCTTATTCTTTTCATCTTCTTCTTTCTAGGTGAACTTTTGGTTCATCCCTGGTTTGAGAATTAGGTGTTGCTACAGTAATCAGGATATGATTACTGTAGACGTGTGTGTTTATCCCTCAATCTGTTGTGTAAGGGGTAATCTCTGTAAAGAAAGGCTCGGTGTCTGTATGTGTGATTCTTGGGTAGTTCTGAGTGGATTGTCCTGTGTAAACTTGATACTTAACCTGTTGTGGTTGTTTAATAGTGCAAAAGAGGTCGGATCTACGTTTGTAGAGCCTCAAAGGCAGATGTAAGCATTTCATCGGCTGAACTGCCTGTCCCGAAAGGGACAAACAAATCTTGGTGTTCATTTTACGTTTTTTGCCTTATTTTCTTTGATCTGTTGATATTGTGATCTTGATAAGTTTGGTAAGTTCTTGTTAATTGCCGCAACATGTGGTATCAGAGCTATAATGATGTTCTTGGCAATTTAACAGTTTTCGTATTCTGTTACTGAGTCAAATCTCAGGGCTGTAAGTATTGTTCTTATCCCTGTTAGGTAATAAAGTGTGTTCCTCTAATTCTATTATGTTTTAACTGTGTGTTTACATAATAAAAAGAAATTACGTTGGTAATATATGCTTTATGATTTGCTCTTAGTATTCTTTTCTGAATATGTATATCTGAATTATAAAATTGCTCTCTTAAACGTGTTATACTTGACATAGCCCCTCCCCTGAGACTTTCTTGAAAAATTCCTTGACCTGAGAACCTGATTCTCACGGAATCCTGGGGTTTTCTTGATTATAGGTCTCTCACCAATTCTTGTGTGACATTCTTTGCCTGTGCATGTGTCTGGCTGTTTGTGAGTTTCTTCTGTTTTTCCTGCTTGAATAAAATACCTTCATCTCTCAATAGTTGTGTCTGTTGCTTCCTGTTTTAAATGGCAACTTCAAGTTTTCATTTATATCAGTTCAATGGTAAAGGTGACTTTGCCATTTGGCAACAAAAAATGAAAGGTATTTTGGTTCAACAAAAGGTGTCAAAGGCCATTAATAAATCCTATCCTGATACAATGTCTGATGATCAAAAGGTTGAGGCTGATGAGTTAGCCTATACTTCTATTATTATTCATTTGTCTGATTCTGTGCTTCGAAAAATTGGCACTCTTGATGATGCTCAATCTTTATGGAAAACTCTTGAATCAACTTACTTGGAAAAATCACTGCCTAACAAATTGTTTCTTTTAGAGAAATTCTTTAGTTTTAAAATTGATCCCTTAAAGGATCTTGATGAAAGTTTTGATATCTTCAATAAGTTGATTCAAGATATTAAAAATTGTGGTGATAAAGGTATAGATGAATATAAAGCCATCATTCTTTTGAATTCTATACCTGAGGCTTATAAAGATGTGAAAAGTGCTATAAAATATGGGAGGGATGATCTTACTGTTGATATGGTAATAAATGCCCTTAGAAGCAAGAATCATGAGCTTAAGAATGAAAAGGAAACTAGAAGTAATGGTGAAGGCCTATTTGTTAGGGGTAGATCCCAACATAGAGAGACTAACAATCAGGATGGTAAGAACTCCAATGGCCAGTATCACAAAAAGAAGGGAAAGGGAAAGTCTAGGTCTAAGTCCAAGGTAAAGGGTAGGAAGTGTTATAATTGTGGTAAGGTAGGTCACTATATTAAAGATTGTTATAAGTTAAAGAATAACAATTAGAAAAATAGTACACCTGACCAAAGCAATCTTGCTGCAACCAATGTTGAAACTTTAGGAGAATTGTATGTAGCCATTAAAAATGAAGAGCCTGAGACCTTAGTGAACTCTGTGTCTTCCATCTGTCAATCTGATGAATGGTTACTGGACTCTGGTTGTACATTCCATATGACTCCTGATTTTGAGATGTTTTGTTCATATACAAAAGTTGATTCTGGAATGGTTGTTATGGGTAATGATATTGCTTGTAAAATTCATGGGGTAGGTAATATCAGGTTAAAATTTGACACTGGGTTTGTTTACCTACTTGAAAATGTAAGACACATATCTGATTTGTCTAAAAACCTTATATCAATTGGATCTCTTGAAGATTCCAACTTTGATGGCAAATTTGGAGATGGTTATTTCAAAATTTCTAAAGGTGCTCTCCTTGCAATCAAAGGGTATAAGAGGAATGGTTTGTACTATACTAAGTCAGTAAGAATGCCCCATGAATCTGCTATGGCTAATTCTGTTAGAACTTATTGCACTAATCTCTGGCATAGAAGACTTGCTCATTTAAGTAATAAGGGGCTTAGTATTTTACAAAACCAGGGATGTTTTGGAAAAGATAATGTGTCTAATCTGTCTTTCTGTGAAAATTGTGTCATGGGTAAACAACACAGGGTTCAGTTTTCTGATGGCTTACATAAATCTTCCTCCATTCTTGAATATGTGCACTCTGATTTATGGGGACCTTCTAGCACACCTACACATGGAGAGAACAAGTATTTTCTATCTATTATAGATGATTTTTCAAGAAAAGTTTGGATTTATCTGTTGAAAAACAAATCTGAAACTTTTGATAAGTTTAAAACTTGGAAAACTCTTCTTGAAAATCAAACTGGTAAGACCTTGAAGTGCTTAAGGACTGATAATGGTCTTGAATTTTGCAACAAGGCTTTTGATGATTTTTGTAATCAATCTGGTATAAAGAGACATAAAACTGTCCCTTGTACCCCTTAGTAAAATGGTGTTGCTGAGAGGATGAATAGAACTTTACTTGAAAGGGTTAGGTGTATGCTCTCTAGTTCTGGTTTATCCAAACATTTCTGGGGTGAAGCTGTTGTTACAGCTTGCTATTTAGTTAATAGGTCCCCCTCTGCTGCCTTAAAGGGTAAAACCCCTGAGGAGATGTGGTATGGTAAGCCAACTGACTACTCTAATCTTAGAATTTTTGGTTGTACTGCATACTCACATCAAAAGGATGATAAACTAGACCCCAGATCTCAAAAGTGTGTGTTTTTGGGTTATCCTGATGGTGTAAAAGGGTACAGGATTTGGGCTAGAAGTTTGGGAGGGTTCAAAACCATTATCAGTAGAGATGTTGTTTTCAAAGAAGATGAAATGCCTTGTCTAAAACAAAATCCTGATAATGAGGTTAATTCTGATAGTACAGAGATTAAGGTGGAGTCTGATAAAGTTGTTGTCACCCCCTGTAGAACAAAATCAACCTTTGATTCCCCAACCTCCTTAATCTGATGATGATTTAAATCATAATCAGACCACCATTGAAGATCATGACCATGTTGATAACTTAGAGTTAGACAATTATCATTTAGCAAGAGATAGAAATAGAAGATCTATTAAATTGCCCTCTAGATTATCTGATTATGATCTTGCAGCAATGGCTATTAACTCTTATGAAGAGTTAAGTGGTAATGAACCTAAAACTTTTGAAGAGGCTGTTAATGGAAATGAATCAGAAAAATAGTGGACAGCTATGCAAGATGAAATGTCTTCTTTACACAATAATCAAACCTGGGAATTGGTTCCCAAACCAAAGTTCAAATCCATTGTTGATTGCAGGTGGCTGTACAAAGTAAAGGAAGGTAATGATATCTCTGATCCTCTTAAATTTAAAGCTAGACTTGTAGCTAAAGGGTTTACTCAGAAATATGGTATTGATTACCATGAAATCTTTTCCCCAGTTGTTAAAAACACCACTTTAAGAGTTATGTTTTCATTAGTTGCTCATGCTAATTTAGAAATGGAACAACTAGATGTTAAAACTGCCTTCTTATATGGTGATCTTGAAGAAAAGATATATATGAATCAACCCATTGGTTTCATTGATAAACACAAGTCTGAATATGTTTGCCTGCTTAAGAAGTCATTGTATGGATTGAAACAGTCTCCAAGGCAATGGAACAAAAGGTTTGATTCTTTCATGTTATCTTTAAAATTCAGTAGAAGTGAGTTTGATCATTGTCTCTATTATAAATCAGAACAACCTAGTAATACCTTTGTGTTTTTACTTTTATATGTTGATGACATATTAATAATTAGTTCTTGTAGTGAGTTAATTAATAACATCAAAACTGCTTTAAGTTCTGAATTTGATATGAAAGATCTTGGCAATGCTAAGAAGATTCTAGGCATGGATATAATTAGAGATAGATCAAATTCTCTCCTGATGTTAAAACAAAAGAGTTATATCATGAAAATCCTCAAGAAGTTCTCTATGCATGACTCTAAAGCTGTATCTGTTCCTTTAGCTAATCATTTCATATTAAGTAAAGACCAGTGTCCCCAATCTGATGATGAAATTGATTATATGAATAAAGTGCCTTATTCCAATGTGATTGGTTCAGTAATGTACACTATGGTCTACACCCGACCTGATATTGCTTATTTTGTGAGTGTCTTGAGTAGATACATGTTAAATCCATGTGAACACCATTGGGAAGCACTAAAATGGTTGTTAAAATACCTTAAGGGTACTGCTGATGTAGGCTTAGTCTTCAGACATTGCAGTGAAGGGATAAAATTAAAAGGTTTTGTAGATGCTAACTATGCTAATGATAGAGATAGTAGAAAGTCTACTACTTCTTATGTCTTTACTCTGTGTAATTCATGTATTAGTTGGAAGTCTCAGTTGCAACATATTGTGGCCTTGTCTACAACTGAATCTGAATATGTAGCAATCACTGAAGCTGTGAAAGAGGCCTTGTGGCTTAAAGGATTACTTTCAGAGTTAAACCTCTTACACAATCCTGTTGTTCTGTATTCTGATAGCCAGTCTGCTATTTAGTTATGCAAAAATCCTGTCTTCCATGATAGGACAAAGCATATGGATGTTAGGTTGCATTTTTTAAGAGACATTGTGTCCAAAAAGCTGATTGAGCTTGATAAAATTCCCTCTCAAGCAAATCCGTCTGATATGGGGACTAAGCCATTATCCTTAAATAAAATCATGTTTAATCTTGCTTAACATTGATTCAGGTTAAAAGTATTATCCTTTCTGATTAACTGTAGTGTTACAGTTTAATATTTTGTTTTGCTTTGTTTTTATTTTTCTTAACTTGTTTAAATTTTTGCAAGAACTCGAGGCAATGATCAAACTTGAACCGTTGTCTTCTTTTGCACTTAGAAACTCTGCATTTGGCTCAAGGTGGAGATTATTGTTATTATGAGCCCAATGCTGATCCACGATGAGGAAACCCAATAGGAAAAACCAGCCCTTCTTGTTGGGCTTTGTTTGCTGCTGTGCCCGGTGATGAGGTTGGCCCAAGTCTGGAAGAATGCACTTATGGTATTACTGATTATGCGCCTTTGTGCTTTAAACGTCAGATGAATCCTCAGTCGTTGGATTGCTTCTTTTGATCCTAGCCATTGGTGTGGAGTATATAAAGGCTCATTATCAGATTAGGGTTCAATTCATTATTCACTGTTGGTGCGCAGCTTCTGATATTTTTCACTCTCTCGACTCTCTGATTCTTCTTCTTATTCTTTTCATCTTCTTCTTTCTAGGTGAACTTTTGGTTCATCCCTGGTTTGAGAATTAGGTGTTGCTACAGTAATCATATCATGATTACTGTAGACATGTGTGTTTATCCCTCAATCTGTTGTGTAAGGGGTAATCTCTGTAAAGAAAGGCTCGGTGTCTGTATGAGTGATTCTTGGGTAGTTCTGAGTGGATTGTCCTGTGTAAACTTGATACTTAACCTGTTGTGGTTGTTTAATAGTGCAAAAAAGGTCATATCTACGTTTGTAGAGCCTCAAAGGCAGATGTAAGCGTTTCATCGGCTGAACTGCCTCTCCCGAAAGGAACAAACAAATCTTGGTGTTCATTTTACGTTTTCTGCCTTCTTTTCTTTGATCTGTTGATATTGTGATCTTGATAAGTTTGGTAAGTTCTTGTTAATTGCCGCAACAATATACATAAATTTAATATAACAAGAAGAAAAAGAAGAAGAAATGGAAATAAAATCAATTTTCTCCTCAAATTTAATAAACACAATCTTTATTGATACAAATGACATCAATTTATTTAACATCCTATTCACAGTAATAAAAATAAATCGACAAAATAATTATAAGTATTCAAATTAAATAACATAAACTGAATAATTTAATTGCCCTGTGAATCTTATTTCCCGTTCTTGTTCCACCATGAGTTGAGGGGTGGAATACTTTGTTCATTTCGGAAGAAATTTGTGGGATCAACTTTGGTTTTCACTTGAACCAACCTGTTGAAATTATTCTTGAAATATTTGATCCCCCAAATGCTGGCTTGTGCATAGCTTGTATTATCATTGTTATTAACTCCTATATCAAGATCTCTATAGTTGATATATGCAGCCCTTGGAAATATTGAAACATAAGGAGCCATGTAACTGTAAAGCTTTCTAATCCAATTTATATATTTTTGTGTTGCCTCTACCTCTTCTTCTTCCCAATACACCAAGTGCTGGATTTTGTACAAATTACCAGCTCTGTGAGGAAATGGAATTGCAGATTCTGAAATTTCATCCATTCTTCCACCATATGGACTCAAGATCATCTCAGCTTCCTCGGCTTCATCTTCCAAAAACAATTTCCATATCCCTTCGAGCCCATTCTTAGAAATAGGTTTCTGAACATAGTCGGATTTTGCTTTGAAGTATCGTACATTTGGCTGAGTCCTGTTCAACAAGACATCGCGTGATTCTATGGGAAACCCGGCAAAATATAGGATTGATTCTATCCAACTCATTTCAGTGCAATCTTCTCTCTGCAAACCGAATTCCGGGAAGCTTTGTTGCATCAGTGGAAGCAATCTGTTTACACCCCCAAGAAACAGCGACTGAAATGTAGCCTGTATAGTTCTGTTGCTTTCTTCGCTTGAATTCACCCTTCTTATAAGGATTCTAATGAACAAATCTTCGTCAAATTTGTGTGCTATATATTGCCATCTGTGAACAATATTTGTTGCATTTTGATCCAAAATTTTGTCAATTGTAAATACAGTGACTTTTTCTGGAACATCCACCAATTGTATCTTCCAAGCAAGAATGACTCCAAAACTAGCACCTCCACCTCCTCTTATGGCCCAGAAGAGATCTTCACCCATGGAAATTCTGTCGAGAATTCTTCCATTCACATCAACAATGCGCGCATCAATTACGTTATCTGCTGCAAGCCCATATTTTCTTAACAATGCTCCATACCCTCCTCCACTGAAGTGCCCACCAGTGCCAACTGTAGGGCAAACACCAGCAGGAAACCCTAGGGTTTGACTTTTCTCTGCAATTCTATAGTATAGTTCGCCGATTGTTGAACCGGCTTGAACCCATGCAGTTTTGTTCTCAGCATCAATGCTTATTTCCCTTAGGTTGAAAAGATCAAGAATGACAAAAGGGACTTCTGATGCATAAGAAAGTCCTTCATAGTCATGGCCACCACTTCGAACCCGTATTTGCATACCATTTTCTTTGGCACAATATATGACAGGCTGAATCTGGGATTCATGCACCGGGGTGACAATGACTAATGGTTTGGGTGTCGTTTCTGACGTGAATCGTAGGTTTTGTATGGAGAAATTTAGGATGGATGAGTATGAAGTGTTGTTTGGGGTATAAACAATGTTAGAAATGGAGGTGTGATTGTTTGATTGAAGTGACATACATTGAAGAAAATCATCATGTCCATCAGAAGAAACTGCTGATGAACACAAAAAGATTACAAGAAAAGCAAATAAAAGGGAACAAATGCTTGGAGCCTTCATCATTTAATGTAAGGCTGATTAATATGTGTATTGCAGAGCATAAACATGTTCAATTTATAGTGTCATGAAGGAGCATACTTCTTTTGAAACTGTGAATATTAATGTGAACATAAGGTTTTGAAAAATTCCTGTTATAATTACAAATGTCTGAACATTATTTTGTTCATTTCCATTATTTTTCCTATTTTTGTATTTGGAAGAAAATTATGTTTGCATGGTGTACAGAAGACTAGTCTTTTGAACAGTTAGTGCATAAAATTTTGTATTTGAATTTTCTTGAATGTAGAAGCCGTATATTTCAAAGTAATTAATATACGTTGACATTTTGTATTTATAAAACCTACAAGTTGAAATTTTAACTTCCCTTGAATTTATATAGCAAATATCCACATTATTCGCTTTCGCTTCTGGAACGAACGATATAATATAGTGATAATTTTGCTACATACTTGATTTTTTTATTAAAATTCCACAATTATATTTTAACATTTTAAACTCTAAAAATAACAAATGTAACACACATTTTTTATAAGAAATATAATAAACGTAATAAATGTAACAACAAGTGTTGCAAAAATTAAAATAGTATTTTTAGAATTAAAAAAAAGTTAGATAGTATTTTTTAAATTATTTTATATTTTGTGGGTAATAGTAAAACTATCCCGAAGATATATATATTTGAAGAGACTAAAATCTATAATCTGTAACAATTCAAAATTTGATATGCAAGCAAAGATTATTATATGCTGACTGACCATTAATTCTCAGTTTTCATATACAAAATTTATTAATCTGTAATAAAGTAAGATTGTAAATCTTATGATGATCTCATATATTTATTCAGCTTACGTTCTTTCGACTAAGTATTTTTGTCGTCTCACTCTAATGTTTCGTCATTCACTTGCAAATTATTTCTGACAATATTCACAAATTTTATTAGCTTGAGTCGTAAAAGATTGCAAGAAAATACTAACACTCAGCCAAAACTTTCAGTGCAAATTTCAGGAATTGCCTGGTTAATGGCTAATCAGAATATTCAAAGTAGAAGGAGCCGGGAGGTTAGGAAAATTAATTACAAAAATTGCCAGAAAGAAAAGTCACTGTGTTGAGGGTCAAACCCTTCGAATTCTTCAAGCCTCTAAGACCCTCTAGATTGAAGGAAACTATATTTTGTACACACGGTCGTGTACTTGATTTCATCTTCATCTAAATGGAAGGAAGGATAAATCAAATTCAACAATATTTGTTGATGTAGTTTGGGTGTTTTAAGAGTTATTCATGTATTGTAATTTTGAAATACTATATGCTGTCAGCTTTTGTCCTCCTCTATTAGTTATCTAGTTAAGTTCAAATGCTACGAAATTTAACCTCATAACTCAATGATATAGGTATTTTGACATGCTCGGGTACAATTGTGCTAAAGGACGAATATTGACTATGTATCGACCACGGACTTTTTTCTACGGTCTTTTGCTCAGTGGCTATTCCATGCACCGTTAGCATATATACTATCCACTGAAAGTTTCACCCCAAATTAGATTTCTATCGCATTCTCAGCGTTTCGAACTATTGACTTCTCTTTAAAGAAAACTTATGTTCAAAGCTGGTATCAACTTTTCCAATTCCATTGAGTACTTAAAGGTTAGCAAGCGGTTCAAATGCCACGATGAAATGTGGTAGATTGAGTAATGAAAACTATGATTTATGTTGACTCATGTGATATTGTTTTTTGCCAATCTTTGGAAAAATATGCTTTTGCTTATTATGGAAGTGTGACTTGTGCTGAGAATATTGAACATAGATCTTAGATATTAAATCTGCTCTGTTGATCTAAGGTATTTAAACCTTTTTTTTATCCTCCTTATTTTCGTTTTTTCCGATTCTTCTCTCCTCTATCTTGGTTATATAGTGTTTTATCTCAAATGCCAAACAAGAATTGAAGTCAACTGGGAATGAAAAGATTAAAGGGTAGGACCCACCTTCAATTGCAATTTAAACTCCAATTTTTCTTCATCCACTTATTACTTACCCCATGGTTTATAATAGCAAAATTGCCCAATTTTGACTAAATAAAAAATCTGACTTGACTAGATGGGGTGAGTTTGTAACAATTTTTTGTTCTTGACTATTTAGACCACCCATTTTTCTTTTTGACTAATTTTAATTAGTGTGTTACATATCTAAAGAGTGCAATTGGGTGTGGTTCTAAATGTTCATTATTCTTTGGTCTGCTAATTCATCTTCTTCCCTTTCTCTCATATTGAAAACCTAGGGTTTGATTTTGAGATGAACACATATTTTCTCCTTGTTTTTGTGACCAAGTCGGCGAATGGTGGGGGAGGTGGAAACTCCCCCGATTTAGTTGACTGTGGGGGTGGGGCAAGAAGAAAAAGATGATCCTATGTTTTTCATCTTCATTTAATTGTTTCGAAAACATAAAAAGAAATTAAAAAATTAAGACAAGCTGGCTAGTGGCCCAAACTGGGCTGGGCTGGGCTGGCCAGTAAAATATAGGCCCATGTAAATTCGGGCTAGGCTCAAGCCGATCTGGTTTCATGTATGACTCGTCTAATGCCAGGTCTGGCCTGGGCATTTGCCACCTCTAGTACTAGTGGCCGTTGGTGGTGTGGTGGTAGTTGTATATTGTATTCTTGACTTTTAATCAAGTTTTCTAGACTTGTATCGGAGGGAATGGTGACGTTCTCCTGAAGCACGCCTCAATCTCTTTTGAGGAAAGTGTTTCTCCGAGCTGTAGAACAATCGTTATAGGAGATCCAATCAGACGGAGACGATTCCGACCCCCCATACCGGACCACCCGTAGCGGCTCCTTTACCAGCTGCTCTTCCACCCAAGTTCTATCGCATACACAGGACGAGGTGCATAACACAGAAGATTGCATTGATGTAAGGAAACTAATCAACCGCATAAATCAAGGGCAAAGAGAGAGGAATCGACCGGCTCGAGGACATTGAGGACCTTCCAATCAAGGGCGAAGACCTCTGCCCAGGTGCCAGGACAATGGACCTCACCGCAATGACAGAGGAAATGACAGAAACATTGACCCGCTAAGGACAGCGGCGCTAGCCATAGCTCCCCTCCTCCCGGTCCAAGAAATTAAGAAAATCATAGGGAGCCCTATGTTGGACGGCATACGATGAATTCGCAACGAAACTACGCGAAGGCAACAAGAAAAGAACCGGTAGAAAATTGGCAAGTCCATGGGCATCGGCCTAAGGCCCCACAAATCATATTCACTGAAGAAGACGAGGCTGGTATACATTACCCTCATTGCGACGCTTTGGTAGTTCACGCCATCATATCAAGGAATGGGCTAGGCCGAATGTTGGTCGATGACAGAAGTGCCGTGAACATCTTGTTTTGCAGTGGCTTTGACCAAATGGGCGTGGATCATGAATTTACGGCCATCTCAGAACCACTATTCGATTTCATGAGAGATAGCCTCATCCCACGATGGAGGATCGCCCTCGCAGTGGACTTTGGAGAGCCCCCGTGTCATCTAAGAAAATTCATGGAATTCTTAGTGGTTGATAATCACTCTGCCTATCATTGAGTCCTCGGTAGGCCCGCGCTCAAGGATCTACAGGCGGTTACCTCCATCTATCACTTGGCAACAAAGTTCCCAACGCATGGAGGAGTCGCCAAGGTTCGCAGTAACCAGACAGATGCAAGGGCCTTCTATATGAATGCGCTTTGAAAGGCAACAAGGCGCGAAGATATTACCTCCGCGGTGAAGATAATACAAACGGGGTCGATGGACATCGACCCTGAAAAGACAGACGAGGGTCTGGACCTTCGGATTCTCTTGCCTCTACAACGAAGGAGCTGGAAGCATTCTCTTTAAACCCCTCAGATCCTACCCAGATGTTGTAAGTGGGGCAGAAACTTGAGGAAATAATGAATGAAGAACTAAAACAGTTCTTGCAAGAGAACACCGACGTCTTCGCATGGAAACATAGTGACATGGTGGGGATTGATCCATCTGTGGCTTGCCACGCCCTAAAAGTGGATCATAAAATGCGCTCCAAGATCCAAAAAAGAAGGCCTCTAAGTACTGAGAGGTATGGTGCCTTGAAAAAGGAAGTTGACAAGCTATTGGCAAATGGGTTCATAAAAGAGGCAGTCTACCTCCAATGGGTATCCAACCCTGTGTTGGTAAGGAAAAACAACAAGAAGTGGATGGTGTGTATAGACCTTTCTGACTTGAATCAGGCATGCTCCAAAGACAGCTTTCTGTTACCACGCATTGATCAGTTGGTTGACGCGACTGCCGACCACAAGCTACTCAGCTTTATGGATGCCTACTTTGGCTACAACCAGATCCCGATATTCGTGAGAGACGAGGAACACACCTTTTTCATTACAGACCAAGAATTGTACTACTACAAGATGATGCCCTTCGGCCTGAAGAACGCATGAGCCACATATCAGCAGTTAGTGAACCGCATGTTCTCAGAACATATTGGAAACACAATGGAGGTCTACGTTGATTATATTCTCGTGAAGAGCGTGAATGCCGATGACCACATTGGACACTTGAAGGAGATGTTCAGAATTCTCCGAAAGTACCGTATGAAGCTTAACCATCTGAAGTGTGCCTTCAGAGTCGCATTTGGAAAATTCCTAGGCTACATGGTAAATCAGCACAGAATAGAGGCAAATCCTGAGAAAATTAAAGCACTCATTGATATGCGATCACCATCCTCTCCCAAGGAGGTTCAGATCCTAACAGGAAGATTGGCATCCCTGAACCGATCCATATCGAAGGCGACTGACCGTTGCCAGCCTTTCTTCTAGACCATCAAAGGAGAGAAGTGGTTTGAGTAGACCGAAGAATGCGAGAAGGCCTTCCAGGAACTCAAGATCCTCATTGGAAAGGCCCCACTACTGTCCAAACCAAATAATGGAGAAACATTGCTCATCTATCTCGCGGTGTCTGAAAAGACAGTGAGCTCCGTTTTGATCCTAGAAGAAGGTCCAACGCAGCTCCCAGTCTATTATGTAAGTAAAGTCCTGCAGGATATGGAGACAAGGTACCCAGACATGGAAAAGCTTGCCTTGTCTTTGATAATCGCATCCCGGAAGCTTCGACCCTACTTCTAGTCACATAGCATAGATGTCATGATGAATTACCCTATGAGACAAATTCTCCAGAAGCTGGATACTTTAGAAAGACTGATGAAATGGTCAATCAAGCTCAGCCAATTTGAAATTTCCTATAAGTCAAGGCCCTCCATAAAGGGACAGGCTTTGGCAAACTTTATGGAAGAATTCGTCCATATCCCAGAAGGCCTGCTTGAAGCCAAGCCTCAGGATTTACCAACATGGAAATTTTATGTTGATGGTCATCGGAAGAGGCCGGAGCTGGAGCCAGGATTTTGTTAATTAGCCCTAACGGTCATAATCTCAATTGCGCGCTTTGCCTGGAGTTCAAAGTCTCAAATAACGCTGCCGAGTATGAGGCGCTCCTAGTAGGCTTGAGGCTGCACAAGAGATGAAGGTAAGAAAAATTTAGATCTACAGTGACTCGCAACTGGTGGTTAGCCAAGTCAACAGAACATTTACAGCTCGCGAGCAATCTATGGTGGCATATTTGAAGAAGGCCAAAGATCCCCTATCTCATTTCGAGGTATTTGAACTACTCCAGATTTCCCTGATCGAGAATGGTTATGTCTATACTCTTTCCAAGTTGGCGAGTAGTAAAGACTCTGACTTGATGAGGGCCATCCTGGTTGAAAAGCTTAGCTGACCATCCACTAACGAGACTCCGCCGTAGAATACCATGATGATCACCGAGTCTCCTAAATGGATGAAAGAGATCATCGCATACTTAACCGACCAAGTTCTGCCAGACAACAGGGAGGAGGCACGGAAGCTTCGCAGGAGGGCAACGAAATTCGTCTTACAAGATAGGATCTTGTATAAGAGAGGTTTTAGCTAACCTCTCATGCGCTGCATTACTCAGGAGGAGGTGAATTACATGATGAATGAGATACATGAGGGAATTTGCGGTAATCACTCAAGAGGGATGGCCCTAGCACAAAAGGTACTGAAGCAAGGGTATTATTGGCCGACCATAAAGAAGGATTCGCATGCTTATGCGAGGAAATGCAACAAATGCCAGAAATTCGCCATTGTACCGAAGCTTACAGCTCAGAACCTCACCCTTGTCACCAGTCCTTGGCCTTTCACCAAATAGATGATTGAATTCATAGGTCTCCATCCAACTGGAGGGGGCGGGGTCAAGTTTGCAGTAGTAGCAGTGGACTATTTCACCAAGTGGTGAGAAGCTGAACCTCTAGCTAAAATCACAGAGGAGAACACGTGGAAGTTTGTCTGAAAGAACATCGTTTGTCGTTTTGGGATATCCCACTCTCTTGTTTCCGATAACGGTACACAGTTCACCGGGAAGAAATTTAACTCGAACTGTAAAGAGCTTGGTTTTCAGAGGGATTTTTCCACTCCTTACTATTTCCAGTCCAACGGCCAGATAGAGGCCGTCAACAAGATCATCAAGCACACCCTGAAAAGAAAGTTGGAATCTGCCAAAGGAGAGTGAGCCGAAGAATTACCCGAGACTCTATGGTCATATCGGACCACATCTCGGATAGCAACTGGCGAAACTCTTTTTGGCATGGCATATTGAGTGGAAGCAATGATTTCCGTTGAAGTAAGAATACCCTCTCCAATGCACTCACACTTCAATGAAGTGGTTAATGAGGATCTACGTAGGGTGAACCTTGATTTGTAGGAAGAAAAGTCTCAACTTTGTCTGACAGTTTATCAAAAGAAGATGGCTAGGTACTATAACTCGAAAGTTAAGAACATGACTTTCCACGTTAACGACTTCATCCTCAAAAAGGTTTTCCTGGCTAATACAGAAGTGGAGTCTGGGACCCTCGGACCCACTTGGGAAAGACCTTAAAAAATCGTCGAGAAGGTTCGACTGGGAACTTACAGATTGGAGGACTCAAAGGGAAGGGAGACGAGGCATCCCTGGAACATTACTCATCTACGTCCATATTACTAGTATTTTTTCTCCGTTTCTTTGTTTTTCAGTGCTAAGCCGAATATCAGCATTCCTTTCAGCTTTGTTCAGACGCTGTATCATTTTAATAAAGTTCAGTATTTTTCGAATTATGATACTCTCTGCCCAATTGTGCAAGTATAGAATGCTCGCCAGCGAGAGAGTGTGATTTGCGGCGAATTCTTCCAACTCGCTGGGTTAACATTCAACGCATAATCAATCAAGTAAAGAAAGTTCAGCAGCGAGGGAGTGTGGTTCGCAGTCAACTCTTTCAACTCGTTAGGTAAACATTCAACGCGTAATCAATCGAGTAAAGAAAGTTCAGCAACGATGGAGTGTGGTTTGCGTCCAACTCTTCTAACTCGTTGGGTAAACATTCAACGCGTAATCAATCAAATAAAGTAAGCTCGTTAGCGATGGAGTGTGGTTCGCGACCAGCTCTTCCAACTCGCTGGGTAAATATTCAACGCGTAATCAAACAAGTAAAGAAAGTTCGACAGCGAGGGAGTATGGTTCGTGGCCAAATCATCCAACTCGCTGGATAAACATTCAACGCGCAATCAAACAAGCAAAGAAAGTTCGGTAGCAAGTGAGTGTGGTTTGCAGCCAACTATTCCAACTCGTTGGGTGAACATTCAACGCGCAATCAAACAAGTAAAGAAAGTTTGGTATCGAGTGAGTGTGGTTCGCGGCCAACTATTCCAACTAGCTGGGTAAACATTCAACGTACAATCAAACAAGTAAAGAAAGTTTGACAGCGATGGAGTGTGGTTCGTAGCCAACTCTTTCAACTCGTTGGATAAACATTCTACGCGTACACATTCTCATAACAAAAGCAAAACATCTGATAACTACAAATGAAGTGAAACATGGATATTTTTCATTAATGAATTTGGTGAGAACCACATAAACAAATATTACAGAAGGTCCTGATTCCTACCATTCTTTGGCCTTTGAGAGCTCCGCCAAGGCCTCCACTCTCTATGTTTGGCATGAGCCATATCTTCACACACCCTGAGTTTTAACTCAGCTTGCTTCCGAGCCTTGAGAGAAATTTTTTGAATTGTTTCGACCATGATTGTCTTGTACTCGGCCTTCGCCCTCGCATCCTCAGAAACTGCAAGCCTCGAACGAATAATCTTATTTTCTGAACGCAACTAATCAATATCCTCTACGCCCACAACTATTCAGTGCAGTTCGTAGATTTTCATCGCTAGCACCTTGTATAATTCGCAATTGAGTATATGGCTCTGAGAGGTATACATCTTTGCCAATTTTAACATCTCCAATAGTTCTGTATTGTCTATTGCCTTCACAAAGGCAGAAGTCCAATACTTATGAATTGAAGCCGCTGCTATGTCAGACGGAGCCGGTAATTTTTCCAAAATGGATGGGTCCAATTCATCCTGACGAAACATGATGTTGATACGTTCGACCCAGCTGTGGAGAAGAGGAATGGAGGTCTAAGTTGCACCTCAAGGATAGGGAGTGTTTTCTCCAGCTTCCAGAAGATGAGTCTCCCAACTACCCTTGGCCTTCCGGGAATCCTTCACGCTATCTTCATCCTCCATGCCCCTTTTTGGCATGGCCTTTTCTCCTTCATTGTTGATAACCCTCTTTCCTTTGTCTGATAGTCGGACATTTTCTGATAGAATTAGGGGTTCTTCAAGAAGGAGAGCAGAGAAAATGTCTACTTTTGCTTCCAGCATCAACGAAATAGTGGAGGAAACACCCACTGCTACTTTTGGCATCAGTGGGACAGTGGCCACTGGAACAGACGCCGTACTCGGTACTGGAGGCTGTGAAGGAATATCTTCTTTTTCACCCGTAACTCTCCCACTTCTTATTTTAAACTTTGGTACCCTAGAAAAATAAAAACTAGCCATGAATGACAAAGATTGAGTTCTAAAAGAAATGAGAAAGTGAAAGAAGCAGTAGGAAGTTGCAGAGGCATATATATAAACGGAACACTTGATCCCAGTTGTGATTTCAGACCCCAAAAGGCAGACAGTCAGATAACGGACACGTGTAGGGTAGATGCACTCCAAAAACCCCAGAAAGGTGTAAAGGCTGCATGACTTCAACGCGCCTGTTGATTTGCACCTTCCTTACGCAAGGATGACGCCATCAATCTACATCACGTGCAAAAATAATTGCAAACATCTGTCGAATGCACTCTGATCAAGGAGCCTTACATCTATGGCGAAAGCATCCCAATCAACGAGCCTCGCATTGTTCAAATTAGGTCAAGTCAAAAAGCCTCACATAATCCGCGAAGGCTACCTGATCAAGAGGCCTCACGTAATTCGTGCAAATATCTCTTAAGCAAATATCTCTTAAGCTTCGACTAATGAACATGTTTGATTACGGTTTAGAATAGCTCATTTCTACCTCAATTATGCAACAGACACGGGTAATAAAAGTGTTTTCTCATTCATTTATGAAAATTTGGATTACAAGATAAAAAGAAATAAACTTGACTATCGTCCTACTACCCCCACCGCCTTTTTAGGGTCGGCATAAGAAGGGATCTACAGTCTACTTAGTTAAACCTTTGATCTTCGAGACTATGTGGGCTTCGTCAAGCTTCATTATTGGCACAAGTTTGACTCTACCATGATAGGAAGTCTCCCAAATCAATATGAGTCTCAAAAAATGCCATTGACACCTTTGGCAGATGGCTTTCAGCCTCATCATCTGAATCAGGATCATCGAAGAATTTATCATCGATGTCGATTGTGGAGGTACCGTTTGAAAACTTTTCGCCAAGGCTACTAGGTCCAACTCCTTCCGCAGTATTCAGCATACCCCACTGATCCGAAGTATAATTGGGATATTTGTACGGACATACTTGGTCCTCTGAACATTGGTTTTTGTCCATTCCTTCAAGATACACTTAAGTTAAATACTGGAACCAGGTGAACAAGAGGCAGGAAAACCTCCTTTGCATCTTTTACCGGGAGAAGTTACGGCCATTGGGATTAATTAACTGGATTCACAAGACTTATGAACGCATGAGAGATGAAATGAAAGACCCTTGGTGTTTTTATAGTGGTTGCATGGGAAACGCATGACATTAAATTAGGCCATTAACAAAGGGTCATTTAATGGGCATTTGGAACACCACATGCCATGCACGTCCTTTCATTCACCCAGACATTAATGACGCTAACCCTTCAGATTCAACAAAAAGTATGCGCCATTAATGCCTGGAAAAATAATTCCTCATTTTCAGGTTCAATTTTTCGTTTTTCAGGTTCAATTTTTCGTGTTCAAGAAAAAGGATGACTGTATGAATTATTCTTTTAAGGACATCATCTTCAGCAGCAAAGCCTTGTCACAAGTAAGAATCTCTACTAATTATACATAAATCCATGCAAAGAGACTTCTTGCAAAGGAAAATGGCAGAAACTAAATTTGATTGATAATGCTGGAACGGATACAAAACGATGAATATAAAATTACAACTCTTCCTCCGCACGCTTCTAGGAGGCCTCATCAGCACTCTTCTGCTCTCGGGTGTGCTTCAAACTCTCTTTTGCGGCCTTCAGCTCGATTTCGTACTTGGCCTTCAGGTCAACTTATTTGGGCACCACTAAGTCGAATTGTAATTGAAAGAACCTCTTATCTGATTCCAACTGCGCTTTTTCAAGGCTCACCGCCTTCAGATCATCTGATAACTTTTTCGACTTGGCTTATTCCTTAATGAACTTAACATCGAAGCCCTCGAGGGTGCTGTAAACCTCTTTGGTCAAAATCATCCCTCAGATCAAGTTCGTCTCTGCCAATCAGAGATGTTCGCTCATTGAAGCTTCATCGGTAGCTTTCTCCCACCTTTGGGTCCAATACTTGTAGACAATTTCTGCCATTATTGTAGGAGAGGCAGGGAGCATCTCCATCACCGTAGGATCCAACTCACTGATGTAATAGGTGATGCGCACGCGAACCTCCTAGCCGGTCGAGAAGGTAGAATTCCTAGTATCCCCAACCTCTCTAGCAGGATTCGATGAGGGTTGACGATGCTCCTCAGTTTGCCTAGTCTTGCGAGCATCCTTCATAATTCTCTCCATGGCCACATAAGCTTTCCTCTTCTGGCCAGCGGTCTCGCCCGTGCCCTCGGTGATCTCCTTCTCCTTGTCCTGCGGTGGGATGGGGCCTAGAGACGGAGGTGGATGAGGAATAGTCTGATCATGAACTAGAGTAGCAGGGATCAGAGGGTAAATCATCCTCAGTGTTGTCGTATCATGTACTTCTTGCGACAATGATGGCACCTCTTGGGAGGATTGTTGTGTAGAGGAACTTGTCCCGCCTGTAGGACGGGCAAGATGAAAGGATGGGACATTCTTGAATCTAAATGCTGCTAACACAATAACCAAGACACAATGTGTTACAAATTCCTATTAAGACAAATCCCACACAATTCAATAGACAAGGCTTACCCATTAGTCCACAGCGAATCAGTATGTCGTCGTCCTTGAGCAGATTGCTTAGGCTCCTAAAGTTACTGTCAAGCCCGCGAACCTTATGCCACTTCAGTCTCAAGTCACCTTAATCTCTCTTTGGAATGGGCGACTTATCTGCAAGGATAAACGAAGCATTAAGTCAGGAACAATGAACAAAAAATCGCACAAGGCAGTAAGATATACCCAAGTTTCCCAAATTGGCGGGGATTGGACACATTTGGGAAGGGATCCTCCGGCGTAAACTTCCAGCCCCCTTTGATGAAGATGAATCACTTCTTCCAGTTATGCACTTTGTTGGGACTATTGGTCGTCGTCCCCCATCTTTGGCCCGACCAAGGAAAAATATTAAACCAGCCCGCAGACCGACAGGGTCGGTAAATTGATTCAAATTCCCTGGAGGTTAACTCTCCACCAACCTCCACAACAGGAATGCTGCCACCATCTGGCCCCAATCGTTCGGTGTTATCTGACAAGGGACCAAATTTCAATATCTCAAAACCTCACGAAAGAAATGATGCATAGGTAGGTGAAGACCTTGTTGCATCGCTGGTTCATAAATTGTGTCGAACCCCTCATGTGGGTCTTCAGAACACTCCTCGGGACCAGGGGCCCTGAGTTCTACGGAAGCAGAAATATCATACGACAATCTTATATCTTCTAACTCAGCCTCCTTGATCCTCGAGCGAGCCATAGAAGCCTCGATGGCCGAACTCTTAAGCTCATCTTCAAGCTGCCGAGTAGTAGGGGCATCCCTTTTGTCCAACGACCCCCTCATTTCGGGTACCCCATCACCAAGTCGCCCATTTCCCGCATTCGCCTTTGGCAATACAATTGGGTTTACTCCCCTCCCGCTCATGGATGCTGGGGGCGGACGAGCAACGGTGGGCCCCTGATCAACTTCTTCTTACCCCTGGGCAGAAGGTGAGGACGAAGAAGAAGAAGAAGCTTCACCCATGACGTCAGAATCTATCCTAGTGGCCAACTGATTCTGTGAATCATCGTGTTCAGACGTCATCGCTACTTCTCTCAATCTAAAAAGAAAATATCCCCATAATTGCCAGAAAGTATGGCAGAAAACAACGTCCAAACCAAGAAACCGTAGGAAAAAAATGCTATATACAAAATAAAGCACGACAACAACCTCTGTAGTATTTACCTCAAGAATACAGTTGAACCCTACAGCCATCGAAAATACCTTGCACTTTCTTGGTTATCGTCAGAATACTCAACAACGTTTGAGATACACGTAGAAGCAAGAAAAAGATAAATGAGAAGAAGCAAGGACTTATATAGATTAAGTCATCTCAATCCCCGCCGACCAATTCAAAACACATCATCTGAGTCGTCCATCCAGTGGACGCGTGTCCAAAGAATGGTAAAAGGAAGAAAACGGAACCCTAGGCATTTAATGAAGCAAAAAGACGCCCTCTACGCGTGCTTCCAATTGTCCATCACGCGCCAATAGCATTTATGGCACAGACTCTTTCACCCATCATTACCTGACCACTATAACAACTTTGATTGACAGCTTGGACAGAATCACACCAACCATGTACACGTCACTAAAATTCAAACCAATCTAAGCCCTCACCCGTCATAAATAATAGGCTTCGAGCTTGGGAGACTGTACGGAATAAGTAATTCAAAGGTGTATGAGTAAGTAATTCAAAGGTGTATCTACAAAGACCCACCATATAACTCGTTTTCATCAAGAATTTTTTTTTTTTTTACAAAGTCTCACACCTACCATAAATAATAAGCTTGGACTTGGGAGACCATTGCTACCACCAGATTTCGGTAAGGCCTCCACGTTAGTAAAGGCCCAGTAAATGTCCCATATAGGCCCAAGTTAGGCCTTATAAGCCCAGCGAGGGTCTTCCATATTCATAAAGGCCTTAGATACCTAGTGAGGGCCTCGTTGATACATTTAAGGCCGAACAATATATTATCATTCCTGAATCAGAGTATGGCGAAGCCCATAAAGGGCCTCGACACTTATGGCCGACCTAGAGAGTTTCGCCGGGCTTCGTATCCATTGTAATTAGCAGACAGTACGATATTCCAGAATGACTAGAGTTATGTTTGAAGACAAATTATATTTGATTGGCACGCGGATTCTCATAAAAAAACCAAATATCAATCTCCTAAAGATCAGACAACGTGATAAGGGAAACCAAATCATATAGGGCTAAAATCTAGGAGATTGCATTGACAGCCAATCATTCTTATCTCATAAGGAATGAGGATCCAATCAGATATCTAATTGATTGTTTTCCTAAATCAATTAGGACTCTGAGGTTATAAATACGAGATCTCCAGTTGTTCTAAGGTACGCATTATTCTCATCGTAAAACTCTGGTCAAATCTCTGCCTGTTTGTCCCTCCCATACCCAATTGTTTTCATTCTCCATATATCATCTTATATACCGACAGTTGACTTGATCGTCAGAGTAACAATGATCGCCAGACCCTTTTTTTCCCAGTGATCTTGGTACCTAACGGTCGTCATAGTGTGTAGGTAACATACAAGTTGACAAATGATTGACTAGAGATCTGTTGACACGTGGATAATGCAGATTTCGACGTCAACAATATGTTATTGTTCGTCTTCGTTATAATCAATGTTTTAAAATTTAACTCATTTTTATAGTTTTTAAAAAAATACATTGTTATCATTTAAAATCAATTTTTCAATTTTTGCATTTGAAAATAACATTTTTGTATGAGTAACATATGTGTTACTATAGTCTATATATGTTTGCCTATTTTATTTCCTCATTTTCATTAAAATTTATATTCTATAATATATCTTCTTTTATAATTTTTTTAAAAATATATTATTTTAAATTTAAAATAAATATTTCAATTTTTTTCATTTGACAACAACATTTTTATACCATAAGTTATTTCCTAATTTTCCAATAAATCAATATTTTATAGTATATCTCATTTTATATATTTTTAGAAAATATTAGAATCAATATTTCAATTTTTCATTTGACAACAACATTTTTACATGGATAATATATGTGTGACAAAAGTAAATTGTTTTAAGTTAAAATCAATACATCAATAATAGCTCATTTGGCAACAATATTTTATTCCGGGTAATATGTGTTACTATATGTTTTTTCATAGTTTTCATTCAAATCAATTTTTTTATAATTTATCTTATTTTATAATTCTTAAAAAATATATTATTTTAAATTAATAATAATTTCATTTTTATTTGAAAACAATAGTTTTGGACGGGTAAAATCAATATGTCTATAAGAAAAGGCTCAAATGATGTAGAAATTGACAATTAAATGACCAAGTCCAAATACACGTGGCCATGTTTTGCACTAATCTTTTCATTGATTGTCATCATGTGGAAATTGACAATTAATGGATCACAAAACCATCAATTAGGCCAACACTACAAGAAAGGAGGTCAATAGCGACGACATATCATCCATAATCGTCCCTTTAAATGTATAGAGACGACAAAGTCATCGCTCAATGTCACCGCAATATGTTAGTGTCTCTAGATATGTAGCAATGATTTTATGTCGTTGCTACATATATTTGAATCTATAGTGACGAAAACTTTGTCGTAACATTGTCGTAGTCTATATCTCGAAAATAGATAAAAAAAGGACGACATTGTCGTCGATAATGTCGTCGCTTTTATATGAAATAATAGTGACGTGAAAGACGTCGCTATTATCTCGTCGCCATACGTCCTCCTATTTGTCGTCGCTAAAATTAATTGATTTGTTTTACTACAGCGGCGACATTGTCGCCGCTATAAACAATTTGAATTGTTTTTAAAAAAAAAAATTGTTCAAATAATAGAAATAATGTATAAAAAATTCTAAAAATCTATGAACCCTCCAAACCCTCGTCCTCGTTCCCGTTCTCCTCCTCCGTATGCACAACCACTAGTATTCTATTTTTCAGAATCTCAATTTCACGCTGCATTTGGCGTAGCTGCGCCTCGTACATGGCAAACCGAGGATCGTTATTCTGGGAGTCTCCACAGAACTGATGGAAAGTTGCTTGTTGGGCCTTCGATGCAGCAGTCGAATCTAGTGAGAGAGAGGTGCCATTCGGAACCCGGCCAACCCCACGGTCGTGACCTCGTCGTTCTCCGAGAACCTCATTTGCAATAGCACGCTCGTCTAACGATGCACCACTGTAGGCGACCTGTGTATATTGAGCCTCTCTCAACTCAACAAGTTTATCCTGTTAAGTGAAAAAATAATAATAAATAATAATATCATGTCAGATAAAATTATATTAACATAATTTAAAATTCTTCACATAGTCACCAGTCGCCTGTTGGTTCACCCAATTGCCATCCCGAAAGGTGTGAAACGTCCGGAACGATTCAATAATCCCTGGCCACTGCTGGGTCTCGGGGTCCCACTACGACAATTTAAACGTGAAATGTAGTTAGTAGACATTTTTACGTAATGTAGTGAAAATTTGTATAATGATATTGAAAACTTTAGTTGTACCTCATCGTAACGCGTGACAGAGAAGCTCTTCGACCCCTACACGCTCGGGTATTTAGCCTTACCCCGATTGACCTTATTTTTGGAGGACCATTCCTGAAGGTATAACATATACTTGATTAGTAGAAAATTTAATAGTTAAAAAAGTATATTAAAAATCGTAAAAAATAAATAAACAATACATACCACGAAAGTAGGATTGGTGAAGAAGTCAATGCACTTCTGCCAGTCCTCAGCGGATATCTTGCCGTATGGTCGGCTCGGTCCATGCGCTTTTAAGTGATTATTCGCATTGAGTTTGTAATCGCGATAACAATCGGCCGCCAGACGATCTACAGCGGAACATACTGCCCGGTACTCGTCGGGCGACCGATCGTCTTGCAGATCGAAGTAGCTCTGCAAGAGTGAAAAAAATTACATTAATGTAGAAGTCGTTGAACAATTATTTATTGACTGTACTAATAACAAAACTACTTTAAGTTCATACCTCAATAATGCTACGTAACCAAGCCCGCTGCTCCTCTGGAACATCTGTCCATGAAGGGTAGCACGGGGACAAGGTGAATCTCACTTGGTTCCCAACCAAGCGCGTGAAGTACTTCGCGTTACTCCCGATCTACTGCATTTTGACGATAGGAAGTGGCATCTTCCCGTTAGTCTACCAAACCATCTCAAAGTTGATGCCTCGAGAGATACCCCGTCGCTTTGGCGGGGGCATTGAAAATGAAAAAAATACGAACCATATTTATCATACGAAATTCAACGATATGTATAAAATAATAAATAATTACAATTTGAACGAAAAGTGTTACCAGACTCGCAAGCCGAAGTGAGCTGGTGAGATGGCTGCTGTGGAAGATCTCATGCACCATCACCTCCGTGCGACATCACGTCAGCCATACTAACACATGAAATAATTGTGAACATCAATTAGTGCGGAATAGGTCCCTACATTTAGTAAAATTGATCCTAATAAACTTTTTTCTTTATTTCAAATAGGTCCCTGATGTTCGAAGGTTTTCAAAGTTTCTAATAAGTTTGAAGTTGATGATGAATAGGTCCTTCCACTTCTACTTTATTGTAAATAGGGCCATAAACTTTGACTCTATTTCAAATAGGTCCCTAAACTTTTATGTTATTTCGAATAGGTCCCTGAACTTATAAGATTTTCAAAGTTTCTAATAAGTTTGAAGTTGATGATGAATTGGTCCTTCCACTTCTACTTTATTGTAAATAGGGCCATGAACTGTGACTATATTTCAAAGTTATCCCTAAACTTTTATTTTATTTCAAATAGGTCCCTGAACTTTGACATTTTACGTAGTATCAAATAAGTTTGAAGATGTTGATGAATTGGTCCTTAAACTTTTAATTTATATCTAATATGTCCCTCAACTTTGAATTTTTTCTTCATTTCTAATAAGTTTCAATTTGTTGATTAATTGGTCCCTCAACTTATTCCTATGTTAAATAGGTCCTTACAATTTGAATTTTATCATAATTTCTAATACGTTTTAATTTTGTTATAAGTAGGTCCCTAATGAAATTGTTCATTTCAAATATATCCATATACTTTGACTTTATTGTAAATAGATCCAAAAAAATTTTATTTTATTTCAAATATGTCCCTAAACTTTGAATTTGGTCATAGTTTCAAATAAGTTTGAAGTTGTTGATGAACTGGTCCTTAAACTTTAATTTATTTTCAAAAGGTCCCAAAACTTTGACTTTAGTTCAAATGGGTCCCTACACTTAGAATTGTTAGGTAGTTTTTAATAAGTTTGAAGATGTTGAATAATTGGTCCTTAACCTTTTAACTTTAGTTCAAATGTTGAATTTTTCTGTTATTTCTAACAAATTTTAATTAGTTGATTAAATGGCTGCCTAAACTTGTGAAATTTCAAATTGTTCCTTACACTTTAAATTTAACGTAATTTTTAATACTTTAAAATTTAACTATTCATAGGTCCCTAATGAAAATTTTTATTTCACATCGGTCCTTCAACTTTGACATTTTTCGTAATTTCTATTAAGTTTCAATTTGTTGATAATCCTAACATTTACAACATTCCAAAAAAATCCTAAAATTTACAACATTCCAAAATTTAACTTTAGTCCCTCAAATTTACAACATTCCAAATTAATCCCAAAACATTCCAAAATTTGACTTTAGTCCCTAAAATTTTCAACATTCCAAAATTATCCTAAAACATTCCATAATTTAACTTTAGTCCCTAAAATTTACAACATTCCATAATTTAACTTTAGTCCCAAAAATTTTATTTTTTACAAATTGGTCCCTAAACTTTTTTTTTCAATTCAGTCCCTAAATTGATCCCAACTCCAACTCCAACTCCTTTTCCTCAACTCAATAAATCAATACTATGAAATCAACAAAATCAAAAAATCTAAAAATCAAAAAACAAAAATAAACTGAAAATGAAAGAAAAAAATTGAATCCTTTGTTAATTACTGCGGCAGACGGCAGACGTTGGACGGTAGACGACGGCGCTGGAAGAAGAAGAAGGAAGCACAGCTAAAATAGAAAAGAAGGAAGTCTGGCATGAATTAAAAGGTCTGACTCTATAGCGACGACATATGCGTCGCTATTAATCACTAAAGCGACGATATTTTTTTCAACTTTTAAGAACACGCGCCTAAAAGGTAGCGCCCAATTTTTAGGAATATAGTGACGACATATGTCGTCGCTATTGACAATACAATACTATCAAATTAAATTATATATCTCATTGGGCTTATTTTATTTGAAATAATTTTTAAAATTATTAATTTTTAACTTTTAATATTATCAATAAATTTATTTTTAAAATTATTGAAAAAAATTTATTTTTTAATTGTTAATAATTAAAATATTAAAGTATACAAAAAATATTGTACTATTGTTTATCGTCTAAAAAATATTCTAAAAATATTTCTCTTTTTAGTGCATTTTTCATATTTAATTTAATATATTATATGTTTTAAACATGCTATAAATGTCGTCTCTATATGGTATTTGCAGTTAGGTCCTTCAATTTTAAATATTTTTCATTTGGGTCCTCATATTTTTTCTTTTATTTCAATTTCATCCAATTTTATTTGCAACATAAGTCCTTCAAGCTTTACGAGGTTAGATATATAGGTCCCTAGTAGCATGTTTTTGTACAATTGCAGTCCTAATTGTCCTACATTCTATCCATAAATGTTGAAACTCCATCCAAACTCGCGTTTGGACCTATAATCAGGAATAAACGACGTCTTACTGCAAGAATGGCTCAACTTCATAATAGTTGTTCAGGACGTAAAAATTCGCTTGATTTCGAACTTGAGTAGGAAACGTCGTTGGTGACTGCTTTCCAAGTGGACGATACTGCGACTGAAAAACATAAAATTGTGTTTGTGGAACACTAGCATCCTCGTTTCTATCTGGTCGATCGAACCTTGTCCCTATGTCCTCGAAGTACCTCGAACAAAAAGTCAATGCCTCGTCCACAATATACCCTTCATCTATTGATCCCTCGGACCGAGATCGATTTCTGACGTAGCCCTTCAATTTCTTCAAGTATTGCTCGAATGGATACGTCTATCTCATGTGCACCGGACCTCCAAGGATTGCCTCTTCTGATAAATGCATTACGAGGTGAATCATGATGTCGAAGAAGGCTGGCAGAAATATCCGTTCCAACTTACAGAGAATGAGTATCAGGTGATTGTAGGAAGCCATCATGTCGCTAACCTTTAGTGTTCTTGTGCAAAGCTTTTTGAAGTACGTACACAGTTCAATAATAGCCGTGGAAATAGTTTTATTCAAGAACGCCTGACATCCGACTGGCAATAACCGTTGCATGATAATATGACAATCATGTGACTTCAACCCGATAATACGACTGTCATTAGGAGCAATATTCTTTCGAAGATTAGAAGCGAAGCCATCTGGAAACTCAACCGATCGGATAAATTTACAAAACTTCTTACGATTTGAAGACGACATGGTGTAACATGCGGCAGGCTTCATCCACCTATTCCCGTTCTGATACAAGTACAATTCTCTTTTGATCCCTAATTGCATCAGATCGCGCATTACATTGACTGTGTCTTTTGATTTGAATGGATCATCCGTAATTGTGCCGAGCAAGCTATCACAAACATTCTTCTCTATATGCATGACATCGATATTATGTTTGAGCTCTGTAGAAGTCCAATACGGCAACTCATGAAAAATGCTCTTTTTTCTCCAATTTAGCTCGTCATCACTGCTCCGAATTGTAGCACCACCGTAAGTAGGGTGCTTTCCTGGACTTCTATATCTGACATGGCTTAACTGTGCTAAAATATTTGTAGGCGTTAACTGACGCGGAGGTGGTCACCTCCCTGTCCTCTCATCAAAGTCTAAATTACTCCGAAAATGATGTCTGGATGGCAGGAACCGATGGTGACCCACATAAGTTGTCTTACCTATCACACAAACTGAAAGAGTATCCTCGTTGCACGTAGGACATGCCTTGTACCCCTGACCACTCCAACCCGACAAGCTACTTCTCGCTGGAAAATTATTAACAGTCTACAACAACGCTGCACGCAGTCTGAATACCGACTTATTTTTGGTTCCACCGTCACCCGTGTCAATCCCATCGACCCGCAACTCCTTCAACTCGTTCACTAATGGTCGTAAAAATACATCAATGTCCTTACCCAGTGCTTTAGGACCAGGTATCAATAGAGTAAGCATGCATGAGGTATTCGTACTTCATGCATAACCATGGTGGCAAGTTGTAAACTGTTACAACTATTGGCCACATGCTATACGACAGACTCATGTCACCGAATGGATTGAATCCGTCTGTGGCCAAACCTAACCTGACATTCCTGATCTCACTTGCGAACAGTGGATGTTTTATGTCAAAATCCACAATGCCTTTCCATCAACAGGATGCTACATTTCATCATCGTCCCTAGACCTTCCTATACTGTGCCACCTTATGAGTTTTGCAGTATCCTTCGTCGCGAACATACGTTTTAGTATAGAGGCCAAGAGAAAATATCGCAACACTTTATGCAGAACATTCTTCCCGTTCACTTTTCTAGAAGTGTGCACCTAATGACTTTTCTAGTAAATCGGACAAGTTTGTCTATCAGCATGTTCACCCCAAAACAGTGCACAGTCGTTCTTGCAGGCATGAATGGATTCGTAATCCAAACCAAGCTTCATTATCAGCTTCTTAGCTTCGTATTGAGAGTCAACCAGGTTCATGTTTGGGAATGCTAACTTCAGCAATTTCAAAAGATCATCAACAGACTTGTTTGTCCATTTTTTCATAACCTTAATATGCATCAACTTGACTAAAAAATTTAGGGATGAAAATGATGAAACTCTTGGATACAGTTCTGAATGGAGAGCCTGAAACAATTCGTCATAGTAACCATCAGTGCTTGTACCTGCATGCTCATCACCAGCTACATCGTCCATGACATCTATCATCTCATCCTCCACACCAGCTCGCTCATTCTATCTATACACATTCGCAGTATGAATATCGATCTCGCTATGATATATCCAGGTGACATAACTCTCTGCAAAACTATTACAAAATATGTGAGCCTCAACATTTTCCAATGGATGTGTGAGACCATTTAAATATTTTTTGCACGGACATTTAATCCTTCACCTGTCATTAACGTATGGCCTCACCATGTTTATAAATGCTTGTAAACCGTTCCAAAAATCTACAGATTTTGTGCGATTTCTAATTGTTGTCCAATTTTTATCAATATCCATACTTGAAAAATACTATATTTTCACAAATACAGTAAGGATAATAAATAGAGATGAAGAAATGAAATGTAAAAAAGATGATTATGAAGGAAGATGCGGAGATGGAGAAGATAAATTTTTTTGTTCTTCCTGCAACACAGAAATGCAGAGATGGGAGAAGAAAAAAAAGATTCTATAGCGGTGACATTTGTCGTCGCTATATGTAAAGGTTGTCGCTACAGGATCCTTCCTATTTTACGAGGAAATTAATAACTCACGTTCCTAGCAAAATGATCGATACGTATATTGCGACGACAAGTGTAGTCGCAACAGACAACAATTGGGCGCCAATTTTCCCGCTTAAATTGATCTAGGTCTATAGTGACGACATGTGTCATCGCTATATATCTCATCGCATTTTACGAGAAAAATCATAATTCATGTGACTGACAACATCATCCGCAACTCAATTGCGACGACATATGTCGTCGCTGTTTATGCATCAAAATGCCACCATTTGTTTCCGTCGTTTCCGAAACTAATTGGCGACAACATTGAAAGACGTCGTTATATATGCTATTTAATAGCGACGACTTATAATATATTGCGACGACATATGTTGTCGCTATAGGTTTTGCATATGTGGCGACGACATTTTTTTGTCGTCTCTACTGTATAGAATCAATAGAGACGACTTGGTGTCGTCACAATTGGTATCGCCGCTATAGACGCTATTTGTTGTAGTGCAAACAGACTTGTAGTACTGGTGGACATTGGTGGTGTGGTGGTGATTGTATATTGTATTCTTTACTTTTAATCAAGGTTTCTAGTGCAAGAGCATATCCACAAAGTGTGGTGGTGGTTGTATCTTGATAGTCGAACTGTGGGCCTAAGGGCAAAACACGTCTTGGTGTTATGATCTTGTGTTTCTGTGGGTTGCAAATTAATGTTCTTGTTTATTTGTGCTTTGTGCTGAGCTTTGTGATCCCAAAATCATAATAGATATACATAAATTTAATATAAGAAGAGAAAAAAGAAGAAATGGAAATAAAAATCAATTTACTCCTCAAATTTACTAAAATGGTGTACTTTATTAATAAACACAAATCTTTATTGATACAAATGACATCAATTTATTTAATATCCTATTCACAGTAATAAAAATCAATCGACAAAATACTTACAAGTATACAAATAACATAAAGTGAAGAATTTAATTGTCCTATGAATCTTATTCCGTTCTTGTTCTACCACGAGTTGAGGGGTGGAATACTTTGTTCATTTCGGAAGAAATTAGCGGGATCAACTTTGGTTTTCACTTGAACCAACCTGTTGAAATTATTCTTGAAATATTTGATCCCCCAAATGCTGGCTTGTGCATAGCTTGTATTGCCATTGTTATTAACTCCTATATCAAGATCTCTATAGTTGATATATGCAGCCCTTGGAAATCTTGAAACATAAAGAGCCATGTAACTGTAAAGCTTTCTAATCCAATTTATATAGTTTTGTGTTGCCTCTACCTCTTCTTCTTCCCAATACACCAAGTGCTGGATTTTGTACAAATTACCAGCTCTGTGAGGAAATGGAATTGCAGATTCTGAAATTTCATCCATTCTTCCACCATATGGACTCAAGATCATCTCGGCTTCCTTCGCTTCCTCTTCAAAAAACAATTTCCATATCCCTTCGAGCGCATTCTTAGAAATAGGTTTCTGAACATAGTCGGATTTTGCTTTGAAGTATCGTACATTTGGCTGAGTCCTGTTCAACAAGACATCGCGTGATTCAATGGGAAACCCGGCAAAATATAGGATTGATTCTATCCAACTCATTTCAGTGCAATCTTCTCTCTGCAAACCCAATTCCGGGAAGCTTTGTTGCATCAGTGGAAGCAATCTGTTTACACCACCAAGAAACAGTGACTGAAATGTAGCCTGTATAGTTCTCTTGCTATCTTCGCTTGAATTCACCCTTCTTATAAGGATTCGAATGAACAAATCTTCGTCAAATTTATGTGCTATGTATTGCCATCTGTGAACAATATTTGTTGCATTTTGATCCAAAGTTTTGTCAATTGTAAATACAGTGACTTTTTCTGGAACATCCACCAATTGTATCTTCCAAGCAAGAATGACTCCAAAACTAGCACCTCCACCTCCTCTTATGGCCCAGAAGAGATCTTCACCCATGGAAATTCTGTCGAGAATTCTTCCATTCACGTCAACAATGCGTGCATCAATTATATTATCTGCTGCAAGCCCATATTTTCTTAACAATGCTCCATACCCTCCTCCACTGAAGTGCCCACCAGTGCCAACGGTAGGGCAAACACCAGCAGGAAACCCTAGGGTTTGACTTTTCTCTGCAATTCTATAGTATAGTTCGCCGATTGTTGAACCGGCTTGAACCCATGCAGTTTTGTTCTCAGCATCAACGCTTATTTCCCTTAGGTTGAAAAGATCAAGAATGATAAAAGGGACTTCTGATGCATAAGAAAGTCCTTCATAGTCATGGCCACCACTTCGAACGCGTATTTGCATACCATTTTCTTTGGCACAATATATGACAGGCTGAATCTGGGATTCATGCACCGGGGTGACAATAACTAATGGTTTGGGTGTCGTTTCTGACGTGAATCGTAGGTTTTGTATGGAGAAATTTAGGATGGATGAGTATGAAGTGTTGTTTGGGGTATAAACAATGTTAGAAATGGAGGTGTGATTGTTTGATTGAAGTGACATACATTGAAGAAAATCATCATGTCCATCAGAAGAAACTGCTGATGAACACAAAAAGATTACAAGAAAAGCAAATAAAAGGGAACAAATGCTTCGAGTCTTCATCATTTAATGTAAGGCTGATTAATATGTGTATTGCAGAGCATAAACATGTTCAATTTATAGTGTCATGAAGGAGCATACTTCTTTTGAAACTGTGAATATTAATGTGAACATAAGATTTGAAAAATTCCTGTATAATTACAAATGTCTGAACAGTATTTTATTCATTTCCATTATTTTTCCTATTTTTGTATTTGGAAGAAAATTATGTTTGCATGGTGTACAGAAGACTAGTCTTTTGAACAGTTAGTGCATAAAATTTTGTATTTGAATTTTGTATTTGAATTTTCTTTAATAGAGAAGTCGTATATTTCAAAGTAATATACGTTGACATTTTGTTTTTATAAAACCTACAAGTTGAAATTTTAACTTTCCTTGAATTTATATAGCTATATCCACTTTATTCGCTTCTGGAACGAACCAGATGATATATTTGAAGAGACTAAAATCTATAATCTGTTACAATGCAAAACTTGATATCCAAGCAAAGATTATTATATGCTGACTGACCATAATTAATTCTAAGTTTTCATATACAAAATTTATAAATCTGTAATAAAATAAGATTGTAAATCTTATGATGCTTTCATATATTTATTCAGCTTACGTTCTTTCGACTAACTATTTTTGTCGTCTCACTCTAATGTTTCGTCATTCACTAACAAATTATTTCTGACAATATTCACAAATTTTATTAGCTAGAGTCGTAAAAGATTGCAAGAAAATACTAACACTTGCCAAAAACTTTCACTGCGATAATTATCAGAATATTCAAAGTAGGAGGGAGGATCAGAAAATTAATTACAAAAATGGCCAGAAAAGTCACTGTGTTTAGGGTCAAACCCTTCGAATTCTTGAAAAGCCTCTAAGACCCACTAGATTGAAGGAAACTAGATTTTGAACACACCGTCGTGTACTTGATTTCATCTTTATCTAAATGGAAGGAAGGATAAATCAAATTCAACAATATTTGTTGATGTAGTTTGGGTGTTTTAAGAGTTATTTATGTATTGTAATTTTAAATACCTGTATTGTAATTTTATTTATTTTTAGTCAAACCACCTTTGGGATGGAACATTAATTAATAAAAAAGAAAATTAAAAATTGGAGGAGAAACCTAACCTACAATTAACAAAAATCAGTGTTTTAAAAAGTTTGCCTAGGGACCAGCTCCACGCCTAGTCACGCCTCATGCCTCGCCCTCGCTTAGGCACAAAAAGTGGCCTCCACGTCTCACTTAGGCCATAGACATGAAATTAAACTATGAACTGTATTTTTTAACCAAAAATTGTGGGCTTAGTCGCGCATAGGCGAGTACTTTTTTATTTTTTTAATTCTTTCATCTTTTTTGTTAATATTTAGAATAATATTAAAAATAAGAAATCATTTTTTCACGCATCACCCTTAGGTCCGAAAAGATTTAACTCGGCCTCCATGCTTAGCCACACTTTATACTTTTTAGAACATTGGTCCTAATTTACATTAAGCAAAGTAAACTGAAAGAAGAGAAATGTTGGCTTTTCCTTTATCAAAGGAAGCTGAGCAAGCTTTGATAATAGAGTCTTCAACCTTAACATCAGTCAATTGTTTCTCAAGATGGGTAATTTGACCTTTCATTTAATTAATCTCTCCACGCAAATCTTGACTAGAAGAAATTTTGTTAGGTTGTTTGAATTTCTTCAAAATTTCATTAAGATTGTAAGTCATTTGAGGAGGTTTATTTTCTTCTCGAGAAATGAGTTGGTTGAATCTCTGTTTGAGTTCAGGGTCTTGAATTTGATCAATAATTTCTTGGAGTAGTTCTTTTTTCGGTAGTTAGGACATTGATAGAGTTTGTATCACAATTGCAATTATTTTTAATATTACAAAATTTTGTAGAACTGGAGGATTGAGAAAGTGATTCGTTGCTAAAATCAGAATCTTCTTGAACATTGTAGATGACATCTTCAGAATCTTAGTAACAACAAGTGTTGCAAAAATTAAAATAGTATTTTTAGAATTAAAAAAAAAAGTTAGATAATATTTTTTAAATTATTTTATATTTTGTGGGTAATAGTAAAACTATCCCGAAGATATATTTGAAGATACTAAAATCTATAATCTGTCAATTCAAAATTTGATATGCAAGCAAAGATTATTATATGCTGACTGACCATTAATTCTATGTTTTCATATACAAAATTATTAATCTGTAATAAAGTAAGATTGTAAATCTTATGATGCTCTCATATATTTATTCAGCTTACGTTCTTTCGACTAAGTATTTTTGTCGTCTCACTCTAATGTTTTGTCATTCACTTGCAAATTATTTCTGACAATACTCACAAATTTTATTAGCTTGAGCCGTAAAAGATTGCAAGAAAATACTAACAAATTTCAGGAATTGCCTGGTTAATGGCTAATCAGAATATTCAAAGTAGAAGGAGCCGGGAGGTTAGGAAAATTAATTACAAAAATTGCCGGAAAGAAAAGTCACTGTGTTGAGGGTCAAACCCTTCGAATTCTTCAAGCCTCTAAGACCCTCTAGATTGAAGGAAACTAGATTTTGTCCACACGGTCATGTACTTGATTTCATCTTTATCTAAATGGAAGGAAGGATAAATCAAATTCAACAATATTTGTTGATGTAGTTTGGGTGTTTTAAGAGTTATTCATGTATTGTAATTTTGAAATACCTTTATTGTAATTAATTTTTTTTTTTTTTATTTAGTCAAACCACCTTTGGAATGGAACATTAATTAATAATAAAGAAAATTAAAATAGGAGGAGAAACCTAATCTACATTCAACTAAAATCAATGTTCTAAAAAGTTTGCTTAGGCACCAGCTCCACACCTAGCCACGCCTTTCCCTCGCTTAGGCATGAGAAGTGGTCCCCATGTCTCGCTTAGGCCATAGACGAGCATGCAATTAGGGGATCAACTATATCTTTTAACCAAAAAATGCGTGCTTAATCGTGCCTAGGTGAATACTTTTTCTTTTTTGAATTCTTTCATCTTTTTTGTTAATATTTAGCTAGAGTAGTAAAAGATTGCAAGAAAATACTAACACTTGCCAAAATCATTCAATGCAAATTTCAAGAATTGATTACACTTTTCAATTTATATTTGGGAAATAGTATATTTGGTCCATAACCTTTCAAAAACATAAAAAATATATTCCTAATCTTTAAAAATAGTATCGAATCTCCCCAATGTTTGAAAAGAAATAGGCATGGTAAATACTTTACGATAAATTCCCCCTCCTCCTCCTCCTCCTCCTCCTCCTCCTCCTCCTCCTAAATAACCAAAAATATAAACAAGAAAAATGAAAAGAAAAAAAAAAAAGAAATAGAAAAATAACCAATTGTATCCCCAAAAAATTAAAAATAACAAAGAGATAATCTTCTTTATCTTTTGGTTTCAAATAGATTTTGGGATTTTTGGGGTTTGATAAAGAGGTCATCTTTGTGTGGTCGGCTTCAAATAACGCGTTGTCGGAGTTTACTGTCTTGAGTGGAGATCTAGGAGTCCAACAAGGTCTGTGCAAGATTTTGAAGAGTAATTGGACTTATCCCATCTATTGGCAAGTTGCAAAGTTGAAATCTAGTAAATCAGCCTTGGTATGGGAGACGGGCATTGTAAAGAATCAAAAGAATGCGAGGATAAATATGAAATTTCTTAAGATAGTCATAAAACAGCTGAAGGAGATCGAACAAAGTGCTTCAGAGGATTCACATGTTTTGGGCGATCAAATGATGATAACATGGTGGATAAGTTGGATAGGATTTCTGGCGTGGAAATGTTTTATCTCAAGTCGATGTACTTTACATTTTCCTTAGATAAGCCATCTATTCCTTCCCACTCATTTAATTCTGGCAGATCAATTTGAGTTACATGAAAAGCTGTTTAAAATACTATCAATCAAGATCACATTTAGCAAAGTTTGCTCAATTGGAGACGGTGGTGTTTGTTCCATTGAAATCGTGAATTGTCGAGCTTGGTTCGAGAAAATTGATTCTCGAGGACCAAATTGTTATTAAGTTGGCAAAATCTATAGTCTACAACCGAATTCTGCATAGACCCTTTTGTATTTTAGATTGTGAGATTTTTGGAAGTTGTAAAAGCAAATGACCTCTTTGTTTTTTTTAGGGGTACATTTGATTATTTTTCTATTCTTTTTTTTTTCATTTTTCTTGTTTTTTTTTTGTTTATTTATTTAAATGAGACGGCAATTTCGTTATAAAGGACCTTTCATACCTATTTCTTCAGATGTTAGAAATATTCAGTGCTATTTTTAAAAGTTAGAGATGTATCCCTTACATTTTTTAAATGTTGGAGACCAAATATACTATTTTCCGTATATATTTCACCATCATAAGTCGGCAAGACTATCCAACATCACACAACCATGCAGTAATTTTTTTTCTTTTTTTTCTTTTTAAATCAAACAACAGACATCAAATAGATTAAACTTAACAGGGTTGTTAAGCAAATAACATCACACTACTCATAATCATTCGAAACAAAAGCAACACATAGAAACTGAATACACACACCAACATAGTCACTACATTGTCTCAGTGTAAGAAAAAGAAACAAAGAAGGAGATTTTACTATACTCCCCGCAGAGATGTGGTGGAATTTGGTTGTTTTTTCCTCATATATCATCTAGAGGCAGTGGGGGAGCTTGTGGTTGCTAGAGGCAGGTAAACATCGCAATCATGGCTTCATACTCATGGGTGCGGGTCTTTCTTATTAACGTTTGAGCTTTCGAAAATCTCCTTTACTTTTCTTGAGGTTGTCGTGTTTCTGATTTTTGGTGGCATGGTGAATCTTTGAAGGTATCTACAATGCAACGTTGAAATGTAAGCTATTAACCATAGAGAGTTCAAGTGGAAAAACAATAATGTAAGCTCTAAATGTTAATATAGTAGATTAGTAGTGTTGGTTTGCATATATCTATTGTGTCAAATTCTTCACAAAGTAGTGTGAAAATGGTGTGAAAAAACTCCATATACTTGGTATAATAACCTCCCAAAATAACATTTCATGTTGAACCAAAGTACTTGGTTGGGGGCGTTCTATCAAATGCTTTGAAGGTATAGTTTAATCAAACATAATAAAGCACAAACATGGGTATATTGAGCAAATCCATAAATTCACACTTCAAAACCCACCTCAAAGCACATCAATCCATGTTCTAACTATAGCCCGTATACCATCACCAAGCAAATTCTATAAATAAAGCACAAAAATCTTTAAATAAAGCCTCTAATATCACTAGATTGAAGGAAACTAGATTTTGTACGCACGGTCGTGTACTTGATTTCATCTTTATCTAAATGGAAGGCAGGATAACTCAAATTGAACAATATTAGTTTATGTTGTTTGGGTGTTTTAAGAGCTATTCATGTATTGTAGTTTTGAAATACCAGTATTGTAATTAATTGTTTTCTTTATTTATTCAAACCACCTTTAGTGTATATATCCTTAAAATAATATAAGTGTCTTAATTTTTTACTGTAGCTTTTTTCGTTTAACACGACGTAGTTTTAGTATTTTATTATTCTTAGTTTTGTCCAAATCTCACCATTTTTGTAATAGCCGCAATTCTTGACTTTTGTGTGTTTGGTGGAATCCCATGTTTTGTTTACACGTTAATGATGTGAACTTTAAAGATTTTGCTAAACTTTATTTTCTCTAAACTGCAGTTTTTGTTGTCCAACTCAAAAATTTGATGCACCTTATACATTAAGTATATTTACATAATTCCAGTTGGAGATGATATCCCTATGGGTTACCTAACCATTGGCTTTGGTTTCACATAATTTTATGTTGTATAACTCAAGTTATGGACAATTTTATAAACTGCGACAGCATGAATCCGAGAAACTGCCTATGATGTTTCGGTGAGCATTTTAGTATGTTGAAACATGCCATCGGACTACCAATTTTTAATATGTGGTAGCTACCTGAGTATTATATGTCCTTTGAAAATTTCGTATTGTTCGATGATCGTTTTCTATGTCAAAGAAATTTTTGTTAATCCATGATCGGGTGAATTGTTTCTCTAAACTGCAGTTTCTATTGTCCAACTTAAAAATATGCTGTACCTTATATATTAAGTATTTTTACATAATTCCAGTTGGAGACGATAGTCCTATGGGTTACCTAACCATTGGCTTTGGTTTCACATAATATCATTTTATATAACTCAAGTTATGGACAATTTTGTAAATTGCGACCGCATGAATCCAAGAAACTTCCTATGATGTTTCGATGAGAATTTTTGTAAGCCGAAACATGCCGTCGGACTATCAAATTTTGATATGTGGTAGCTAAATGACTATTCTATGTTTCTTGAAAATTTCATATTTTTCGATGATCGTTTTCTATGTCAAAGAAATTTTTGTTAATCCATGACCGGGTGAAGAAGTTTTAGTAACACTAACCTTATTTATAAAATTTTCTTCACTTGGTCATGGAGTAACAAAAAATTATTTTACATTGAAAACGACCACTGAACTATACGAAATTTTCAGGGGACATATAATACTCAGGTAGCTACCACATATTAAAAATTGGTAGTCCGACGGCATATTTAGGCATACTAAAATGCTCACCGAAACCTCCTAGGTAGTTTTTCGAATTCATGCCGTCGACGTGCTAGAATTGCTATTATAAACCAATCAAAAAACTTTAAGTAGTGTAAATATCTTCTTAAACTTTTGTGAACCTTGGTTTTGTGGTAGTTTTAGTGGATTCCCCTGATTTGATTACACGTTAATGATGTGAACTTGAAAGGTTTTGCTAAACTTCATGTTTATCTAAGCTGTAGTTTCAGTTGTCCAACTCAAAAATCTGCTGCACCTTATATATTAAGTATTTTTATATAATTCTAGTTAGAGACGATAGCCCTATGGGTTACCTAACCATTGGCTTTGGTTTCACATAATTTCATGTTATATAACTCAAGTTATGGACAATTTTGTAAACTTCGACCGCATGAATCCGAGAAACTGTCTAGGATATTTCGGTGAGTATTTTAGTAAGCCAAAATATGCCGTCACACTATCAAATTTTGATATGTGGTAGCTAAATGAGTATTCTATGTTTTCTGAAAATTTCATATTTTTCGATGATCGTTTTCTATATCAAAGAAATTTTTATTACATGACTTAATTATGCAAGCCTAAAAATACATAAGTCGCATTTCTAAATGCAACTCTGGAGGTCTTTCCATTTGTTCTTTAATCACAGCTTTAACACAAGTGTTGGTGCATAAAACGCAAAAATATTTAAAAATTAAAAATTAGCGATAGACACAAACTAATGATTTCGTGTTCCACTTCATGATCGAGGTATCCGAGATATATATATATATATATATAGGATAATCGTCGAAAATTTTACGCACACATTTTTCTGCCATTTTTTTTTTCAAATTTGGTAAGTTTCGCCATAAATGCTGCATAGAAGTTTGTTTTCTTTAATTGGTTTCACACATTGATTTAGTAAGTTCTACCATAAATGCTGCATTGGAGTTTGTTTTCTTTAATTGATTTCACATATTGATTGTTTATTTTATTTTGTTTTTTATTTTTCTAGCAAAAAACGAAGTGTAACATTTAATATTATATACGATAAATGTAAAAAAAAAAATTCAGATTCTTTAATTGGTTTTACACAAATTTGCATATTCTTATTTAAATATCTGTAGACAATTATTAGTAATAAAAAATTTGAATACTATATTAATTAATCAATATAAGATTTAGAGTATGTAAATATTACTAATTATCTACAAATAGAAAAACAATAAATTTACAGAATATCATTAACGCAATTTCCATATTTACATTTTAGAAAATCAATTTTCAAATTATAATATAAAAATTAGTGGGTAATTTAATGAGCCGCGCCAAAAATTAAGCTAGAAGCACTTCTTAAAAATTAGAAAATGATAATCAAGCATTCTCTTAAATTCTATTTTTTTTTTCGACGTTAACTAAGAAAGAAATAGTTAAAATTAGTTGTAATTTACAAAATATATATAAATTCACAATCTGTCTGTTAAATAGAGACAGGAAAATACATTCAATTGATTTAAACAAATGATAAGATTTGAACTGTTATTGTAACTGAAAAATCAATATATGTAATAATATTTGTGTCGATGATTAAAAAAACTTATCTATGCATACCCGAAAATTATTTTTCAAATTATAATAGAAAATTACTCAATAAGTTTTAATATTATATTATTTTTATTATATATTACATAATATTAAAGTATTTATATTATATTTTATAATATTATTATTATTATTATTTATATTTACGCAGAGTGAGCAAAAAATATATAATTAAATCAAATGACAAAATTTTAATATTTTATAATATTAAATTTTAATTAATTTAATTAATTAATTTCCCAACTTTAGGTAATTAATAAAAAGTATTCTAATATAAATAATCATTATTCCAATACAATTTAATTAGGATGAGTTTTTCAATGTTTTAATTTTCTATGATACTTGATGAATAATATTAAGAATTAATATTTTCAAAAAATATGCACATCTTCCATAACAAGATAAATTCACTTAAAAACACAAAACATATGAGGTTATGTGTTCCAAGGTCTCAATTTATACTGGTTGAAGAATTTAAATAAGTTATGTTTTCAAATAAATTAAACATCAATGCACGAGAACTATTGACAATAATGTAATAATTTTCCAAAAATGAATTTATTTTCCCCACAAATTGTTTATGCTTCTCATAATGGGTTTTAATAGGTTGCAGTTATAAAAAAAAAAAAAAAATCAATACACGGAAAACATATAATTGTGTTATATTATCAAATGATCTGATTTATTGATTAAAAATAATAAGTCGATCAAACTAATAAACTAGATATGATAATTTCAAAATTAAATTCATACGATTCAAAGCACACATCAGTTCGACTACAAACGTAGTTTTCAAAGAGGTGTTTCAAAATCTAGATTAGCTATATTGTTTTTTTTTTTCAATATCAATGAGTAATCAAATGTTATTTATATGATACTCTTTTTTATTTGAATGTAATAAATAAACAATATACTTTTAGAATATTTTAAAATCGCTATCATGAAAAACAAGTGTGGTGCATCGCACGGGTGATATACTAGTTAATTAATAAAAAAATAAAGTTAAAAATATGATGAGAAACCTAACCTACAATCAACGAAAATCAGTATTCTAAAAAGTTCACCTAGGCACCACCTCCGCGCCTCGCCCCTGCTTAGGCGCGATATTTGGCCTCGATGTCTCGCTTAGACTATAGGCGTGCAATTAAGCGATCAACTGTATTTTTCAACAAAAAATTGCGTGCCTATTCCCGTCTAGGCGAGCAAATTTTTTTTAATTCTTTCATTTTTTTATATTTAGAATAATATTAAAATTAAGAAATCTTTTTTTTTTTCATGCATCGCCCTTATCTAGGCCCAAAAAAATTTTAATTGGCATCCACGCTTAGTTACCCTTTACGCTTTTTAGAACATTGTTCCTAATATACATTAAGCAAACTAAACTGAAAGAAGTGATGATACTTTCCTAGTTTGATTGATTGTAGATGTAGCAAAAGGAGCATGATTGAGCTTGTGATCGTCACCAAAAGTCCACTCCCAAACTGGTGCAATAGCGACGATGTGCATTGGTGGCATTCGACGTGTGTTTACATCATTGATGCATTTCACTAGGCACCTTGTGGGCATCCTCCAAAAAGAAGGGAAAAGAATGAGTTTTCGATATTTGATAACCTAAATTTTGTAAACATTTCTAATCACATGGCAATCTATCCAAATTCGTGCATAATTTCCCATAATCCTCAATTCATAATAAAAATTGTGTAACAAGTTCATGATTAAAAGAGTAAACACAAGAATGAGGAGTTAAGCTGCATTACATTTGGATTTATAACAATTACACCAAATTACCAAAATAGGGATGCAGTTGAGATACACTTACGCAATTGACGTGCAAATTGGTTTTTAGTGAATTTGGGTGGAGCGGATCAAATTTGGGTACGTGTGTAGCGTGAATTGGGCAGTGGTTTATTAAACTTCACTAGTCATTGTGCACACTTCAGCTGAGGTCCGTGTATGTGAAATGGAACATTAAGCTTCGTTATATTGTTCGCTCATGCGAGAGCTTGGCCTCGTGTGTATGACATACTACAGGTTAGTTGATGCACTATATGCTGTCACCTTTTGTCCTCCTCTATTAGTTACGTAGTTAAGTTCAAATGCTATGAAATTTAACCTCATAACTCAATGGAATAGGTATTTTGACATGTGTAGAAATATAAAAGAGATGAAGAAATATAAAGGAGAATATGTGTGGAGAAATAATTCTCTGTATTGATTCAATTGAATGAATAATTGAATAAGAGTACAATGCATATATATACTAATAATGAAAGGATCCTACCTAAAATAGGAATATTACATACATATATTTTCCTATATACAATTCTACTAATAAGGTAAATATATGGAATATGGTAAGTAAATATATTTTTTTTAATACTCCCCCTCAAGTTGGAGCATGTATGTCGATAGTGCCCAACTTGCGAGTGAAACTGTGAAATGCCTCTTTGCCTAGTGCTTTAGTAAATAAATCTGCAATCTGATTGCTGCTTGGAACATAGGCAGTCTTGATCTCTCCCTTGATAATTCGTTCACGAACAATATGGCAATCTATTTCAATGTGATTTGTCCTCTCATGATAAACTGGATTAGCTGCAATATGTATTGCTGCTTGATTGTCGCAATATAAGGTTGCTGCTTGTGGGTGATCAACACATAAATCTGTCAGCAACTGCCTCAACCATGTAAGCTCACAAGTAATGAAAGCCATTGCCCTATATTCTGCTTCTGCTGAAGATTTGGACACAGTTGTTTGCTTCTTACTTCTCCATGATATAAGTGCATTTCCCAAAAATACACAATATCTCGTAACTGACCGTCGTGTAGTAATATCTCCAGCCCAATCTGCATCACAAAATCCCGCTAGCTGCAATTTTCCACTTGATGGGAAATATAATCCTCGGCCCGGTGCTCCTTTCAAGTATCGGAGCAATCGGTGAACTGCATCAAGGTGGGGTTGTCTAGGTGTCTGCATGAACTGACTGAGGGTATTGACCGAATATGAGATTTCCGGTCTAGTGATGGTGAGATAAATGAGCTTCCCTACCAACCGTCGATAATATGTGGGATCTTTCAACAATTGTCCATTTGTCGAATTAAATTTTGATGACTGCTCCATGGGAAATGCTGCAGGTTTTGCTCCAAGTAATCCGGCCTCTTGAAGAATGTCAAGAGTATACTTTCTTTGATTTATCGAGATCCCTGATCTCGAGCGAGCAATTTCTACTCCAAGAAAGTATTTTAGAGTGCCAAGGTCCTTCAACTTGAATTGAGATGCAAGAAACGTCTTCGTGGAAGAAATCGCTTCTTTATCGTTTCCTGTGACAATCATATCATCCACATATAATAAAACAGCTGTAAATGAATCACCACTGGTCTTGGTAAAGAGTGAATAATCTGCATGTGACTGTTTGAACCCAAACTGAATAATAGCAGATACAAATTTTTGAAACCAAGAACGAGATGCCTGTTTCAATCCATATAGAGATTTATGAAGTCGACATACAACTGGTGTCTCCCCCTGTCGACAAAATCCAGGTGGAGGAGTCATATAGACTTCTTCATCAAGGGCACCGTGAAGAAAGGCATTGTGGACATCCATCTGATGAAGTGCCCAGTTGCGAATAGAGGCGACAGCGAGTAAGCATCTGACTGTTGTTAACTTTGCAACCGGAGCGAAAGTTTCATTATAATCAATCCCTTCTCGTTGTGTAAACCCCTTTACCACCAGCCGTGCTTTGTAACGTTCAACAGTACCGTCAGAATTAAATTTGACTTTAAACACCCACTTACAACCGATAGGACGAGAACCCGGAGGAAGTGGGACAAGGGACCAAGTGTTGTTTTCTTCCAAGGCACGGATTTCATCATTCATAGCAGCTACCCACTTGGGATCCTGACAAGCTGCCTCAAATGTTGCTGGCTCAACAATATGAGAAATATTGTATGTAAGGGCACGATGAACAGAAGAAAGATTGCTATATGATACATACCTTGATATAGGATGTCGAGTGCTGGACTTGACCGGAAGAGACCCGGTTTGAGTAGGCAGAGCATGATTGATATAGTAATCTTTCAGGTGAATTGGGGTTTGAATTGATCTTGTGGATCGTCGAATTTGGTCACTGGGTATGACAGGAGGTTGGTGTGGCTGTCTGTCAGGTAAAGATGAGGAAAACTGCTCAACCGGTCGACCGATATGTGGAGACGGTCGACCGTCTGAGCTCTCTGTAGAAACGGATGAGGGAAACGGTTGACCAGACGGTCGACCGTCTGAGCTCTCTGTAGAAACGGATGAGGGAAACGGTTGACCGGTAGGTCGACCGTTTGAACCGTGTGTGGGACTCTCAGGCAAGGAATCTGTTTCTGCTATATGTTGGTCCTCAGGGTCAGGTAAATGAGGCACGTCAACATCCAGAGGCATAGATTGTGGTAATGGGATGGAGTTGGTTTCATCATTTTGTTGGGAGGCGTATGGAAATATGGTTTCATGGAATACGACGTCTCGGGATATTATTAATTTTCTGTCGGTAAGGTCATATAAGGTGTACCCTTTTTGTCCTGAGGAGTATCCAAGAAACACACACCGTCTGGCTCGTGTGTCAAATTTATGGCTGGGTTTAAGGTTGGTGGCAAAACATAGACAACCATAGACACGCAAATGAGAATAAGGTGGTAATTTCTTGTGTAATCTTTCGTATGGTGATTTGTGTGAAAGCAATGGAGAAGGTATACGGTTGATAAGATAACAAGCCGTTTTGATATGTTCCCCCCAAAATTTTAATGGAAGATTAGCTTGAAATCTAATGGCACGGGCTACATTAATGAGGTGACGGTGTTTTCTCTCTACCACTCCATTTTGTTGAGGGGTATAAGGACATGACCTATGAAAATTAGTGCCATTTTGATCTAAAAATGCTTGCAAGGATAAAAACTCTTGGCCATTATCAGATCGTAGGGCTTTTATAGTCAGATTGTGTTGTGTTTTAACCCAAGCAAAGAAATTCTTAATTATGCTTTGAGTTTCAGACTTGTGACGCATGAGGTGTACCCAAGTATAACGAGAAAAGTCATCAACGATTGTAAGAAAATATCTAGCACCAGAATAAGAATAAATTTTATGAGGTCCCCAAATATCACAATGAATCAGATCAAATGGTTTATTGCTAGAAATTTGACTAGTCTTAAAGGGTAGTCTAGATTGTTTAGCCAAATGACAAACATCACAAATATCGTGGGAATCAAAACTAATATCCGAAATACTTTGTGCTAGGAATTGAAGAGGTGAGGCGGAAGGGTGCCCAAGACGTCTATGCCATAGGTTGGTTGACCTACTGGTAGTATGATGTATTTGTGGTTTTTGTGAAAGGTAATATAGGCCGTTACTCTGCCTTCTCAAGCCAATTGTCTTCTTCGTAGTCAAATCCTTCATGACACAAAAATCAGGATAAAATATCACATAGCAACCTAATCCTCTAGTAAGTTTACTGATAGATAATAGATTAACTTTGAAGTTGGGAACATAAAGCACATTATCAACAGTCATATTATTTCCCAAGTTAGCTGGACCAATAGATTTAATAAGAGCATGACCCCCATCCGGTAATTGAACAGTTTTGTGCTTTGGCATGGATTTATTCTCAACAATCCCATCCTTCGTCACATGGTCAGTGGCCCCGCTATCAATAATCCATGAATTACTCAAAGAAGTAGTAGAAGAATTGATACCTGGTGTGTTAATATAAGACTTATCATTACCCGTTTTGTTGTTTAAAAGTGTCATGATCTGCTCGTATTCTTTGGCTGTCAGCGTTCTTCCTTCCCTTGGGTTAGGTGCAGAAGCGTAACAGTATTTGTGAAGCGTTTGTTTCGTGGCTTCACGTCCTTCCCATGAAACTTGTGCCATAAAGGGAAGCCATGTATGAAATAGCAGGTATCAACAATGTGGCCAGTCATCATACAGTAGGTGCACTGTCGCTGTCCAGTTTCTGTCGAAACGGTCGACCGATAAGATGAAACGGTCGACCGGTTCGGCCGATCTTCACTTTTCCGGTTCGATCTCCAATTGATCTTCTCATTAAGTAGTTTAGAAACAGGGATTATGCCGGGATGATCGGATTGCTGTATAGCCATGAGATCCGATTGGGCAATCGTTGCTTCTATGATTTTTCTATCATCGTTTGTGCGAAGCATCGTCGCTCAGAATCGTCGCTCTGATACCATGTAGAAATATAAAAGAGATGAAGAAATATAAAGGAGAATATGTGTGGAGAAATAATTCTCTGTATTGATTCAATTGAATGAATAATTGAATAAGAGTACAATGCATATATATACTAATAATGAAAGGATCCTACCTAAAATAGGAATATTACATACATATATTTTCCTATATACAATTCTACTAATAAGGTAAATATATGGAATATGGTAAGTAAATATATTTGTTTTAATAACATGCTCGGGAACAATTGTGCTAAAGGGTGAATATTGACTATGTATCGATCACAGATTTTTTCATACGGCCTTTTGCTCAGTGGCTATTCTATGCACCGTTAGCATATGTACTATCCACTAAAGGTTTCATCCCAAATTAGATTTCTATTGCATTCTCAGCGTTTCGAACCATTGACCTCTCAATTAAAGAAAACTTATTTTGAAAGCTGGTATCAACTTTTCCAATTCCATTGAGTACTAAAAGGTTAGCAAGCGGTTCAAATACCACGATGAAAGGTGGTAGATTGAGTAATAAAAACTGTGATTTATGTTGACTCTTGTGATACAAGTTGTTTTTTGCCAAGCTTTGGAGAAACACGCTTTTGCTTATTATGGAAGTGTGGCTTGTGCTGAGGAATATAGAACATTGATCTTAGATATTAAATCTGATTGGTTGATCTAAGAGCATCTACAACAGTTTATGTATATTTAAATAGTATATTTAGCATTTTAAAGAGTATTATTAAATTTAAAGAGTAATTTTTTTTTAAATATTCCAACAGCCTCTTTATTTCCGCTCTTTATTTTACTTTTCTCAAAAAGCATTTAATATATTTCTCTCTCCTCTCTTTTTATCATATATTTTTTCTCACATTTTGTATATATTATTTAATTAAAACTAACACATCAAGTATTGAAAATTAAAATTCTTTCAATACATTTAATAGTAGGGAGTAAATTTAGCTCTCCAAATATGGAGAGCAAAACCTACTCTCTAAATTAAAATGTTAAATTAGAGAGTTTATTAGAGCATAATTTTAAACTTTGACTATTTAAATTAAAAAATAATGTATGTTTAAAGAGCTTGTTAGATATGCTCTAAGGTATTTAAACCTTTTCTTTTCCTTATTTTCTCTTTTCCCGATTCTTCTTTCCTCTATCTTGGTTATATTTAGTGTTTTCTCTCAAATGCCAAACAAGAATTGAAGTCAACTGGGAATGAAAATATTAAATGGTAGGACCCACCTTCAATTGCAATTTAAACTCCAATTTTTCTTCATCCACTTATTACTTACCACATGGTTTATATAATAGCAAAATTGCCCAATTTTGACAAAATAAAAAATCTGACTTGACTAGATGGGGTGAGTTTGTGTTAAAAAAAAAAAAAAAAAAATTGCTTGGCTATTTTGACCACCTATTTTTCTTTTTGACTAATTTTAATTAGTGTGTTACATATATAAAGAGTGCAATTGGGTGTGGTTATAAATGTTCATTATTCTTTGGCCTTCCGGAAACTTATTCATCTTCTTCCCTCTCTCTCATATTGAAAACCTAGGGTTTGATTTTGAGATGAACACATAGATCTTATCCCTGTTTTTGCAACCAAATCGGCTAATGGGCTGGGTAGGGGAGGTGGAAACTCCCGGGTTTAGTTGATTGTGGGGGTGGGGCAAGAGAAAAAAGATGATTCTTAGTTTTTCTTCTTTATTTAATTGTTCTGAAAACATGAAAAGAAATTAAAAAATTAAAGCAAACTGGCCAGTGGCCCAAATCAAGTTGGACTGGTCAGTAAATTATAGGCCCGTGTAAATTTGGGCCAAGCTCAGGCCGACTTGGTTTCATGTATGACTCGTCTCATATCAGGTCTGGTCTGGACATTTGCCACCTCTAGTACTAGTGGCTGGTGTGGTGGTAATTATATCTCGTATTCTTGACTTTTAATCAAGTTTTCTAGTGCATGAGTATGTCCACTAAGTGTGGTGCATGGTGGTTGTATCTTGTTAATCGAACTGTGGGCCTAAGGGCAAAACACGTCTTTGTGGGTTGCAAAATCTTATTGTTTATTGAGGAAACTTAACAACCCTACATTGTGTAAAAAAAATTGAAAAATACATATTTTTTTAAATTTTTCAAAAAATACCTCATTTTTATTATTTGTATTTAAAAAGTACGCCATTTTCATTAAAATCTATATTTTATAAATAATCTCTTTTTATAATTTAATAAAAATACATTATTTTTATTTAAAATTTATATTTCAATTTTTCTTATCTAAAATTTTATTATTTTCTTTTAAAATAAAATTTTCAATTTTTCATTAATGTAAATTATATTATTTTTATCTAAAAATGTATTATTATTATCTTAAAATATATTATTAATGTCTAAAAATATCATATTTGTATATCAAATATTGTAGTAATTGTAATTGTATTTTATAATGTATTCATTCAATAACTTTTTAAATTGATAATTTTTTTTTAAAATACATTATTTTCATTTATAATCAATATTTCAATTTTTCATTGGAAAAACAACATTTTTACACCGGTTCATCATTTTCATTAAATCAATATTTTACAATTTATCTTCTTTTATACTTGTTTTAAAAAATGCATTATTTTTATTTAAAATCAATATTTCATTCTTTCATTTCAAAATAATATTTTTACACGGTAACATATAAATAACATATATGTTACCATACGTTATATCCTCATTTTCATTAAAATTAATATTTTAGAATTTATCTCTTTTTATAATTCTCTTAAAAATACATTAATTTTATTTAAAATTAATATTTTAATTTTTCAATGAAAACAATATTTTTACATCGGTAACATATATGTTACCATACGTTATTTCATCATTTTTCACTAAAATCAATATTTTACAATTTATCTCATTTTATAATTTTTAAAAAATACATAATTTTTATTTAAAATTAATATTTCAATTTTTAATTGAGAAATTGGCGCAAATGGTCCCTAACGTATGATCTTAGTGCGCAAATGGTCCCTAACCTTTCATTTTTGGTGGAATGGTCTCTAATCTATCTATTTAGGTGCGCAATTGGTCCTTTTGGACTAATTCCGTTAAAAATCCATTACAAACCTTTCATTTAAGTGCACAAATAGTCCCTCTTATTTGTTTTGTCTTTATTTGTAGGGGTAAAATAGTTAAATTACACTATTTTTCAACCTTTCAATTGGCACAAATGGTCCCTAACCTCAGTTTTAATTAAAGAAATTTGCAATTAGATTCTCTAACCTTTACAAAAAGTGAAAATGGGTCCAAAACTTTAATTTTTTTTTTAAAAAAAAATTCTACCATTTTCCTCAAAAACCCCACCCCCACCATCTTCCTCAAATTTTTTAAAGTAAATTCACATGCCTTCTCTCCCAACGTCTCCCCCAAAACATGTTTGCAGTCTTTTTGTCACCTTTCCAAGTCTTCCATTTCCATTTAATTCTTTTTTTTTTTTTTTTGAAAATCAGAGCTTTTTAGAGAGAGAAAAAAACCTCCACTCCTCCCCTCCACACACACACACACACACACACACACACACACACACACGCACGCATATATATATATATATATATATATATATATATATATATATATATATACTATAATATAAGTGTCTATGGCATGTTTACTATTCACCCTTCAACCAACGCGACGTCGTTTCATGTAGTATTAGTCTTAATTTTGTCCAAATCTCACTATTTTGTCCTAATCTTTTGACACTTTTTGTATATTAAATTAATATATATGGCCGCATTTTTTGACTTCTTCATCTTTTCTTTTCTTTTATTTGTTTTAATATACATATATTAGTGTCTTTTAGCCGCAATTATTGACTTCTTATATATTATAGTCAATATATATTCATTTTTTCCTTAATAAGTCATCAAATTTGGTGCTTTTTTTTTATCCCCAGTTGCTATGGAGAACAAATGACGAAATACAATCGATTCTTAAAGGTTTTGCTAAATTTCATTTTCTCTAAACTGTAGTTTTTTTTGTCCAACATAAATATTTGCTGCACTTTATACATTAAGTATTTTTACATAATTCGAGTTGGAGACGATATCCCTATGGGTTACCTAACCATTGGATTGGGTTTCACATAATTTCATGTTGTATAACTCAAGGTATGGATATTTTTGTAAATTGCGACAATATGAATCCGAGAAACTGACTTAGATGTTTTGGTGATCATTTTAGTATGCCGAAATATGCCGTCGGACTATAAAATTTTTATATGTGGTAGCTACATCGGTATTCTACGTTCCTTGAAAATTTCATATTGTTCGGTGATCGTTTTCTATGTCAAATAAATTTTTTTTACTCCATGACCGGGTGAATTGTTTCTCTAAATTGTCTTTCTGTTCACCAACTCAAAAATATGTTGTACCTTATATATTAAGTATTTTTACATAATTCCAGTTGGAGACGATAGCTCTATGGGTTACCTAACCATTGGCTTTGGTTTCACATGATTTCATGTTATATAACTCAAGTTATGGACAATTTTTTAAATTGCGATAGCATAAATCCGAGAAACTGTCTGTGATGTTTCGGTGAGCATTTTAGTGTGTCAAAACATGCCGTCGGATTATCAAATTTTTATATGTGTTAGCTACATGGGTATTCTACGTTCCGTGAAAATTTTATATTGTTCGGTAATCGTTTTCTATGTCAAATAAATATTTTTTGCTCCATGACTGGGTGAATTGTTTCTAGAAACTGCACTTTCTGTTGACCAACTCAAAAATATGCTGCACCTTATATATTAAGTATTTTTACATAATTCCAGTGGGAGACGATAGCTCTATGGGTTACCTAACCATTGGCTTTGATTTCATATATTTTTCATGGTATATAACTCAAGTTATGGACAATTTTGTAAACTACGACCGTATAAATCCGAGAAACTGCCTAGGGTGTTTCGGTGAGCATTTTAGTAAGCCAAAACATGCCGTCGGACTATCAAATTTTGATATATGGTAGCTAAATGAGTATTCTATGTTCCCTGAAAATTTCATATTTTTCGGTTATCGTTTTCTATGTCAAACAAATTTTTGTTACTGCATGACCGGGTGAAGAAATTTTTGTAACAGTGCCCTTATTTTGAAATTTTTTGACATAGAAAACGATCACCGAACAATACGAAATTTTCAAGGGACATAGAATACTCAGGTAGCTACCACATACCAAAAATTAGTAGTCCGACGGCATGTTTAGGCATACTAAAATACTTACCGCGAAACCTCCTAGGCTGTTTTTCGGATTTATGCCGTCGGCGTGTCGGATTCGCTATTATAAACCAATCAAAAAACTTTAAGTAGTGTAAATATCTTCTTAAAAATTTTTGGACCTTGGTTTTGTGGTAGTTTTAGTGGATTCCTATGTTTTGGTTACACGTTAATGATGTGAACTTGAAAGGTTTTGCTAAACTTCATGTTTTTCTAAGATACAGTTTCTGTTGTCCAACTCAAACATTTACTGCATCTTATTTATTAAATATTTTTACATAATTCCAGTTGGAGACGATGGCCCTATGGGTTACCTAACCATTGGCATTGGTTTTACATAATTTCATGTTATATAACTCAATTTATAGACAATTTTGTAAACTGTGACAGCATAAATCTGAAAAACTAACTAGGATGTTTCGATTAGCATTTTAGTAAGTCGAAATATGCCGTCGGACTGTCAAATTTTGATATGTGGTAGCAACATGAGTATTCTATGTTCCCTGAAAATTTCATATTTTTCGGTGATCGTTTTCTATGTGAAATGAATTTTTGTTAATCCATGATTAAATGAAGTTTTGAAGTTTTTTTTTCCCACGTACATGCAATGGAAAAGTGACTATTTAAGAATTTTTTTTTTTTTTTTTTCTAGGTGGACTTTTTCATGACAAATATAAAAACAAAAACAAAAAAAACAAAAAAAAAAAAAAAAAATTTCCCCACTTTGCCGAGTAGGCAAAGTGGGGGAAAATTTTTTTTTAATTTATCCCACTTTATCGAGTTACTCGGCAAAGTGGGAAAATTAAATGTTTTTAATTTTCCCACTTTGCCGAGTAACTCGACAAAGTGGGAAACATTAAATTTTTTTTTTTTTTTTTTTTGTAATTTGCACTTTTAGTCCACATTCTTTTCATTTTATAACAAAGTTACCCATAACTTTTTTTTTTTTGCTTTTGCCATCCCCGACTTTTAAATTTCGTTACAAATTTTATTTTGTCCACCTCTTTAAATAATAAAAAAAAAACAAATAACAAAAAAATAAAATAAAAATGTATATGAAGTCATACAACTTTAAAAAAGTAGCCCAATTTTATTTTGACATTTTTAAAAAAATAATATTTTTTTAAATTTCTCGAGTTATTCAATATTTTTTTTTTTAAACATTTTGTCGAGTTCCTCGAATTTAAAATATATTTATATATATATATATATATATATATATATATATATTTTTTTTTTGTTTTAAATTTGTTGAGTTACTCGACAAAAAAATAAAAATAAAAAAAAAATTTTTTTAAATTTGTCGAGTTACTAGCCAAAAAAAAAATAAAAACATTTTTTTTTAAAAATTTTATCGAGTTACTCGAATTTTAAAAAAAAAAAAAAAAAAATTTTTAAAATATATATATATTTTTTAACTTTTGTCGAGTTACTCGAATTTAAAAAAAAAAAAAACAAAAATAAAAAAAAAATTTTTTAGCTTTTGTCGAATTACTCAAATTTAAAAAAAAAAAATTATTTTTTTTTTACTTTTGTCGAGTAACTCGAATTTAAAAACAAAAAAACAAAAAAAAAAAAAATTTTAACTTTTGTCGAATTAATCAAATTTAAAAAAATAAAAAAATAAAAAAAAAAATTTTTTTTTTACTTTTGTCGAGTTACTCGACTTTAAAAAAAAAAATAATATTTTGTCGAGTAACTCGACAAAAATTTTAAAAAAAATTTTTTTTTTTTTTTAAATTCGAAAGATTTTGTCGAGTTATTATTCAACTCGACAAACTTTTTCGAGATGAAAAGTAACTCGAAAAAGTTACTGTTCATGAAACTTTTTTTTTTTTTTATTTTTAAATTCGAAAAAGTTTGTCGAGTTACTATTCAACTCGACAAACTTTTTCGAGGTGAATAGTAACTGGAAAAAGTTACTGTTCATGGAAAAAAAAAATTTTTTTTTTTTTTTAAATTCGAAAAAGTTTGTCGAGTTACTATTCAACTCGACAAACTTTTTCGAGGTGAATAGTAACTCGAAAAATTTACTGTTCATGAAAAAAAAAAAATTTTTTTTTAAATTTGAAAAAGTTTGTCGAGTTACTATTCAACTCGCCAAACTTTTACTAGGTGAATAGTAATTCGAAAAAGTTACTATTCATGAATTTTTTTTTTTTTTTTTTTTTTTTTTTTATGGTGAGCTTTTACATTTCTAATTTTTTTTTTCAATGAAAAAAATCAACAACATATTTTATTTCTTATAACTATTAATTATAACATTCTTACCAATAATGTTACTAATATTTTTTTATACTAATTGCTAAAATAAAATATATTGTATTAATTGATTATGATATATATTAAATTTATATGATATATATTTTATTTTGATATCTCCTAATAAATAATCAATTAAATACAAATATGTATGTCCTTCATTTATCAAATAAGTTAACAAATCCAAATTTCATGTCAACACGTTACTCGAATAATAATATTACAACATTCAAATTAAACAAAATAGTCAATGTATTAAATAATTTCATTAAAAAAAGATTAAAAAAATGAAAATTATGCATTTTATTATTGGCTCGAGTAACTCGGAAAACTCGATTTTAACTTTGTCGAGTTATGCTCTACAATGAATAATCAGTTCTTTTATATCAATAATATTTCATATTCTATAACTTAATATAATATGTTATAATAAAATAGCTATTATAAAATAAAATAAAATCTAAATCATAAAACAAAACAATCTTTTACAATTTATTACTTAAGCAACTCGACAAATTGAAAATAAATTTTGTCGAGTTACTCTATAACCTACATGCTAAATACATATATTTTATATTATAGAAATTTTCTGTTTACAATAAAGAGAAACAAAAAATATAATATACACAAGTCCACAAAATATCAAATATATAGAAAAACTATTTTACATAAATTCACACATTTATTTATAATATCTGCAAATCAATTATACTAAGTGAAATCTATAATTACTTATTCAATTTATTTCACGAAAATATTCCTATTTTATGATTTTTGCTTTTATATCACATTTTTCATCGAGTAACTCGACAAACATGATTTTTAGTTTGGCGAGTTACTCGAGTAACTTCAACAATGCATATTTTTCATTTTTTTTTTGTTTTCTTTTTCTATTTAAATTATGTAATATACTTATAATTTCAGTAATAAATATTATTATAAATTATGTTAAAATACTTATTACAATTATTAATTAAAAAAAACACATTTATTTTCGTAATATAATTTGGCATAATTATTCTAACAAAAAAATTCATTATTATAACAAATTTTTACTACAATTTTTTTTCATAATTTATGATGAAATCTATTTTGTATGCATTTGTCATAACAAATTTATTATAATCACTAGATTATTATAATAATGTAATAATTGATTAATAATATATTACTACAGAATTGCTTTTATTATGCTATAAATTTATTATAACAATTTTTAGTTATAATATGTTATACTAATTGCTAAAATAAAATAAAATAAAATATATTGTATTAATTGATTATGATATATATTAAATTTATATGATATATATTTTATTTTACTATGTTCTAATAAATGATACATTAAATAAATTTTTGTATATGCTTTATTTATCAACTTACTCGACAAATCCAACTTTGAGACTCACGAGTTTCTTGAAAAATAACACCACTAAATAAGAATAAAGAATTATTTAATTGTATGACATACTTTAAATAAAAAAGGGAAACAAAATAATGGAAAATTTAAATTTCATTCATTCGTCGAGTAACTCGGGCAACTCGATTTCAGAGTCAGCTGGTTCCTGAATGGAAAGAGGCCTTTGTTGATTACAAACTACTCAAGAAGGACCTTAAGAAAATCCATCTCCTCAGCCATGAGACTGAAACTAGCAAGAAACGAAATGATTCTTTATTCGAATCCATCTTCTCGTCTGTAAGGAAGTACAATTTTCTTGGCCGTAAGCAAAGAGAACATAGAGTTATTCAAGTATGCTAAGCTTCATCCTGACTGCTATTACAGTTGCATTTGTCGCGTTTAGTTGTCTTTTAGCATTTATTAATCGTTATTTTTCTTAGGTCCTTCATAAACTTGCTGATTCGGCTACTGAGGGAGACTTGTATGAGACAGATCTGTTGGAGAAGTTTGTTGATACTGATGCTGCTATCGAGTTTTTTGCACGTCTAGACCTTCAACTTAACAAAGTGAATCAATTTTATAAAACGAAAGAGAAGGAGTTTCTCGATAGGGGTTACTCGTTGAAGAAACAAATGGACATTCTTATTGAGTTGAAATCTGCTCTGAAACAACAATGCTTAAAAGGGGCTTGTTCTCAAGACTTCAAGGAGGATGATTCAATATCAGGCACCATATCATGCGCTATGAATTTCTTCCATTTTTCGTCCTTTATTGAAATTTTTATCCATTTATTTTTCTTGCATATGGTGATAGATGAAGAGTCCATAAAGAACAGGACAGAACTAGAGCCGGAGACAGAGCTGGAGCTGGAGAATTCAACCGATGAAATTGATAAAATTGATATGCAATTACTGGACTCATCGAAATCAGATGAACTTAGAAAATCAATTTTACTGAAAAGACAGAGGTCTGTTTCGAGTCGAGTTATTAACTGCCAGGGGAAGAACTTAAGGATTCACATTCCTTTGACGAATCCAACTCATACATTTTCAGCTATAACTTATTTACTTTGGGATGATTTAGTAGCTCGACAACCATGGTATTATTTCTAGAAATATGGATTTGGAGAAAACTAACTTAGAATTGAATCATCCCTCAGAGTATGTCTCTAATCAGCATTGCCTGATTTCCAGGGAATACGAGGAGGTTAGGAAGGTTGAGTTCTTAGAAGATAACAATCCAGTTTCATCGTCGTCATTGGCTGATGACTATACGAGTGGAATGAAGAAGAATTCAGCTTTCTCATTCAATCGGTTTGAAGATCATTTTGCACCAGTTAGGACAAAGGACCTTGAGTTGAATGATTTTTATGATGAGTTTGTTAATGACATGGAAGAAATATTACATGACTCAGGTGAGTCTCCTCGGTCAAGGTTCACCCAGGGTACTAGAGTATATCGATCCCAGTTATCTCGACCTTTAAGAGATGGTGGATTTGCTGCGTCTACTTCGGGCACAGATGATGCTTACCATTTGTTTCAGCAGCCTCTTAGAATTGATGGAATTGAGGTTGTAGGCGCAAGGCAAGAGAAAGGGGATGTTTCACTGAACGACTGGTTGGGGGTGAAAGAATACACTGTCAACCATTTGGAATGTAATTTTTTTTTTTTATTTTGGTTAGTGTTGTCGAGCAACTCGACAACGCTACCCATTTGAATTTTTTTTTTTTTTTTGGTTCTAAGCCATTGGAATTTTTATGGGGGTCCATTAGGAGTTTTTTTTTTTTTTTCTAATCGTGCCTTTTACTTTTTTTATTCTTTATTTATTTATTGTGGTGTATGCTATTTAGCCATTTTGACAAAAAAAAAATATTATTTAATTTAGTTTTCTTATTTGTTTTTCTTTTGCACCTAATTTTCATTCAATTTTTTACTAATCTTTTTTTTTTATTTTACCTTTACAAATTATTCTAAATAAATACTATATTTTTTTTCTTTTATTATTCACACATTCGTCCAAATTTTCATTCAATTTTTCACCAATCTTTTTTTTTTAATTATTTTTTATTTGATGTTATAAACAAATTATACACAATTATTTAATATTTGACTTTTGAGTCATTAGTAAAAAAGTTCAAAAAGTTGAAGCCGAATTTGAAAAATGAGGGTTTGGTACAATTCAAATTCTCTGCAATTCAATAAAAATATAAAAATGGTCACTTTATTACATCACATTACTTTACCAACATCCAAATGTCGTTTATTATTTGATTTTTTTGTACTAATTATGTATTTATTTAGTTATGCTTTTCTTAATAAAATTTCAATATTTTACTTAATTAATTATATTAAATGGTATGCTCAAAAATATGTTTTTCATATTTATTATTTAGGTATTATATATTTAATATTTTTTATACTAAAATTTTTATACGTATATATTCAAACAATACTTACGTGCAACCTACTTGCAACGCACGTGTATATATATATATATATATATATATATATATATATATTATAATTCAATGTATTAAAAATAATATTTTTTTCTCCATTTCAGTTTTAACAACCATGATTTGAATTTGAATGCGATAATAAAAAGTTACAATTTTCTCATTCATTTTCTTTAAATTCCATTTCTCATTTCTTGCATCTACGTAATAAAAAAAAATGAGATAATCTTTTCACCTTTATATTTAATTTAATATATTAAATATTTACAAAATATAATTGTACATTTAATAATTTATTAAAATTTAATGTACAATAATAATGAACAATAAAAGAGTAATAAATAAATATTAAAAAATAATTAGTAATTGAGCAAAGAGGTTGGCTTGATTTTTCAGCTACATTAAAGAGTTTCAACTTTGGTTATATTAAAAGAGCAAGATGATTTTGACATCCACAAATAATCTGGCATTTCTGTTTCCATTTTGTTTGAACCACTGCAATGTAAAATGGGAATTTGCTTCCTCAAAATTGCTTTAGTTATCAATTTTAACTTTGTGAACCTTTCAACTTAAAACCAGTCTTGATTTGATTTGAGTCGTTTGTTAACATATAATTGATAGAAGGCAGTATTAAGTAGAATTGGAGCATAAATTGAGGTGACGTCTATTTTTCTCTAAACATTTGAAGGAGATAAAGTTAGGCAAGTGGGTTCCATATGAAGTATTATATATTTTTTTTAAATAAATGGTAAAGTTTCCACTTTTGTGAAATATGTATTATTTTGAAACAACCTAGAATTGAAATATAGGCATTCATTTTTTACAAGGATTTGCTAATTATTATATTCTCTTGAGCATAATCTTGAGATATTTCTGAAGTTGATCCCGAACACTGAGTGCTGAATGGCTCTTTGTTGGAGAAATTATCTCAAAATGTAAGAGAGAACTAATGCGCCGGCTGACCAAATGTGGTGGAGAGAGTCGGTGTTTGTGAAATCTGTTCCATAAGCATGCAAGGCTAACTTGAAGATCAATTTAAATAATAAACTTACATTTCAAATACCTCAATATCAATGTATAGAACACATTGTCTGAAGAGATCTCAAAATGAGAAAACACGCCTGACAACAAGTAAGAAACCCTTGAAGAGATGCTTTCTAGGCACATGTACTACATATGTATAGCGTGTCACTCATTTCTTATGTTAAATATTGTGTTTCAATTTGAGGGTTGAAGTAATACTTTTATGACTGTTTCTTTAAGCAAGTTTGATATGATTTGCATTTGGGAATATTTGATATTGATCTTTCCTTGCATAGTTGTTGCAAGTGGGTCAATGATCCAATTGCTGAAAGATGAAAAATAGAACATAAAATGTTAATATCTTAGACACTGTCATTGTAAGAATTATATTAGCATTCTAATATATTCATTTAGTGAATTTTGTTTATATTCCCATGTGTATTTAATAAGTATTAAGTTGCAGGAAGAAGACAAAACAAGGAAACTACAATGAAAAAGGAAGCGATGCTGAACATAAAGCTAAAAAGAAACAAGTTGATGAAGAGATATCTAAGCTTTCGACAAAGCTCAAAGAAAGACATGCGGAGGAGCTGGCTTCTTTAGACTATACTAGCAGTAGTGCTGGGAATTGAAGAGAAAAACTTGGCATTTTGACAAAGGCCATAGCTGGGTTTCAATCAACAATCAAGCTGACCATTCAAAACCTAGCAAGGGTGTCAAGAAATGTGAGAAAATATCTCAACACGAAGCTGCCATAGAACAAAGAATAAAAGAAGAGCAGAGCAGAGCAAAATCAAAAGTGATCGAATGATTGAAAGCGAGAATTTAGACCAAAAAAAGTTGGAACCCCTTTGATTGACCATTAATGAAATAAAACACAATTGGCACTGTCTCAACTAAGCTATCGAGGATTGGTTGGCCATGCACTCTGGAGATTCTTCTTCTTATACTTGCCAATTGTGAAAGTGAGGTACTTAGTTTTAATTACTTTTTTCCACTATCATTCACTTATAGCTGAATCAGTTTCGTTTTAAACTTATTTCTTGAATTTTTTATATAATAGATATTTCTAATCTAATCTTTTTATTACCATGACGTTTCTTTCTAAAAATTATCAAATATTCTATAAAACTTGTGTTTGAAAATTCACACTTGAACTTGAAATGAATATATTCGATTTTAATAATTTGCTCTCATATTATGTTTTGACAATTTGATTTTCTATTTCTGAATATTACTTTGATGACGCATCACTGGATTTTACCATGACTCACAAGCGGTTCTGTGCTATTACAGCAGCAAGATGGACTTCATGATTACATAGTCAGAAATGGGAACTTGACTCACAATCAGGTATTATTTCAAGTATTTTGTTATTTTTATTTCCCATGTTGATCTAAATAATTTATCCTATAATACATCCCTCCCTCCCTCATTCTCTCTTTCTTTTTATTTTTTTTTTTTTTTGTAATTTGCACTTTTAGTCCACATTCTTTTCATTTTATAACAAATTTACCCATAATCTTTTTTTTTTTTACTTTGGCCATCCCTGACTTTTAAATTTCGTTTTAAATTTTATTTTGTCCACCTCTTTAAATAATAAAAAAAAACAAATAACAACAAAATAAAATAAAAATGTCTATGAAGTCCTACAACTTTTAAAAAGTAGCCCAATTTTATTTTGACATTTTTAAAATGGTATTAATCTCTGAGTTACTCGATAAAAAAATAAAAATAAAAACATTTTTTTTTAAATTTGTCGAGTTACTAGCCAAAAAAAAATAAAAACATTTTTTTTAAAAAATTTTGTAGAGTTACTCGAATTTTTAAAAAAAAAAAAAAATATATATATATATATATATATATATATATATATATATATATATATATTTAAATCTTGTCAAGTTACTCGAATTTAAAAAAACAAAAAAAATTTTTTTTTTTTAAATTATGTCGAGTTACTCGAATTTAAAATAAAAATTTTTAAAAAATTTTATCGAGTTACTCGAATTTTAAAAAAAAAATAATTTTTTTTTTAAATGTTGTCGAGTTACTCAAATTTTAAAAAAAAATATTTTTTTTTAACTTTTGTCGAGTTACTCGAATTTTTAAAAAAATAAAAAAAAAATATATATTTTTTAACTTTGGTCGAGTTACTCGAATTTTTAAAAAAAAAAAAAAAAAAATTTTAACTTTTGTCGAGTTACTCGAATTTTTAAAAAAAAAAAATGTCTTAACTTGTGTCGAGTTAATCGAATTTAAAAAAAAAAAAAATATTTAACTTTTGTCGAGTAACTCGAATTTTAAAAAAAAAATAAATAAAATAAAATAAAATTTTTACTTTTGTGGAGTACCTCGAATTTTTAAAAAAAAAACAAAAAAAAAAAAGAAAATTTTAACTTTTGTCGAATTACTAAAATTTAAAAAAAAAAAAAAAATTTACTTTTGTCGAGTAACTAGAATTTTAAAGAAAAAAAAAAAAAAATTTTCACTTTTGTCGAGTAACTCGATTTTAAAAAAAAAAAAAAAAAAAAACATTTTTATTTTTTTTTTATTTTTGTCGAGTTACTTGACTTTTAAAAAAAAAAAAAAAAAAAATTTTTTTTTTTACTTTTGTCGAGTAACTCGATTTTTAAAAAAAAAAAATTTTTTTTTTTTTTTTTTTTTTTACTTTTGTCGAGTAACTCGATTTAAAAAAAAAAAAAAAAAAAAATTTTACTTTTGTCCAGTAACTCGATTTTTTAAAAAAAAAAAAAAAAATTTTTTTTTTTTACTTTTGTCGAGTTACTCGACTTTTAAAAAAAAAAAAAAAAAAAAATTTTTTTTTTTTTTTTAATTTTGTCGAGTAACTCGATTTTAAAAAAAAAAAAAAAAAAATTTTTTTTTTTTTTCTTTTGTCGAGTTACTCGACTTTTTTAAAAAAAATATATACATATTTTTTGTCGAGGAACTCGACAAAAATTTTAAAAAAATTTTTTTTTTTTTTTTTTAAATTCGAAAAAGTTTGTCGAGTTACTATTCAACTCGACAAACTTTTTCGAGATGAATAGTAACTCAAAAAGTTACTGTTCATGAAATTTTTTTTTTTTTTTTAAAAAAAATTCGAAAAAGTTTGTCGAGTTACTATTCAACTCGACAAACTTTTTCGGGGTGAATAGTAACTCGAAAAAATTACTGTTCATGAAATTTTTTTTTTTTTTTTTTTTTAAAAAATTCGAAAAAGTTTGTCGAGTTACTATTCAACTCGACAAAGTTTTTCGGGGTGAATAGTAACTCGAAAAAGCTACTGTTCATGGAAAAAAAATTTTTTTTTTTTTTTTTTAAAAAATTCGAAAAAGTTTGTCAAGTTACTATTCAACTCGACAAAGTTTTTTGGGGTGAATAGTAACTCGAAAAAGTTACTGTTCATGGAAAATTTTTTTTTTTTTTTTTTTTTTTAAATTCGAAAAATTTTGTCGAGTTACTATTCAACTCGACAAACTTTTTCGAGGTGAATAGTAACTCGAAAAAGTTACTGTTCATGAAAAAAAAAAATTTTTTTTAATTCGAAAAAGTTTGTCGAGTTACTATTCAACTCGACAAACTTTTACGAGGTGAATAGTAACTCGAAAAAGTTACTGTTCATGAAATTATTATTATTATTTTTTTTTTTTTTTTTATGGTGAGCTTTTACATTTGTAATTTTTTTTTCAATGAAAAAAATCAACAACATATTTTATTTTTTGTAACTATTAATTATAACATTTTTACCAATAATGTTACAAATATTTTTTTATACTAATTGCTAAAATAAAATAAAATAAAATATATTGTATTAATTGATTATGATATATATTCTATTTTACTATATTCTAATAAATGAAACATTAAATAAAATTTTGTATATGCTTTATTTATCAAGTTACTTGACAAATCCAAATTTAAGACTCACGAGTTTCTTGAAAAATAACAGCACTAAATAAGAATAAAAAATTATTTAAATGTATGACATCATTTAAATAAAAAAGGGAAACAAAATAATGAAAATTTTAAATTTCGTTCGTTCATCGAGTAACTCCGGCAACTTGATTTTTAGTTTGTCGAGCTACTTGAGCTATTGAATAGATTGATTTCGTATCACATTTTTAATCGAGTAACTCGACAAACTTTATTTTGGGTTTATCGAGTTACTCGAGTAACTTCAACAATGCATATTGTTCATTTTTTAGTTTAGTTTTTTTATTTAAATTATGTACTACACTTAAATTTTTTTATTTTTTAGTTTTTTCATGTTATTTTTAAACCAACTCATGAATCTCAAATTTGGATTTGTCAAGTTACTAGATAAATTAGTCATAATAAAAGAATATATATAATATATTGGATTAATTGATTATGATATATATTAAATTTATATGATATATATTTTATTTTGATATCTCCTAATAAATAATCAATTAAATACAAATATGTATGTCCTTCATTTATCAAATAAGTTAACAAATCCAAATTTCATGTCAACACGTTCCTCAAATAATAATATTACAACATTCAAATTAAACAAAATAGTCAATGTATTAAATAATTTCAATAAAAAAAGATTACAAAAATGAAAATTATGCATTTTGTTATTGGCTTGAGTAACTCGGGAAACTCGATTTTAACTTTGTCGAGTTATGCTCTACAATGAATAATCAGTTCTTTTATATCAATAATATTTCATATTCTATAACTTAATATAATATGTTATAATAAAATAGCTATTATAAAATAAAATAAAATCTAAATCATAAAACAAAACAATCTTTTACAATTTATTACTTAAGCAACTCGACAAATTGAAAATAAATTTTGTCGAGTTACTCTATAACCTACATGCTAAATACATATATTTTATATTATAGAAATTTTCTGTTTACAATAAAGAGAAACATAAAATATAATATACACAAGTCCACAAAATATCAAATATATAGAAAAACTATTTTACATAAATTCACACATTTATTTATAATATCTGTAAATCAATTATACTAAGTGAAATCTATAATTACTTATTCAATTTATTTCACGAAAATATTCATGTTTTATGATTTTTGCTTTTGTATCACATATAATTTAATATAAAATCTTATGATAAATGCTAGAGTCAAAAAAATATATAGACGCCTAAATTATCAATAAAATAAAAATATTCAAAATTGAAAATACTAAATTATCAAATTACCTACATGCAAAAAACAATAACCAAAACATAAAATTTAACAATTAATATAAATACAAAATTATAATAACAAAGTTGGAAAAATTTTAAACAAAAAAATTATTTATTCTTTCATTTTTATATTTTGTCATCAAATTGTCTATAAAAAAAATATTAATAATAATAATTTTGCATAAGCAAAGTAAGGAAAAAATTTTTTTTTTTTTTATATTCAATTATGAAAATGTCCACCCTAAAAAAAAAATATTTTATAATCAATAATCATAATATCATATAACATAAAATAATTTTATATCATATATAATTTAATATAAAATATTATCATAAATGCTAAACTGAAAAAAATATATAGATGCCAAAATTATCAATGACATAACCAAATTAAAAGTTGAAAATACTGAATACTCGACAAAGTGGAAATATGGAAAAAAAAATTAATAATTCAAAAAAAGAAAAATTTGTGAACACAAAATTAGACTACTTTTTAAAAATTGCAAGACCTAATGTACATTTTAATTTAATTTTGTTATTATTAGTTTTTTTGTTTTTCATTCATAAAGTTAGACAAATTAAATATAAAAAAAAGTTTAAAGGTCAGAGATGAGGAATAAATAAAATAATGGGAAATTTGTTATAAAAGGAAAAGACTGTGGACTAAAAATGCAAAAAAAAATAATAATAATAATAAATTCCTAAAAGCCCACAAAAATACAAAAAGTAAATAATAAAAATGTTTCCAATGTTTCCCACGATTCCGAGTTACTCGACAAAGTGGGATAAATAAATGTTATTATTTTTCCCACATTGCCGAGTTACTCGGCAAAGTGGAGAAAATTTGTAAAAAAAAACATTTTTTTATTTTTTGAATTTTATATTTTGTCATCAAATTGTCCATAAAAAAAATTAATAACAATAATTTTACATAAGCAAAATGGGGAAAAAAAATATAAATATTTTTTTTATATTCTGTCTTGAAAATGTCCCCCTAAAAAAAATTAATATAATTTTTATAATCAATAATCACAATATCATACAATATAAAATAATTTTATATCATATATAATTTAATATAAAATCTTATCATAAATCCTAGAATCAAAAAAATATATACACACCTAAATTATCAATCAAATAAAAAAATTCAAAGTTGATGTACCCGAGTCTCGACAGACTCCACTGGCAATGCCTCATTGTTGGCAAAACCAAGAAGATTCTGCCATTGAACAATGCTTCTGGTAATTTGCGTTCATTAAAAATCACATGATATTGTTCTTGTATTACTCTATATAATGCACATTTACACACGTTAACACTTAAAAATAAAATTCTCTCATCCTTGTGTAAATTTTCCATTAATGGAAGTCTTTCCATTAAACACAGTACTTTCTAGGTCTATGTTGAGGAGGAATCGCATCAAGGACTTTTAGTTTCCCTCATCCTTGTGTAAACTTTCCATTAATGTCTCTTGGTTCGTCCTTTTAGGTTCTTCAATAAGAAATTTTTAATTTTATTGCTAATTAATGTTATAGGAAGCCACTCACTGCAGCAGTATCAAACGAGGACAGTGAGATTGAGGATAAACAAGAACACCAACACATGAATTCGAGAAATCACTGTAAGTATTTTCAAGAACCTCAAATGAACTGTTTAGAAAGAGAAAGTAGACTATATGGAGAGCTTGAAGCAATTTATAAACGTATCGACACTGCTGGGAGTAATCAAACTGGTTCTGGATCAGTTCATTTGCCTGTAAATACCCATATTCTGGCATCGGAGGCTTCTATTGGAGAAGAAGAATCCATGAAAATGGCTAAAAAGAGAAGACAAAGGAAGAAAATGAAGGATCAACTGGATTCAATGGCGAATTTTCTTGAGAGTTTAGTTAAACAAATTATGGAACATCAAGAAAATCTTCACCAGAAGTTTACAGAAGTGATTGAAAGATTGGATCAAGAGAGAAGAGAGAGAGAGGAGGCTTGGAGGAAACAAGAACTGGCAAAGTTTGAGCGAGAAGCAAAGGCCCGAGCCCGTGAGAAAGCCATGGCAACAAGTAGAGAGGCCGCAATTGTGTCATACTTAGAGAAAATCACAGGTCAAAGGATCAATCTTCCTCCATTAAAATTGCAACCAGTAATTTCTGAGAATCCATTCTGCACAGAACTCAACTCTACCAGTGCAAGTGATGCTGGAGGGGATGAACATAATGAACGCATGGCCTAAAACAAAACCAGAAGCCTGGATTCAAAATCAGAATCCAAATGCTAAGATTAATTCAAGGATTAAAAGGGCTGTTTTGGGAAGAGGAAAACAATTCAGCGGCCCCAAATATATGGATTTCAATGGGGTTGAAACGTAAGAAAATCAAATGAAGTTGAGAAGATAACTCTTTGGGTCCTTGAGATTCCATTTTGAACTTGAGAATATGGATTCTAATCAGTAGGAAATCTTTGAAGGATATTGAGAAAGAGGATGATTTGATGGTGATTATGGATCAATAATGGTGATACAGTTAAAAAATTTGGTGGCTTTCTCGAGCAACTCGAGAAAGCCACAAAAAAAATTATTTTTTTTGTGGCTTTCTCGAGTTACTCGAGAAAGCCACCAATTTTTTTTTTTTTGTACTCGAGAAAGCCTTATTTAAATTTTTTTTTTTTTTTTTTTTTTTTTTTGGTTTCTCAAGTAACTCGAAAAGTCATTTGGAAAATTTTTTTTTTTTTAAAAAAATACTAATTTCTTTGAGTTTTAAGACAAAGTTGGGAAAAAGGTAAAAAAAAAATTATTCAAAATTTCACTTAGTCATGGATTAAAAAACATTCATTTGACATAGAAAACGATCACCGAAAAATATGAAATTTTCAAAGAACATAGAATATTCATGTAGCTACCACATATCAAAATTTGATACTCCGACGACATGTTTCGGCTTACTAAAATGCTTACCGAAACATCCTACTGGAATAAGGAGGAAAAAAATGGAAAAAAATCAACAATTAATGATAATGCTTAAACTTTTTGTTTTATGTTATAAACAAATTGTACACGCATAATTTGAAAAATAAATTTTTTAAGTCGATAACATTTGATTTTTATTTTTTTTTCTAAATAATTTGATAACATTTTATGTTAAATTTGTTCTATAGATTTGTTGTGTAAACGTTTTATTCCAGTGTATAATAAATTGATTATTGTAATAAATTGACATAATTATTATAATAAATTTGCATTCCATTGTGTTATCATAATTGTTAAAATAAAATAAAATAAAATATATTATAATAATTTAATATATCGATCAGTTATAAGCCACCAACTGCAACTTTAAAAAACAAATGTTTTATTTACAATAAATTCATATTAAGTTTTATTATAATTATTAATTATACTAAAAATTGATTATTTTAATAAAATTTATATAATTAGTATAATAAATTGACATAATTATTATAATAAATTTGCATTCCACTGTGTTATTATAATTGTTAAAATAAAGTATATTATAATAATTTTATATCATATATAATTTATTATACAATGTTATAATAAATGATAGGGTAAAAAAACTATGCATGTGCTTAAATTATCAAAGAACTCGACAAACTGAAATTTGAGATTGTCGAGTTGCTCAATTATTTATATGAATAAAATGACACATACCACAAAGTCAAAAATAAAATTCAAAACTAATGTTGTCGAGTTGCTCGACAACAATTAAAAAAAATATTCAAAAGCAATGTTATCGAGTAACTTGAAAAAAAAAGAAAAAAAAAAAGGCAAAAGCCCATGTCTCACCCTTTGTCGAGAACTCGACAGACTCCAGTTACTCGACAAACTGGACAATTTGTCGAATTACTCGACAACATTTTTTTTCCCCATTTGGCTTATTGTTTACTTTATTATAATTTTTATTATTTTTTATATTTTTTAATTATTTTACTGTTTACAAAAAAATGTAACTTCTTTGCAGATTTTTAGATTTGTTTTTCACTTTTATTATAAATGTTATTTATAGATTATTTGAGATTAGTCATTTTGAATTTTGAATGAAATAATGGTAGCTTTCTCTAGCTTTGATTTTGACTATTGGAATTTGTTTTTTTTTTTTCCTGACGCCATTTTGTCGAACAACTTGACAAACTCCATTCCATGGAATTAATATATATTTTTTCATTTATCCCCTTCCCTGTCGAGTTACTCAACAAACTGGGGTTTGTCCCAGTTTGTCGAGCAACTCGACAAATTCGTTGGAGTCTCACAAAAAAAAACCTCAGTTCTGAATTAGATATTGAGAAAATTATGTGGACATGTATTCTCGTCCACAATCAGATCGTCAAATTTTTTTTTTTTAAGGAAAAAAATAGGAACCGCCGTTCTGAATTAGACATGTCATCCACTTTTGTCGCCGCCGCCATTTCTGTGTTAATTTTTCTTCCACCAAAACAAAGACCATACTCTTCTCCTTACAATTTACAAATCATACGAGTAAACCAAAATTGTTGATTTGCTGCGAAATAAACAATGCCATGGTTAATGACCCAAAAGACATTTTATGGGACTATGAAGACCCATAAAATGAAGTTTGTCAGGTTCAAATCTCTTACACACACGTGCTTTGTTTGTTATCAGTCCATTAGGAATTGTAAATTGTAATTTTGTTTATAGTTGTTTGTTTGATCGTGAAATTTTCGATAAATCCGTTCCAATTTTTTAATTTATTGAACGTTCCGTTCGATGAGGATACTTCTGGAGTTTTGAGCTTTAGTACACTCAAATTTGAATTCGTTTGTCTTTTTCACTTTTGGGTTCCTCCCTCATTTTACAGATATTTTCCTTGCATTTGACCCAGGTTTTGTTGTTAATGGTGTAATTAATTTTTCTTTTGGTGATTTACGTGTGGGGTATGTGATTAATGTGTAAGTCTTCGAGTAAACCCAAGGTAACAATTCAAAGAATTATTAACATTTTCATAATTCTCTATTTCATATAAGAAAAGGAATCAAAAAATCAAGAAATATGCCATTATTCTACAATTTTTATATCAAGTGTACTCAAGAAAAAAATATCAATATATTTTAAATAAATTGCCGAAAATTAGACAAAACATTTGAAGAAATTTTGACCTTTCTTTATTATTTGTTAATTATTTATTTTTTTGGTGTGTATGAGCAAATTGTACACAATTCGCTCTAAATTTGTTATATTTTTCAAATTTGTTTAAAAATTTTAATTTCATATTTTTTTTTGGTCATTTCAATTACATTTAAAACTTAAAATTTTTTCCTATATTTGTCACTTACGTGCAACGCACGGCTTTAAAACTAGTATATAATATAAGTGTCTATCACCTGTTTACTATTCACCCTTCAACCAACGCGACGTCGTTTTGTTAATTTAGTATTCCTAATTTCGTCCAAATTTCACTATTTTATCCTAATCTTTTGACACTTTTTTTATATTAAATTAATATCTTTGGCTGTAATTTTTGACTTCTTCATCTTTTCTTTTCTTTTCTTTTATTTATTTTAATATACATATATTAGTGTTTTTTAGTCGCAATTATTGACTTCTTATATATTATAGTAAATATATATTCATTTTTCCCTTAATAAGTCATCAAATTTGGTGCTTTTTTATCACCAGTTGCTATGGGGAACAAAGGACGAAATACAATCGATTCCTAAAGGTTTTGGTAAATTTCATTTTCTCTAAACTGTAGTTTTTGTTTTCAAACTTAAATATTTGCTGTAACTTATTCATTAAATATTTTTATATAATTCCAGTTGGAGACGATATCCCTATGGGTTACCTAACCATTGGCTTTGGTTTCACATAATTTCTTGTTATATAACTCAAGTTATGACCAATTTTGTAAATTGCGATAGCATGAATTCGAAAAACTGCCTTGGATGTTTCGGTGAGCAATTTAGTATGTCAAAACATGCCGTCGAATTATCAAATTTTTATATGTGGTAGCTACATGGGTATTCTACGTTCTGTGAAAATTTCATATTGTTCGGTGATCGTTTTCTATGTCAAATAAATTTGTTTTGCTCCATGACTGGATGAATTGGTTCTCCAAACTGCACTTTCTGTTGACCAACTCAAAATTATACTGCACCTTATATATTAAGTATTTTTACATAATTCCAGTTGGAGACGATAGTTCTATGGGTTACCTAACCATTTGATTTGGTTTCACATAATTTCATGGTATATAACTCAAGTTATGGACAAATTTGTAAACTGTAACCGCATGAATCCGAGAAACTGCCTAGGGTGTTTCGGTGAGCATTTTAGTAAGCCGAAACATGCCGTCGGACTATCAAATTTTGATATGTGGTAGCTAAATGAGTATTATATGTTCTCTGAAAATTTCATATTTTTCGGTTATCGTTTTCTATGTCAAACAAATTTTTGTTACTCCATGACCAGGTGAATAAATTTTAGTAACACTGCCCTTATTTTGAAAATTTTATTCACCTGGTCATGGAGTAACAAAAAATTCTTTGACATAGAAAATGATCACCAAACAATACGAAATTTTCAGGGGACATAGAATACTCAAGTAGCTACCACATATCAAAAATTGGTAGTCCGACGGCATATTTAGGCATACTAAAATACTCACCGTGAAACCTCATATGCTGTTTTTCGGATTTATGCCATTGGTGTGCTGGAATCGCTATTATAAACCAATCAAAAAACTTTAAGTAGTGTAAATATCTTCTTAAACTTTTGTGGACCTTGGTTTTGCGGTAGTTTTAGTGGATTCTCATTTTTTGGTTACACATTAATGATGTGAACTTGAAATGTTTTGCTAAACTTCATGTTTTTCTAAGATGCAGTTTCTGTTGTCCAACTAAAAAATTTACTGCACCTTATATATTAAGTATTTTTACATAATTTCAGTTGGAGACGATAGCCCTATGGGTTACCTAACCATTGGCTTTGGTTTTACATAATTTCATGTTATATAACTCAATTTATGGACAATTTCGTAAACTGTGACAGCATGAATCCGAAAAACTAACTAGGATGTTTCGATTAGCATTTTAGTAAGCAAAAACATGCCGTCGGACTATCAAATTTTGATATGTGATAGCTACATGAGTATTCTATGTTCCCTAAAAATTTCATATTTTTCGGTGATAGTTTTCTATGTCAAATGAATTTTTGTTAATCCATGACTAAGTAAAATTTTGAAATTATTTTTTTTTTCTTTTTTCCTCACTTTGCCTCATAACTCGGCAAAATTAGTATTAAAAAAAAATAAACAACTTTTACTTTCTCCGGTAACTCGAGAGAGTAAAAAAAAAAAAAAAAAAAAAAAAAATTCATTAATTTCTCGAGTTACTCGAGAAAAAAATAAAAAAAATAAAAATTTTTTTTTTAATTTGTCGAGTTACTAGACAAAAAAAAAATAAAAAAATTTTTTTTTAAAAATTTGTCAAGTTACTTGACAAAAAAATTAAAAAATAAATTTTTTTTTTTTAATTTGTCGAGTTACTCGACAAAAAAATAAAAAAAAAACTTTTTTTTTTAATTTCTCGAGTTACTCGAGAATAAAATTTTAAAAATATATATATTTTTTTTTAATTTGTCAAGTTACTCGAGAAAAAAATAAAAAAAAAATATTAATTTTTTTTAATTTGTCGAGTTGCTGGACAAAAAAAAAATTTTTTTTTTTTAAATTTGTCGAGTTACTCGACAAAAAAATTTTAAATTTTTTTTTTTTAATTTCTTGAGTTACTCAAGAAAAAAAGTAAAAAAAAAAAAAAATTTTTAATTTGTCGAGTTACTGGACAAAAAAATAAAAATTTTTTTAAAATTTGTCGAGTTTCGAAAAAATTTTTTTTAAAATTTGTCAAGTATCTCGACAAAAAATAAAAAATAAAAAAAATTTATTTTTTAAAATTTGTCGAGTTACTCGACAAAAAATAAAAAATAAATTTTTTTTTTTTTAAATTTGTCGATCTACTCGACAAAAAAATAAAAAATATTTTTTTTTATTTGTCGAGTTACTCGAGAAAAAAAGTATGAAAAAAAATTTATCGAGTTACTGGACAAAAAAATTATAAAAAAAATTTTTATTTTTTTTTTAAATTTGTCGAGTTACTCGACAAAAAAATTTTTTTTTTTAATTTGTCGAACTGGACAAAAAATTTTTTTTTTTTTAATTTGTCTAGTTACTCAACAAAAAAATTAAAAAAATTTCTCGAGTTACTCGAGAAAAAAAGTAAAAAAAAATATTAATAATTTTTTTTTTATTTGTCGAGTTACTCCACAAAAAAATTTTAAATTTTTTTTTTAATTTTTAGTTTGTCGAGTTACTCAACAAAAAATAAAAAATAAAAGTGTTTGGATATGTTTTTTTTTTTTTTTTTTTTTTTTTGTAATTTGCACTTTTAGTCCACAACCTTTTCATATATAACAAATTTATCCCTAAAATTTTTTTAACATTGGCCATCCTCGACCTTTGAATTTTGTTGCAAATTTTATTTTGTCCTCTTTTTTAAATAAACAAAAAAACTAATAACAACAAAATAAAATAAAAATGTAAATGTAAATGAAGTCCTACAACTTTTAAAAACTAGCCCAATTTGATTTTGACATTTTTCCATTTTTTTAATTTACACTTTTGGTCCAAACTTTTCAAATTTGTAACTAATCTACCCCAACTTTTTTTTTTTTGGCATTGGCCATCCAACTATCACCATTTTTTTTTTTGCTGTTTTTCGAGTTACTCGACAAATTCCATTTGTACCATTTATTCACTTAATTTGTTTCATTTGCACTTTGAGTCACAACATGTTAAATCTGTAATTAAACTACTCCCAACCTTTATGTTTTATTCAATTTTTTTTCATGTTTTTGTTTGAGCTTATAAATAAATTTTATAAAAATATTTTTTTATTTTTTTCTCTTTTGTTGTGTTTTTTCTCACTTTTTTCTTTCTTTTTTCAATCCCAATGTGTACAATTTGCTTATAACATTAAATGGAAATCTGAACGCATATATGAATAGTAAAAGAAAAAAATAATAGCATTTCTTTAGATTAATCTGTAATATTATAAGATAAAATAAAAAAAAATTAGTAAAAATTGAATGAATACATGTAAAAGGAAAATAAATAAGGACAAAAAAATTAAAGAAAAAAAATTTCTGATTCGCACACACCACAATAATTTGGCCGTCTCCCACTTATCTAAGTAATATAATTCTGCTGAAAATAAAAAATGAAAAATGAAAAAGGGTGGAGCGGGATGGATTTTTGAGGAAGATGAAGTTATTTTGTACTTTTTAAAAATTGTAGGACTTCATTTACAATTTTATTTTATTTTGTTGTTATTAGTTTTTGTTTTGTTTATTTAAAGAGAAGGACAAAATAAAATTTGCAACAAAATTCAAAGACCGTGGATGGCCAATACTAAAAAAAAAAAAAGTTAGGGGTAAATTTGTTATAAATTGAAAAGGTTGTGGACCAAAAGTACAAATTACAAAAAAAATTTGAGCTAAAAGCCCACACAAAATAAAAAAATAAAATAAAAATATTTCCAAAAGACTTATTCCACAAAATCATTAATAAAAAAAAAAACAAATTAATTTCAAAGACTTTGTCGAGGAATTATAAAAAAAAAAAAAAAAAAATTCAAACACTTTGTCACTTTGTCAAGTAACTCGAAAAAGCGGCCAAAAAAAAAAAAAAAATTTCAAACACTTAACTCGACAAAGTGGAAAAAAAAAATAATAATAATTTCAAACACTTTACCACTTTGTCGAGGAACTCAACAAAGTGGAAAAAAAAAATTTCAAAAACATTGTCAAGTAACTCGACAAAGTTCAAAAAACAAAAAAAAAATAAAATTTGAACACTTAACTCGACAAAGTGGAAAAAAAAAATATTCAAAAACTTTGTCCAGTAACTCGACAAAGTTAAAAAAAAATAAATTCAAAAAACTTTGTCGAGTAACTCGATAAAGTAAAGAAATAAAAAATTAAAAAGACTGTCGAATAACTCGACAAAGTCCTTAAAAAAAATTCAAAGATTCAAAAGACTTTTTTGAGCAACTCAACAAAGTCATAAAAAAAAAATATTCATTCTTAAGACTTTGTCGAGTTACTCGACAAAGTCATTAAAGTCACAAAAACAAAAAAAAAAAATATTTAATCAAAAGACTAACTCGACAAAGTCTTAATTTTATTTATTTTTAATTGTAAATCGACAAATATATATTTTTTTTTTTTTTTTTTTTTGTAACTCAACAAAATCTTAATTTTTTTGAACAAAAAATAAAATCAAATAAACATCAAATGATCAAAATAAGGGCAGTGTTACTAAAATTTCTTCACTTGGTCATGGAGTAACAAAAATTCCTTTGACATAGAAAATGATCACCGAACAATATGAAATTTTCAGGAAACATAGAATACACATGTAGCTACAATATATCAAAATTTGATAGTCCGACGGCATGTTTCGGCTTACTAACATGTTTACCGAAACATCCTAGGCAGTTTCTCGGATTCATGCTGTCGAAGTTTACAAAATTGTCCATAACTTGAGTTATATAACATGAAATTATGTGAAACCAAAACCAATGGTTAGGTAATCCACAGGGCTATCGTCTCCAACTGGAATTATGTAAAAATACTTAATATATAAGGTGCAGCAGAATTTTAAGTTGGACAATAGAAACCGCAGCTTAGAGAAACATGAAGTTTAGCAAAACCTTTCAAGTTCACATCATTAACATGTAATCAAAACATGGGAATCCACTAAAACTACCACAAAACCAAGATTCACAAAAGTTTAAGAAGATCTTTACACTACTTAAAGTTTTTTGATTGGTTTATAATAGCGATTTCGTCACGTCGATGGCCTGAATCCGAAAAACTGCCTAGGAGGTGTCGGTGAGTATTTTTGTATGCCTAAACATGCCGTCGGACTACCAATTTTTGATATGTGGTAGCTACCTGAGTATTCTATGTCTCCTGAAAATTTCGTATTGTTCGGAGATCGTTTTCTATGTCAAATAATTTTTTTTACTCTATAACCAAGTGAAGAAAATGTTCAAAATAAGGGCAGTGTTACTAAAATTTATTTACTCGGTCAAGGAGTAACAAAAATTTCTTTGACATAGAAAACGATCACCGAAAAATATGAAATTTTTAGGGAACATAGAATACTCATTTAGCTACCACATATCAAAATTTGATAGTCCGACGGCATTTTTCGGCTTACTAAAATGCTCACCGAAACATTCTAGGCAGTTTCTCGGATTCACGCGGTCACAGTTTACAAAATTGTCCATAACTTGAGTTATATAACATGAAATTATGTGAAACCAAAGCCAATGGTTAGGTAACCCATAGGGCTATCGTCTCCAGCTGAAATTATGTAAAAATACTTAATTTATAAGGTACAGTATATTTTTGAGTTGGACAACAGAAAACTGTAGCTTAGATAAACATGAAGTTTAGCAAAAATCTTTCAAATTCACATCATTAACGTGTAACCAAAACATGGGAATCCACCAAAACTACCACAAAACCAAGGTCCACAAAATTTTAAAAAGATATTTACACTACTTAAAGTTATTTTATTGGTTTATAATAGCGATTCCGGCACGTCGACGGCATGAATTCAAAAAACTGCCTAGGAGGTTTCGGTGAGCATTTTAGTATGCCTAAACATGCCGTCGAACTACCAATTTATAATATGTGGTAGCTATCTAAGTATTCTATGTCTCCTGAAAATTTCGTATTGTTCGGTGATCGTTTTCTATGTCAAATAATTTTTTGTTACAAAATAAATTGAGCTAAAAGCCCACACAAAATAATTATAAAAAAAAATTATTTCAAAGACTTTGTCGATGAAGTAAAAAAAAAAAATTAATTTCAAACTCTTTCCTACTTTTTTGAGTAAGCCAAAAAAAAAAAATAATTAATTTCCCACTTTACCACTTTGTCGAGGGAACTCGACAAAGTGGCCAAAAAATTTGAAAAAAAAGAAAAATTTCACCATTTACCACTTTGTTGAGGAATTCGACAAAGTGGCCCCCAAAAAAAAAAAAATTAATTTCAAACAATTTATCACTTTGTCGAGTTCCTCAACAAAGTGGCAAAAAAAAAAAAAAAATTTATTTTTTTGAACACTTTGTCGAGTTACTCGACAAAGTGGTAAAAAAAAAATATTCAAGAACTTTGTCCAGTAACTCGACAAAGTTCAAAATTTTTTTTTTAAAATTGTTCTTTTGGTCCCAAATTTTTAAATTTTTAACTAATTTACCCATATTTTTTATTTTTATGTCATTGGCCATCCCCAATATTTAAATTTTGTTGAAAGTCCAATTTGACCATTTTTTTGGATTTTTGTCAAGTTACTCGACAAAATTTTTTTTTTATAATAAAATTAATGTCTTTGGTTTGTCAAGTTATTCAAAAATAATTTATTAAAATATAATTTGGTCGAGTTACTCGTCATCAATTTTTGACACTGTTTTTTTAAATTAGATTAATCCTTTTAACCGCATTTCTTTTTCATTTTTGTCGAGTTTTTTCAATTTTTTTTCTCCTTTTTTTGGCCTTTGTCGAGTAAATTTGAATTTGACAATTTTACTTTTTTTTTTTTAATTTGCGCTTTTAGTTCCAACTTTTTAAATTTGTAACTAATTCACCCACAATTTTTATTTTTTTACCATTGACCATCCCCAACATTTAAAATTTGTTGAAAGCTCAATTTGACTATTTTTTTTTTCTTTTTGTGGGATTTTGTCCTAAATTCTACAATATTCATTTATTTGTCATAAATTCTACAATGTTATAATTGTTACATATGCAACGCACAGACTTAAAACTAGTACATATATATATATATATATATATATATATATATATATATATATATATATATATATATATATATAGATATACTAGTTTTAAAGCCGTGCGTTGCACGTAAGTGACAAATATAGGAAAAAATTTTAAGTTTTAAATGTAATTGAAATGACCAAAAAAAAATATGAAATTAAAATTTTTAAACAAATTTGAAAAATGTAAGAAATTTAGAGCGAATTGTGTACAATTTGCTCATACACACCAAAAAAATAAATAATTAACAAATAATAAAGAATGGTCAAAATTTCTTCAAATGTTTTGTCTAATTTTCGGCCATTTATTTAAAATATATTGATATTTTTTTCTTGAGTACACTTGATATAAAAATTGTAGAATAATTGTATATTTCTTGATTTTTTGATTCCTTTTCATATATGAAATAGAGGATTATGAAAATGTTAATAATTCTTTGAATTGTTACCTTGGGTTTACTCGAAGACTTACACATTAATCACATACCCCACACGTAAATCACTAAAAGAAAAATTAATTACACCATTAACAACAAAACCTGGGTCAAATGCAAAGAAAATATCTGTAAAATGAGGGAGGACCCCAACAGTGAAAAAGACAAACGAATTCAAATTTGAGTGTACTAAAGCTCAAAACTCCAGAAGTATCCTCATCGAACGGAACGTTCAATAAATAAAAAAATTGGAACGGATTTACCGAAAATTTCACGATCAAACAAACAACTATAAACAAAATTACAATTTACAATTCCTAATGGACTGATAACAAACAAAGCACGTGTGTGTAAGAGATTTGAACATGACAAACTTCATTTTATAGGTCTTCATAGTCCTATAAAATGTCTTTTGGGTCATTAACCTGGGCACTGTTTATTTCGCAGCAAATCAACAATTTTGGTTTACTCGTATGATTTGTAACTTGTAAGGAGAAGAGTATGGTCTTTGTTTTGGTGGAAGAAAAATTAACACAGAAATGGCGGCGGCGACAAAAGTGGATGACATGTCTAATTCAGAACGGCGGTTCCTATTTTTTTCCTTAAAAAAAAAAAATATTTGACGATCTGATTGTGGATGAGAATACATGTCCACATAATTTTCTCAATATCTAATTCAGAACGGAGGTTTTTTTTTTGTGAGACTCCAACGAATTTGTCGAGTTGCTTGACAAACTGGGACAAACCCCAGTTTGTCGAGTACTCGACAGGGAAGGGGATAAATGAAAAAATATATATTAATTCCATGGAATGGAGTTTGTCGAGTTGTTCGACAAAATAGCGTCAGGAAAAAAAAAAAACAAATTCCAATAGTCAAAATCAAAGCTAGAGAAAGCTACCATTATTTCATTCAAAATTCAAAATGACTAATCTCAAATAATCTATAAATAACATTTATAATAAAAGTGAAAAACAAATCTAAAAATCTGCAAAGAAGTTACATTTTTTTGTAAACAGTAAAATAATTAAAAAATATAAAAAATAATAAAAATTATAATAAAGTAAACAATAAGCCAAATGGGGAAAAAAAATGTTGTCGAGTAATTCGACAAATTGTCCAGTTTGTCGAGTAACTGGAGTCTGTCGAGTTCTCGACAAAGGGTGAGACATGGGCTTTTGTCTTTTTTTTTTTCTTTTTTTTTCAAGTTACTCGATAACATTGCTTTTGAATATTTTTTTTTAATTGTTGTCGAGCAACTCGACAACATTAGTTTTGAATTTTATTTTTGACTTTGTGGTATGTGTCATTTTATTCATATAAATAATTGAGCAACTCGGCAATCTCAAATTTCAGTTTGTCGAGTTCTTTGATAATTTAAGCACATGTATAGTTTTTTTACCCTATCATTTATTATAACATTGTATAATAAATTATATATGATATAAAATTATTATAATATACTTTATTTTAACAATTATAATAACACAGTGGAATGCAAATTTATTATAATAATTATGTCAATTTATTATACTAATTATATAAATTTTATTAAAATAATCAATTTTTAGTATAATTAATAATTATAATAAAACTTAATATGAATTTATTGTAAATAAAACATTTGTTTTTTAAAGTTGCAGTTGGTGGCTTATAACTGATCGATATATTAAATTATTATAATATATTTTATTTTATTTTATTTTAACAATTATGATAACACAATGGAATGCAAATTTATTATAATAATTATGTCAATTTATTACAATAATCAATTTATTATACACTGGAATAAAACATTTACACAACAAATCTATAGAACAAATTTAACATAAAATGTTATCAAATTATTTAGAAAAAAAATAAAAATCAAATGTTATCGACTTAAAAAATTTATTTTTCAAATTATGCGTGTACAATTTGTTTATAACATAAAACAAAAAGTTTAAGCATTATCATTAATTGTTGATTTTTTTCCATTTTTTTCCTCCTTATTCCAGTAGGATGTTTCGGTAAGCATTTTAGTAAGCCGAAACATGTCGTCGGAGTATCAAATTTTGATATGTGGTAGCTACATGAATATTCTATGTTCCTTGAAAATTTCATATTTTTCGGTGATCGTTTTCTATGTCAAATGAATTTTTTTTAATCCATGACTAAGTGAAATTTTGAATAATTTTTTTTTTACATTTTTCCCCACTTTGTCTTAAAACTCGAAGAAATTAGTATTTTTTTTTTTTAAAAAAAAATTTTCCAAATGACTTTTTGAGTTACTTGAGAAACCAAAAAAAAAAAAAAAAAAAAAAAAAATTTAAATAAGGCTTTCTCGAGAAAGCCACAAAAAAAATTAAAAAAAAAATTTGGTGGCTTTCTCGAGTAACTCGAGAAAGCCACAAAAAAAATTATTTTTTTGGTGGCTTTCTCGAGTTGCTTGAGAAAGCCACCAAATTTTTTTTTGTTTTGTAATTTTTTTTTTTTTTTGGTGGCTTTCTCTGGAAGCCACCAAAATTTTTATTTATTTTTATTTTATTCTTTTTTTACTTTCTGGAGAAAGTCAGAAATTATTTAGAAAAAATTTTTGTTTTTTTTTTTTTTACTAATTTGCTGAGTTATGAGGCAAAGTGGGGAAAAAGGGAAAAAAATTACTCGAGAAACAAAAAAAAAAAAAAAAATTTTGATTTAATTTTTGTAAAGTTATGTTGTTCCAATGGTGGGATTTTATTTCTAATTGTCTCATGCCTTTGCTAAGTTAAAAAATTCTAACTTTTTGTTTAATAATCTAATAAGCTTAATAATCAGTTCTCCAAAAGCAGCGACAAAAAATAATACAACTCTTAGCATTTGCACTGAATCATCTTAGATATGCACGCATGAACTCTCAAAGCTGCACAAAAATCCTCCTTTTTTCCTTGTGAATAATTTTAAATATTAAAAAGTGAAAAAATATACAAAGAAAGAGGGTCATAATATAATTAATTTTTGTTTACACCTACTCTAATCAAATTTTAATTTATAAAAAAATTAGAAATGTAAAAGCTCACAAAAAAAAAAAAAAAAAAAAAAAAAACCTAACATTTTCCTTTAACAATAAAAGACTATCTATGTGGAAAACGTTTGTCGAGCTATAGAATGGGAAATTTTAAATATTGGGCAAGCATTTGGTCTAGTTAATTAACGGAGACAGAAAAAAAATAAAATAATTTTAATGTATTATTTAGTATAATAGACTATAGTAAGCAGAAAATTATAATAAAGTAAATATTATATAAATATAATATGTATCATAATGAACTAATACAATATATTATATTTTCTTTTCTTTTAGAAATTACTATTACATACTACAATAAACAATTATTATAATAAATTTATAACATAACAAAATTAATTTTGTACTATTAGATTATTAATTAATTATAATGATTTAATGAGTGTAATCAATTTATTATAACAAATTGATATTAAATAAATTTTTTTATAAATTGTTATAAAATTTATTAAATTTTTATTTATAAATTGTCTTCATGAATATTAATATAAATTTTGTTATAAAGAATATTATAAATAGTAATTATAAATAAAAAATGATTTCCATAATATAATTTCATATAATTATTGTAATAAATAAAAATAATTATTATAACAAATTTTACTCCACTGTGTTTTTATATTTCATAAAATTAGATATGATATATTATATTAATTTAAAATAATATATAAATTTTTTTATAATAGCTAATTTATTATTACATATTATATTAGGTTATAGAATATGAAATATTATTGATATAAAAGAACTCATTATTCATTGTATAGCATAACTCGACAAAGTTAAAATCGAGTTTCCCGAGTTACTCAAGAAACTAATGAAATGCATAATTTTTATTTTTTGAAGCTTATTTTATTTAAATTATTTAATACATTGACTATTTTGTTTAATTTGAATGTTGTAATGTTATTATTCGAGGAACGTGTAAACATGAAATTTGGATTTGTTAACTTATTTGATAAATGAAGTACATACATAATTGTATTTAAATGATTATTTATTAGAATATAGCAAAATAAAATATATATTGTATAAATTTAATATATATCTTAATCAATCAATACAATATATCATATATTGTTTTATTATGATTAATTTATCTAGTAATTCGACAAATCTAAATTTGAGTTCCACGAGTTGGTTAAAAAATAACACGAAAAAAATAAAAAATAAAAAAATTTAAGTGTATTACATAATTTAAATACAAAAAGTAAACTATAAAATGAGAAATATGCATTGTTGAAGTTACTCGGGTAACTCGACAAACCCAAAATCACGTTTGTCGAGTTACTCGATTAAAATTGTGATACGAAATTAATCTATTCAATAGCTCAAGTAGCTCGACAAACTGACAATCGAGTTGCCCGAGTTACTCGACGAACGAATGAAATCTAAATTTTCCATTATTTTGTTTCCCTTTTTTATTTAAAATATGTCATACAATTAAATAATTCTTTATTCTTATTTAGTGGTGTTATGTTTCAAGAAACTTGTGAGTCTCAAAGTTGGATTTGTCGAGTAAGTTGATAAATAAAGCATATACAAAATTTTATTTAAAGTATCATTTATTAGAACATAGTAAAATAGAATATATATCATATAAATTTAATATATATCATAATCAATTAATACAATATATTTTATTTTATTTTATTTTAGCAATTAGTATAACATATTATAACTAAAAATTGTTATAATAACTTTATAGCATAATAAAAGCAATTTTGTAGTAATATATTATTAATCAATTATTACATTATTATAATAATCTAGTGATTATAATAAATTTGTTATGACAAATGCATACAAAATAGATTTCATCATAAATTATGAAAATAAATTGTAGTAAAAATTTGTTATAATAATGAATTTTTTTGTTAGAATAATTATGTCAAATTATATTACGAAAATAAATGTGTTTTTTTTAATTAATAATTGTAATAAGTATTTTAACATAATTTATAATAATATTTATTACAGAAATTATAAGTATATTACATAATTTAAATAGAAAAAGAAAACAAAAAAAAATGAAAAATATGCATTGTTGAAGTTACTCGAGTAACTCGCCAAACTAAAAATCATGTTTGTCGAGTTATTCGATGAAAAATGTGATACAAAAGCAAAAATCATAAAACAGGAATATTTTCGTGAAATAAATTGAATAAGTAATTATAGATCTCACTTAGTATAATTGATTTACAGATATTATAAATAAATGTGTGAATTTATGTAAAATAGTTTTTCTATATATTTGATATTTTGTGGACTTGTGTATATTATATTTTATGTTTCTCTTTATTGTAAACAGAAAATTTCTATAATATAAAATATATGTATTTAGCATGTAGATTATAGAGTAACTCGACAAAATTTATTTTCAATTTGTCGAGTTGCTTAAGTAATAAATTGTAAAAGATTGTTTTGTTTTATGATTTAGATTTTATTTTATTTTATAATAGCTATTTTATTATAACATATTATATTAAGTTATAGAATATGAAATATTATTGATATAAAAGAACTGATTATTCATTGTAGAGCATAACTCGACAAAGTTAAAATCGAGTTTCCCGAGTTACTCAAGCCAATAATAAAATTCATAATTTTCATTTTTGTAATCTTTTTTTATTGAAATTATTTAATACATTGACTATTTTGTTTAATTTGAATGTTGTAATATTATTATTCGAGGAACGTGTTGACATGAAATTTGGATTTGTTAACTTATTTGATAAATGAAGGACATACATATTTGTATTTAATTGATTATTTATTAGGAGATATCAAAATAAAATATATATCATATAAATTTAATATATATCATAATCAATTAATACAATATATTATATATTCTTTTATTATGACTAATTTATCTAGTAACTTGACAAATCCAAATTTGAGATTCATGAGTTGGTTTAAAAATAACATGAAAAAACTAAAAAATAAAAAAATTTAAGTGTAGTACATAATTTAAATAAAAAAACTAAACTAAAAAATGAACAATATGCATTGTTGAAGTTATTCGAGTAACTCGATAACCCAAAATAAAGTTTGTCGAGTTACTCGATTAAAAATGTGATACGAAATCAATCTATTCAATAGCTCAAGTAGATCGACAAACTGAAAATCAAGTTGCCGGAGTTACTCGATGAACGAACGAAATTTAAAATTTTCATTATTTTGTTTCCCTTTTTTATTTAAATGATGTCATACATTTAAATAATTTTTTATTCTTATTTAGTGCTGTTATTTTTCAAGAAACTCGTGAGTCTTAAATTTAGATTTGTCAAGTAACTTGATAAATAAAGCATATACAAAATTTTATTTAATGTTTCATTTATTAGAATATAGTAAAATAGAATATATATCATAATCAATTAATACAATATATTTTATTTTATTTTATTTTAGCAATTAGTATAAAAAAATATTTGTAACATTATTGGTAAAAATGTTATAATTAATAGTTACAAAAAATAAAATATGTTGTTGATTTTTTTCATTGAAAAAAAAAATTACAAATGTAAAAGCTAACATAAAAAAAAAAAAAAAAAATTTCATGAACAGTAACTTTTTCGAGTTACTATTCACCTCGTAAAAGTTTGTCGAGTTGAATAGTAACTCGACAAACTTTTTCGAATTTAAAAAAAAAAAAATTTTTTTTTTTCATGAACAGTAACTTTTTCGAGTTACTATTCACCTCGAAAAAGTTTGTCGAGTTGAATAATAACTCGACAAACTTTTTCGAATTTAACAAAAAAAAAAAAAATTTTTTTTTCCATGAACAGTAACTTTTTCGAGTTACTATTCACCCCGAAAAAGTTTGTCAAGTTACTATTAACTCGACCAACTTTTTCGAATTTTTTTTTAAATTTTTTTTTTTCCATAAACAGTAACTTTTTCGAGTTACTATTCACCCCGAAAAAGTTTGTCGAGTTGAATAGTAATTCGACAAACTTTTTCGAACTTTAAAAAAAAAAAAAAAAAAAATTCCATGAACAGTAACTTTTTCGAGTTACTATTCATCTCGAAAAAGTTTGTCGAGTTGAATAGTAACTCGACAAACTTTTTCGAATTTAAAATAAAAAAAAAAAAATTTTTTTAAAAATTTTTGTCGAGTTACTCGACAAAATATTTTTTTTTTTTTTTTAAAAAGTCGAGTAACTCGACAAAAGTAAAAAAAAAAAAAAATTTTTTTTTTTTTTAAAAATCGAGTTACTCGACAAAAGTAAAAAAAAAAATTTTTTTTTTCTTTAAAATTCGAGTTACTCGACAAAAGTAAAATTTTTTTTTTTTTTTTTAAATTTGAGTAATTCGACAAAAGTTAAAATTTTCTTTTTTTTTTTTTTGTTTTTTTTTTAAATTCGAGGTATTCGACAAAAGTAAAAAAAAAAATTTTTTTTTTTTTTTAAAATTCTAGTTACTCGACAAAAGTAAAAAAAAAAAATTTTTTTTTTTTTAAAATTTGAGTAATTCGACAAAAGCTAAATTTTTTTTTTTTTTTTTTTTTTAAATTTGAGTAACTTGACAAAAGTTAAATATTTATTATTTTTTTTAAATTCGATTAACTCGACACAAGTTAAGAATTTTTTTTTTTAAAAAAATTCGAGTAACTCGACAAAAGTTAAAAATTTTTTTTTTTTTTTTTTTAAAATTCGAGTAACTCGACCAAAGTTAAAAAAAATATATATTTTTTTATTTTTTTAAAAATTCGAGTAACTCGACAAAAGTTAAAAAAATATATATATATTTTTTTAAATTCGAGTAACTCGACAACATTTAAAAAAATTTTTTTTTTTTTAAAATTCGAATAACTCGATAAAAATTTTTTAAAATTTTTATTTTAAATTCGAGTAACTCGACATAATTTAAAAAAAAAAAAATTTTTTTTGTTTTTTTAAATTCGAGTAACTTGACAAGATTTAAATATATATATATATATATATATATATATATATATATATATATATATATATATATTTTTAAAAAATTCGAGTAACTCTACAAAATTTAAAAAAAAAAAATGTTGTTATTTTTTTTTTGGCTAGTAACTCGACAAATTTAAAAAATTTTTTTTTTTTATTTTTATTTTTTTGTCAAGTAACTCAACAAATTTAAAATATATATATATATATTTTAAATTCGAGGAACTCGACAAAATGTTAAAAAAAAAAAAATGTCGAATAACTCGAGAAATTTAAAAAAATATTTTTTTTAAAAAAATGTCAAAATAAAATTGGACTACTTTTTAAAAGTTGTAGGACTTCATATACATTTTTATTTTATTTTGTTGTTATTTGTTTTTTTTTTATTATTTAAAGAGGTGAACAAAATAAAATTTGTAACGAAATTTAAAAGTCGGGGATGGCCAAAGCAAAAAAAAAAAGTTATGGGTAAATTTGTTATAAAATGAAAAGAATGTGGACTAAAAGTGCAAATTACAAAAAAAAAAAAAAAAATTTAATGTTTCCCACTTTGCCGAGTTACTCGGCAAAGTGGGAAAATTAAAAAAAAAAATTCCCCCACTTTGCCTACTCGGCAAAGTGGAGAATTTTTTTTTTTTTTTTTGTTTTTTTGTTTTTATATTTGTCATGAAAAAGTCCACCTACAAAAAAAAAAAAAAAAAAAAAAAAAATTCTTAAATAGTCACTTTTCCATTGCACGTACGTGGGAAAAAAAACTTCAAAACTTCATTTAGTCATGGATTAACAAAAATTCATTTCACATAGAAAATGATCACCGAAAAATATGAAATTTTCAGGGAACATAGAATACTCATGTTGCTACCACATATCAAAATTTGACAGTCCGACGGCATATTTCGACTCACTAAAATGCTAATCGAAACATCCTAGTTAGTTTTTCAGATTTATGCTGTCACAGTTTACAAAATTGTCTATAAATTGAGTTATATAACATGAAATTATGTAAAACCAATGCCAATGGTTAGGTAACCCATAGGGCCATCGTCTCCAACTGGAATTATGTAAAAATATTTAATATATAAAATGCAGTAAATGTTTGAGTTGGACAACAGAAACTGTATCTTAGAAAAACATGAAGTTTAGCAAAACCTTTCAAGTTCACATGATTAACGTGTAACCAAAACATAGGAATCCACTAAAACTACCACAAAACCAAGGTCCAAAAATTTTTAAGAAGATATTTACACTACTTAAAGTTTTTTGACTGGTTTATAATAGCGAATCCGGCACGCCGACGGCATAAATCCGAAAAACAGCCTAGGAGGTTTCGCGGTAAGTATTTTAGTATGCCTAAACATGCCGTCGGACTACTAATTTTTGGTATGTGGTAGCTACCTGAGTATTCTATGTCCCTTGAAAATTTCGTATTGTTCGGTGATCGTTTTCTATGTCAAAAATTTTTTTTTCTACTCCATGACCAGGTGAATAAAAATTTCAAAATAAGGGCACTGTTACAAAATTTTTTTCACCCGGTCATGGAGTAACAAAAATTTGTTTGACATAGAAAACGATAACCAAAAAATATGAAATTTTCAGGGAACATAGAATACTCATTTAGCTACCACATATCAAAATTTGATAGTCCGACGGCATGTTTCGGCTTACTAAAATACTCACCGAAACACCCTAGGCAGTTTCTCGGATTTATACGGTCGTAGTTTACAAAATTGTCCATAACTTGAGTTATATACCATGAAATTATGTGAAATCAAGGCCAATGGTTAGGTAACCCATAGAGCTATCGTCTTCCAGTGGAATTATGTAAAAATACTTAATATATAAGGTGCATCATATTTTTGAGTTGGTCAACAGAAAGTGCAGTTTCGAGAAACAATTCACCCAGTCATGGAGTAAAAAATATTTATTTGACATAGAAAACGGTTACCGAACAATATAAAATTTTCACGGAATGTAGAATACCCATGTATCTAACACATATAAAAATTTGATAATCCGACGGCATGTTTTGACACACTAAAATGCTCACCGAAACATCACAGGCAGATTCTCGGATTCATGCTATCGCAATTTAAGAAATTGTCCATAACTTGAGTTATATAACATGAAATCATGTGAAACCAAAGCCAATGGTTAGGTAACCCATAGAGCTATCGTCTCCAACTGGAATTATGTAAAAATACTTAATATATAAGGTACAACATATTTTTGAGTTGGTGAACAGAAAGACAATTTAGAGAAACAATTCACCCGGTCATGGAGTAAAAAAAATTTATTTGACATAGAAAACGATTACCGAACAATATGAAATTTTCAAGGAACGTAGAATACCCATGTAGCTACCACATATAAAAATTTTATAGTCCGACGGCATGTTTCGGCATACTAAAATGATCACCAAAACATCTAAGTCAGTTTCTCGGATTCATACTATCGCAGTTTACAAAAATATCCATACCTTGAGTTATACAACATGAAATTATGTGAAACCAAATCCAATGGTTAGGTAATCCATAGGGATATCGTCTCCAACTGGAATTATGTAAAAATACTTAATGTATAAAGTGCAGCAAATATTTATGTTGGACAAAAAAAAAACTGCAGTTTAGAGAAAATTAAATTTAGCAAAACCTTTAAGAATCGATTGTATTTCGTCATTTGTTCTCCATAGCAACTGGGGATAAAAAAGCACCAAATTTGATGACTTATTAAGGAGAAAATGAATATATATTGACTATAATATATAAGAAGTCAATAATTGCGGCTAAAAGACACTAATATATGTATATTAAAACAAATAAAAGAAAAGAAAAGATGAAGAAGTCAAAAATTGCGGCCATATATATTAATTTAATATACAAAAAGTGTCAAAAGATTAGGACAAAATGGTGAGATTTGGACAAAATTAAGACTAATACTACATGAAAACGACGTCGCGTTGGTTGAAAGAGTGAATAGTAAACATGCCATAGACACTTATATTATAGTATAGATATATATACGAATTTATGTATAAATAAAGAAGAAGAAAGGTCTCTATAGAATTTTTATTCTTCTTCTTGATTGTCACATGCAAATTCGCAATTGCAATGGCGGTGAAATGGGTTCGAGCCCAATTGGGTCATCGGCTGGCGGCGGGTAGTGCAGGTGGCGGTGGCATAGCTGCAAGAGTAATGACGTTAAGAATGGAAATAGTAATTAAAATGAGAAGTGCGTTTTGTCATCAACTTTTGCGTATATTTTAGTTTCATTTTTGGTGTTGGGGTTTAATGGGAGCCTGTATGCGCGGTTAATGCTCGCGACTAATGTGCGCGGGGGGAGGGGGGGTCACTACCTTGGGGTGCCAAGAGGATAATGAGGGCTCATGGGCTATCGGTGTTTTCCATGGAGACTCTCCCTTTGAGGAAGATGGTGGGGTGGGGGTGGGGTGGGGTGGGGTGGGGTGGGGATGGGGGTGGAATTTTTTTTTTTAAAATTAAAGTTTTGGACTCATTTTTACTTTTTGTAAAGGTTAGGGAATCTAATTGCAAATTTCTTTAATTAAAACTGAGGTTAGGGGCCATTTGCGTCAATTGAAAGGTTGAAAAAAAATGTAATCTGACTATTTTACCCATACAAATAAAGACAAAACAAATAAGAGGGATCATTTGCACACCTAAATGAAAGGTTTGTAATAGATTTTTAACGGAATCAGTCCAAAAGGACCAATTGCGTACCTAAATGATAGGTTAGGGACCATTTCGCCAAAAATAAAAAGTTAGGAATCATTTGCGCACTAAGGTCATACGTTAGGGACCATTTGCGCCAATTTCCCTTTTTAATTTGAAAACAACATTTTTACACGGTTAACATATATACTTCCTCATTTTCATTAAATTAATATTTGATAATTTATATCATTTTATAATTTGTTAAAAATATATTATTTTCATTTAAAATCAATATTTTACAATATATCTCCTCTTATAAATTTTTAAAAAAGTCATTATTCTAATTTAAAATCAAATTTTCAATTTTTTTCATTTGAAAACATTTTTTACACGAGTAACATATGTATTACATTATGTGTTATTATATGTTATATTCTCATCTTCATTAAAATTAATACTTTACAATTTATCTCATTTCTATAGTTTTTAAGAAAATATATTATTTAATTTAAAATCAATATTTCAAATTTTTTTTTTCATTTGAAATAAACATTTTTATACGAGTAACATATAGTAACCACATTTTTATATGAGTTACCATATGTTTATTATCATTTATGTTACACCCCCAATCCCACATGGGCAGGGCAATCCCACTTGGAGCTCCACGTGGATATGGTCAAGGTCAACATGCTTTGACACGACCCTTCTCTGAGGCTGTTTGCGCCGAGGAGGTTATATAACTGAGGCTACTCATGCCGAGGAGCTTGAATAACCGAGGCTATTAAGTCTGACCCTGGTTGCGTGCTAAGGAAACTTTCCCTGCCAAACCTGTGATTCAATCTTGAAAAGACTGATGGGACCGCCTGCCAATACGGTTTGTCACAGTCATAGCCCATTAGTTTGCGGCTGAAAGTGACTTCCTCATTAATGCTAACGACGTGACACCAAAGATGTGACTCAAGAACCCTTCAGATGGAAACACGTGTCGCATATCGAAGGGGATCATTTTTGTAGAATTTTCCTATAAATACTTAGCTTATTTCTACAAGAAAAAGATGTTAAAATATTACTCTCACAAGAAATATCAAGTCCTTCATACTAATTATTCTTCAAATGTTATAACCACCTGGCAAATCGTTAGTTGGAGACCCTCAAGCTATTGCCTCAACTATAGTGTGTTTCTCTTTATCTTTTGTTACGTACCCGCCCAGTCCTAGGCTTATCTATGTGGTTGAATAAGCCACGTGTCAGTCTAAGCAAGAAGAAAAATACACGTAGGAAGAGGATGTCTGGGGTTCTTGTTGACAGCCATTTTTGGAGGTCAATAGATTGGCGCTGTCTGTGAAAAACGTAACTAAAAGCTTTAGCCTCCTTGGACAAAGGTGTCCCTGAACAAGGGATCAATTGACCCACCCAATGAGTAGAAGCAACGAGGATGAAAACCCAAGAAGAACCAGGCCTGCTACGGACGGAGAAACCGTTGTGGGAGTAAGAGTTGAAGAAGCCCCTCGGAGGAGATGTGGAAGGAGGCCTCCCACCAATCTTGAGCGAGAAATGATAACAATGGCTGCCAGCGTGAGGCAACTAGCCCAACACCATGCCCAAATGCAAGGATACATCCAAATGATGCAGGTGCGAGGTGAGAACCGTCTTCATGAGTCTGACCCAGATGATCCTGATGAAGAACAGGAAGTTGACAGCGGTCATCTCCGTGATCTGCAAGTCAGGAGAGAAGCCTCGTGCGCTCGGACATGCGGTGAAAGAGCCAACCCCCAGTAACAAATAGGAGGTCTCAACCGATGATGTTTGCCAGCGTATTTGAAAGACTAGGAGGACGCAGAAGTAAAAAGTGACCCAAGGAGAATCCGCCAGGGAAAGAACAGCCTTAGAGTCCCCTTAGAAATAGGCGGGAAAGAAGAGCAAGGAAGGCAGAAGCTAGGGGAGAATCTGACTTCCAGCCCTACCTACCTCAAAAAACCATGCAACCTCAACCCCAAGACTATGGGGGCGAACAGCAAGCTCAGCGCCTCCCGCCGTTTTCTCTGGAGACGAACATCGGGGAAGAATATCCGAGGCCAGCGAGATCATTTGAAATAGATGACGATGACGAGAACCTTTCATTTTTAGCCGGAATCAGGAATGCATCCATCTCCCATGAGTTTTTCGTGCCCAAGATTGTCCCTTACACAGGCAGAGGAAATCTCTTAGAGCACGTGAACACGTATAAGATAGAAATGAGTCTCCGAAGAGCAACCCCGGCCTTGAAATGTAGAGCTTTTCACCTTACCTTGTCAGGAGGAGAGAAGCGATGGTATAATAAACTAGACGCTTGAAGCATTTCTAGTTGGCCAGAGCTGAAGAAGACGTTCATCAATTACTTCTCGTCACAAAAACTTGCCTCGGCCCCGGTCCAACGCCTCCATGACGTAAGGCAAACTCCAAATGAGCCACTACAGAGCTACCTGGGCCGCTTCAACGAAGAAATGCTATTCTGTGATAGAATAACCGATGCCAAGGCCCTATCCGCTATAAAGGCTGTGCTAGACATGAACATTCTATTTTTTAGGGACGTCTGCAATAAAAACCCAGCACCTTTGACCAGCTGGTGGAAATGATCACCGAAGAAATAACCAACGATAACATGATCCTTCATAGGAAATTGAGGTGGATTGGCAGCCAATCCTGCGTCTAGGGCTGGCTATGCCCAAAGCCACGGCAGACCTCCTATCCAGTAGAATCCGTGCAGGAGAAACTACCCATTCGACCCAAATGTTGGAATGAGTTATGTGGCCTCTGCACAAGAGGGCCTACTCACCTCTTATACTACCTCAGTAGTGTCGAGCTCGGTAGCTGGACTTTATAATTATGGTGCGTCCCCATCCACATATTATGAAGTGGAAACCAGTGCACTCTCGGTGATTCCTCTCTCTCAAATGGCCCCAGCGAAATATTGCTGCGTCCACAGAAGTCATGGACATAGCACGGATGAATGTCGCAAAGTGGAAGATCTGGTTAATAAAAGAACAGCCAATTCGAGGCACAGATGTGGGACGAATCCCAGATGTGAAGATCAGGCCCCGATGAGAGGATGTCGGTCGCCCTTCCAAGATAGACACTCCCAGCAATGGGATAGGAGACCTTTGGGCTAGGAACCACGAAGGAGGCGTAATTCGAGAAGCCCAACCAGAAAGCTTTGACTGGAAAGCATCTCAGAGCCCCGCCTAATTAAGGGTCCTGAAAAGGCCCCGATTCGAGAGATAGACACTATTTACGGAGGCCCTTATATTAGAGGCCAAACCTGGAACGACCAAAAAAGCTACGCCAAAGAGGCCGAAAGGATCCAAATGACCAATTGGCTCATCAACAGTCGACCCTCAAGATCAAAAAAGGTAGACCTTATCACTTTCACCGAAGAAGACATGAAAGGTGTGCACTACCCCACTACGATGCCCTTGTAGTAAGAGCAATTGTAGCTCAGAACGGATTGGGAAGAATGCTCGTAGATAATGGAAGCTCCGTCAATGTCATTTTCTTAAGCACTTATGAGCAGATGAACATTGATATCCCATTAGAACCATCAACCGAGCCTCTCTACGGATTCACTGGTGATTGTGTAACCCCGAAAGGGATAGTGCGCCTCGCCATTACTATGGGAGAAGAGCCTCTCGCTGCCCACACTTTCATAGAGTTCTTGGTAGTGGACAAAAGGTCAGCCTACCATGCAGTCCTTGGCTGATCAGCACTGAAAGAACTTTAGGCCATAACATCTGTCCACCACCTCTGCATGAAATTTCCTACAGAGGGAGTGTAGCGACTATACGAGGCAACCAACCTGAAGCTAGGAGATGTTACAAAAATGCCCTAAGAAAGGTAGAGAAAAAGGAGTTAAATATGACGTTCTTAGACGTAGAGATGGCGGACGCCTCAGAAGAAGAACCGGATGATATACCGATGGAAGAAGCAATTTCCTCCGAGGATATAGATCATAGGGTAACGGGAGTTGAATCCCAGACTTCACCAGTCGAGGAACTGGAAAGTTTCCTAGTGGATCCTAGTGACCCAACGAGGAGGCTCCAAATAGGAAGGGACATCGCGGAATAATCTAAGAGAAGTCTGAAAAAGTTCCTTAGCCACAACCTGGATGTTTTTGCGTGGAAACACGAAGATATGATTGGGATCGATCCGAAGGTAAGCTGTCACCACCTCAATGTCGATCCCAAATACCTGTCCCACCGACAAAAGCGAAGGCCCTTAAACTCAGAAAAGTACGAAGCCTTGAAAGAAGAGGTGGGGAAACTTCTACAAAGCGGCTTCATCCGAGAAGCCCGCTACCCTAGGTGGGTCTCCAATTTGGTTTTAGTTAAAAAGCCAGGGAGAAAATTGAGAATTTGCATAGATTTCTCCAACCTCAACCAGGCTTGTCCTAAGGATAGCTTCCCATTACCTCGGATTGATCAACTGGTGGACTCCACGTCCGAACATGAACTCTTAAGCTTCATGGATGCTTATTCAGGCTATAACCAAATTCTCATGTACCCACCAGACGAGGAGCACACATCATTTGTAACAGACAAAGGTCTTTACTGCTACAAAGTCATGCTATTTGGCTTGAAAAATGCTAGGGCAACTTACTAGAGGCTCGTCAACAAAATGTTTGTCGATCAGCTCGGTTCGACCATGGAAGTCTACGTGGATGATATGTTGGTTAAAAGCTTGAAATCTGAGGATCACGTACAACACTTGGAAAAGACTTTCCAGACCCTCCGAACTTACAAGATGAGACTCAATCCCCTGAAATGCACCTTCGGAGTTGCCTCTAAAAAGTTCCTGGGCTACATGGTAGACCAGCAGGGTATCGAAGCCAACCCATAGAAGATCAGCGCATTGATAGAAATGAAGTCACCTAGGAGGCCCAAAGATGTGCAATGCCTCACCGGGAGAATGGCAGCCCTTAGCCAGTTTGTATCAAAAGCTATAGATAAGTGCCTTCCCTTCTTTAAAGTCTTAAAAGGAGGTAACCAGTTTGAATGGACAGAGGAATGCGAGGCCGCATTCCAGGCCCTAAATGAGCACCTCGGCCATTCTCCTCTACTGTCAAAACCTAAGTTAGGAGAAACATTGTTGCTCTATTTAGCTGTATCTGTCGAGTCAGTAAGCTCAGTCCTTGTCAGGGAAGAGGAGCACCAACTGCATGTTTACTATGTAAGTAAGGCTCTTATTGGGGCAGAAATGCGCTACCCAGACATGGAGAAGTTGGCATTGTCACTCATCACCGCTTCCAGGAAACTTAGGCCATACTTCCTGGTCCACAATATCCACGTCCTGACTAACTTCCTCCTGAGGTAGGTGATGCAGAAACCCGACGCCTCAGGGAGGCTATTGAAATGGGCCGTCGAGCTGAGCCAGTTCGACATTGTATTTAAACCTAGAACGTCCATCAAAGGACAAGCCCTCGCAGACTTTATGGCAGAATTTGCTAACACACCCAAAATAGACACTCCGATGGCACCCATGGAACCACCTACTTGGTGTCTTTTTGTGGACGGTTCTTCGGGAGATATAGGTTCAGGCGCCGGGGTGGTCCTCACCTGTCCTGAAGGCCATAGACTAAACTGCGCGATCTGATTCGACTTTAAAGCCTCGAACAATGTTGCAGAGTATAAGGCCCTGCTATCTGGCATCCGCCTGGCCAGAGAAATGAAAATACGGAGGCTCTCGGTGGCAAGCAATTCCCAACTAGTGGTGAGCCAAGAAAATGGGAGCTTTGCCACTAGGGAAGGAAATATTGCCTCCTACCTAAAACTGGTGAGGACCCTCATTCCTTGCTTCGAAAAGTTCGAGCTAATTCAAGTGCCCAGTGCAGATAACGCCAACGCAGATGCAATTTCCAAGTTAGCAAGCAGTAAAGACTCAGAACTTCTTAAGCTGGTTCCCATCAAATACCTCAACAAGCCCTCCATAGAAGCCGTCACGGAAGTAATGTGGGTCGAGGAGACTTCCACGTGGATGGATCCCATCCTAGCATTTTTAAAAGATCAAACGCTCCCCACAGATAAAGAAGAAGCTAGAAAGCTGATGAGGAGGGCAGCACACTTCGTACTATCTGACGATGTCCTCTACAAACGAGGCTACTCCATACCACACTTCAGGTGTGTTGGGATGAATGAAGCTGATTACATCCTCAGAGAAATCCACGAGGGAATATGCGGCAATCACACTGGGGGTTTGGCCTTGGCCCAAAAAATTCTCAAACAGGGATACTTCTGGCCCTCGTTAAAGAAAGATTCCTTGTATCACGCAAGAAAATGCGACAAGTGTCAGTGCTTCGCTACAATTCCGCATCAGCCCCACCAAGAACTTACCACAGTATCCAACCCATGGCACTTTGCCAAATGGGGGATAGATTTCATAGGCCCTATGCATAGGGGTAGGGGGTAATGCATGCCACGCCTTAGTCGCCATCGACTATTTTACGAAATCGATCGAGGAAGAGCCAATGGAGAAAATCACCGAGGCCAACACCTCCAAATTAATATGGAAGAATATCATATGTTGATTCGGGATTCTTCACCCTCTGGTTTTCGATAATGGAAAACAGTTCGACAACAAGAAGATAAGGACCCCATGTAAGGAGCTGGGAATCGCTAAACACTTTTCTAGCCCCCATCACCCTTAGGCCAACGGTCAGGTGGAAGTTGTTAACAAAACTATTAAATACACTCTTAAGCGAAAGCTTGAGGCATCAAATTGGGCATGGGTCGATGAACTCCCACATGTCCTCTGGGCGATTTGAACCATGGCCAGGACACCAACAGGAGAAACCCCATTTTCAATGGCGTACGAATCCGAGGTTGTGAGCCCAGTAGAAGTTGGCGTCCCATCGCCTCAACGACTGCTCTTCAACGAAGCCAACAACGATGGCCTCATGAGGGCTGGCCTGGACCTCCTAGAAGAACGAATGGACAGTTCCCAGAAGAAGCTAGCCTCTTACCAAAGAAAGATGGTCAGATATTTCAACAAGAAAGTTAAGAAACAATCCTTTCGCATTGGTGATCTAGTTCTGAGAAGAGTTTTCACCTCTTCTAAAGAACTAGGGGTTAGAACTCTCGGCCTTAATTGGGAAGGACCCTATCGGGTAAACAAAGAAGTGCGTCTGGGTACCTACCTTATCGAAAACTTGGAGGCCAAACTACAGGCTCACCCATGAAATGCCGAGCACCTTCGTCGATATTATCAATAGACATGGTTACCCTCTCCTATATAGGGAGTCATCGTTTGCATTAATCCGTACGTTTTGTTATCATTAGATGGGGTCACCTTTGTGTTCCATGTTTATTATGTCAGAACGATATTTGTTATATAAGTCAAATATTGTCGAAGAACTTTCACTGCGCAGTTTGAGTAATGTAAGTAGCATAAGAGGCACTAAAAGAAAGTAATAATATTAACCAAAATACACCAAATAAGAAGTACTACAAAGTTCACAACTAAAGATAACCACGCCACCCATTTACAAAGGATAAGAAAATCTAATCTTAATCAAAATTTTCTCCCACTCCTCCTCCATCTTCACCTCCCAGTTCGACTGGGAGGAACTTGGACTCGAGTACAGCAAGGTCCAGATTGGGAAAATCTTTGCGTAAAGCAGTCAATACCTCCTGATGAACCACACTGGCAAAGTAATTTGGAAAGCTAGCATAAGCTTTGGTATGATGAAAGGTTGCTACAAACTTCGCCTCAGCTTCTTGCAACTTCTTATTCAATATCTCCTTTTCCACCAGTGTCGAATCCCGAAGCGACTCAGCTTAAGCTTTCCCTTTTTGGCATTTTTCAAGGTCAGATTGTAGCCTTAACATCTCCTTCTGCCTCTCCTTCGCCTTCGCCATCAGTCGGTGTTTTTCCCTATTAGCCACCTCTAGAGCATCATAGGCTATTTTCTGGGCATTCAAAGCATCCTCGACCCTTTGAGTCAGAATGGCAATCTGGCTCTCCACCTCTTCCATCTCTTGCCTTGCCTTCTCATAGGCTATCTTTGCACTTTCGGTTAAGGCGACAGTACTGTCAAGACATTCTTTGATCTTGTCAGATTGGGAAGCAGCCTCCAGAGCAGTAGCAGCTTTCTTCTTGAGCTCCCTCATCGCCATCAGGGACTTCAGCTGGCCAGCAGCGGAACGAATAAAACAGGCTAAGGAAGCCTCCATCCAGTCTTCAGCATCTCTCTCGGTGAGGAATGCCTTCCAGGGCTTGTTAACATACTTTTGAAAACTCTCCGCCCCCAGGGCTGGGTACAGCCCCATATCATTTGTTTGTGGCCCAGGAAGCTTTTTCTGCAAATCGCTGATGAGTTTCGCGAACATTCTCCTAGAACGCGTACCAACACGGCCTCCTCCTCCATTTCTACCTGAAAAGGCCCCACCAGGTGACCCTTGGCCACCAACGGCTGTATCGTCCAAAGTCACCACTATCCCAGCAGGGGTGACTACCAGCTTACGCTGTCTAGGATCAGGAGGAAGAACGATAATGGCCTCCAATACTTCAACTAATTTTCCCTTATCGGGTGTGTGCCCAACTGGCTTAGCCCCTCTTACGATTCTGGAAGACGCAGACCGGGAGGTGTGGACATCATTTTTCCTCTTCTTGAGGAGAGGCTCATCCTCTTCGGATGGCACATTCTCAACCACCGTATCAGGTGCCTCCCGCTGCGCTTCTTCCCTGGCTACCACCCGACTGATCTCCTCGATAGCCCTTTTCTGACGGCCATCCTCTGAAGAACCTGGTCGAAGTTCTCTTACTTTGGAGGCCATCAGTCTAGCCAGAGGAGGGCGTAGGCCTCTTCCCTTGTTCATAGTCAGCTGCGGGTGGGGACAGTACCAAGTTAATAAAACCGAGGAGTTAGTAAGCTTAAAAAAGGACATGGTAGGGGATCCATACCTCTATTAGCCATCTGCCCAAGTTCAATCAAACCCCTTGGTGCTTTAAGCAATAAATCAAACCTCATCTCTCGTGCCGGCAGTTCGTAAATCACGCGGATGATGTCAAGCTCCTCCTCCTTTAGCTCGCAGCGAGGTAGCGCGTCTGCAAATAAAAAATAAGAGATTACTTTCATATTTTGCGCACACAATCCTCAAACCTCTAAACTACTCACTCGCCAAACTATAGACGCTGGGTACGTTCAGATCAGGCTCAGGATCATCCACCACCCTTTGCCAGTTTTCGAACACCCAAAGCCACTCCTCTTTCCAACGCTTGAGAGAATAAGGACAGTCCAGTACGAAAGGCTTATGGGATCCCTGTGGACCGAAGTAATACCATCCCACCTCATCAACCTTATCCTTCCTCTTAGGCAACCTTTTTGGGAGGTAAACGATCTGAAAGATGTGCAAGGACATCTCAAACCCAAGATAATGCCTAAACCACAGGTAGAGGCTCCCAGCCATTTGACTCCAACCGTTGGGAGATACATGGGTCGGTGACAAACCATAAGTCCTGAGTATCTTCCTGTAGAACGAATCAAGAGGAAGCCTCATCCCGGCATTGAAGGATTGAAAATGCAGCGCAGTACAATCCTTCCTCGGATGACAAGCCCTCTCATGGGGTCCGGGCACATGAAATTCAATGTCATCAGGGACCCGGAACATACTTCTGATTTTCTCCAAATTCGCCTCGTTCGCAACTGAAGGGACATCGATTGCACTCCACCTTCCACTAAAAGCAATTGTACCCATAACAGAATCACTACCAGACACCCCAGCCACTGAACTCCCACCACTTTGGGACATTATAACAATCTCCTCGCCAGTAGTAGCGTCAACGCCTCGGATGGGTCTCACCCCAGCAACCGAAGGAGACACTTCGGGAGAACTAACAACTACAGTTATATCACCCTCAGGAACCTCTGTGCGATCCGACATCCCCCTCCCACAAACACAAAAAAAAAAAAAAAAAATTAAAGGGATAAAGAAAGTGAGTTTAGTGGGTACCTAAAACTAGAAGTCCTCCCCCAATGAAATGTTACAGGAAACTCTTCTCCTCGTTGATAAAACAATGGCCGGAAGTTCCCCCTTCTTGCTTAACACACACACGCAATGTCAAGAAATGCTAATATAAAGGATTTTGTTTCCTTTTTATAGACAACACAACCCCATCCCTAGCCATCGGATCAAAGCCAAGATCCATCCCAACCGCCTAAACTGAGTAATCATCTCAACCCTTGAATTCAAACGGCCACGCAAATAACCCTTAATCAACGTTCTAAAATACACGGTGATACCCACTCGTGCGTTTATGAGGGTAAAAAATGTCACACTTACCTCTGACGAATAAGGCGTATTAAATGCCTACAGCCGTCTTTTCAGCACGCCTAACAAGACGTTCCATACTCCTCATACCCATGTAATCATTAGAACTGCCACCAGGCTCTCCACTTTGGATTGCCTCCACATTGTGCTTCTCCCAACTGGGATCTTAGCCTTCCCCAACTTGGGACTCGGCTTATTCGCCTCTCCCAACTGGGACTGGGCGTATCTACCTCTCCCAACTTTGGACTCTGCTTTTCAGCCTCTCCCAGCTTGGGACTCGGCTTATCCGCCTCTCCCAACGGAGACTCGGCGTATCCACCTCTCCCAACTGGGACTCGGCGTATCCGCCTCTCCCAATTTGGGAATCGACTTCTCAGCCTCCCCCAACTTGGGACTTGGCTTTTCAGCCTCTCCCAACTGGAACTCGGCGTATCCGCCTCTCCCAACTTGGGAGTCGGCTTCTCAGCCTCCTCTAACTTGGGACTTAGCTTTTCAGCCTCTCCCAACGGGGACTCGGTGTATCCGCCTCTCCCAACTTGGGACTCAACTTCTCTGCCTCTCCCCAACTTGGGACTCAGCTTCTCCACCTCTCCCCAACTTAGGACTCGGCTTTTCAGCCTCTTCCAACTTGGGTCTTAGCTTTTCAGCCTCTCCCAACTTGAGTCTTAGCTTTTCAGCCTCTCCCAACTTGAGACTTTTCTCAGCTCCTCCCAACTTGGGACTCTGCTTTTCAGCCTCTCCCAACTTGGGACTTAGCTTTTCAACTCCCTCCAACTTGGAACTCGGCTTTTCAGCCTCTCCCAACTTGGGACTTAGCTTTTCAGCCTCTCCCAACTTTGGTCATTTGTCCCGGCTGCAACAATCCATTGCAACCCAACTTGGAACTCGGATTTTCAGCCTTTCCCAACTTGGGACTTAGCTTTTCAACCTCTCCCAACTTGGGTCATCTGCCCCGGCTGCGACAATCCATTGCAACCTTGAATTTCTCTCCTGCTCCAATCTCAACACCTCACATAAATGAGAAAGGTCTTGATCTTGTGGGACTAAATAACTCTCTTACAAAGTCTGAAAGACACTGCCTCTGTGCCAAGTCCAACACCTCTCATAAATAATGGGGCTTGGACTTGGGGGACTATTGTTACACCCCCAATCCCACATGGGCAGGGCAATCCCACTTGAGGCTCCACGTGGACTCGGTCAAGGTCAACATGCTTTGACTCGTCCCTTCTCCGAGGCTGTTTGCGCCGATGAGGTTATATAACCAAGGCTACTCATGCCGAGGAGCTTGAATAACCGAGGCTATTAAGTCCGACCCTGGTTGCGTGCTAAGGAAGTCTTCCCTGCCAAACCTGTGATTCAATCTTGAAAAGACTGATGGAACTGCCTACCAATAAGGCTTGTCACAATCATAGTCCCTTAGTTTGCGGCTGAAAGTGACTTCCTCATTAATGCTAACGACATGACACCAAAGATGTGACTCAAGAGCCCTTCAGATGGAACTACGTGTCGCACATCGAAGAGGATCATTCTTGTAGAATTTGCCTATAAATACTAAGCTTATTTCCACAAGAAAATGATGTTAAAATATTACTCTCACAAGAAATATCAAGTCCTCCATACTAATTATTATTCAAGTGTTATAACCACCTGAAAAATCGTTAGTTGGGGACCCTCAAGCTATTGCCTCAACCATAGTGTATTTCTCTTAATCTTTTGTTACGTACCCGCCCAGTCCTAGGCTTATCTACATGGTTGAATAAGCCACGTGTCAGTCTGAGCAAGAAGAGAAATATACGTAAGAAGATGAGGCTTGGGTTCCTGTTGACAGCTATTTTTGGAGGTCAACAATTTACATTAAAATCAATATTTTATTTTATCTCATTTTATAAATTTTTTAAATTAAATAATTTTATTTAAATCAATATTTCTAATTTTCATTTAAAAACAACATTTTACATGTGTTACTATATATTATTTCCTCTTCTTCATTAATATCTATATTTTACAAATTATCTCCATCTTATAGTTTTGAAGAAAATACCGTGTTTTCTTTTAAAATTAATATTTCAATATTTAATTTGAAAACAATATTTTTATACGAGTAACATATGTGTTATTGTATGTGTTACCATATGTTACATCATCATTTTCATTAAAATCAATATTTTACAAATTATCTCTTTTTATAAAAAATTTTAAAAATAAATTATTTTTATTTGAAATCAATATTTTAATTTTTCCATTTGAAAACAATATTTTTACATGGGTAACATATGTGTTACTATATGTTATTGTTCGTTTTCATTAAAATCAATATTTTACAACTTATCTCATTTTTATAGTTTTTAAGAAAATATGTTATTATCATTTAAAATCAATTTTTCAATTTTTGCATATGAAAACAACATTTTTGTATGAGTAACATATGTGTTACTATGGTATATATATGTTAGCCTATGTTACTTCCTCATTTTCATTTTTATTAATATTTTATAATATATCTTCTTTTATAAATTATTTAAAAATACATTATTTTAAATTTAAAATTAATATTTCAAAATTTCCATTTGACAACAACATTTTTACATGGGTAACATATGTGTTACCATAAGCTATTTCCTAATTTTTAAACAAATCAATACTTTATAGTATATCTCATTTTATCTATTTTCAAAAAATATTAGAATTAATATTTCAATTTTTCATTTGAAAACAACATTTTTACATGGATAACATATGTATGACAAAATACATTGTTTTAATTTAAAATCAATATTTCAATAATAGACATGATTAGATGAAATTTTGATGTGATGTAGTAGTCTTGTTGTTATAGACAAATATTAGGGACCAATTGCACAAAAACACAAACATTAGGGGACTGATGTACCAAAAAATAAAGTTGAGGGACCATTTGCAGAAAAGCACAAAATTTAGGGACTGATGTGCAAAACAAATATTAGGGACCATTTTCGAACTAAAAACAACGTTAGGGCCCATTAGTACAAAAAAATATAATGTAGGACAATGCGCAAAAAAATAAAGTTTAGGGACCGTTTTTGAATTACAAATAATGATTAGGGACCAATTGCACAAAAAAAACAAATGTTTGGGACTGGTGTGCAAAAAAAAATAAAGTTGATGGACCATTTGCAAAAAAATACAGAATTTAGGGGTTGATGTGCAAAACAATCCTTAGGGACCATTTCTAAACTAAAAACAACGATTACGGATCATTTGCATAAAAATACATAATTTAGGGACTAATGTGCAAAAAATAAAGTTTAGGGACCATTTTCGAATTAAAAACAAAGATTATGGACCAATTGGACAAAAACACAAACGTTAGGGATTGATGTGCCAAAAAACAAATTTTTGGAGACCATTTCAGTACTAAAAAAAGTTTAGAGACAATTTGTATAAAAACACATAATTTAGAGACTGGTGTGCCAAGAAACAAAGTTTAGGGACCATTTCCAAATTAATGAAAAAAGATTAGGGACCATTTGCATAAAAACACATGTTATGGACTGATGTGTAAAAAAAAAAGTCAAGGGACCATTTGCAGAAAAACACAGAATTTAGGAGCTGATGTGCAAAATAAAGATTTGGGACCATTTCTGAACAAAAAAACAAGGATAATTTGCACTTTTGGTCCCCAACCTTTCCAATTTGTAACAAATATATCCCTAACATTTGTTTTAGCATTGACCATCCCCAACCTTTGAATTTTGTTGTAAATCACATCATTTTGACATATTTTGACGATTTTGCCCTCATCTTTAAATAAAAAAAATATAAAAAAGCTAAAAACAACAAAAAATAAAAATAAAAACAAATTACAAATGAAGTCCAACAACTTTTTAAAAGTATAAAATAAGTTCATCTTCCCCAAAAACCCCCACCCCCACTATTAATGGCCAGAATCTGACCTGAGATCTTGAGAATGAAAGATCCAAGATATCATCCTGGTGACCATTGAGAATGCAAACTGAATTTTCTGAAAGTGCAAATACAATTTCTGAAAGTTGCCCTTCTTTTTGTGGATTCTTCCCTTTCTTCTCTTTTCTGAAGGCAACGGCATAATCTCTGCAAGCAAGGGTCGATTTGAAAAAGAACTGGCCATTGGATGATAAGGTGTGCCACCAACTGAATTCAAATTATCCAGTGGTCTAACTTCACATTCCTGCACTTCCCACACACAAATTATCCTATCTTCTCCCGCGCTTGCTAGAAATCGCGAATCCCAGCTAAATTAAATGGCCTCTGGAGCTTGAATTTCTTGAGACAAATGCAATGCTATAAATTCCTTATAGGATTTCCCGTGTTGGCACGCTTTTACCCATTGGTATGAATTTTTGTTAACTCTCAGTGCCACTGGTGAAAGTTGTTCTATTTCTTTGTCTACAATTAATCCACTTATAGAATTTGCTACCCCCTTTCAAGAAAGCAACACCCCTTCTTTTGTTATTTCTGAAACTCTTAGTAAATTATGAATTCGCATTGATTTTTGGACCATCATCCAAATGGCTTGAGACATTTTCCTGTCGCATTAACTCCTTCACTACCGGTGAATACCTAACAGATTTTTCGAATTCATCCATTGTAAGTTGTTTCCCTATCTGAACCTTGATGAGTTTATTCCACATTCCCTCTTCATTGTACTCTTTTGGGTGATATTCTGATAGAACTTGCGTATTGACATAAACCCTTGGGGTGGGGGTGGGGGTGGGGGTGGGGGTGGGTGGGGTGGAGTTTTGGAGAAGATAAACTTATTTTATAATTTTTAAAAGTTGTTGGACTTCATTTGCAATTTGTTTTTATTTTTTTGGTTGTTTTTAGCTTTTTTATATTTTTCATTTAAAGAGGAGGATAAAATCGTTAAAATATGTCAAAAGGACGTGATTTGCAACAAAATTCAAAGGTTGGAGATGGCCAATGCTAAAAAAAAGGGTTATGGATAGATTTGTTACAAATTGAAAAGGTTGGGGACCAAAAGTGCAAATTACCCAAAAAACAAAGATTAGGAACCATTTGCACAAAAACACATAATTTAGAGACTGATGTGGGAAAAAAAAGTTAGGAGACCATTTCTGCACTAATTAATGTTCTCTTTTGTTAGTTGCTAGTATGATTGACGCCATATCGCACGGAGATGATGGTCCAGACAATCCTTCACATCAGGCAATCCTTCACAGAGATGATGGTTATGTGAGTTTGGCAAGAATTTTTGTTTTAATATTTTTTATTTTGCAATTTTTTACCGTGACTTCATTATCGTTGAATTTTGTATAAAATATATCGTATTTGTTCTTTTTCAGCACCCCTATCTAAACGACGGGGTATCTCTCGAGGTATTAACCTTAGAAGGTTTGGCAGGCGAACAGGAAGAGGCCATTTCCCACCGCGTTCGAAAATGTCGAACATACAATGCAGCCGATCGAGAATAACGCGAAATGTGCTTGGTTGGGAACCAGTTAGGTTCACCATGCCCCCTTGCTACCCTTCCTGGATAGAGTTTCTAGAGGAGCAATTGGCACGATTACGTAGCATCAACGAGGTAATGTTTTACAATAGTTTTTACATTAGCACATTCTCTAAACATATTGTTCTATGTAATATACATTAACGAATATTTTTTCAATATTGCAGAGCTACTTTGATCTTCAGGGCGATCGGTAGTTCGACGAGTACCAACCAGTCTGTGCCGCTGTAGATCGCGTGGTGGCCAAACATTATCGTGATTACACATTTAAGGCGCATAATTACTTGAAAGAGCACGGGCCGAGCCATCCATATGGCAAGCTGTCTGCCGAAGAATGGCAAGAGTGCATTGACTTCTTCACAAGTCTTACTTTCGTGGTACATACTAAAATGTAGTTTTTTAGTTTTTATGTTAATATTTTTATAAATATAAAGTGTTACGTAATCAATTATTTTTTATGTCTTCAGGAACGGTCGACAAAGAATAAGTCCAATCAGGGTAAGGCTAAATACCCGAGCGTGCTGGGAGTCGAAGAGCTTCTTTGCCACGCATTACGATTATGTACAAGTAAATTTTTCAATCTCATTTTTTAAATCTTCAATGCATTACATATGCATATTTTTTAACTAAATTTCATACTTAAATTGTTGTAGATGGACCCGGAGACCCAGCAGTGGCCGGGCATTAGTCATTCTGGACTTTCCACACCTTCCGGATGGTAATTGGGTGGACCTGGAGGCGGCTGGTGACTACGTGAGGACAATTTTATATTTTTTAATGTTGTTAATCTTATGTGACATTATAATATTATTTACTATTTATTTTTTTCTCACTAAACAAGATAAACTTGTTGAGGTGAGGGAGACTCAGCAGATTCAAGTCGCCTGCAGTGGCGTGTCGGTTGACCAGCGTGGTATTGCGAAATAGGTTCTTGGAGAATGATGAGGACACATCTGTGGTGTTTGACGGGTTCCAAATGGCACCTCTCCCTCCTTAGATTCGACTGCTGTATCGAACGCCCTACAAAGAACATCCAACCAGGTCTCTAAAGACCCCCGAAATGATGATTCTCAGTTTGTAATGTATGAGGTCCAACTGGGCTGAATAGAGTGGACAATTGCACGTCTTACGGCAAATCTGCAACAGAGAATACCGGAGGTTGTGCCAAAGGATGATGAGGACAAGAACAAGAACGAGAACGACGTTGAGGGTTTGGAGGATCTGTAGATTTTATGTACAATATAATTGTTTTTATATTTTAAAAGAATTAGAATACTTATAGCTGCAACATTGTCTTCGCTAAAATAAACAAATCACTTGAATTTTAAGTCGTCGCTACTAATTAATATACGTAATGGTAATAGCGAAGATATCTCCGTCGCTAATGTTTACGCTAATAGTGACAATTTTTGCGATGACTATGTCGTCACAATTTATCTAATTTCAAGAAATTGAGCACGACGATGTAACGGTGACATTGTCTTCACTAATTACCTAGAGGTACTAATCTATTGAGACGACCTATAGCGAAGAATTTGTCGTCGCTAATATGTAAAAAAACAACGACAAATGATCGTCGCTATAGACCTCCTTTCTTGTAGTGAAAATAGTTCTTCTCAGCTATCCTTTAAGTTCATTTCGAACAAAAGTATCCCGCCTGAGATTTATATATTTGTGTGGAGACTTTGGCATAATTGGATCTCGGTTGATGACATTATTTAGAAAAAACTTGGAATACAATTGGCATCTAAATGCCAATGTTGTGATGATGAAGAAATCACTAATCATGTATTTCTGAATGGTAAATGTGCTAAAGTGGTCTGGGAACACTTGTGCTTGAGATTGGGTATGTCCTTTAAGAAGTGCTCACATCCTAGAGCTATGTTTATATTGTAGATTACCAATAAACAAGCTCGGCCAGGAGCATTAATTGCTGATGTACCTTTGTTCATTTTGTGTTTTTTATGGAATGATAGAAACAACTCTAAACACAATAGTGTGAAAATGAATGCAACTAGAGTCATAAAAAGAACCCATTATCTGGTGAGTCCATTTTGAAAGCTGGGATACTCATTTATGCTGATTGGAAAAGAGTAATTTATCATGTGGTTGTTACTAGGATGAAACCCAAAGACGGATGAAGCAAATTAAACACAGATGGTGCACTAAAGGGTTGTGGTCTGGTAGCTGGGGGTGGAGTGATTCGCAACAACTTAGGTGATGTTACATGGGTGTTTTTTGACTTTTATGGGACTTGTTCCATCTTAGAAGCTGAACTTAAAGCTGTGGCTACTGGTCTTCAACTGTGTTGGCAAAATGATATTAGAAAAATATAGGTAGAAGTTGATTCCAGAGCCGCAATGTTATTATGCATACAACAAAATAAAGGCCATTGGGATGTTCAATACATTCTATAATCCATCCACCAAAGTATTAACAAAATGGAGGTTCAATTTTTCCATATACGGAGGAAAGGAAATAAAGTAGCCGATTGGTTTGCCAATAAGGGATACAGTGAAAAATATTTCAAAATGTTATAAGGAATTGATTTACAAGGTGTTGTTAGAGGCCTCATTTGTTTGGACAAGTTGGGTATGGCGTCAATTAGGCTTGTGGAGAGGACGACATGACTAATAGCAAAGGAAATGATAACTTAAATTGGTATACAGAGAATAGTTCTGGAGATTCAACACAACTTCAGCTCCGGTAATTGGTTGAACTACTTCAGCTGGCATTACTTCTACCTCAAGGCTTATTAATCACTGTATGGAAATGGGATTTACCAGAGATTTCATAACTCAAGTGAATAAGAATGGAACTGGTATCTTGGAAGAAGCTATACTGGAGGCTATTCTATCATACTAGCTTGACAAGCAATTCTTGGCTTAAGTTGTCTCAATTCACGTATATAACCTTTCTTAAGATTCTTAGATTAATCTTGGCTTGTGGAGTAAGTCTATTCATGTGTTTCTTAAGCACTTTTTCGTTATCTCGTTCACTTTGTAAAGACTATCAACATTGGTTTGTTTTAGAATTTGCAGTTTTTAAATTGTAAAAAGAGTAGTACTCTTTTATGCATTCATATCGACAAGTTTTTTTTGTAAGAATTGGAGGTAAGACTCATACGTCCTACTCTATGTACTTCTTTTTAAATTGTAATAAAATGCATATCTCAGGCTTGAATTTTCGAGCTGAGATATTTCTTAAAAAAAATAAAAATAAAAAATAAAAAAATAATGGTGACATGTAGATTATAATTCAAATACGTATGTGGGTGAATGCATGTATATGCATAAAATATGTATAGATACATACATATTTAATTGGGAGTTCAATGGTAAATTCAATACGTATGAAAAAAGAAAATTGAGGATATTTTTAAAATAATTTAAGTATAGTGGAGGTAAAATTGTCCGAAAAGTAATTCTCACTTCATGTGATGTAGAAATAAGAAGATTGAATAATGAGCTAACCGAACTAAACACATCGAAGTAGATCGTGAGTCAATCAAAAGAACCTAGAAGAAAAGATTATTCGATTTCCATTCATTGAGTCTGAGGACCAACTAGCAGATATTCTCACGAAGTCTAATAGAAATTTCTACAACTCATTTCACTACAAGAAATGAGGTCAATAGCAGCGACATATGTCATCGCTGAATATGCAGATGTCGTATCTTTAACTTTTTAGAGACGACTAAGTCGTTGCTAAATGTCGCCGCAACAAATTAGTATCTCTAGAGGTATAACGACGACATTATGTCGTCTCTATATAAATTTGTATGTATAGCGACGACAATGTCGTCGCAATAGTGTCGTGACCATATCTCGAAAACAGATTTAAAGGGACAATACAGTCGTCGCAAAACTCGTAGCTATTTACAAAATAATAGAGACCATTATTCCGTCGCCATACGTATTTCTCTTATAGCGACGACGTTGTCGTCGCTATTACAAATTGTTTAATTTACTATAGCGACGACAGTGTCGCCGCTATAAACGTTTTGATTTTTTTTTAAAATTTTTTTTTTATTTCCAAATAATATAAATAATATATAAAAAATTCTAAAAATCTATGGACCCTCCAAATCGTCGTCCTCTTCCCCGTTCTCCTCCTCTTCCTCCTCCGCAGGTGCAACTGGTATTTTACTTTTCAGAAACTCAATTTCACGCTGCATTTGGCGTAGCTGATCCTCATACATGGCAAACCGAAGATCATTATTCTGGGGGTCTGCAGAGGACTGATGGGAAGTTCCTTGTGGGGCAAACGATGCAGCAGTCGAATCTAGTGAGGGAGAGGTGCCCTTCGGAACCCGACCAACCCCACGGACGTGACCTCGTCGTTCTCTGAGAACCTCATTTGCAATAGCACGCTCGTCTAACGACGCGCTATTGGAGGTGACTTGTGTATGTTGAGTCTCTCTCAACTCAACAAGTTTATCCTGTTCAGTGAAAAAATAATAATAAATAATAATATCATGCATGTCAGATAAAATTATATTCACATAATTTAAAAATTCTCACATAGTCACCAGCCGCCTGCGGGTTGACCCAATTGCCATCCCGAAAGGTGTGAAACGTCCAGAACGAATCAATAATCCCCGGCCACTTTTGGGTCTCGGGGTCCTGCTACGACAATTTAAACGTGAAATGTAGTTAGTATACATTTTTACGTAATGTAGTGAAGATGATACTGAAAATTTATATGTTGTGCCTGATCGTAACGCGTGGCAGAGAAACTCTTCGACGCCTGCACGCTCGGGTATTTAGCCTTACCCTGATTGGCTTTATTTTTGGAGGACCGTTCCTGAAAGTATAACATATAATTGATTAGCAAAAAATGCATTAGTTAAAAAAGTATATAAAATATCGTAAACAATATATAAACAATACGTACCACGAAAGTAGGATTGGTGAAGAAGTCAATGCACTTCTGCAAGTCCTTGGCGTACATCTCACCGTATGGTCGGCTCGGTCCATGCGCTTTTAAGTGATTATGCGCCTTGAGTTTGTAATCGCGATAACAATCAGCCGCCAGACGATCTACTGTGGCACATACTGCCCAGTACTCGTCGGGAGACCGATAGCCCTGCAGATCGAAGTAGCTCTGCAAGAGTGAAAAAAAAATACGTTACTGTAGAAGTCGTAAAACAAGTATTTATTAAGTGTACTAATAACCAAACTAATTTAAGTTCATACCTCAATAATGCTACGTAACCGTGCCCGCTGCTCCTCTGGAACCTCTGTCCATGAAGGGTAGCACGGGGGCACGGTGAATCTCACTTGGTTCCCAATCAAGCGCGTGAAATACTTCTCGTTATTCCCAATCGGTTGCATTGTGCGTTCGACATTGTCGAACGCGATAGGAAGTGGCATCTTCCCGTTAGCCTGCTATACCATCTCAAGGTTGATGCCTCGAGAGATACCCCGTCGCTTTGGCGGGGGTGCTGAAAATGAAAAAATTGTAAAATGTATTGATCATACGATTTTCAACGATATGTATAAAATAATAAATAATTATAATTTGAACGAAAAGTCTTACCAGACTCGCATGCCGAAGGGAGCCGGTGAGATGGCTGCTCTGGAGGATCTTCTGCACCATCACCTCCGTGCGACATCACGTTAGCCATACTAACACATGACATAATTGCGAACATCACGTCAGCCATACTAACTTTGAATGTATATGAAAATTTGAATGTATTATATTTTATTTGAAATTGGTCCCTAAACTTATTTTATTGCAAATAAGTCCCTAAAATTTAAATTTATGGAAAAATTTGAATTTATTATATTTAATTTCAAAATGGTCCTTAAACGTATTATTTGCAAATAAGTCCCTAAACTTTGAATTTATGAAAAAATTTGAATTTATTATATTTTATTTCAAATTGGTCCCTAAACTTATTTTATTACAAATAAGTCCCTAAACTTTGAATTTATTGGAAATTTTTAATTGATTATATTTTATTATAAATTGGTCCTTAAACTAATTTTTATTTCAAATAAGTCCCTAAACTTTGAATTTATGGGAAATTTTGAATTTATTATATTTTATTATAAATTGGTCCCTAAACTAATTTTTATTTCAAATAAGTCCCTAAACTTTGAATTTATGGGAAATTTTGAATTTATTATATTTTATTTCAAATTGGTCCCTAAACTTATTTTATTGCAAATAAGTCCCTAATCTTTGAATTTATGGGAAAATGTGAATTTATTGTATTTTTTCACTTTGGTCCCTAAACTAATAAAAAAATAAGCTACTGGCAATCAGTCTCTAAACTACTGTAAAATTGCAAATAAGCTAAAATCAATCCAACAATCAGTCCAAATCAATACAAAAATTAGTTCCAAAATTTAATCAGTTCCAAAATCAGTTCCAAAAAATCAGTTCCAAAAATCACAACCAAAATTTACAACATTACAAAATTCAACTTTAGTCCCTAAACTTATTTTATTATAAATTAGTCCCTAAACTTTTGTTTTTTACAATTCAATCCCGGTGCATGCTCCTAAATCCAACACTTAACAAACCCAACTCCAAATTATACTACACCACTCCATACATCATTTATATCATTTATATGAAATCAACAAAATCAAAAATAAAAAAATCCAAAAAAATTGAAACTGATTTTCAACGAGTTGTTCTTGTTTCAAATTACAAAGATAAACCCTAATCACTAAACTAATTTTCAACTTTCAAGTATGCAAAGAGATCCAAAGTGCAGCATTCACACTTAATTACTTATTAAACAATAAAAAAAAATTCAGATTGAGGCAGGAAAAAATTGTAAAGATTCATCATTCATACTTAATTACTTATTGAAATTGCAGCAAAAAAATAAAAAAAAATCAAATACGATTTACCTCGAATGATCGGCTGGGGCCCGGAGGCAGAGTCGCAGAAAGAAATCGCCGAAGGCGGGCCGCGGGTATGGAGTGTTTCAGATGGAAGAGGCGAAAGTGTTTGGGTTTGGAGTGAGATTGAAGAATGGCGATTGGAGTTTCATTCCGTCTTCCGGCTGCAAAATTTGGGGGAGGAGGAGAGAGGAGAGACAGTGAGTGAGAGTTCGTGGCGACGGCGCTGGAAGGGGATGAAGAAAGCTCAGCCAAAATGGAAAAGAAGAAGGTATAGCGTGAATTAAAATGACTGACTCTATATGTCGTCGCCTTAGGGTCCAACAGGGATGATTTTTTTCAGATTTTTAAGAACTCGCGCCTAGAAAGTGGCGCCCAATTTTTCAGGACAGTAGCGACGACATATGTCGTTGCTGTTGACAATACAATACAGAAAAATTAAATGTTGATATCTCATTTGAAAGAGATTTGTTCAGTGAAATAATTTTTATAATATTTAATTTTTAATATTTAATATCATCAATAATTTTTAATATTTATTGATATTTAATATTATCAATAATAATTATTAGAATTTAATATTTAATTTTTAATTTTTAATATTTCATATTTATTGATATTTAATAGTATCAATAATAATTTTTAGTATTTAATATTTAATATTTAATTTTTAATATTTCATATTTATTGATATTTAATATTATCAATAATAATTATATGTATTTAATATTTAATTTTTATTTTTTATGTTTTCATATTTATTGATATTTAATATTATCAATAATAATTTTTAGTATTTAATATTTAATATTTAATATTTAATTTTTCATATTTATTGATATTTAATAGTATCAATAATAATTTTTAGTATTTAATATTTAATATTTAATATTTAATTTTTCATATTTATTGATATTTAATATTATCAGTAATAATTTTTAGTATTTAATATTTAATATTTAATATTTATGTTTTCATATTTATTGATATTTAATATTATCAATATTAATTTTTAGTATTTAATATTTAATTTTTAATTTTGAATATTTCATATTTATTTGGGTCGTTCAACTTGAAACATTTTTCATTTGGGTCCTCTTAATTTTTCTTTTATTTCAATTTCCTTCAATTTTATTTGCAATATAAGTCCTTCAAGTTGTACGATTTAAGATATAATGGGAAAATGAAATCATGTTTTTGTACAATTGTAGAACTTTTTTGTCTTATATTATGTCCACAAATGTTGAAACTCCATCCAAACTCGCGTTTTGACCAATAGCAATGATAGTATGAATGACAAACACTCAAGCCGAAAATAGTAACAACAATTTGAACATGCGTTTTTATAAATTAATTTCATAAAATTGAGTGATGCACAATAACATTTCAATCTGATTCACTATCATGATACGATTGATCCTCATTATCGTCACTGACGTACTGATTGATTTTACTCGATGTTTCGTCATCTTCGTATTCTGCATTTGTATCGTCTTCAACATCATCGTCGTTTATAAACGAACTTTCTCTTGCAGTATCTGACGAGGCTCTCCTCATAACCGATGCTTCGATCTCATCAGTTTCATCATCATCCCGGTGCAAGGATACATGCTCTATGTTGCCAAGATCAACGACTAGAGATAAATCGGAAGAGTAGTTATTGTGGAGCAGGTCAATCTCTGTGATATTAGCTCCCACTGTGTCCTACGTGCTCCTGTGATGGACAATTTGTACTACTCGCCAGTTCGGACCACAAGATGGATCTTCAATGTAGAACACTTGTTGTGCTTGGCTAGCAAGTATGAACTGATCATCCTTGAACGTCTCTGCACTGATGTCAATACTGATAACGTTATTCTCAGTTACCATCCGTCTCCCATCACACCTAAACTACTTGCATCAGAACAGATAAACTGAAAGTTTTGGTCCATATTGTAGCTCTAGTATATCTTGCAGCTGTCCGTAGTAAATCTCACCCCCAGTCCCAAGGACGGACACACCACTATTATGAGTTTTTCTTCGAATATCACGATCATATGTCACGAATCGAACTCCTTTGACAACACAAGCCGTGTATGACATAACCTGCTGGTAACATCCGCTGGCCAACGCAAATAACTCATGAGAAACTTGATGGTTGTGGCTTTGGCGCATTGCATATAGCTGCATGACGAGAATTATTCTCAGTTATTGAAAGCAATTATGTTGAAAACTTGCAATTTTATTCAGTCGATGTTCGTTTACCTTTCTGTAGAACCAATCGTGAAAGTCTCTTATGTGCACTAGTTCGATGTTTGGACAGCCATTGTTCAGTAGTTCTTGCCTATGTTCCCTGAACAAAGTATTGAAGATCAAAGTTCATTAATTCGTTTCAAATAATAAAGTTAATTCGAGATAAAGGAATAATAATCAGGAATTAACGCCATCTTACTGCAAGAATGGCTCAACTTCATAACAGTTGTTCAGGACGTAAAAAATTGCTTGATTTCGAACTTGAGTAGGAAACGTCGTTGGTGACTGCTTTCCAAGTGGGTGACACTGCGACTGAAAAATAGAAAGTTGTGTCTGTGGAACAGTAGCATCCTCGTTTCTGTCTGGTCGGTCGAACCTTGTCCCTATGTCCTAGAAGTACCTCGAACAAAAGGTCAATGCCTTTTCCACAACATACCCTTCAGCTATTGATCCCTCAGGCCGAGCTCGATTTCTGACGTAGCCCTTCAATTTTTTCGGGTATCGCTCGAATGGATACATCCATCTCATGTGCACCGGACCTCCAAGGATTGCCTCTTCTGGTAAATGCATTACGAGGTGAATCATGATGTCGAAGAAGGCTGGCGGAAATATCCTTTCCAACTTATAGAGAATAAGTACAAGGTGATCGTGGGATGCTATCATGTCGCTAACCTTTAGGCTCTGCTTGGGAGTTTTTTTTCCACCAGTTTTGACTGGTTTTGAATGGTACTGTTTATGAGGGGTTGGGACAACCCGTGATTGTTAGTTTTTTAGAGCACTGGTTTTGGGAGGTTTAAAAACCACCCAAAAACCCTGTAGTGTAATTTTAGGTATACTTCTCAACCCCTCAAATCGAGGGTTTTTGGCCGTTCTTTAAAATTTGTTCCAACTTTACCCTCCTTAAACAATTTAAATCTGCAATGAAAAAAAAGACATTTCAACTCCCCCACCAACAAACTAGACACAGACTCTTCTACTTCTTGGGATTATATATTATTTGTTATAAGTTTGAATTGATTTATATATTATTTTAGTTAATTTATCGTTGCTCCAACAATGAAAGAAACAAGGATTATAGTTTTTAGTTAATGTATAATAATTGGGTCATGAATTAAAGATGAAAAAATTTGAGAAGTTGGTTCATAATCACAAGGAATTTTATTAACTTGATTCAATAATATAAATTTATTAATACAATTTTGATTATGAGAAAAAAATAAGATAGAAAAAAAAAAGTGGAGAGAAAAATTTCACAATACCATATTATTACATAGATCTTCTTTGTTATCTATATATGTGTATATATGTAATTTGATTGTTTTAAAACACTTTCAGAACCGCTGGATAATAAACTCCCAAGTATGGGTTGGACTGTTTCTAAAACCGCTACTAAAAACCACTCAAAACCGGACCGCTCATAAACGCTCAAAACCGGTACTTTAAAAAATGCTGATAACCGCTACTCCAAAACTCCCAAGCAGAGTCTTAGTGTTCTTGCACAAAGCTTTCTGAAGAACGTGCACAATTCAATAATTACCGTAGAAATTGTTTTATTCAAAAACGCCCGACATCCGACTGGTAATAACCGTTGCATGATAATATGGAAATCATGTGACTTCAACCTGATAACCGTTGCACGATAATACGGCTGTCATTTGGAGTAATATTCTTCCGAAGATTAGAAGCGAAGCCATCTGGAAACTCAACTGATCGGATAAATTGACAAAACTTCTTACGATTTGAAGACGACATGGTGTAACATGCGGCAGGCTTCATCCACCTATTCCCGTTCTGATACAAGTGCAACTCCCTTTTGATCCCTAATTACATTAGATCGCGCCTCGCATTGACTGTGTCTTTTGATTTGAATGGATCGTCCATAATTGTGCCGAGCAAGGTATAACAAACATTCTTCTCTACGTGCATGACATCGATGTTATGTTTGAGCTCTGTAGAAGTCCAATACGGCAACTCATAGAAAATGCTCTTTTTTCTCCAATTGAGCTCGTCATCACTTCTCCGAATTGTAGCACCACCGTAATTTGAGTGCTTTCCTGGACTTCTATATTTGACACGACTTAACAGTGCTAAAATATCAGTAGGCGTTAACCGATGAGGAGGTGGTCGCCTATCTGTCCTCCCATCGAAGTCTAAATTGCTCTGAAAATGATGCCTGGATGGCAGAAACTGACGATGACCCACATAAGCTGTCTTACCTATCACACAGACTGAAGAAGTATCCTCGTTGCACGTCGGACATGCCTTGTACTCTTGACCACTCCAACCGGACAAACTATTTCTCGCTGAAAAATCATTAACAATCCACAACAAAGCTGCATGCAGTCTGAATACCGACTTGCTGTTGGTTCCATCGTCTCCCGTGTCAATCCCATCGGTCCACAACTCTTTCAACTTGTCCACTAATGGTCGTAAAAATACATCAATGTCCTTACCCAGTGCTTTAGGACCAGATATCAACATAGTAAGCATGAGGTATTCGGGCTTCATGCATAACCATGGTGGCAAGTTGTAAACTGTTACAACTACTGGCCACATGCTGTACGATAGACTCATGTCACCGAATGGATTGAATCCGTCTGCGGCCAAACCTAATCTGACATTCCTGATCTCACTTGTGAATAGTGGATGTTTCATGTCAAAATCCCGCCATGCCTTTCCATCAACGGGATGCTGCATTTCATCATCGTCCCTAGACCTTCCTATACTGTGCCACCTCATAAGTTTTGCAGTATCCTTCGTCGCAAACATAAGTTTTAGTCTGGAGACCAAGGGAAAATATCGCTACACCTTATGCAGAACATTCTTCCCGTTCACTTTCCCAGAAGTGTGCACCCAACGACTTTTCTGGCAAATCGGACAAGTTTGTCTATCAGCATGTTCACCCCAAAACAGTGTACAGTCGTTCTTGCATGCATGAATGGATTTGTAACCCAAACCAAGATTCGTCATCAGCTTCTTAGCTTCATAGTGAGAGTCAACCAGGTTTATGTTTGAGAATGCTAACTTCAGCAATTTCAAAAGATCATCGACAGACTTGTTTGTCCATTTGTTCATAACTTTAATATGCATCAACTTGACTAAAAAATTTAGGGATGAAAATGATGAAACTCCCAGGTACAGTTCTGAATGGAGAGCTTGAAATAGTTCGTCATAGTAACCATCGGTGCTTGTACCTGCATGCTCATCACCAACTACGTCGTCTATTACATCTATCATCTCATCTTCCACACCATCTCGCTCATTCTATCTATACACATTCGCAGTACGAACATCGATCTCGCCATGATATATCCAGGTGACATAACTCTCCACAAAACCATTACGAAATATGTGAGCCTCGACAATTTCCAATGGATATGTGAGACCGTTTAAACATTTTTTGCACGGACATTTAATCATTCCTCTGTCGTTAACGTATGGCCTCGCCATGTTTATAAATGCTTGCAAACCGTTCCGAAAATCTGCAGATTTTGTACAATTTCTAATTGTTGTCCAACTTTTATCAATATCCATACTTGAAAAATACTATATTCTTACAAATACAGTACTGATAATATTGGAGATGAAGAATTGAAGTATAAAGAAGATGATTATGAAGGAAAACAATAGAAATGCAAATGACCAGAGAGATGCAGAGATGGAGAAGAAATTATTTCGTGTGTAGTATGCAATACAGAAATGCAGAGATTGGGAAGAAGATAAAAAAGAGTCTATAGCGACGACATTGTCGTCGCTATAGATAAAGGTCGTCGCTAAAGGATCATTCCCATTTTACTAGGAAATTAATAAGTCACGCGCCTGTAAATTTGATCAACATAGGTACAGCGACGACATATGTCGTCGCTATATATAACAATTGGGCGCCAATTTTCTCGCTTAAATTGATGTTGGTATATAGTGACGACATATGTCGTTGCTATAGACCTCATCACACTTTACAAAAAAATTCATGATTCACGTGACTTACATCATCATCCGCAACTCAATTGGGACGACATATGTCGTCGCTATTTATGCATCAAAATGCCGCCATTTGTTCCCGCCATTTTCGAATCTTAGACATGGAAAGACGTCGTTATAGGGTCTACGTAACAGCGACGATATATGTTCTATATGTCGTCGCAACAAGTTTTGCTTGTATTGCGACGACATTTCTTAGTCGTCTCTAGAGACGACTTTGTGTCGTCGCAATAGATCTCGCCGCTATAGACCCTCTTTGTTGTAGTGTTTGACAAGTTGGACATTAGTAATATTTATGCACCAATTTGAATGGGAGTGTTGGTGTGATTTATCAAAGGAGCATTTTGTGGAGTATTTTTAGATCTAGTTGTTATTTTATCCTATTTTCTACTAGCAGTCTTATAGTTAGGAGAAGGAAAAGGTTTTAGTTGTTAATTTTGTTTACGGTACAACTTTAAATGGGTTGCTACAGATTTGTATCTATTTCGTGGAAGTGTATAGAGTTCTGATATTAAACATAATCTACCACAAACATGTTGATTTTTTGTTCTTTTATAGTTGTTGGGTAAAAATAAATTCACCGGATCGTTGATTCTTTCAAGAACAATTGACAGGGCTCAGATTAATACTGTCCAACTCCACAAAGGTAACACCAAGTTACAAGGACAAACTAAGAAGGACCTATTTCACCAAAAGAAATAAAGGGAGGAAAAGATTGCAATTTCCACAAAGGAATATATATCAAACAATGGCAGTGGCTGTGCTTTTCTGCTCTTTTAGTGGTTCACGTGGCAGAGGCTTTTTCTTGGTTTTGGTGGCTGCTGTTTCTCAGATTTCACGTGTAAGAATAAGGGTTGATTCGTGGTATTCTTTCTGTCCAAAACCCAAGAGTATATATAGTGTAATATATATTATATATATGGTATAATATATATATGTATATATGGTATGGAATATATATGTATATATAGTAATAATATAATAACCCATATTATATTATACCCCCCTAATATATATATATATATATATATATATATATATATATATATATATATATATATATATATTTCCTAAACCTAGCCGTCACACTTTCAATCGGGTCAAACATACTGGGCCACTGAGCAACGACCCAAAGGTACATTAAAACCTCTAAGTGACCCACACACGTCATTCATTAATCACACACTTGTGGAGTGGACTATACAATTATCATTCAATCCTGGGCTCAAAGCCTATGAAGACATAACGGGTCTATTAATCATCACTGCCCTTTTGTTTGTTTGGGACCAAAAATCCCAACAAACCTCCACTTTTGGTTCCAAACAAAAAATCTGCAAAACACAAATAAAGACACATACTCAGTAGATGACAAATAAATGAATTCTAAACTAATTAGAACTCAACGTACCTATACCAATGTTTAGAAGTATAAGACAACTTCTAAACTTTACCGAAGTGAGCACCTTAGTGCCCATATTTGCAGGGTTATGATCTGAATGCACTTTCTCAAGTTTAATCAAATTTTGAGATACCACATCTCTAATAAAATGCAGTCTAACATCTATATGTTTAGTGCGTTCATGAAAAACTGGGTTCTTACACAAATGAATAGCTGATTAACTATCAGAATATATAGTCACATTATCATTTAAAACACATAGTTCATTAAGTAAACCTTTAAACCACATAGCTTCTTTAAAGGCTTTAGTAGCAGCTATATACTCAGATTCAGAAAGAGCAACAATATGTTGGAGTTGAGATTTCCAACTAACACACGAATCACACAAAGTGAACACATAGGAAGAAGTAGATTTCCTATTATCTCTATCTCCACCATAATCAGTATCAGTAAAACCCTTTAGTTTCACACCATTAGAAACAGTTTTATATATTAACCCTACATCATAGGTACTTTTCAAATACCTGAGCAACCATTTCAAAGCTTCCCAATGAGTGGGTCCTGGATTAGACATGTACTCGTTCAAAGTACTAACAGCAAAAGCCAAGTCTGGCCTAGTACAAACCATCAAATACATCACAGAACCAATTGCATTTGAATATGGAATTTTATTCATATATGCAACTTCTTCTTCATTTTTAGGTGATTGTTCTTTAGACAAAACAAAATAATTACCAAGAGGCACAGATACAGGTTTACAATCAAGCATTCCAAACTTTTTCAAAACCTTAATCACATATGGAGTTTGAAGAACAATTAAGTAAGAATTAGACATATCTCTATTTATTTCCACGCCAAGAATCCTTTTAGCATGCCCAAAGTCTTTCATATCAAATTCTTTACTTAACTCAATTTTAATATTGTTTACCACTTTCATGTTAGAACCAATCAATAACATGTCATCCACATAGAGTAACAAATACACACAATCATTTGTGCTGTGGTGCTGTTAATACAAACAATGATCAAACTCACTCCTCTTGAAACCAATTGAAAGAACATATGAATCAAACTTCTTGTACCACTATCTAGGAGACTGTTTTAAACCGTATAGAGATTTTTTAAGAAAACACACATGATCAGGTTTGTTTTTTTCTTCAAAACCTTTTGGTTGATACATGAAAATCTTTTCATCAAGGTCACCATGTAAAAAAGCAGTTTTTACATCAAGTTGTTCAAGTTCCCAATCATAATGAGCAACCAATGCAAGCATGATACGAATAGTGGTATACTTAACAACAGGCGAAAAAATCTTATTGTAATCAACCCCTTCTTTCTGTGTATATCCCTTTGCTACCAACCTGGCCTTATATCTCACAGGTTCAGTCTTAGTGGTTCCTTCCTTTACCTTGTACACCCATTTACATCCCACAATGGATTTATCCTTAGGTTTATGTACTAATTCCCAAGTTTGATTCTTAGCTAAAGAGCTTATCTCCTCTCTCATAGCACTCACCCACTCCTTAGACTTTTCACTCCTCATAGCCTCCTCATAGGTATTGGGCTCCCTATCCACTAGTTCTTGATAACTAGCATAGGCTATGGTATAGTCAGACATCCTTTGGGGTTCCCTACGTGGTCTTCTCTCCCTATCTCCAGCTAATTGATAATCAGCTAAGGGGTTTTGGTCAACGTGATGATCCTCTATCACATCCTCGACCCTCTCATTCTCTACAACCTGCTGATCTTGTTGGTTATCACTCTCCACCTCACTAGGAGAAACGGGTAATGGGGTGCTCACTCTCTCCACCTCAACAGGAGCTTCACCACTAATGGTTTCTTACTGTTTTTCACTCTCTAGACAAGGCATCTCTGACTCGTTAAATTTGACATCTCTACTATTGGCTTCTATCCCACAACCTATATCCCTTAACTCCCTCAGGGTAGCCCAGAAAGACACACTTCCTAGCTCTAGGTTCAAGTTTTCCTTCACTCTGATGAGAAAAGCAGTACAGCCAAATGTTTTAATCATAGTATAATCAGCACATTTACCATGCTATTTTTCATAAGGAGTAACACCATTTAAAACAACGGATGGAGTCAAATTAGTCAGATAGCATGCAGTCATAACAGCTTCACCCCAAAATGATTTAGGCACACCAAAACTTAACATCATACATCTAACTTTATCAAGCAAAGTACGATTCATCCTTTCAACAACCCCATTCTGTTGGGGAGTGTAAGGCACAATTTTATGTCTAGTAATGCCACACTCATTACACAAGTTATCAAAATCAACATTGCAGAATTCAAGACCATTGTCATTACGCAAATATTTAATCTTTTTGCCAATCTGATTCTCCACCTGAACTTTCCAATTTTTAAATTTAATGAAAGTTTCACTTTTATCTTTCAACAGATAAACCCACACACGTCTGGAGAAATCATCAATAATAGATAACAAATATTTGTTACCACCAAAAGTGGGATTGCTCCTGGGACCCCAAAAATCTGTATGAATGTATTCTAACACTCTAGATGTCTTGTGTGTGCTAGATGAAAATGATATCCTACGATGTTTTCCAAGCACACAATGATCACAAAATGACATGTTAGACACCTGATCCTTACCAAACACACCCTTATCCTTAAGGAACTTAAGTCCCTTAACACTAACGTGAGCAAGTATATTATACCACTTCTGTGTGTGATCAGTGTCAATGGAAGCAATAGTGGAGTTTAGACCACCTACCACTTCAGCACGTGCAATGTAAATGCCATTTTTTCTAACAGCCTTAAAGGCTCTAAGTGTACCCTTAGTCATTTTTAACATGCCACTGCCAAGCACGCCAACAAAACCTATATCTTCCAACTCTCCTGCAGAAATTAAATTTCTACCCATGTGTGGAATGTATCTAACTCCCTTTAGTGTATGCACAAAGCCACTATCAAATCTAACAGTCACATCTCCAATGCTAGTAATGTTATATGCAACACCACCCCATGCAACGACATTCCCATGATTACTTTCATGCAAATGATCAAACCAATGTTTATTTGATGTAATGTGAAAAGATGCACCAGAGTCAAGAATCCACTCATCCATATGGGAGCTCATAGACAGGTTAATCTCACTAGGCTCAGAATTTAAAAGCATGTAAACCTCACCAGACTCCTCTTTGGGTACTACCACATTTGTCTCATTATTTTCTCTCTGGTCTCTCTGCTTATTCTTTTCTTTATAGCAGTCACTAATGAAATGGCCTAACTTGCCACAACCATAGCACTTCTTCCTTTTTGCCTTACCCCGTGACTTAGAACGACTTCTACCATTTCTATTGCCACCACTATTTTGCCCACCTCCACTTCCACTCCCATTCCCTCCTTTTGACTGAGGTCTATCTCTCACAAAATAGATCTCACCATTTTTTTTCTCATTTTTCTCGAACTTCAACTCTCTCTCCTTACTTTTTAAAGAGTCTATGACAATATCAGGTGTAAGGGTTTCCCTCCCATACTTAATTGCATTCTTGACTTCCTTATATGAATCAGGAATAGCATTTAACAAAATTATAGCTTTGTTAATTTCAGGGACCGTTTCACCACAGTTTGTAATATCTTGCACATGCTTATTAAAAACATCAAGATTGTCATCCAAATTCCTTGAGAGATCAATTTTGAAGCTGAAAAATTTTTCAAGGAGATAAATTTTATTTGGAGTGGATTGGATTAAATAAAGCTCTTTTAATTTTTTCTAAGCTTTTCTGTGGAATTAAATTTTCCAACTTTTTGCAAAACAGGGTCTGATAAATGCAATATGATAGAAGTGTAAGCAAATTAATCAAAATCCTTTTTCTGATCCTCAGTAACATTAGGACCATAAGAATTATCAATAGCTTTTGAAACCTTTTGCTGAACCGAAATACCTTTCATTTTCTGTTGCCAAATAGAAAAATCACCTTTACCAGTAAAGACACTCAAGTCAAAACGATGTGCAGACATCTTAACAAAAAAGAATATACACCAACAGGCACCTCAAGATAATCACGCAGAAAAACCTAAAGGCCTCAATATACACCGTCTTAGATTCCCAGGATTTCGTGAGATTCGTGATCTTAAATCAAGAGAATTGTCAAACGGGTAAAGTCTAGGTGGACAGTTCTAAATAAAAATGCACAGAAACAAAGTATCGCAAATAATCAGCACCGAAACAAAAGCTAACACAAGTCACAACAATGGGCACCTAAATTCCTAGCAACAGGCAATGGTTACCCCACACGGTAACCACAAACCTAATGGCCACCCCACACAATGGCTTGCTATTACAGGAATTTAAAAGGAATCAGCCAATTTACCAGAGCGGACCAATCTGACAGTCCGTAATATTGGAGAGATGCGAATTTATTTATTTTATTCTCACTTTTGCAGATTTTAAGTTTCAGCAGATTTGGAGTAGAAAAATGACACCAAGCTCGAATTCAATCTGTCCAATAAATACACTGCTGTCCAAAAACTTAGCCTGTAATCAATAAAATAAAAAAGTCAGATCGCATAATAAGCTATTTCAGCCCAAACAATTAATTTATGAAAAAAATAAATTTTTGGCTGAAAAGGTAGTCTGTTGTGCTGCTGCTGTTGTCCGCCGTTGAATTTTCCAGTCCAATGTATTCTCAAAAGTCAACCATGCTCTGATACCAATTGTTGGGTAAAAATAAATTCACCGGATCGTTGATTCTTTCAAGAACAATCACTACAAGAAAAAGACCCTTTTGCAACGGGCAGAGTACGTTGCTAAAGGGATTTAGCAACGTTCACCTGTACGTTGCGGCCTTTGATGTTGCCGAAAAGTCTCTGTCTATTGCCCGTTGCCAAAGAAATTAAGTGCGTTGCCATTAACTTTTTAGCAACGTTCATCGGTCGTTGTCATTTATATTTAGCAACGTTCACATGCATGTTGTCATTTATCTTTAGTAACGTTCACCTGCGCGTTGTCATTTATCTTTAGCAACGTTCACATGTGCGTTGTCATTTATTTTTAGCAACGTTCTCTTGTGCGTTGTCATTTAGTTTTAGCAATATGTACATGCATGTTGTCTTTACCTTTGACAATATATTTAACAACGTTCGTCTGCACGTTGTCGTTACCTTTGACTGTTTCTTTTGCATGTTTTATTTATTTTTATTTATTATTTTGAAACATATTTTATAGATATTCCTCTATATTTACTCTCATTTAATAAAACTCAATCCATAACTGAAATTTATACAATAAAACTCAATCCACATCAACTCTTAACTGGAATTTATACAATATTAATGAAATTTATCGTACAAAATATAGCCTACAAGTTTCTTTAAACATACAAAGTTTGAACCAAACCTAGCAAAACACATGTTCTAAAAGTTTCTTAAATATTGTACATTTAATCTACCAAAATATAGCAAAACAAACTTGATAACTAACACCTCGAATCAACGAATCCGTAATGTCAAACATTTATTGTCCGGAGATTCAAGTTCACAGCTCCTGACTGATCACAAATGTCCAAACCAGGATTGCTGCAACGAAAATATAGTCAATCAACTCACTAAAATACCTGAAAAAAGTAACATAGGGGCCCATAAATTTGTCCATTTCCCTATTACCATTTCTGATTTCACCGACAAAAATGAACAAGGTGCCAAATTTTTTTTCTACATAAATCAAACATGTAAAGCAATTGGTTGCCACGAGACTTAGACAAAAACGAGGACAAGATGTAAAGTATGGAGGTTGCATCTCACGCCTGTACGAATTTTTTAAAACAATGACTCTAATAATAAGTAGACATAATATTGACATTGATAATTTATTACACTCATTATCATCATCATCATAGAAATTAAGTAGACCAAAAATGGTAATCTCTTACTTCAACCACAAGCTATCACCGTGCATGCACATTAATCACCTGAATTTGTTTAAGAATAAAACACGTATCTGTTAAATATCTTAATAAATATATAAGACATTGAGTTATTCTTTTTAATAATATTGACATTTTAAAATAAAACATCATCTCTGTATTAAACATAACAATAAACCATGTTATAAGTACACATGCCTGACTCATTTGAGGACGTCGAATAGAAAACTGCTGCACGCACAGAGAAGCAGCCAAAATCATGAGATTTATCTGTACCGAGTTGTAGTCATCAGCAAGCGAGGGATCAACAAGCTCTCTAATTTTGTTCTTCTTCAACAGGGGTTTTGCCTATCATAAACAAAAAGCAATGACAAACTTTAAAATGCTGTGCACCAATTGCATTAGTAAGACCATCATATATAGCAACTCGAGTGGGACAGGAGGGAAGAGTCATCCTACCCACATAACAAGGATTTGCTGTGAGTAATCCAGTGCTCGACGCCCAGTAATAAGTTCCAAAAGCAGCACCCCAAAGGCAAACACATCAGTTTTTCATTTACTATGCCGTGCATTAAGAACTCGGGAGCTAGATAACTGCAGAGAAAGGATATCTAAGAAATCTTTTCAGAGATTAGAAGGAATGCTATATGGTTATAGACGAAAAATTGAGGAATGATTATATTCTACAAACCCAAATGTGCCTTCAAATTTTAATAGGGTGAGGTGAGTCCATTGCTCTGGCAGCCATTTTGCAACTCCAAAATCACAAATCTGAATTAAAAATAACTTTTAGGGAAACACCTTATAACATGTAAAATTCTTTGGGCTATTTCATCGACGTTAAAAAGAAAGAAGGAAAAAGGAAAAAGGACGCAAGGTGTATCGACTAATTAAGATTTTGATGATACCTGAGGTTCAAAGTCTTGTGTAAGCAATATATTTGCGGCCTTAATATCTCTATGGATAATTCTTCTTTGACAACCTTCGTAAAGATACAGTAACCCCTTAGCTGTTCCCAGGGCAACCTTATGCCGGATATCCCATTTTAGCTTCTCCTTCGAATCTGTACAAATCTCCGATAATGTGAAAAACGAGATATAAATAGGAAAGATGAGTTTGAAAACTATTAAAAAAATGATCACGCGCACTAACTGTGAAGTCAAGAAGCCAAACTTCCAAGTGGAGACAACTCAAGGACAAGGAACATTCCACCTTCAACCCCATAGCCAATCAATTTAGCAGTATTGGGATGGTTAACATGAGCCATTATCCCCAGTTCTGATAAAAAATCCCCAATTCTCTCCTCCAGAGGTCCTCTCGTCAACCATTTAATTGCAACAAGCTGGCCTCCTTCCAAACAGTCCCTGTAAACTTCGGCATAACCGCCTTTCCCAATCAAATATCCTAGATACAGACAGCATTTCACACTTCATGTTCAGGCAATCTCGTAACGAAGTTCTTTGAAATTCAGTGATAGAGAAATAGACATAAACTCGAATTTCGAAATATATTACTTACCTTGGCAAAAAAAATTGGTGGCCTTTTGAAGTTCGGAGAAACTAAAGTTCTTCCATTGAGGCTTGAAATGACTTAGATTAGAATCGATAAGGGGATTCGACAAGCCACAAGCGTACTTTCTCATGCTGCTGCTAAATTTCTTGGATAGTTTGAAGGTATTGAGAGGAGGCAAGTTGGTGAATTGTCTTTTCGATTCATTTCTAAATAAATGAACAAATGCAGCCCACAAAGAAGCATGTTTTCGATCTTTTTGAGCTTCAATTTCTGATGTGCTTGCCTTGGAAGACTCTGTTTCGGAATCCTCACTTCTAAAGAAGTCCTCCAGAACTATATCAGGGGAACAAAGATTCAGTTTCTGTTTCTCCATTCTTATAGAACACGTATCTGCCCAAAATCAACCACAAAATTTTTGTTAATTCTTTTTGAACAGCCTTTTCTTTCGATTGATGATGAAAATGAGAATTTTTGGTTCAGTTCTCCACATTAACAACCAATCTTGAGCAAAATTATGTTAAGGAGTGCTTAAAAACAATAAGAATTCAGAATATATATGAATATATGTCCTTTTATAAAAGCAGATCAACACCTCCATTTTCAAGTACCAAACCCTCAATACAAAATCCCCATTCCCATGATCCCATCAAATCATTCAAACAAAGCAATACATCATATACACACACGTATATAGAGAGAGAAGTAAAGCTAACACTAATGGCGGCATCAAAAACCTACTTTGCTAGAGCAAACTACAGATTCTTCCCAACCGATCAGACGCTCACCAAAGGCTCAACGATGTTCGAGCTCGACGAATCAGAGGTCTGGAACTCCGAGGCCCGCTCGGGCTCGCTGGAGTTCCGAAAAGCCAGTTCGAGAATCTCCAGAAAGTTGTCATCGGCGACGGCGTCAATAGTCAGCGACGGACCATCATCTCTTCCGGTGAGCATGCCGGACTGGTCGAAGATACTGAAGGAAGAGTACAGGGAGAATCGCCGCTAGGAGAGTAACAATGATGATTATGATGAGGATGAGTACGAAGAGAACGGGAATCGGATTTGAATAAGGGTTTTGAATTGGATTTTTGGGTTACATTTGGGGAAGAGCAAAGTGAGGAGTTGAATATACAGAACGTATTTTGACGTGATGTTGGAGGCAAATATTTTTAGTTTTCGCGGATAGGAAATTTGTTAACTGGGCTCGTATTTGGGCTTTAGATTTTACAACGTGCAAAGAACGTTGCCAAATCTATTTTTTAATAAAAGTTTTAGAAATGTGCCTCTGACCATTGCAAAAATGTTGTGGTATAAGTTTTAACAACGTTCAGTGAACGTTGCTAAAAACTATGTTATATGACAACGGTCATTGCCCGTTGTTGAATAAGAAAAGATATTATTATTTTGACTGACCGTTGCAAAAGGTTATATTAACAACGTTCATTTTAATGCTGCTGCCAAATGCCAATTGAATTAACCAATTGCAACATACATTTGATAACTGTTGCCGTAGACCCGTTTTAGCAACAGACTTTTAATGAATATTGTCGTTGAGATGTTGCAAAAGGCACTTTTTGTTGTAGTGAATTGACAGGGCTCAGATTAATACTGTCCAACTCCACAAAGGTAACACCAAGTTACAAGGACAAACTAAAAAGGACCTATTTCACCAAAAGAAATAAAGGGAGGAAAGGATTGCAATTTCCACAAAGGAATATATATCAAACAATGGCAGTGGCTGTGCTTTTCTGCTCTTTTAGTGGTTCACGTGGCAGAGGCTTTTTCTTGGTTTTGGTGGCTGCTGTTTCTCAAATTTCACGTGTAAGAATAAGGTTTGATTCGTGGTATTCTTTCTGTCCAAAACCCAATAGTATATATAGTGTGATATATATTATATATCAGGGGTGATCTAACTCCCACCGTGGGGAGTTATTACAACTCCCACTGGACACGTGTCCAGTAGGGGTTTGTCAAACACTTTTTTACTGGCCAACCCTCACTGGACACGTGTCTAGTGGGAGTTGTAATAACTCCCCACTGTGGGAGTTAGATCAATTCCATATTATATATATGGTATAATATATATATGTATATATGGTATGGAATATATATGTATATATAGTAATAATATAATAACCCATATTATATTATACCCCCCTAATATATATATATATATTTCTTAAACCTAGCCGTCCCACCTTCAATCGGGTCAAACATACTGGGCCACTGAGTAACGACCTAAAGGTACATTAAAACCTCTAAGTGACCCACACACATCCTTCATTAATTTGGGCTAACACACTTGTGGAGTGGACTATACAAATATCATTCAATCCTGGGCTCAAAGCCTATGAAGATATAACGGGTCTATTAATCATCACTGCCATTTTGTTTGTTTGGGACCAAAAATCCCAATAATAGTCCAAATTAATCTACAAAGAAACTAACTTACTCGAGTTGGGTGGTAGATAGCGGTAGCAGTAGCAGTGGCGCGGTGAGTGGAACGAAGCATTGGCTGCTTGTGCAAGGTGTTTTGGTGATGTCAATCTGGTTTTTGATGGAATTTGTATTTGATTGATTTTGAACAGGATATGTTGGAATTTGAGGTAGTTGTTTGATGGTATTTTTGTCCAAGATGATTTTTTCTCAAATTGTTTTCAAAACCTGTCATATTTCAAATTGACCAATCGCAAATGAACATTTTCTATAATTTCCTCTTATTTATTCACACTTGATACAAAAGTCACAGCAACTTTTTATCAAAGACACATAAAGCTTAGTATGACTAATTTGAGGATTCGATAGTTCTTTCTCCATCAAGATAATGGTGGAATACTTTGTTCATTTTTGAAGAAGTTGGATGGATCAACCTTAGTCTTGACATGAACCAATCTTATGAAATTATTCTTGAAGTACTTAAATCCCCACACACTTGCTTGTTTGAATCTTGTGTTCCCCTCGTTGTTCATTCCAATGTCCATATCCCTGTAATTGAAATATGCTGTTCTTGGAGATTTCGAGACATAAGGAGCCATGTAACTGTAAAGCCTCCGGGTCCAATTTACATGCCTTTCTGATTCTTTGGTTCCTGGTTTATACCAATTTACGAAATAGTGGATCATGAATATATTCCCCTCTCGATGTGGGAATGGAGTTTCAGATTCTGAATAATCATTCAATCTACCTCCGTAAGGACTGAATTGTAACTCTGCAAGATTCTCATCTTCTTCTTCAAGAAATTTCCATATCCCTTTAAGGCCGTGCTGGGGTATGGGTTCCTTTACATAATCAGATTTTCCTTTGAAGTAAGTCACCACTGAAACCCTTCTCGTCAGAACTTGAAGCGATGTATTTCTGGGGAAACCTGCAAAAAAAAGTGCTGATTCTATCCATGTCATTTCAATACAATCTTCCTTAACCAAACCCAATTCAGGAAATTTTTCTTGCATTATTTGGAGGAGATCGTCAACTCGGCCGAGGTACAAAGAACTGAAAAATGCACCTATTGTTCTCTTTCCATTTCTTGAAGAGTTGAAGCTTCTTAAGAAGAGTCTTACCAAAAGATTGTCATCAATCTTATCAGCAACATATTGCCATCTGTGTACTAACTGAGTTGCATTTTGTTCTAGGGTTCTTGTAACATTGAAAACAGTCAAAGTTTCTGGAATGACAATTAATTGAATCTTAAATGCAACCAAAATTCCAAAACTTGTACCTCCACCTCCTCTAATGGCCCAAAAGAGATCTTCTCCCATGGATTTTCTGTCTAGAATTCGACCATTAACGTCAATTAATTTGGCATCAATGACGTGATCTACAGAAATACCTGTAGGAGATATAGAGACAGATGAAAATCTGTATTCAATATTGCCCATGATTTCTCTTAACGAGTGAGTAGATATATAACTGTATAAGATTCAATACTAATCAGATTTATCTCTAATAATACCATGTTTACGGGAGAACATGCCATATCCTCCTCCGCTAATGTGTCCACCAACACCCACAGTAGGGCAAACTCCTGCTATAAAAGAAAGAGTTCTGCTTTTTGAAGCAATAGTATAATAAAGTTCACCAAGTGTTGCACCTGTTTCTACCCAGGCAGTGTTGTTTTTAGTGTCAATGGATATGGATCTTAGGTTTCTCATATCCACAATGGCAAAAGGAATTTCAGAAACATAAGATAATCCTTCATAGTCATGTCCACCACTTCGAATCCTAATCTGTAAGCCACTTATTTTCGAACAATAAATTGCAGCTTGAATATGGGACTCATGGAATGGTGTAACTATGACTAGGGGTTTCACGGGCGACGTCGATGAGGCCCTTAGATTGTGTACTGAGGATTGAAAAATTAAAGAATATGATGATGAGTTTTTTGGGGTGTAAATGACTTGGGATATTATTGAGTTTTCGTGTTCAAACTGAGAGATAAGGCAATCAAGAAAATTATCTTTTCTATGATCTGTTGAAGCAGCATGAGAAATAAAAAGAACTGCCAAAAGAAATAAACAGAAAGGACTTCCTGCCGAAATCTCCATCAATCTTTCTGTAGTTCACAAATTTATTGCATATAGCTTAACATTGTCATCTCTACATATATATATATATATATATATATATATATATATATATATATATATATATATATATATATATAGATGGTCCATGTGACTTTTAGAAGTTATTAATGGTGAACAATAAGGTTTGAAATATATTTTTTTAAGACTAAATTTAAATAAAACAATGCATTACCTCTTGAAATGGTTTTCTTTTAGATTAGGTGCATCAATTTTTTGGTTTAAGTCTTGTTGTCACGGCTGAATTTAACTCAAATTCTAGTTTGAGACTTATTTTAATTTAACTGATTTGCAAAACCAAAGGGGGCAAAAGAGGGAAATCCGTGTGCAAATTGGTCACGGCAAAGAGACATTCGGCAGCCCAGAGAAAAGCGTGAAGATAAGAAAGAAAGAAAATTAGGGTTAAAGAACTTACCAAAAAAAACTCCAGGGATTAGTGTTATAAAACTAACACTAAGGCACCAATTGAAGAAGTGATAACATACGGACAGAGAAGAATCCAGCAGTCAAAAATCCGTGCTAGAGAAAATTGTAGAGGGAGACGTGTGAAAAACTGGAAGAAAAAGTTACGTCCATTGTGCACACATGCGTTGAGTGTTCTAGTTTTTTGTAATATAATATGTATAGCTCAAGATAAAAGTCTCTCTCTCTAGAAGCTCCACGTTTTTAGGGAGAAGTGTTTAGTCCCACAAGGTCTCCTTGCCGCCACCATTTGTTTGGCAGCTAGGGTTCCGGTAGTCTATTCTCTACAAGGGACACCCAGAGTTGTTTTTGTAAGTTGTTTTGGTTTCTCTCTCTCTTTCTCTCGTCAATCTCTATTTTATTTTTTTTCGATCAAGTTTTTGTTTCCATAAAACTTCGGCATACACTCTTTACCAAAACCTAGCCATGCATCGCATTGAACTCTTGAAACTTTGTGCAAGTTTACGTCTTGAAGAAGAGGCACATGTATACGAGTTTGGAGATGAATCGCTGGCAGAAGGAGTGTCAAAATTGCGGGTGTTTGATTGGCAAAGTGCTTGGGGGACGGATTGTCAATAAAGAGGGGTTGGTGGGTGTCCTCTGGCTCATCTAGAGGATGCAACATGGTCAGAATCAAAGCAAAGGAAGACACAATGTATTTTCTTTCTTCTTTGGTGAAATTAAGGAGAGTGTATTCAATTAAGATTTGATAAGACTTTCATGGAGTTTTAAATTTTAGGTGTATTCAATTCAGACTTTTTAAACTCCATAAAAGTTTTAGGGTATTCAATATAGATTTTTAAAGACTTTTAATAAGTCTTATAAAGTCATGCGATATTTAATTAAGACTTTTTAAAATCCTATGAAATTCAGATGTATTCAAAATATTAATGACTTTTAATAACTTTATAGAGAATTTTGTATGTACTAACTTTAAATCACAATGTACAAATAAAAATAATCACAATTTCTTTCCCATTCACCCATAAGATTTTGAAAGACTTTGGGGGAAAAAATTCTTTCATTCCCTCATTTTTTTCCTTTATGCAACATTTTTTTTTTCTTTCAACAAACTATAGAGTCAAAATTAATATTTTTCTCTTTCTTCAATAAAAGTCAATAAAAGTTAATGAAATCCATCAAAGTCAGTCACTCGAAAAATGTCAATAAAAGTCTTTAAAAGTCTAGATTAAATACACTCTCCTAAAATTTTATTTTAGTCGAAGTTAATAATTTATTTTGGTCAAGTACTCCAAGTAAAATAAAAGGTCAGTTAAGGACTTAAAATAAGTTAGTGGAATTTATGTGGGCCTATTATTCAATTATTAAAACTCAAGGGGCTAGAGAATTATATTATCAAGTTGAGGGCTTGGTTGCAATAACTAAACAAATGAATTGGACTTGGGACCTTTTTAGAGCGAGAAAAATGTAGAGATAGAGGCGTAGAGTTGAAATTTAAGAAAAGTTTGATTCTGTGAATTTGGCAGCTTAACGTGTGAATTCAGTTGCTGACCTTTTTTATTAAGCTTGAAAATTTTACAACAAGGAAGTTACATGACTCAACTAGCTAACCAATAGAAGAATAACACCTACAACTATATCCCTGAAAATATGGAAACAGCAATAGACTAGGTGGCATATTCTGTTATATACATTTCTATATTTTACGGCAGCAGCTGATGTATCAGATGATCATCATGTATCTTGATATTTCAACATCCCCTCTCAAGCTGGATCACATTTCTGTGACACCAAGCTTGTCCCTAAGATACAAGAACCTTGATTGTGGAAGTGGCTTGGTTAGCAAATCTACAACTTGATCAACCGAGGGAACATACCTAACCTCCAATCCCTTTTCAAGTACCTTATCTCTTACAAAGTGTACATCAAGATCTATATGTTTTGTTCGAGCATGGTACACTGGATTTGAAGCTAATGCACCAGCACTCAGATTATCACACCATAATATAGGAATCATATCTCCACATAACCTCAACTCTTTGAGCAATGATTCTATCCATGTAATCTCAGCAGTTGCTTGTGCCAAAGCCCTGTATTCAGATTTAGTGCTGGACCTGGACACCATGTGCTGCTTCTTAGATGACCAAGCTACCAATGTATCACCTAAATAAACACATTATCCAGCAGTTGAGCGTCTGTCATCAGGGCAAGAAGCCCAGTCAGCATTAGCAAATCCAACTACATTAAGCCTATCACACTTTTGAATTAATAACTCTTGTTTGATTGTTCCCTTCAAGTATCTAAAAATCCTCTTTAGTGCTCTCCAATGTACATCTGTTGGTGTTTGCAGAAATTGGCTTAATTTGTTGATTGTATATGTTAGATCAGGTCTTGTATATGCAAGATATTGTAACCCTCCTATTGCACTTCTATACAATGTTGGATTTATCATCTCTTTTCCCTCATTTTTGGACAGAGGTTTGCCTACTGTCATAGGAGTAGTACAAGGCTTTACATTCTGAAATCCAAACTTCTTCAGCAAATCTACAATGTACTTGGTTTGAGTAAGATGAAGACCACAGTCATATCTTTTAGCTTCTACTCCCAAAAACTGATGTAATTCTCCCATGTCTTTTAGAGCAAAGCTTGTGTTCAGCTTAAAGATGAATTCTTGCAACATCACTATATCATTTCCTGTTATCACAATGTCATCCACATATATCAATACAAAGATGACTTGCTTCTGATTCATATGAAAGAATAGGGAATTGTCAGCTTTGGACTGCACAAACTCCCAACTTATTAATGTTTTCTTCAGCTTCTCATACCATGCTCTAGGTGCCTGTCTCAAGCCATAGAGAGCCTTGTCAAGTTTGCATACAAAATCAGGTTTAGTTTTATCAACAAATCCTTCTGGTTGTTTGAGATAAACTTCTTCGTCCAACTTTCCATTTAGAAATGCATTGTTCACATCCACTTGTCTAATGCTCCAATTTCTTGAAATTACAAGAGTAAGAATTACTCTTAGTGTTGAAGATTTAATCACTGGACTAAAAGTCTCATGGAAGTCTACTCCTGCAGTTTGTAAGAACCCTTTTGCCACCAACCTTGCCTTGTACTTTTGTATCTTCCCTTCTGGACTATACTTAGTTTTAAACACCCATTTACTTCCTACGATCTTCTGATGAGCTGAGGGCGGAACTAGTCTCCATGTTTTGTTCTTAATAAGAGCATTGTACTCTTCATTCATTGCCCCTTTCCAATTGTCATCCAGTAATGCTTCTGTCACTGAAGATGGTTCAAGCACTTCCTGACTATCACACAACTGATGTTCTTTTACATTAGCCAGGTAAGTTTTAAGTTTAAAAATACTTGCTTTACCTCTGGTAATCATGGGATGCTCTGTGATTATTTGGTCAGAGGTTCTACTCTTTCAAGACAACTCTTCATCCATTCTCATGTCCTCAATCTGAACAAATTCCTGCTGAATTTGAGGTGCTGAAGTGTCATCACTGTTCAGTTCATCAGTCTCTGCATTATCATTAAGACCTGACACTACATCAACATTTGTTTCATCAAGAACTTGTTCTGCTATTTGAGTTGCATCAGGATGAATTGTACCAGTTGATTCAGATCTTGTGACATTGTTGTTTGACTGTGTATAGAAGGGAAGATACTGAATGATAACATCTGAAGTTTGAGGAGTTGAATGTTTATTTAAGAAGCCTGATTCAAAAGAAAAATCATATTCATTGAAGACCACATGTCTAGATATATAGATCTTTCCAGTTGGACTCAAACACTTGTATCCCTTGTGTGAATTACTAAAACCAAGAAACACACACTTAACAGAGTAGAAATTAAACTTGTGTTTCTGATATGGTCTAAGGCAAGGAAAGCATGCACAACCAAATGTTTTAAGTGTTCTGAAGTCAAAATTTTCACTGTAAAGTAGTTGATGAGGTGATTTCATTTTGAGAACAGATGTAGGTAGTCTATTTATTAGATAAGTGGTAGTTTGGAATGATTCCCACCAATAAACTAGAGGCATTTTGGCTTGTGCTAGAAGTGTTAGGCCTGTTTCAGTTACATGTCTATGCTTCCTCTCAGCTCTGCCATTTTGGGCTGATGTATATGGACAGGAAACTCTCAATTCTATGCCAGATTCCTTCAAGAAACCAGAGAATGCTCTAAACTCACCACCCCAATCAGATTGTAGACTTTTAATCTTTCTGTCAAATTTGTTGTCTACTAATTTTTTGAACTCAACAAACATATGTAATGCCTCAGACTTATATTTTAAAGGATAAATCCAAGTGAACCTGCTGTAGTCATCAATGAATAAGATGTAGTATTTGAAGCCAGACATGGAGTTTAAGGGTGCAGGATCCCAGACATCTGTGTGAATTAACTCAAGTGGATAAGTGGCATGTGATTGAGAAATTTTAAAGGGTAAAGCATGAGATTTACCATATTGACAAGCATCATAGAAGTTAAAAATTGCATTATCATCAAGATTTTCATTACAGAACTTGAGTACTTGAGTCATAACAGGAGTAGCAGGATGACCAAGTCTCATGTGCCACAATTTAAGACTAGAATCTCTTGACTTAACACTATTGGAGGAATGAGTGGAATTGGTTTTTGACAGAAAAACTGAACTATCTAACTTATTTGAGTGAATTGAGCTTTGATTGTTTGATTTGTGGACTTGACTTGGAATATCAAACTGGTACAATCCTTCCTTAAGCTTCCCTTGCAGCGGTATTTCCCTCGTTTGTTTGTCCTTGACAAAACAAGAATCAACATGAAACTCCATGAACACATTATTATTAGAAGTTAACTGTGAAACACTGATCAAATCTTTCTTAATTTTGGGCACAAGCAGCATTTTATTAAGCACAAGTGAACTACCCTTCAATGTATTTAGATGTGCAGTGCCAGTGTGTGAAATCCTCAACATATTACCATCTCCAACTATGAGTTTTGGCTTACCACCATAGTCATGTGCTTCAAACATGTTCTCTTGTCTTGCAGTTACATGGTTGCTAGCTCCAGAATCTGCAAACCAAGCAGGATCTGTCATGATGTTGGGTGAGGCCACCAAGGCAGTAGGGCTGGAGTGATTATTCTGTTGTTGGTTTGGTCTATTTTCTATATACCTTTCATCATAACGATTATAGCACCAGGCTGCTGAGTGATTACTCATACCACAAATTTGACAAGGGCTTTTATTAGTGCCTGATCTGCCTCCTCTGTTTCTGTTCCTTCCACCTCTTGAATTGTTGTTTCTTCCTCCATAGTTTGACCTTCCTCCTCTGTAATTTGTAGTGTTTGGCCTTTGAACGAAGTTGGCTGATGCTTGGCTCAGATTGACTAATGATAATCCACCTCTTATAGCATTCAGATGTTCAATCCTACTCTCATATGTCATGAGTAGAGATTGTAGTTCAGGCCATGAAACATGTTCCCTACTGTTTATCTGAACAACAATAGGGGTATAATCTTCATCCAACCTTGCTAAGACTTGTGTGACTAGATCAGTATGAGTAATGGCCTTGCCTGCAACTTCAAGGTTGTCTACAAGTTGTTTGACAACATTGAGATACTGATCAATGCTCATAGACCATTTTCTAGTTTTCTGAAGTTCACCGGTGAGGAAGATCACCCTTGATCTGTTCATAACTCCAAAGCTTTCTTGGACAGCATTCCAAAGCTTTGAAGCACTAGAGGATCCCATAACTATTACTGCAATTTCTGGTGTCATTGAAGAGTATAACCATCCCATCAACAATTGGTCTGTAGAGAACCATTTCCTAAACTCAAGATTTTGAATCATCTCCACAGTTGCTCCAGCCTCACCAGTGGTTTGAACGGTTAAAAACTCAGGTGGACATTCAGTTACTCCTGAAATTAACCCTTCTAGGTTGTGTCCTTTGATGATAGGCATGACCATGTTCTTCCACAGCAGAAAGTTATTTCTATCAAGTTTTACTCGTGGTGTTTGACTGAGACTAACTCCAAAAGGGGATGTTTGATTACCTCCCAAGAATGGAGGTATCACAGAGATGCCTATTCCCGGTTGTGTGGCTGAATTGCTTCCATCAGAACCAACATTTGCCATTTCAGGCTCTGATACCAAGTTGAAATTTAAGAAAAGTTTGATTCTGTGAATTTGGCAGCTTAACGTGTGAATTCAGTTGCTGACCTTTTTTATTAAGCATGAAACTTTTACAACAAGAAAGAAAGTTACATGACTCAACTAGCTAACCAATAGAAGAATAACACCTACAACTATATCCCTGAAAATATGGAAACAGCAATAGACTAGGTGGCATATTCTGTTATATACATTTCCTTATTTCACGGCAGCAGCTGATGTATCAGATGATCATCATGTATCTTGATATTTCAACACGTAGAAATTGGGAAGATGAAAAAAGAAAGGAGGGGGGGGGGGGGAATAAAGGAAGTGAAAATAAAGGAAGAGAAAGGAATTCGTATAGTAGGATTTTAAGTAATAGTTTAAATTCGAAGTTTTGGTAGAAAAGTAGTTACTTTTAAGTGTATAAGGAGAAATTATTCAAGAACAAAAAAAGGAAAAATTGGATTCTAAGTTTTTTTGTTTTTGGGTATGCATGTCTATGTAGTGAGTATAATGTATTTATTGATGAGGTGTTCACTGGAAATAAAACTAAAATGGGCAGAAAATGGAAAATAAATAAGGATTTAGTTTGGTTGTCAGCTTGAAATGGTTTTAATAAGATTATATGCATGTGTGTGCATTATTTGTAGTGATTCAACAAATCAAGGTCAGAAAACTAAATAGAAATGAGATTAGCATGGTAATTGTAGTTTGCATCAGTGACTAAATAGCTAATTTCATAAATTGTAGAAACTAGACAAAAAACCCATATAAGGAAAAGAAAGGAGAAACTCTGCTAAAATTTTTCTAAATATCTTATAGTCAAAGTCAACTTTAATGGTGAGTCTAATACCTAGTTGGCATCTATCATCGGCATACGTCACGTTTTGGGTCCATTAGGATAATTTTGGATGGGTCGTCTCAACTGGTGTTAGAGCATGATTTTTAGAGTCAGTAGACTTGCATTGCACATGCATTCTGAGTTTTCATTTAAAAACATGACATGTATTTTGTAGGTGAGTCATGGCTTGTGGTGGCAAAACATGCATGCTCTAAGCTGTATTGTCTCAATATTGCAATGCTCGTGATAGAGAAGATGTTAAAGAGGCTAGATTCATCAAACTCGTGAGCAGGTTTGTTAGGGAAATGTAGTTGAGAACGACCTAGTTGCTAAAAGGATCGCTGCTGCTATTGCATCGGCATTGCAATTGCAACACAATTCTGATAAAAAGTATAGTATTGAGCGAGCTACAAAATTGGGGGCTAAGGTTTTTACATGCACACTTGATTCGGTGGTAGCAGAGGCTTTGATGGTTAAAATTGAGAGATTTTTTGATGCTATGGGTTGTCTCGATGTTAGAAAGTTGTGTCTTGCTACATACTTGTTGGAAGAAAGAGCTTATGACTAGTGGCAGTTGGTACATGCCAGATACGCAGACCCTAGTGTCATCACTTGGATAGACTTCAAGCGTGCTTTTAACTATACCTACTATCCCCGTCCATACAAAGATGCTAAGCACAATGAATTCTTGAATCTAGTACAGGATCTATGAATGTTTCTGAGTATAATAAAAAGTTTGTTGAAATCTCAAAATATGCTAAGGTTTAAGTGACTGATGAAATCAATAGGTGTGGACGATATGAAAATGGACTGAGAGAGTAGATCATGAAAGATGAGATAAGGTCATTTGTGATAGCCACAGGGTGGACAGAGTTTGAGAAACTTGTAAGAGTGTTTGTAAGAGTCGAAAAGAACATTTTAGAAAGTCATAGTGAAATAGATCAGATAAAATTCACGGGTAGTAGCAGTTAGAAAGAGTCAGAAATTTATAGTGACATGAAGTTAAATAAAAAAAAGATGAGTGTTTTGTCTATGTGTTTCTAATTCTAGCACTTTCAAGTCTAGGTCTCTGAGTGATTAGAGTTCTGGTTTCAGCAGCCAATTAATTGCTGATCTCTAAGTCAGGGCTCTGTCTAGAGTGAGGATTCTAGTGGTGCAAGATTTTTTCAGTGCTAGTCTTGTGGGAGATTTCACATAGGTCAATGTCTCAAAGTATCAGGTGGTTGTTATTAGTGTGGTTAGGTAGGACACTTGAAGAAATATTGTCCAACTCGATTTTGGGAGGTTCGTGCATCATAAATGATATTTCCACAGCCAGGTGTCAGTAGTGCTAGATAAAGTCAAAACCAGAAGGACCTTTCACTTGTTTCACCATTGAGAGCACTAGTTTTATTTGTGAAGAAGAAAGATAGCACAATGAGATTGTATATACATTGCAGACAATTGAACATGGAAACAATTTACAATAAGTATCCATTGTCTCGTATTGATGACCTATTTGACCAACTTCGAGGTGCCACGTTATTTTCTAAGATTGATTTGCATTCAGTGTACCATCAGCTCAAGATTAGAGATGTTAAAGTACCGAAGACTACTTTCAGGTCGCAGTATGGCTATTATGAATTTCTTGTGATGCCATTTGGGCTAACTAATGCCCCCAACAATATTTATGTATATATTTGTTATCTTAGCAGAAGGCATTTATGTATATATTTTAAAGACTGAAGAAGTAATGAAATAAGAAAGCCCTACTAATATAATTGAAGGACAATTTTTTTAGGGTTGGCAGGTGATTACCGTCGATTTTCAGAGGGATTCTCCCATTTTGACTCGAATAAATTCTAACTTTGTGTGGACTGGTGAATGTGAGAAGTGTTTGCAAGAGTTGAAGAAGGTTGTAACTTATGCTTCAAGGCAATTGAAGAAACATGAGCTAAAGTATGAGCACGTGATCTAGATTTAGATATAGTAGTGTTCGCCGTCAAGATTTGGAGGCATTACCTATATGGTAAGAAATGTTAGATATTTACTAATCACAAAAGTTTGAAGTAAATTTTTGATAAGAAGGAATTGAATTTGAGGCAAATAAGATAGCTAAGTTGATAAAAAGGATTATGGTTATAATATTGACAATCATCAGGGGAAAGCAAATGTGGTTGCAAATGCTTTTCGCAGAAAAAATAGTAGTTATTCAACTCAACCCAGTGCAATATGTGCTTCTTCAATTGGTGAGTTCAGAAAATTGAATGCTCAGTTATTAGCTACTACCTCAAGGGCCATACTAGCTAATTTTCACATGAGACCTTCTCTGATTGATAAGGTGAGAGAAACTCAATCAGAGAGATGTGACTCTTAGAGTATTGGAAGAAGAAGTCAATACTGATTTACGAAGAAATTATGCAATCAGAGACGATGGTGTGTTAGCTATGTGAAACATATTGTGGAGTTCCTAATGTTCCAGAGTTGAAGAAATAGATCTTTGAAGAGGCACATAGTTCAACTTACGTAATGCATCCAGGCAGTACTAAAATGTATCACATATGAAAAAGCATTATTGGTGGCGAGGTATGAAGAGAGACATAGAAGAGTTTTTCTCAATATGTCTTATATATCAGCAAGTTAAACCAGACCGACAGAGAACAAGTGGACTTTTACAGTCATTGCCTATTCCAGAATGGAAATAAGAGCACATTTCCATGGACTTTTTGTTTTGTTTTCCTCGTACTCAAAGTGGTCATGATGGTGTTTGGATCATTGTAGATCGATTGACCAAGATTGCAAGGTTTTTGTCAACTAAGTCACCTATTCTTTAAATAAGTTGGCAAAGTTTTATGTAGATGAGATAGTCAGTTTATATGGGGCTCTAGTGTCCATTGTATCATAAAGAGATCCTCAATTTACATCCAAATTCTAGTCTAGCTTGCATAAAGCTATGGGCAATAAGCTACATTTGAGCACAACTTTTCAAGTGTAATTGGGATACTCATTTATCTTTGATAGAGTTTGCTTATAATAATAGTTACCATTATGATAAGTGCGTTTTGTGCACTTATTCGGGTTCTTAAACTAAGCTTTTAATTCGTTATTTTTGTAATTTTTTACTTAATTCGGTGCATTATTCTTTACATTTCAGTTTTGGACCCGTCTGTGAGAAATTGGAGAAGAATGGATGAAAAGAGGTATAAATTGAAAGATGAAGGACCAAATTGTACATCATTGAAAGTTGAAGGACTAAATTGGAGATTATCAAAAGATGAAGGACCAAATTGCACATCATTGAAAGTTGAAGGACCAAATCAGAGATTATCAAAAGATGAAGGACCAAATTGCACATCATTGAAAGTTGAAGGACTAAATTGGAGAATATTGAAAGATTAAGGACCGAATTGGAGATTATCAAAAGTTGAAGGACCAAATTACAAACTATGAAAAGATAAAGGATCAAATTAGATGAAAAGGAAAGTTGGAGGACCAAAACCAGCACAATTGGAAATTATAAGCTGGGTGATCGCCCACATTATAGCTGGGCGAGCGCCCAGAGTTGTTTTTCAGAAGCAGGGAGCAAAACCCATCAACTGGGCGATCGCCTGGAAATACACTGGGCGATCGCCCAGTGTAAATTTTGTTTGCGAGATTTTTTTTCCTCTTTGAATTCTAATCTAGTTAGTTAACTTTTGTTCCACGATTTTTAGATCGTTTTGGCATCTTTTTGGGGCACCATTAGAGTAGTATATATATGAGTTATTAACTCATAATAGGTTGTTGAGTGTTTGGGAGAAAAACATAGACGAAGGCATTAAACGGAGATCAAGACGGGTTCTTTGAAGAATTGAACGAAGATCAACAACGAGCAATTATTCTTTCAAGTCTTCTTCTTTTCCGGGTGATGAATTCCATGTGTTCTTCCCCTTCTTATTCTCTTATTATTAGTATGCTATGCTAGTTTAATTAGCGCTAGAATTACGATGAAACTTGTCGTTTAAATCCTTTTATCTTGAGACTTGGTTTTTGACACTTTACTTCAATATAATTTTGAATAATTAATTTTGTTTTGTTTGCATCTACAATTATATACGTAGTAATTGTATGATTGTTGTGGTGTGTTTTACTATCGAAAGGTCGAAAGCATGCTAGACGCTATTTTAATTATCTTAAAGTCCGATAGGGGATAGAAATATACCGCTATGCTTTAGGTGATCTTTAATTATTCATGGAAATTTAATGCTTTCATTTGTATTCGCATTCGTCATAGAAATATAGTCGAGTCATGCATATGAATAGGTTTAACTTTATTCGAGAGAAACTGTTGAACAACCTAGGGATATTGATTTTCATAACTGAATTAATTTGTCAAGACCAAGAATCAAGAAAGGAGAAAGAACAACTACAAGTGGATTCGGAATTCTAGTGCTTTTCTTTTTTAAAAGTTAAATTCATCTTTAGTTAGTCGAAATCTTTCATTTATTTGAGAACTAGTTGTTTAATTGTTTTTATTTTACTCTTTCAATTAGTTATAAAATACAAAATCTTTCAAAGTTCTTTAGATTCGGTTAAGGTTAGCGTGATTAAATTGAATTATCTAAATCCTCGTGGGATCGATACTTGGACTCAAAATCCATTTTACTACTTGAGCGATCCGTGCACTTGCGGAATTTTTAAAGACATAAAATCGCTATCAAGTTTTTGGCGCCGTTGCCGGGGATTTAGTTTTAATTCTGTTCAATTACTTTAACACTAATTCGAACTTAATTATTTTTATTTGCTTTAATTACTTATTTCTTTAAGATTTACAGTGTTTACTTTGCTCCCTTTCAGACCATTGCATGCGAAGTGAGAGACACGAGTCTCTAACTCCTGTTGATCCAGAGATCAAACGCACTTTTCATCGCAGGCAGAGAGAAGCAAGAAAGACACATTAAAAAGAGCAAAAACAGCAAGACATAATGCAGAACAACGAGATCGCTCGGGCAAGACAAGAGATTGATGAAGACAATATGCTAGTTGGAGACTTTTTGACTCCACAGATCATACAGAGCCAATCCAGTATTGTCTACCCACCTTTTGGGCAGCCGAACTTTCAGCTGAAGACTAATGTCATTCATCTATTCCAGAATGGACACCAATTCTATGGCAGGACCGATGAGAATCCACATACACAAGTTTCAAGATTCTTGGAAATGTGTCAACACTTCAAGTATCAAGGAATCTCAGACGACGCCATCCAGCTACGTTTGTTCCCACATACTCTTCGGGACAAGGCTCTTGAGTGGTTGGACTCACTACCAATTGACAGCATAACTACCTGGAATGATCTAGCCCAGAAGTTTTGCACTAAATTTTTCCCACCAGCAAAGGTCTCGAAGTTGAAGCATGATATCTCCATATTTCAACAGTCAGAGACAGAATCTTTTGATGAGGCGTGGACCAGATTCAAGAATATGTTAAGGAAATACCCTCATCACAGTGTTGGCAGGGGGCAACAAATTCAATATTTCTATGCTGGGCTACTACCGTCATTCAAAAGCATGTTTGACTCTTCATCCAACGGTTCTCTATATACCAAAACAGTGGTTGAAGCTCTAGATTTGTTTGAACGAGTCGCTACCACCACTGCCATGTGGCCATCAGATAGAGCTATACAAAAGAGAACTGCGGGGGTACATGAGGTAGATACTTTCACAGCATTGTCTGCACAGACAAAGTCGTTGGCACACAAAGTGGAAAGTATGTCATATTCAGCCAATGCAGTGCAAACAAAGAAATCAGCATGTGAAGAATGTGGAGCCAGTCATAGTACATCAGAATGTCCTATTCTATCACTACAGCTTGAACAGGTCGATTACATTCAAGGTGGTCAGCGCCAACAAAATAACCCGTGCTCCAACACATATAATCCAGGGTGGCGAAACCATCCAAATTTCTCGTGGAAGGATAATCAGAGTAATTTCAGACCACAGTTTCAAGAGCCAGAAAAGAGAACTTCGCTAGAAGAAATTCTAGGTAAATTCATCGAAAAGACTGATCAGTTCATGCACAAGACAGATACTAATTTTCAAAATCAAGGAGCTGCAATAAAGAATCTTGAGACACAAATGGGTCAGATGGCAATTGCTTTATCAGGCAGAACACCAGGTACTTTGCCCAGTAATACAGAGGTGAATCCCAAAGAACATGTTAAAGCTATTACTACTAGAAGTGGGGTTCAGTTACCAGAGATCCATGTCAAGAGATCAGTTGCAAATGAAGAAGTGGTACCTTCCAATGATGAGGAACACGTGGTACAGACTGAACAAACAACAGCTATGAAAGAGAGTTCAGGCACACCACAGGTTAAGGCAACCGTTCCTATCAAGCCATATGATCCTCTAGTCCCATTTCCTCAGAGGCTACAAAAGCACAAATTGGACAAGCAGTTCGGAAAATTTCTTGAGATCTTCAAGAAACTACATATCAACATCCCTTTTGCAGATGCACTTGCTCAGATGTCCAGTTATGCTAAATTCTTGAAAGACATCCTTTCAAATAAACGCAAGATAGAGGAACATGAGACAGTGATGTTGACAGAAGAGTGTAGCGCTATTTTACAAAATAAACTACCTCCTAAACTCAAAGATCCAGGGAGTTTTACAATACCTTGCACCATTGGTGATTTTTGTTTTGATAAAGCTTTATGTGATTTAGGAGCTAGTATTAACTTGATGCCGCTTTCTATTTTCAGGAAATTAGGTTTGGGGGAAGCTAAAGCAACTACGGTAACTCTGCAGCTGGCTGATCGGTCTATTAAACATCCAAGAGGAGTTGTTGAAGATCTTTTGGTAAAAGTGGACAAATTCATCTTCCCAGCTGATTTTATCATTCTCGACATGGAGGAAGATAAAGATGTCCCACTTCTTCTTGGTCGACCATTTTTAGCCACTGGAAGAGCTCTGATTGATGTACAAAAAGGCCAATTGATTCTGAGACTTAGCGAGGAGCAGGTCACATTTGATGTCTTTAAGGCAATCAAATATCCAACCGAGTCAGACAGCTGTTTCAAAGTTGATGTGGTTGATGATGCCATGCATGAAAATTTTCATCTTCATAATCCATCAGATCCATTGGAGGCTTGCATTGTGCATTCTCAATCCTCTCACGCTGATTCTAGTGAGGTTGAGATGTGCGCAAGATATCTTGAAGCAAATCCTCCATATACACGCCACCCACGCTTTGAGGAGTTGGGAACAAGTTCTATAAAACATCTGCTTTCTGTTCAACAGCCTCCAAAAATAGAGCTCAAACAGTTGCCCTCTCATCTCCGTTATGCCTAACTGGGGGAGTCCTCTACTTTGCCTGTAATCATTGCAAATTCAATTAACAAGCTTGAAGAGGAAAAATTACTCCGAGTGCTTCGAGAACACAAGACAGCTATTGGGTGGTCTATCGCTGACATCAAGGGTATCAGCCCTACTCTGTGCATGCATAAAATTCTCATGGAGGATGATTTTAAACCAAGTATTGACAGTCAGAGAAGACTGAACCCTAATATGAAAGAAGTGGTCCGAGGAGAAGTCATGAAGCTAATGGATGCCAGGATAATCTACCTGATCTCAGACAGTGCTTGGGTCAGTCTAGTTCAGGTAGTGCCAAAAAAGGGAGGTATTACTGTGGTTCAGAATGAAAAGAATGAGTTGATTCCAACTAGAACAGTCACAGGATGGAGGGTTTGCATTGACTACCGCAAACTCAATACTGCTACTAGGAAGGATCATTTTCCCCTTCCATTTATTGATCAGATGTTGGAAAGATTGGCTGGATATTCTCATTACTGCTTTTTGGATGGATACTCCGGGTATAATCAAATTCCAATAGCACCTGAGGATCAAGAGAAGACCACTTTCACTTGTCCCTATGGCACCTTTGCTTACCGTAGGATGCCTTTTGGTCTATGCAATGCTCTTGCCACTTTTCAGCGTTGTATGATGGCCATTTTCTCTTATATGGTGGAGAAATTCATTGAAATATTCATAGATGATTTCTCGGTATTTGGCTCATCCTTCGATGAGTGCTTGGAGCACTTACACCTGGTTTTGCAACGGTGTGAAGATACAAATTTGGCTCTCAACTGGGAAAAATGTCACTTCATGGTTCAAGAGGGCATCGTGTTGGGACATCGAATTTCAGCTAAGGGGATTGAAGTGGATAAAGCAAAAATCCAGGTTATAGAAAAATTGCCACCACTAACTTCTGTTAAGGGTATTAGAAGCTTTCTTGGGCATGCCGGGTTCTATCGTCGTTTTATCAAAGATTTTTCAAAAATCACAAAACCTTTGTGTACTCTGCTGGTCATGGATGTGCCCTATGTCTTCTCTGAAGAGTGTCTATTGGCATTCAACACTCTAAAAGAGAAGCTCATTTCAGCACCTGTAATCATTGCACCTGATTGGAGTCTCCCGTTTGAACTAATGTGTGATGCAAGTGATTATGCAGTTGGGGTAGTGTTGGGGCAGCGAAAAGATAAAGTTTTTCATGTGATACACTATGCCAGCAAGACTTTGAATGAGGCACAGCTTAATTATGCCACTACTGAGAAGGAGCTCCTAGCTGTAGTCTATGCCTTTGATAAATTCAGATCATATCTTGTCGGATCGAAGGTGATAGTTTACACTGATCATGCAGCCCTGAAGTACTTATTGGCAAAGAAAGATGCAAAACCGAGGCTAATTAGATGGATATTACTTCTACAAGTATTCGATCTCGAGATAAGAGATAAGAAAGGAAGTGAGAATGTAGTAGCTGATCACCTATCCAGACTTGAGCAGGAAGAGCAGATCGAGAGCTTGGATATTAATGAGGTGTTTTCAGATGAACAGATTTTTCAGTTGGAGAAAGCACCATGGTTTGCAGATATAGTAAATTTCCTGGCCAAATCCATCATCCCGCCAGATTATTCAAGTCATCAAAAGAAGAAATTTTTCTCTGACTTGAAGCACAATTTTTGGGAGGATCCCATTCTCTATAGACGGGGTCCAGATCAAATTATTCGGCGGTGTGTCCCTGAAGAAGAGGTCCCTCAGATACTTGGGCATTGTCACTCTTCAGCCTATGCTGGACACTTTGGTGCATCTAAAACAGCTGCTAAAGTTCTACAGTCTGGGTTCTACTGGCCTTCTCTTTTTAAAGACGCCCACCTTTTTGTGAAGGAATGTGATCGATGCCAGCTCACGGGTACTATCTCAAAAAGGAATGAAATGCCTCTCAACAGTATACTAGAGGTCGAGCTTTTTGATGTTTGGGGTATTGATTTCATGGGCCATTGCCTTCATCTTTCTCAAATCAATATATATTGGTTGCTGTAGACTACGTCTCTAAATAGGTTGAGGCCGTTGCCTTAACTACTAATGATGCACGGGTTGTGATGGATTTCTTAAAAAAATGCATTTTCACTCGTTATGGCACACCCCGAGCCATTATTAGTGATGGTGGTAAGCATTTTTGTAATCGTCAATTTGAGTCCTTGTTGGCTAAATATGGCGTTCGGCATCGCATTGCTACTCCTTATCACCCTCAAACAAGTGGGCAAGTGGAAGTCTCCAACCGGGAGTTGAAGCGGATTCTTGAGGTGACGGTGAGTTCATCAAGAAAAGATTGGTCAAAGAAACTCGATGATGCTTTATGGGCCTACCGAACAACTTTCAAAACTCCTATAGGCATGTCTCCCTACCGGCTAGTTTTTGGGAAAGCGTGCCATTTACCAGTTGAGTTGAAGCACCGAGCATATTGGGCTGTCAAGAAGTTGAACTTTGATCTAAAGGCGGCTGGTGAAAAGAGACTCCTTCAATTGAATGAAATGGATGAGTTCCGGTTGGAAGCATATGAGAACGCGAAATTGTACAAGGAACGGACCAAAAAGTGGCACGATATGCACATTCAAAGAAGAAATTTTGAGGTTGGGCAGCAAGTCTTGTTGTATAATTCTCGCCTCAAGCTTTTTCCTGGCAAGTTGAGATCTAGATGGTCGGGTCCGTATACAATCACACAAGTCTATCCATATGGGGAGGTAGAAATCAGTCATGAGAGTAAAGGCACGTTTAAAGTCAACGGGCAGCGTTTGAAGATCTATTGGAATGGTGGATTCTCGAAAGAAAAGTCCACCGTTCAACTTGCAAACCCGGAATGATCAATCCGAAAAGTCGAGCTCTAGACTATAACTCGAGCGCTTAATGTGAGGCAACCCATTTTTATATCTCTTTCTCCTTTTTAGACGTCTTTATTTAAATGCATGTAGTAGGAATAGTTTTATTGCTTTAGTTTTGGTTTTGCATTAGTTTTTGCACTAAGTTGATTTTTGGCTTTATTTCATCCTCATTTTCAAATCAACACCAATTTAGGATTTCATATGATCATATAGACCATACATTAGTCAAAAGCATGAAGTGAGTTTTAGTACCGGTTTGGTTGTTCTAATTCACCATTTTTCATTTTGGCTTGTGCTTAAAATTTCATTTGTCAAAGTATGTCTATTTAGTCACATTTGCCTTCACCGTTTCCATTTTCGCACATGTTCATTGTTTGACTTGTTGAGATTGGTCTATTTAATTTTAGTTTGTAGTATATATACAAATAAAAAAAAAAAAAAAATCCAGTCTGGTGAACTGGGAGATCGCCCGAGTTAAGCATGGGCGATCGCCCCAATGCTTTTCAACTGGGCAGAATGCCCAGAGTCAGCATGCCCAGCATTTAAGTCCAACTGGCCAACACACTTCCCCTTTACTCCCGTCCTCACGCCCCTCCATCACACACATCTTCAAGACCCGAATTCATCACCTAGTCACACAACTCTCACCAACACTCTTACATGTACATTGTGTCCATTACATCCACTTCATTATCCACGAATTGGGCAAAGCAAAGCAAGAGGTATGATCTTTCTTCATCTTCTCAATTTTTTTACTTTTTCGCCTAGAATTACACTTTTTCTTTGCGGTTTCTTCTTAGTTAAATGAGGAGTATGGGCTTAGGTAGTTGTTGGGTTGTTGAGATTAGATGTTTAGGTACAAATTTTTGGGTTTTATTCAAGCACAAATTCATTCAATTTCCTTCTCCGCGGATATGCCTTGCAAGTGTTCGATGCATTGACTGATTGGAGTTTCTTGTGAACTTTAGGTTCCCTTAAATTGGACTTTCATCAAAATCATTCCTACTTGTTTACTGTGCCATTATCCGCTTGATTTCTCTTCGGAAATTGTCCACACCATTTCAACCCACAGAGGGCAGTCATGGCATGCCATGGCCGGGCTTCTACCACTTCACTTCACCTGTTTCGTCCCCCTTCCGTTCCGCTCATTTGTCCTCCGTTTTACCTCAATTTTGGATATGACCACGACCATTCCATGTAGAACCATATGCCCGGAGATGGCTCAGAAAAATTTTGTTATTTCCTTGGTTTCTCTGGTGGTGAAAAGTAGTGACCAGACTAAGTTTAAAAGCCGAAATTCTCTAATTTTTTTCCTTTTCCTTTGGTGTATTTTCTGTGTTCCTACCTTCATTATGTTGCCTGACGAATTTACCTTTCTTTTTCTTAGGTACTATGGCACCAAAACGAAAAGACCCACCAACAAAAAAAGGGAAGGAGAAGGTCGGTTCCTCATCTAGCCGACGCCGCCCGGTGGAAACTAACATTGACAACGGTGGTATCTTAAGATTTCAGGATCCCGAAGCAGAACACATCTACACAAAGTGGTTAGTACAAAAGCATATTTGGGCCGAATGGGAGGTGATTCTGACCGACTTCCCCTACTCTGAAATGGCGAACTTCATTCAGTCTTGTGCTTGGCACGGGGTCGCCGGCAAACCTCATTTGGCCTATCCGCTATTGGTCAAGGAATTTCTCGCCAACTTCAATCACGCTATTGAGGAACCGGAGGCAGAACATCGGTACACCACTTGGGTCCGGGGAAAGTGGATTAAATTCAGTCCCATTGTGATTGAAAATTTTTATGGACTGACTGCCGATGATACTGAGCCCGTCCCTGCTGATCTGGATATGACACAAGTGACTCAGTTTCTTTATGGACGAGCAAACGCGTGGCCTCTCGTGGGACCCAAATTCCTACACAACCAGTTGACAGAGAGTCTACGCATCTTCCATATTTTTGTGTGTCATAAAATCGATCCTACCTCCCACCGCACGGACTTCAATGACACTCGGGCTCAACTCTTATATCATCTTGCAAGTGGGCGAAAAATTGACTTGGGGACTCACATCTTCCGATTTATTGTTGATCTTGCCTCGCAGTGTGCATCTGGCCGGTCCTCGATGTTCCCTTGCCTTATTAGTGCACTATGCCTGGCAGAAGGGGTGCCATTACTCCCTCATGAAGAGCTTGAGATTCCTGAACCGCCTATCAACAAACGGACCTTGGGACGTCCGGTGGCCAGACGAGCAGCGGACAATCCAGCCCCGATCCCAGTTGCTGAGACTGATCGCCTCTTGCATCAGATTTTTACCCAGTTATCCGAGCAGGGTCGGGTTTTGAGCTCAATTCAGCACACTCAGCAGACCATGCAGCGCATGGTTGACCACATGAGGATTGAACTGGACTCCTTAACTGCAGCAAACACGGAACTCAGAGGGAAGCAACGGACTATAAATTACACGTACGACGATGTCCACCATCGCATGCTCCATTTTGCACGGCGCTTGGATGATATTTATACCGTCGTCTCTCAGCCCACGGCCCCGAGTGCTCCTCCCCATGGATCCACCCCTCTTGCACCAACCGATCCACCGAGACCTTCTTCTCCACATTTACCTCCAGGGAGTACCTGATCTTTTTCCTCCTTTACTTTTGTTCTAATTTGCTTACATTGGGGACAATGTAATATTTTCTTTTGGAGGTGGGTAAAGTATCAGGATACTTATTGGCTGCTTTTGAATGCGTATCACTCAGGTCTGTATAACTGAAAAAAAAAAAATTTCTAGTTGTTGTTAAACTTCTTACTGCCAATGATGATGTTTGTTTGAAAATCGAGTATATTTTTAGTGGAATATTAGACAACGCTTGAACTTGTGCTTTTATCTGAATTATTATCCATGTTTGACCTTTTTAATGAAGCACAAAGCCACTATTGATTTATCATTTATTGGGACCATGATTTGAGTGTATGAGTTGATATTGTTGACTTAGTATCATTATGAAAAATTCCGTTCCTAAGTCCTTACGCTAGTAACCAAACTGTTTGAGAACAGTTTGGGGGTGTTAAAGTACTACTTGTGTTTTGAGAATTTTGATGGTTTTGGTTTTCTGAGTCTCATCTTTGGTTGAATAGGTTATAGTAAAGGAATCTAAACCGAGCACTACTTACTGCTGAATAAATAAAACAAAATATCTGACTCGAACAATTAAGCCTGTTAGGGTATTTCAAAACCTGGTGCCCTAAAGTCATCTGACTTGGAAGTCATCGGCCCAAAGCTCGTTACTTGAGTCCAAAAAAAAAAAAATTTGTACATCTTTGCTTCTCTTATAGCCTGTGGGACTCGAGCAATTAAGCCTGTTAGGGTATTTCAAAACCTGGTGCCCTATGGTCATCTGACTTGGGAGTCATCGGCCCAAAGCTCGCTACAAGGGTCACATAGAAAGCTAGTATGAGAAAAGTATTGCACAAGATGTGAGATCATTTTTATGAGTAAAATAAATAAAAAGTGCTAAAGATGCTCGGTAAGGATTGCTAGATTAAAACCCAAGAGACTGAAGATGAGAATTTAGAAATCATTCACCACCCTAGTTCTGAGAATACAAGTTCTAATTTTACCACTTTATTTGAAAAAAGCATTGTGTTGATTAATAGGAACCAAATTTGCTACAACACCTCGGGATTGGAGAGAAAAGTATTAGAAGTGTGATAATTTACGAGAGGTGTAAGGAAGAAGTGCCTACAATGGGTTCGGGACTGTAAAAATATCAACAACACAATATTGGTCGTGGTCCAATACATGAGTGAGTTTAATTTTTGGCTAATCACACACTCACTAAAGGTCGAGCAATGGATAAGTAAAAATTTTTGTGTTGTTTAATCTTTTTCTAAACGTATTACTTGATTTTTCAAACATGAGGCATATAGTAAGACATTTGACATAAACTCAATCATTGTTTTTTTTGTTTAGCTTAGTTGAAGGTTTATGGTTTATTTTTTTATTTTGTTTTGTTGTTGGAGGACGAACAAATGTTTAGTTTGGGGGTGTTTGATAAGTGTGTTTTGTGTACTTATTCGGTCCTTAAACTAAGCTTTTAATTCGTTATTTTTGTAATTTTTTACTTAATTCGGTGCATTATTCTTTACATTTCAGTTTTGGACCCGTCTGTGAGAAATTCGAGAAGAATGGATGAAAAAAGGTATAAATTGAAAAATGAAGGACCAAATTGCACATCATTGAAAGTTGAAGGACTAAATTGGAGATTATCAAAAGATGAAGGACCAAATTGCACATCATTGAAAGTTGAAGGACCAAATCGGAGATTATCAAAAGATGAAAGACCAAATTGCACATCATTGAAAGTTGAAGGACTAAATTGGAGAATATTGAAAGATTAAGGACCGAATTGGAGATTATCAAAAGTTGAAGGACCAAATTACAAATTATAAAAAGAGAAAGGATCAAATTGGATGAAAAAGAAAGTTGGAGGACCAAAACCAGCACAATTGGAAATTATAAGCTGGGCGATCGCCCACATTATATCTGGGCGAGCGCCCAGAGTTGTTTTTCAGAAGCAGGGAGCAAAACCCATCGACTGGGCGATCGCCTGGAAATACACTGGGCGATCGCCCAGTGTAAATTTTGTCTGCGAGATTTTTTTTCATTTTTGAATTCTAATCTAGTTAGGTAACTTTTGGTCCACGATTTTTAGGTCGTTTTGGCATCTTTTTGGGGCACCATTAGAGTAGTATATATATGAGTTATTAACTCATAATAGGTTGTTGAGTGTTTGGGAGAAAAACATAGACGAAGGCATTAAACGGAGATCAAGACGGCTTCTTTGAAGAATTGAACGAAGATCAACAACGAACAATTATTCTTTCAAGTCTTCTTCTTTTCCGGGTGATGAATTCAATGTGTTCTTCCCCTTCTTATTCTCTTATTATTAGTATGCTATGCTAGTTTAATTAGCGCTAGAATTACGATGAAACTTGTCGTTTAAATCATTTTATCTTGAGACTTGGTTTTTGACACTTTACTTCAATATAGTTTTGAATAATTAATTTTGTTTTGTTTGCATCTACAATTATATACGTAGTAATTGTATGATTGTTGTGGTGTGTTTTACTATCGAAAGGTCGAAAGCATGCTAGACGCTATTTTAATTATCTTAAAGTCCGATAGGGGATAGAAATATACCGCTATGCTTTAGGTGATCTTTTATTATCCATGGAAATTTAATGCTTTCATTTGTATTCGCATTCGTCATAGAAATATAGTCGAGTCATGCATATGAATATGTTTAACTTTATTCGAGAGAAACTGTTGAACAACCTAGGGATATTGATCTTCATAACTGAATTAATTTGTCAAGACCAAGAATCAAGATAGGAGAAAGAACAACTACAAGTGGATTCGGAATTCTAGTGCTTTTCCTTTTTAAAAGTTAAATTCATCTTTAGTTAGTCGAAATCTTTCATTTATTTGAGAACTAGTTGTTTAATTGTTTTTATTTTACTCTTTCAATTAGTTATAAAATACAAAATCTTTCAAAGTTCTTTAGATTCGGTTAAGGTTAGCGTGATTAAATTGAATTATCTAAATTCTCGTGGGATCAATACTTGGACTCAAAATCCATTTTACTACTTGAGCGATCCGTGCACTTGCAGAATTTTTAACGTCATAAAATCGCTATCACATTACAGTATTGAGATTGCTCATTTTGAACCTCTCTATGGTAGAAAGTGCATAACACCATGCTGGGATGAAGTTGGAGAAAAAAAGTAATAGGTCCCAAATTGGTTCAATTGCTTTAGAGATTATGAAATTGATTAAAGAAAAGTTACGCAGGACAAGAAAAAAGGCTAGCAGACAAGCACAAAAGAGGTCTTGAATTTGAATTTGGGGATAAACATCTTCTGAAATTGTCGCCATGGAAGTGTGTTTTGAGATTTGGCAAGAGGGAAAAATTGAGTATGCGATACATTAGGCCTTATAAAATTATTGAGCGTATTGGTCAATCTTTTTATAAATTACGTTGCCAGTTGAGTTATCCAAGATGCATAACATATTCCATGCTTCATTGTTTCACAAGTGTATTCAAGACCTCTCTCGTGTTTTGAAATCTCAACTAGTTGAATTGAAAGAGAATTTGACTTATGAAGAAGAGCTAGTTGAAATTTTAGACAGAAGGACCAAGTTCAGTAAAACAAGATAGTTCCATTAATTTAGGCCCTTTGAAATAATCATACAATAGAGGATTCTATGTGGGGACTAATGATCAGATGCGTGCCCAATATCCCCATACGTTTCGAGTCAAGCTGATTAAATTTCGTGGATGACATTATTTGAAAGAAGTAAGATTATTACAATCCAACCTATTTAGTCAAAGACAAATTATTATTTTAGTCAAAATCAATAAATTATTGTTCTCAAGTCCAAGTCAACAAATAAAGGGTCAAATAAGGACTTCAAATAAGTTAGTAGAGTTTTGGGGGGTCTATTATTCAATTATTAAAACTCAAGGCTAGAGAATTATATTAACAAGTTTAGGGCTTGGTTGCAATAACTAAACAAATGAATTGGATTTGGGACCCTTTTCAAAAAGAGGGGAAGATAATCATGAAGAAGAAGAAAGAAGAAAAAAAAAATAAAGGAGGAGAAATAAAAGAAAAAGGAATGAGAAGCTCTATTCATGATCAGGCAAGGTGGTTGTGAAAACAACTATTAAAACTTGGTCTCTTCATTTTTTTTGCAATTTCAAGAGGTAAGTAAAGTAATTTTTGTAGAATAGTGATAAATTTTCTAGGTTTTTAACTAATGGCTTATATTTGAAGTTTTGGAAGGAAAATTAGTTAATTTAAGTGTAAGGACTAATTATTCAAGAAACAAAATGAAAAATTGGATTTTAAGGTTTTTTTTTTTTTTCTTTTTGTATGCATGAATATGTAGTGAGTATAAGTGAGTAAATGACCAATTACATAAATTGCAAAAACTAGACAAAAAGCAAGATAAGGAAAAGAAAGGACATCTATGTCGAAATATTTCTAAATATCTTATAGTGAATGACAAGTCAAAGTCAGCATTAATGGCGGGTCTGACGCCTAGCTAGCATCCATCATCATTGCACGTCACGTTTCATATCAATTAGGGTGATTCGAGATTAGCCGTGTCACTAACAATCGTAAATGGCTGAGAGCTTCATTCCCTATAGGGCATCCACACTCTCTTCCACCTGCCCGTAGGAATAGGATGTCAAATGATAGATTTTCATATGGTAAATTGAGAGAGGTTCGAGTTGAGGGATGGGACATGGTCTTATCCCCGTATGTTTCTATCAATAAAACAAGAAATTGGGTGTTGGCAAAGAAGGGCTAGTAAATAGAGAGCAAGTATAGGGACATAGTGAGCTAGACATAATTGCAAAGGATAGAAGAGAAGGTCGCTTGGTGTATATATGAACGTATGGGGCTCGATTGGACACTGGCAATAGGTATCATGAGAGAAAAAAGTGCTATGAGTATGGGTGGTTAATGTACGGTCACAAAACTTAATTTAGACCAAGTTTAGAGACTGGAACCGTAGCTAGAACAGATGGAAGAAGACATGACATTGGCATCTTTCTTAGCTAAGAAGAGGAGTCCAATTAGAGGTTGTCATAAGAAGCGTTGGTGGAAGCTTAAACAATGTGACTGAAGGCAGCGAAATAGTACGGTGAGTGGATAATTGGGGTTTTCATTGCCTTGGGAAGGGGTAGGATTTTTAAACAAAAGAGCACTTATTTTAGATGAGAGAGATGGAGAGACGGTTGAGGACTAGGGAGAGTAGTGGTGGGGGAGGAAGATGATAAGGTGTTATATTTTAAAAACAGAATTCCTATATTTGACTTGCTAGATTGGGAGGAGAACAAAATGGATAGGGCGGGACTATATGTGGTGGATGAAGACAACAACATTGATTTAACTGAACACCCTGCTATGCAAAGTCGTCGGGAGCAATGGGTATCTTGTGTTGGAACATATAAGGAGTGGTGAACCCTTGCACGAGATGGACACTACACGAGGTGGTTCATAATATATCCCCTAGTATAGTTTTCCTTTTTGAAAGTAGTCTATGGCCTTTTGCTCAGATGCTATTCCGTGTACTGTTAGCCTACGTACTGTACAACGGAGGTTGGACTCCAAACTGAATTTTTTTCGCGTTCCCAGCAATCCAAACCCTTGACCTTCCCATAAGAAGAACTTATGGAGAATGCTCGTACTAATTGGGAAAGTTTGTAACGACCACGAACTTTTTCTTACAAATCTCTCGTCTAGAGGCTATTTCATGCAAAATTAGCTTACATATTGTCAAAGGAGGTTGGCCCCAAACTGGATTTCTTTCGCGTCCCCAACGATTCGAACCCTTGACCTCCCACTGAAGAGGAACTTATGGTGAATACTGGTACCAATTGGACGTGCACATGATGCATGATAATAATATGCATTTCTTTTTTAAAAAAGGCATTTTAGAATTTTTATCCCTTTTTCCTTTATTCTTTTTTTAAAACATTTAATATTGTGAACTCACTTTCGTGTATTGCCTAGCTAATTAGAATGTTGTGGGCCATTATTATTTGGATCCCGTTAAATCTACATGTAGTACCGCAAAGCGGTTAACATTAAACATTCGACATTATATTCGTCGGGTGCACCGGTCCCCCACTCTCCATTTCCCACTCACATCTTTCATGGCATAGGCTTACACCATTTCTTTTATAAAATTGGGATACCTTTCTTTCTTGAGTAACGTATACTTTACAACATTATCATTTAAGACTCTACTTTATCCATGCTTTTGGATACATTAACATGAATATACGAGCAAGAATATGTCGCGTGAAACATCAATGACATATAAAATTATGTCAAAGTATCATGTGCACATAATAGCTATTCATGTAACACAGTTAGACATTTGACATAACACTCTACAAATGAATATTATGAGAGGTTTACTTACCTGAATACGTAGCAATTTACTCTGGGAATAGGAGGTGGAGTTGTCCTTGGTCACCTTGAAATTAACGTGCCAAAAGTCCTAAGTTATTACCATTGATTAAAAGAATGTTCTACGTATTATTCATTTTTTTTGTTATATTAGCTTGACTATATAATATCCCATCACGATTATCACTTTAGTATTATAAATTGATGGACATAAAACTTATAACAATGTCCATAAAATGGGTGATGACCCCGAAAAATAATAGCCAAGGGAACATCTGACTTTGGCATGTTTGGCTAATCATAAAGGTTTACTAGTAAGCAAACATTTAAAATGTTTAATAATGAAAGCATTACATTTATGCCAGAGAATTCTTATGACCTATTTAACATAAGCTACATTTTATCTAAATAATATTATTGACAAATAAAATATAAATACTTACACATATTAATAATACTATTTTAAACTAAAAGTTTATATAAATCTATTTAAAGAGTGCGAAATTCAAAATTTATAATCAAAAGTAGCTAAATTTCTCTATGTATATAAGTACAAATATAAGTTAGAAATGATTTAATAATTATATAAAATTTTTATTTATTTAATTATTCACTTATCTATGAGAGGATAAAATAACACAAAGAAATTACTCATAAGACAAAATAGATACACGAAAAGGACCAATTATACAAGGCCATAAATTAACAAAACGAGTTTAGTAGAACTTGCACTATGTTCGAAACACTAAAGATGTGATGTGTAGTGCCCAAATTCAGCATATGAGTGATGAAGTTTTAAATGAATAAATGGACAATATCATGGGAATGGATACATACGTATATATGTGTATGTGTGTGTATGTATATATATATATATATATATATATATACACACACACAAGCACTGATCTAGTGCACCTGGTGGGCAAATTTTAGTTTGCCCACATCCTAGTTGGAATTGCCACATAAGCCAACTTATCCTACTCAACTATTATTACTTTAATTTGTAAATATATCTCTCTCTACCACCATTCCCAGTCTCCCATGACTCCAATCTTTCTGCCAAAATGCCCTAACCTCTCTCTCACATCCTTCTCTGCTCGACGGAAGCCAACCCCCACACCAGTCGCAAACTCACTATGATGGACCATTACCGGAAGAAAGACCCAAACTGGACCTTTAGCTCATGCCCTAACTGTTGGAGACCGGGATTTAGACATCACAAAAATTAATTTTCTGTGATGATCAAACATCCCTCCACAAGATATGATTTATTTCGTGCATTCAACTGGATTAAATAAAACTGTAAGAACACGTAGGTTTGAAGAAATTACCCTTGTAGCGTGTTGTTCTTTAAACTTCCAAAGCTCCAAACCCTCAAGCCTTCTCCAGTGTTTTCCAAGAGAAGCTATGCCGATGTGTGGTCACCTCTTTGATTCTAGGTTATACTAGGGTTAGGGTTTTCTTTGTCAAGAGAAAACACACACTTCATACTTTAGTGTATGTCCCGCCTCTAGGTTTAGGTTGTTTAGAAAAACAGTCTTATGAGACTATTTATAATCTACTTACACTCCAAAACCCTACCAACCCTAGTACCATAACCCAGGCCCATTTTTGCACAGCCCAAAATAGGTAATAAGCCTATTTAGCTATATATATTGGAGCCACTGAAGGGACTTGATCGGACCCAATTAAAATAAGCTCTAATAAATAATTTTTGACTTGGTCAACTCTTAATCAGTCAAAACAATTTATTAATCAAGTTCTATTCCACTAAAAGAAAAGACTGCACTCTTAGTCTAATTGAAATTACTGAAACAACAATCAATAATTATATCCTCCGAGTTATCGATCCTACATGTTACCCCCGTCAATCAACTCGAATATTCGAAATAAGTAAAATGACCAAAATACCCTTATTCGAATATTCATAGATTCTCAACTCTCATCTTCTATCTAACAGTTTGATGTGATCACATCATATCATTGAATTCAACAATAAATATTGAACTACTGAGCTCAGATTAAACTGTACACTAGAAGAACTAGTGAGATCTTGATCATATCTTAAAGGTGACGGATTTCATATTACGAATATATGTTCCTCGTTAGTTCACTCTAATTCTCAAAGTGTCGAGATATTGATAAGCAATTTGATCTCACTCATTGACACCTCAAAGAACTTCAAACTAGTAACCGAAGATCATTATCCGCTCAAGATTAAGGTCCCATGTTCGATAGTCAAGTGAAATTAAATTTGTCTGGTCAATGTTACAAATTAATTTCACGTGGTCTCGTTCAATACATTCTAAATATATTCTCAATTTTTTTATTACCAAAGTCAAAGATAGACTTTAATAAAATCGAGATGATCTTATCAAAATAAATTATCCATATTTATTTACTGATTGCGAACGATAATTATAAATCGAATTACAGATTGAATCTTTCTGTGTTTAACAACTTCAACACTCAATTTGTAATATCAAATCAACCTATGGATAAAAGTAAACTCAAAATAATATAATAAATATATCAATCAATTTATTAATTTTATTTCAAAATGTCACGAGTACAAATAATTTATTCGACGGGCAAACATAACCTAACACTAACCCCCTCCATCCCATCCTCTTCTACCCGAAGCAAGGCCCATCCACACATCGCACATACCCACCCACGTCGGACCATTACCAGATTAAAAACCTACGTCAGACACCTCGCATTGGAAATTTAGCTCATCGGTAAGTGCTTACATCCTATTCAATTAATTTTCACCTAGTATGGATATGTGCTCACGTTTTCTTAGCTAAATCTTCAATTAAAATCCAAATTGTTCAATTGGAAATGGTAAATATCATGAGGAAGATGATTTGAAACCAGGGGTTAAAGAAGTTTTTGGAACTAAATGCTCCCTTGCTGCTGAATCGAAATGCACACGGGGACTGGGAGTTTTACACTATGTTTTTAAATTGGGGATAAGGGTATTCGTGTAGTTTAATCCAAAATGAAATAAGGTTTTAAATTATTCTTGATTTTCGGATGTAAGACGAAATAATACTTTAAATTATTCTTGATTGCAGAGTAGTGACATGAAATCAGATTGAATAGCCCTTTCTTATTTGAAATGGCAACTTCTTGTGCAACACTTATTACAAGAATTCAGTGGCAATCAAAGGCTTCTTTGGAGATAACAAGCTTAATGCAATGGATTCATTTGTCAAATTAAGTCTTTTGTATTTTTTTTCCTCGGAATGTAGTAGGAAATCTAGAGAACTCGTAATGTCTGAATTTAGTGCCCTTTTTTTCTGGTTGGTAATTCGAAAGTTGGTAATTGTTCTATTCAAGTTTTATGTTCTTTGCTTATAGTTAGATTATTGTTAATTTGATGCCCAAGATTCTCGATAGTGGTGTAAGTAATCTCTATTATACAATTGTGTGTGTTTAGCAGCCAACAAATTGGCACCTCAGTGTAAGTAACCTCCTTTGTAAACACTTGTTGCCGCCCTTGATTCACTGCCTTAGACACATGGTTTGTAATTTGTCAAGGAAATAAATTTTAGCGACGGAAAATGAATACTCCAAACCAAGTTAACAAGAACATAAAAAAGCTAGAAACAATGTCATCACCCCATTGATTTAAACACAATTAAACACCTTTGGAAAAACTAAACGATAAACTCCTAAAAAGTTCAACGCATACGTAATTGCTGTCCCCAGATTTATACAATATACTTCAACACAATAATCACTAGTCTAACCACAAATGCCAAAATTAAAACATCACAACAGATAAAGATTAAGTGAACCTATTTTTTCATCCACCTTACTTATTTTCTCAATTAACCTCATCACATTAAAATTCAAATCACTCAAAGCTCTCAGCTCCATTTCACTTCCTTCAGAGTGGCATCCCAATCTTCGTTCAATCTCATCGGCCCAAACAAATCCCTTGTACATGGCACCATCGTGCATTGCATTACGGATATAACAAATCCATTGCATTACACTTGTTATCTCCAAAGAAGCATTTGATTGCCACTAGATTCTTGAAATGAGTATTACACAAGAACGTGCCATTTCAAATAAGAAAGGGCCATTCAATCTGAATATTTCACAACTCTGCAATCAAGAATAATTTAAAATCTTATTTCATCTTATATCCGACAATCAAGAATAATTTAAAACCTTATTTCATTTTGGATTAAGCTACACGAATACCCTTTCCCCAATTTAATAACATAGTGTAAAACCCCCAGTCCTCGTGTGCATTTCCGTCCAGCAGCAATAGAGCATTTAGTTCCAAAAATTTCTTTCATCCCTGGTTTCAAATCATCTCCCTCATGATATTTACCATTTCGCATTGAACAATTTGGATTTTAATTGAAGATTTAGCTAAGAAAACGTGAGCACATACCCATAGTAGGTGAAAATTAATTGATTAGGATGTAAGCACTTACTGATGAGATAAATTTTCGGTAAGGAGTGTCTGACGTGGGGTCTTTCATCTTGGTAATGGTTCATTGTGGATGGGTATGCGCGATGTGTGGATGGGCCTTGCTTCGGGAAGAAGAGGAGGAGATGGAAAGGGTTAGGGCATGAGCTAAAGGTCCAGCGTGGGTCTTTCTTCTGGTAATGGTCCAGCATAGGTGGGTTTGCGACCGGTGTGGGGGTTGGCTTCCGTCTAGCATAGGATGATGTGATAGAGAGGTTAGGGCATTTTGGCTTAGAGATTGGTGTCGTGGGAGACAAGGAGAGAGGGTAGAGAGAGATATTTTTACAAATTAAAGTAATGATGTGGCTAGCTGAGTAGGATAAGTTGGCTTATGTGGCAATTCCAACTAGGATGTGGGCAAACTAAAATTTGCCCACCAGAGAAAGTAGATCAGTGCTCATATATGTATGAGATAATGTATGGTTATGTATGAGATGAAGCCAACCACTATTTTTATGATTCACAGATAATGTATTGGGCTCATGATGACATGAAATTCATTTTCAATCCAACCAATGATGGAAAAATAATAGAAAAATCATAATACCTTGTGACAAAGTGCAAGACCCAAAATTGAGAGAGTGAAATAGAGGTTGAAAGTTTTAGAGATAGGGTGAAAGCCTGACATTTCTTTCTTTTTTATAAACTGGTAAATATATTGACTTCTAATCTAATGACTTATTTGGGTACAAATTGTGCTAATTAAGTAATAAGGTCTTTATTTGCCTATATTTACCTACTTAATTCTTAAATTGGTTCTATTAACTAAATAGATTCTCATTACATTGACCAATTATAAATAACATTAATTTACACATATATTTTCCAACTCGACAACTACGTTCAATCTAAAGAAAGCTTAGTCCTAAGCACACAATAAATAAGGATATTATATAATTCAATCTAACATTAACGAGATTAAAAGAATATTATAACTAAACTAAGAGGCACGTTGATCGTGTAGGGCGTTCACGTTACATTCCATTACAAAAACATAGTTAATCACAAAACGTAAATTCATTACTTAAGAATTAAATGTCATATTAGGAAAAGCATCCTCATAACATATAATAATCGTTTACTGGACATGCATTGTTACAATTCCTTACTCCCTATAAATAAATATCGTCCTTGAAATTAAAACTTACCAAATAGACGAGGGTATTTCACGTGTTTCTCATCTTCACATTCCCATGTCTCCCCTTCCACAACATGGTTATTTCAAAGTACTTTGACTAGCGTTATCATATTTTCTTTTAAGTTATTTGTCTACTCTCTCTAAGATGTTTACTGGCATCTTTTCATATGTAAAATCCTTGCGGAAATCCAAAGACTCATAGCTTAGGACATGAAAAGTGTGTGAAATATATTTTCTCAGCATAGAAACATGAAATACATTGTGGACTACTGACAATGCTGGTAGTAATACAATCCAATAAGCCAACTCACCTACTCTTTCCAAAATTTCAAAAGGTCCCACAAAACGAGGAGTTAGCTTTCCTTTAATCTCAAATCTCGTTACACCTTTCATAGGCGCCATCCGAAAAAAGACCATGTCACCAACAATAAATTCTAAAGTCTTTCTCATTGTCAACATATCTTTCCTATCTACTTTAATCAATCATTTTCCGTTGTTAAATCTTCTGAACAACCTCAGTTTTTTTTTTGTTTTTTTTGGGACAATCTCTGGGCCCAACAATTTTCTTTCTCCAACCTCGTGCCAGTGGACAGGTGATCGACGTTTTCTTCTATACAATACCTTATAAGGTGCCATACCAATGATAAATTGAAAGTTATTATTGTAGGCAAACTCAATTAATGGAAGATACTCATTTGAATAGAGTTCGTGCTAATTGGTCAAGTAGGTCACTGGTGATAGTCGGCATCCCGCACCCATACTGAGAAGGAATAAAATAATCTCTCATTGGGCCAGTTCAAAGTTGAGCTAATGGAAAAATATTTTTCACAGGCTCTACAAGATTATAAGGAGTTAAAGTTTCTGCATTTAGTTTAGGGAGATATGGAAATTACTAAGTATGAGCAAAAATTTGAAGAACTGTCACGCTATGTTCCGTATTTGGTCCACGCTAAACTAATGAAGGCAAGATGATATGAAAGAGGGTTGCGTCCATAGATCATACATATTGTTAATTCACAAGAGCTTTATACTTTCAGAGCAGTGGTCAAGAAGGCCAGACCATGTCCTTCTTGAGTTTAAATGTCAAAGTTCAAGGTCAATAGAATGACTCGGGAAAGAGAAATTGGCAGGATCAGAATGGAAAGTAGATTTTAGGCCAGTTCAAAAGACAGAATCAGGGTTCCACATGGGGACAGTCAATCAATCTCAATCCTTAGTGCCCTAAGTGGAAGAAAAATCATATTAGTGATTGCCACTTTGGTAGGAATGTCTGCTATCGATGTGGCAAGCCAGGCCACTATTGTCACAAAGTCGGGCAAAGCCGACAAAGGTTAATGATTAGGTGGAAAATCTAGAGTGTTCGACATGACTCATAAGGAGGTTATCCAGAATCCGAATGTTATTACGGGTATGTTATCTATCTTTAGCATACATTTTTACGTTCTTATTGATTCTGACATGATGTATTCATTTATATGTGATGCATGCCTAGCTAAAGTTAATGTTTCATGTCAGAAAAGATAGTGAGCTAAAGGTTAGTATTCGATAAGAATGAACTATAAATACGGATAAATTAACTAGGGTAGTTTAGAAAGATTTTGATGGGTTAGTTTTGTCAACAGACATGCATGTTATAATTATGAGATATTTTGATATCATCTGGGGATTGGATTGGTTGGGTAGTAATCGCGCAACAATTGTGTATTTTGAGAAGGAGGTAATCTTTTGAAGACTCGAAGAAAATGAGTTCAAATTTTGTGGGTCGAAGATTAAAGCAATTATCTGCCTCATCTCAGCTCTACATGCAAATAAGTTTCTAAAAAAGCGAGATTGTCAGGGGTTTGTTGTCAATCTCACTAGCACCTCATCTGAGGAATTATCAGTAGACAATGTGCTAGTAGTTCAAGAATACACTGACGGGTTTCCACATGACCTATTAGGTATCCCACCTGACGGGATACTTGGAGCTGTACCCATGTCTAAGGCTCCGTATCAGATGGCACCGAAAGATTTTCAAGAGTTAAGAATAGAATTGGATGAGCTACTGGATAAAGGATTTATCAGACTGAGTGTTTTCCAGTGGGAAGCTCCAGATCTCTTCGTGAAGAAAAAGTATGGATCAATAAGAATGTGTATCGACTATCATGAGCTGAATAAATTGATGATCAAGAATAAGTATCCCCTTCCAAGATTTGAGGATTTCTTTGATCAATTGAAGGGTGCTTCAGTGTTTTCAATGATCAACTTGAGATCGGACTATCATCAACTGAAGATTAGGCCATCGAATATACCAAAGTCAGCATTCCGAACTTGCGATGGGCATTTTATATTTACAGTAATGCCTTTTGGGCTAACGAATGCTCCAAAGGTATTTATGGATTTAAAGAACCGAGTCTTTCATCAATATTTAGATCGGTTCATCATTGTACTAATCGATGACATCCTGATTTATTCCAAAAATCCCAAGCAACATCAAGAGTACCTGAGGATAGTATTGGAGACCTTGTAGAGGGAAAAGTTGTATGCAAAATTCAAAAAATGTGAATTTTGGCTAGATAGTATAGGATTCATTGGTCATGTTGGGACGGCTAAGAGAAGTGAAATAGATTCATCAAAAGTTGAGGCTAATTCAAATTGGCCAGTATCGTCGAATGTTGGAAAAGTGAGAAGCTTTCTAGGATTAGCCAACTATTATTGACGTTTCATAGAAGGATTTTCCAAGTCGTATGACGTAGTTGACTCGAAAGGGTGTTAAGTATGTTTAGTTTGGTCTGAAAAGTGTGAACGGTGTTTTCAAGAGTTAAATGACAAATTAGTGTCTGCACCAGTACTAGCTTTACCTGAAGGTTCAGAAGGCTACGTAATTCATAGTGATGTATCAAAGCTCAGTTTGGGCTGTGTGTTGATGCAACATGGAAAGGTAATAGCTTATGTTGCAAGACAGTTGAAGCAGTACAAGAAGAATTATCCGACAAATGATCTTGAACTTGCGGTGGTAGTTCACACTTTGAAAATTTAGCACCATTACCTTTTGTGGAAGCAAGTGTGAGATTTATACCGACCATAAGGGTCTCAAGTACTTTTTCATCCAATAGGAGTTGAATATGAGAAAACAACGGTGGTTGAAAATAGTAAAGGACTACGACTACACTATCTTGTACCATCTGGATAAGGTAAATGTAGTCACAGATGCTCTAAGCAGAAATAATATGGGTTAGTTGTCTGCACTACAATTGACATGAGATAATCTAATCAAGGATTTTGAGAATATGAAAATTGAAGTTTTAGCACCGTCGGTGTGGACATCGGCATTGATTGCAAGTCCGATAGTAAAGTCAATACTCAGAGATAAAATTGTGGTGGCTCAGAAGGATTATCCTTTCTTGGAAAAGATCAAGGCTGAAGTAGGAACCTAAAAGATGAAAGAGTTTAAAATAGCTGAGGACAAAACTTTGATTTTCAAATGTCGTTTATGTGTGCTCAAGAATTAAGGTCTGAGAAATGATATTTTATCTGAGGCTCGTTTCACTCCTTAATCCGCACATCTAGGAGGAACCAAAATATATAAAGATTTACGTAATACTTTTTGGTGGAGAAACATAAAAGGAATTGTAGCTCGATCTGTATTAAAATATTTGGTGTGTCAACAAGTGAAGGCAAAACAGTTATAATGCAGTGAGTATTATTATTTGGAACCCATTAAATCTACTGATATTACTGCAAAGTGGTAAATATTGAACATTCAACATTATCAATCGTCGAGCGTGCCTGTTCCCACGCCCCATTTCGCGCTCACACCTTTCATGGCTTAGGCGCGTACACCGTTTTTCTTATAAAAATGGGATACATTTCTTTCTTGAGTAACTTATACTTAATAACATTATCATTTAAGACTCTACTTTTTGCATGCTTGTGGACGTATTAACATGAATTGAAAATCAAGAATATGTCGCGTGAAACATTAATGACATATAAAATGATATCAAATTATCATGTTCACATAATATATATTCATGTAACATATTTAGATATTTAACATTACACACTACAAATGAATGTTATGAGAGGTTTACTTACCTAAATATGTATCAATTTACTTTAGGAATGGCAGATGGAGTTGTCATTGGTCACCCATGAAGTCAACGTACCAAAAGTCATAATTCATTACTATTGATTAAAAAAAAGTTCTACATATCATTCATTTTTATTGTTATATTAGTTCAACTGTATAATATCTCATTGTGAGTACCACTTTAGCATAAAACATATAACAATGTGCCTTAAAATGGGAAATGACCTCGGAAAATAATAGCCAAGTGATCATCTAACTTTGGCATGTTTGGCCAATCATTAAAGTTTATTGGCAAACATTTAAATTTTTAATAATGACAAGCATTACATTTATGCTAGAAAATTCTTATGACCTATTTAACATAAGCTATATTTTATCTAAAAAATATTATTGGAAAAAAAAATATAAGTACTTACACATATTAACAATGCTATTTTAAACTAAAAGTTTATATAAATATATTAAAAGAGTGCTAGTCTAAACTTTTATAACAAAAAGTAGTTAAATTTCACTATATATAAGTACACATATAAGTTAGAGATGATTAAATAATTATAAAAAAAAAAATTATTTAATTATTTACTTATGCGTGAGGAGATAAAATACCACGTAACAATTACTCATAAGACAAAATAAATACACCAAAGGGACCAATGTAACAAGGCCAGAAATTAACCATATGAAGTTGGTAGAACTTGCACTATTTGCGAAACACCACCAAATATGTGATGTGCAGTGTTCAACATGTGAGTGATGGGGTTTTAAATGAACAAATGGTCAGTATCATGGGAATGGACACACACACACACACACACATATATATATATATATATATATATATATAAATTCTGCTATTTTTATGTTTAAGAGAGGATGTATTGGGCTCATGATTACACGAAATTTAAATTCAATCTAACCAAATGATGGCAAAATAACAGAAAAATCATAATACCTTGTGACGAAGTGCAGGACCCAAAATCGAGAAAGTGAAATAGAGGTTTAGAGTTTCATAGATGGGGTGAAAGCCTAACTTTTCTTTCTTTTTTATAAATAGGTAAATATATTGACTTCTAATCTTATGGCGTTTATTTAGGTATAAATTGTTCTAATTAAGTAATGAAGTCCTTATTTACCTATGTTAACCTACTTAATTCTTAAATTGATTCTACTAACTTACTAGATTCCCTTAACGTTTACCAATTAAAAATAATATTAATTTACATAGATAAATACTTAATAAGAATAGAAAGTTTTCCAACTCGATGACTACGTTCAATCTAAAGATAGCCTAGTACTAAGCCCACAATAAAATAAGGATATTATATAATTTAATCTAACATTAATAAGGTTATAAGCATGTTATAATTAAACTAAGATGCACATTAATCGTCTAGGCTTCCACTGTACATTCCATTACAAAAACATAGTTAGTCACAAAATGTAAATTCATTAATTAAGAATTAAATGTCATAATAGGACAAGCATCCTCATAACATATAATAATCACGTACTGGACACGCATCGTTACACCTTCTGTCCTATAAACATAGGTTTACTTTATTTATTCATATGTCCCAAATTATATGATATTTTTCTTGTTGATAGCATAGTTAATTTCTTAATTTTCTAATATGTCCATATTTAATGTACATTGTTATCAACAAATATGAACTACTATTATATTAATTGTATAGATATATTAAGAAAAATATAAGTAAAATTTATTAGTCCAATTATAATAACTAAATTTTCTTAATATGTGTGAATATGAAAGTAAGCTTATCTTTATAAGATGGATGAAGTATAATTTTTATGTTGGTAAAAGTTACAAATAAGTTAGAAGGAAAAGTTTTATATTACCTACACAACCAACTATTAAAAAATTGTTACAACGGTTAACTTCAGACCCAACATCCACTAAACCAAGAAACATAAAAAACAGTAACACTATATATGTATGTACATTGTGATGACTGGCAGTCTGGTCTTATGCAAGTACCTACTTTTGCCTTTCAGGCTCTACAAACATAGACCACCCCCTAATGCACTATAATAACCAACAAATGGCAAAGATTGTAATTTACAATAGGTAACCACCGAGGAAAATTCAAGAATCTCTCATACGCACACTTCTTCTCTAATTTACGCAAAGTATCCCTCGGATTAGGAACTAAATATCACATATTTGCAGTAGCAATACTCTCTTCACACATTTTTGGAGAACCAAAAGTTCACCCATAAAAGAAGAAGATCAAAAGAACACGAAGAATAGAGAAGCAATACCCAAGAGCTAGGCACCAACACATTATACACAATAAACGTAATCAAAAGATGAGCCTTTAAATACCTGGAATCAACGTCCTGGATCAAGCGTAGCAAGCTAACAATTGATATCAATGACATCCATGTTATATAATTGCACATTTGACATTATAGGTAAATGCGCATTTTCACATGGGTTAGAAATAAGTGGGCACAACAACAGGGGCCAGCAGTGGATTGGGCCAACATTGGATTGGGTTTTAACATTATTTAGGCTCAACACACTTATAATCTTTGCCTTGAGCCAAATATACAATTTCATAGTGCAAAAGAAGACAACTCTGGTTTGATCATTGCCTCTGGTACTTGAATAAACAAGTATAAAAAACATAGGACTTAAAGTACTTAAGTAAAGATACACTACAATATTTAAACAATTTTCTTAAGACACTAATTATGTAATGACTACGAAATTTTCGATACAAGCTTTCAACCAGAGGCTATTCCGTGCACCGTTAGCATACGTGCTGTCTATTGGAGAGTTTCACCTCAAACTGGATTCATTTCGCGTCCCAGCGATTCGAACCATTTACCTCTTCCTTAAGAGGAGCTTATGATGAATGCTGGCACAAATTGGACAACTTGCTCAATTAGTACCAGTATTCAACTAAACGTTCTTCTTAAGAGAGAATGTCAAGTGTTCGAATCGCTTGAGAGACAAAAGAAATTCAGTTTGGGGCGAAACTCCCATAAGATAGCATGTATGCAAACATGCACGAAATAGCCTCTGAGCGAGGGACTTGTATGTAAATGTCCGTGGTCATTACAAAAAAATACGCATTTCTTTGTAAAGACCACACACTTTTCCCAACAAGCCTGTAGCTCAAGGACTATTTTGTGCACTGTAAGCTTACGTATTGTACACTAGGAGTTGTGCCCCAAACTAGATTTCTTTCGCGTCTCCAACGATTCAAACCCTTAACCTTCCCCTTAAGAGAAACTTATGGTGAATGTTGGTACCAATTAGGGTATCAATTGAGCAAGTTGCCCAATTGGTACCAACATTTACCATAAGGTCCTCTTAAGGGGGGAAGTCAATGGTTTGAATAATTGAAGACACGATAAAAATCTAGTTTGGGGCAAAAATCCCAAGTGAACAATATATATATATATATATATATATATATATATATATATCGACACACACTAACGGTGCACGAAATAGCACTTGAGCGAAATTCTTGTGGGAAAAAGTCAGTGGTCATTACAAAAAAATACGAGATTTTTTTAACAGCCACAAACTTTTCGTTAAGGGGTTATTCCATATACCGTTAGCTTACATACTGTCCACTATAAGTTGGGCCCCAAACTGAATTTCTTTCGTGTCCCCAGCTATTCGAACTATTGACCTCCTCCGTAAGAAAAACTTATTGTGAATGTTGGTTCCAATTGAACAAGTCCTTTATGCCAAAGATTAGTACAATCACCCCTTAACAGAGTTTTCCATAGCATAATGTGTAGGCATTTTCCCTGTTTTCGTGAAGTACATGTCATTTCTCTTATAACATTTGATTACAACGAGTTCTTCTTTAGTAATTTTAATGAAACCATGTCCAAACTTGCCATCAAAGTTAGAAGTGATAATTTTCTACGTACTTAATTTTTTATTAAAATTCCACAATTACTTTTAAATATTTTAAACTCCAAAAATAACAAATGTAACACACATTTTTTAAAAAAAATATAACAAATATAACAAATGTTACAACAAGTGTTACAAAATAATTATCATGTCATGAAAATAATATATCAAGGATAATAATTTTCATTAGTTCGATATTGTTTTATTCATTATCATATTTGGAAACAAATTTCCCACAAATATTTTTACGAGCCCGTGTTTGGCTAAACATAAATTATAATTTAATTTAGTCAAATTGGTCAAATATAATTTATAAGTTCATTTTATAAGTAAAGGAAAATTGGCGCAAATGGTCTCTAACCTTCCTCTTAATGAGGAAATGGTCCCCCAACGTTTATTTTTTAGCACAGAAATACTTAATCTATGTATTTTGATACACAATTGGTCCTTATTTGATGAAGAATAGCAATATACATTAATTTTAGTAAGGAAAAACTGAAATTGGGTTGTTAACCTTTGCAAAAAGTACAAATAGTTCTCGTACATTTATTTTTTCTAAAAAATTAAAGAGTTAATTACACTCACAGTACCTATTCTTTCAACTTTTGAATAATACCACCATCATTCAATTTTATTTGCATATATAGTTTCTATCCTTTCATTTTACTTGTACAGATGGTCTCCAAGTAATTTTTTGGACAATTTTTCGCATGACTTAAAAAAATAAAAATAACAAAAAAAAAAACAATGAAAAAATTACAATTTGGACTCTAACCTTTTTAAAATTACAAATAAACCCTAAACCTTTTTATTTTTATTTTTTTACATATTTTCACTTAAAATAATAAAAATTTTGTTATCAAGTCCCAAAACTTCTTATTATGTTCACCGACAGGACATTTGGAGTATGTATAGATTTTGTGCAGTGATTCGTTAATTGACATAAAAATTATACTCGTAAATTTGACCAATTTGACAAAATAGTTTCTTACATTCTATTATTCAAAATAATTTAAAAAGAAAAAAAATAATATTTTCTACCTCATCCCATTCCATCCCATCCTATCCTAAATATGTGGTGATATTGAATGCTGATCCATGATATGTTATCCATTGTGGTACTCTTATACCAATGGCTGTTAATTTCGAGCCGTCTTCCACAACTGGAATCACGCTGGCTCCATCGGACATGCTCTAAATAGTGCTCAATACGTGCCAGTCTGACTCGATGCATGACTGTGACTAAGTGTGGCCACACTTCCTTATGGTACAGTACATTCTCCACATTGGCTCGTTGAACAGCCTTAACGGTGCCCCGTGGCCGCCACTAGACGGCTACAACAACTTTTTGCAATCAAGGGCAATCCGTACGTAAGCTAATGACATCTCATTCACTAGCATTTATGTTGACACATCAAATTCGATTATTAATACAGGTACTCAATTTGTATCAACTTGAACAGCAAAGCTCACGTACCTTCTCTGATAGCCGAAGAGTGTTCCGGTGACTTTGCGGTCGAGAGAAGGCGTTATACTTAGTTGGGTTGGAATTGCTAGCCATTTGCAAATGAGAAGATGATTTTTTTTCTTTTTTTAATTAATTTGAATAATAAAATGTAATAAATTATTTTGTCCTTATTAAATTGGTCAAATTTAGGTCACACATATAATTCTTTTGTCAATTAATGAATCACTGCACCAAATCTTTTCAAACTTCAAATGTCTTTCGGTGAACATAATTAGAAGTTTTGAACTTGATGACACATTTTTATTATTTTAAGTGAAAATATGTAAGAAAAAAAAGATTTATGATTTATTTATACTTTTGAAAATATTAGGGTCCCAATTGTAATTTTTTTTCATTATATTTTCTTTTTTCTATTATTTTAATTTATTGAAGTCGGTGGCAAAATTGTCCAAAAACCACTTGGGACAATCTGTGCGAGTAAAACGAAAGGATGGGGATGATATCTATAAATAAAATTGAATGGGAATGATATTGTTACAAAGTTGAAAGAATAGGGACTTTGAATGTAATTTACCCAAAATTAAAGAAAACTAACGATATTTTTTAATTAGTACTTTATTTACCAAATTGATAATATATTAAATTATTTTATATATTTTCCAAACATTATAAAATAACTAAATTTTTAGCTCATAATTATTAACAAACATGTTATATAAAATTATTATTTTATTATTAAATAATTACATTATTTAAAATATAAACATTTATTTTATCGTTACATTATAAACAAAAAATAACTTGATATGTAAATATTTTTATTTAATTGAGCTATTTGTTTATTAATTATCGTTCAAAAATAAAGAACACATAATGTGTAAATTTACTATTATTATTATTATTTTATGTTAAATAAATATAATAAGATTGGTTACACTGTTATAAAATTATATATGATATTTTGTTATTTCTTTAACTTAATTTTTATTCAATTTTTTCACATCGCATATCAATTACATAAACTTAAAGAACAATTGTTGACGTTGGAAAATGGTAAGTACTGATTCCAAGCCAACTTAGAGTTAAGTATTTAGGTCGACTATGACCGTAATAAGTAATAGATACGAGAATATATAGTGGAAGACCTGTTTGTATAATCTTTCTATGGGTGCATTTATGTTAGCAATTCATCTCCGCTTTGTAGGATATTTATATCTCCTATTTATAGGAAGACATGTAATGATTATATGCATTTAATGTCAAGCTCAGCATTAAATGCCTACAAAAGATCCTCTTTTTGGGTATTTATTATGAAGAGACATTTACATTAATTGTGGCAGCTAGTCTAACGTCTGACACATGAGACGACATGCCATACTGATGACGCAAGCTTGACTGCAAAGGGTTGAGTCCAACTTGAACCTTTGGGGACGAGGTCTGACCAGACATTGACTAGTATCTAGGTTGAGATCAAGACTAGAGAATAGGTCGACCTAGAATGCTGTCCAATTGGGATTAGGTCGGCCTTAAGTGGATTGGCCAATGGAGAATTATTTAGCTAATGTGACAAATCGGATCGGATACCAACAATTGTCTCCCAAGACTTGGCTTGGAATTAGTCAAATGTGGTCTTCAGTTCGTACCACAACTTCTATCCATACTGATCTTAACTCTGATTGGTGGATGTTGCCTTTCTGGTAGTTTATCCTGTTTGTTGACAAATAGTACAAACTCAATAGTGATGTCACATTTTGCGTGGCTTGAGGACATGCTTTTAATGGTGAACCATCATTGCACTGACATCTCGTTATTATGGTATTGATTGAGATGACTTTTCATATTAACCTTCTATAAATAGAGAGAACTATAGTTCATTTAGGACTCTTGCCTTTACAAATTCTAATTCCCAGTTGCTTTGTCTGAGCTGAGGGTCATAGCAATTAAGGTCATCCAAGCTGAGGGTTAGAACGGTCAGTATCCACTCATTCTCCTTTTACATTGTTCCTTTTCTATCTTCTTCTTTTGGTTAGTATGATGTCTAGCGGTAGAGGTCAGGAAGAAGAAGAGGCTTGCTCAGGTAGGATGGTTAAAGGGATTGACGGGGATGAGGTCCTCAGTCTTACACCTATGACCACCATTCTTCCACCAGAAAGGTCGTCTCCACAGGCTGAGATGAGTGGCAATAGGGAGGCCGGGTCTGGGGCTTTAAGTCGACGAGAAATGGAGCTTAAGTCCAGCCACATGACTGCCTCGGTCTGGAAATGTAGCTTCTTTCCCTCCGAGGTTACTAAAAAACAATTAAGAGATTGGCATAGGACTTATGGGGTCCCAGACAACATAGAGTTCTTCGTCTCCGGTCCCAATGACTAGGCTGATGATCTACCGCTTGGCTGCATGGCCTTGAATCAAGCTGTGCTAGCTGCCAGACTCCTACTACCCTTTCCTAGGATAAATAGAAAGTTTTTACGAGAGTGGAGAATAGCTCCAACCCAGCTCTGCCCCAATGGTTGGAGGATCATGATAGGTTTCCTCAATTTGTGGGATCAGTTCAGCTTCCCTCGTCCTTCAGTTAGTGAGTTTAGTAGTTTGTACTATTTCAAGTCGGATGGAAAAAGGTCGGGCTGGTGGTATGCGTGTGTGAAGGCGAAGACAGGAGGTAGTGTCATCACCCAAACCTCGGACTCCATAAAAAATTGGAAAAAGTTTTGGTTCTTTGTCCGGGGTTTTTAGCAATTCTCCGATAATGATACAAGACCTGATGTAAAACATTCCAATTCGTTACCATGAACTAAGTAAGCCTATTTCTTTGTTTGTATAGGTCATTTTGACTGATTAATTACTGACCTATTTTTATTTGCTTCTTCTTTCAGGGTATAACTCTCAAGAACTAATAGAAGAATCTTCAGAAAGAGCTCGGAAGGCCCAGGCTGTGAATGAAGACTTCTGATCGAGCAGTGCATTGATAACCAAAGAAAATACCAGCTCGTCTTTCTCCTGCCAATTCAGATCGTACCCAACCTTATAAGTTCTGATTGAATTTTGTGCTTAATACTTTGCAATTACTTAATGCGATTTCTCATTTCTGACTTCGTTCTTTTGCAGGTCAATCCAGAGAAGAAATGAAGGATATATCAGCACTTTTGAAGAAGAAAAATCAGGCCGAGAAGGGCAAAAGAAAGGCTCTAGCTGAAGACCGTGACCAAATGGGTAGACTGAAGCCGTCGTTAGAGCCCTTACCTCCACGAGGAGATTACGTCATTCCCAGTCCGTAGAGGACCTTCTTTAGGCCGACCTTCTCCTCCTTTCCAGATTCTCTCTAGATACTTCAGATCAACCTCAGAGAAGGACAAAGAGTATTTGCAACTTCGTGGATCTCTTCTGAAGCCAGTTTGTGACTTCTTTATGTCGAACTCTTTTTTGAGGGATGAAGTTACTGTCATTCCTCCTATTGCAAGGAAGACCATACAAGTCATCGCAAAGAGCTGGACTCCAGTTCAACAAAAGTATCTGGATGGCATGAGGGTAGTGGAGTCCATCATAGCGGCGTCTGTAAATTCTTCCAGGACGATAATTCAGCTTACTGCGGCTGTCGAGAAGATGGAAAGACTTGTATCTGATGTCCAAGCCATGAGGAAGGAAGGTTGAAAGGTTTTTGCCGAGCTGACCGAGGAGAAGAGGGTCTAGGTTGATATGGAGTAGGAGCTGAAAAAGAGAGAGAAAGAGCTCAGAGGAAAGGAGTCCGAGGTTAAAGCTCTTGCCGAGCAACTGGCGTCCGAGAAAAGGGAGAAGGTCGATCTTGAGGCTTTTTTGGAAAAGAGCCAGTCCAACCTTAGGGCTGCTTTGGAGAGATCAACCGACAAGGATGAAGTCGTGGAGGAGTTCAAATCTTCATATGCTTATCTTACCGAACAAGAAAGTTTTACTTCCTCACGATGGAAGAGCTCATCGAGACAACAGGTGAGAAGCATCCGGACTGGGATGTTCAGTTCTTGAAAGACAAGCTTGCCGAGCTAAAGAGGAGTTCCAAATTCAACCCTCCATCACCTAAGGAAGTAGATCAGTCTGGGATACAGGATTGAGCTATTGCCCTATATAATTTATTTTTAGCACTTGTAATGAACATATCTTGGAATGTACTGAACCTTTATATTAATGAAATATCTATTCTTCTACCTTTGTGTTTGATTCTTCAAATAAATTTGCAACCTTGACTTTTGACTTCATAGTTTTGATTTCTGACTTTAATTTACATAAGTTCTTCCAACTTCAAACTTTTGATTTCTGATCTAAATATTTGACTTCAGAGTACTGACATTTGACCTTAGACATTTGACTTTAGACTACCGACGTCTAACTCCAGACCTCAAACTTTATATATTTAGATTATGTGAATTTCCCCAAGTTTATAGCACGGTCATATGGACGAGCTGAAACTTATATCTGACATCTAACTTTCAACTTCTAATTTCTTGACATCTGACGTCTGACTTCAAAAATTTGACATCTGACATCTAACTTCAGACATCGGATCTTTTTTTAGCTCGGTATAAAAGACGAACTGAAACTTTTATTGGCTTTAAAATTTTAGAATCTAGGTCGACCAAGTTGGCCGAGCTATTTTTCTGTGTTTGGTCTTGGCAGACTATTGTGTCTGTGGAAGTAAATATTTTAGTTTTACGTTGGTGGCGTAGCACTTATACTATCCAATGCGGGTCCGAGCTATGTGGGACTAATTTGTCCAAAGGATTGTGATCTTAATCATATCTTTGGTTCGGACTATTTCTAGACTTATTATCTTTGATGTAAGTCCTAACTTTACAAGATGTTCCTTCATTTCATAAATGTGTGGGAACAGTTTACAAGGAAGAAGTCGTGGCTTCTATTAACAAAAGTAGTTTGCGCTCGTGGGCTAATGTTGATAAATTCTACTAGTAGTACTTTTTTAGATGTTAGTGTTCTATGGATGCATAAGCGATAGAACTTCTGCATTTCAGAGCTTGTAAGGTCCTTTTTTGAGGATTGTGATGATTTTGTAAGGTCCTTCCTAGTTTGGAGCAAGTGTTCCCGCATTGCTCTCTCTTGTGGCTAGAAAGACATTTTTTAAGACAAAATCTCCAGATTTGAATTTTCATTTCTTGACTTTGCTGTTGTAGTACCTTGCACTTATTTTCTTGTAAATTGTGTTTTTCATTTATGTCCCCAATCTTTTTTCCTCCAGTAGGTCGAGCTCGGCTCTCATTGCATCCTCATTGTAGTTTTCATCGAACGTTCGGACTTTGAATGATAGAAGTCTGAACTCTACTGGGATGACAACTTCGGTTCCAAAGACTAGTGAGAAAGGTGTTTCTCTCGTGCTGGACCGACATGTTGTGCAATAAGACCATAGTACGCATGGGAGCTCTTCTGCCCAGGCTCCTTTTAGTTCATCCAGTCGTGTCTTCAAGGTGTGCTTGATGATTTTATTGATAGCTTCGACTCGTCCATTAGCTTGAAGGTGGTTTGGCATGAAGAAGTTCTTTCTTATCTTTAGTTCTTCACAGAATAACCTCAGCCTGGAATTGTCAAATTGTTTGTCATTGTCATTGATAATCGAATAGGGTACTTCGAACCTGCATACAATCAATTTCCATATAAAATCGGTGATTTTTTTGTTCCGTTATTTTAGCTAGGGGTTCTGCTTCTACCCATTTGGTGAAATAGTCGATAGCGACTAAGGCGTACTTAGTTTCACCTTTTTCCGTAGGCATTGGACCGATTAGGTCAATCACCTATTTTGAGAAGGGCCATTGGTTGAGAACTAAGGTCAGCCCCTCTGGAAGAGCTCTAATGATGGGGGCAAACATTTGGCATTGTCGTATTTTTAGACGATATCAATGGAATCTTTCTTTAATGATGGCCAGAAATATCCATGCCTCAAGATTTTGTGTGCTAATGACTGCCTCTCAATATAGTTGCCACATATTCCTTTGTGTACTTCACTTAGGGCATATTGGACTTCACTTTCCATTAGACACCTGAGCAATGGGAGTGAAAAGCCTTTCTTAAAGAAGACGTTGTCGATGATTGTGTATCTGGCTGCTCTAGTCCTTAATTTGTTGGTTTCTGTGCTATCTGGGGGCACCCTACCATCCTTCAAAAATTGGATGTTCTCGTCAATCCATCTAGAGTCCAGGTTGGTCGTGGTAAGCATGTGCTTGGGCTAGTTGATTGATGCGCTGTTGATTCTTCTTATTGGAATTTTCTTCAGCTCTTCTATTCTTTTGCTGGTAGCAAGTCATGCCAAGGCGTCAGCAAGACTATTTTATGTTCTTGGGATTTTTTTGACCTCAACGGCACTAAATGATTTGAGTTCTTGCTCTATTATCCGTGAGTAAGACGCTATCCGTTTGTCCTTAGCTTGGTAGGACTTGTTAATTTGATTGACCACCAGCTGGGAGTCACTGTATATGAGTAGTCTGAGTGCGTGCACCCATTTCCTTTCCAAACCTCAAATCGGTTATTAGAGCCTCATATTCGGCCATATTGTTGGCATTGAAATCAAATCGTAGGGACTGAAAAAGTGGCTCCAAGTCCGAGCTCATAAGGTCCAGCTCTAGCACGTGTTTTCGTTGAAGATCCATCTATAAAGAGAGTCCAACTTTTTTCATCTTTAGTGATGGGCTCATGTTCCGGACTAAATTAGGTGACGAAATCGGCCAATGCTTGACCTTTGATAGAGGTCCAGGGTCTGAAGTGGAGGTTGTACTGGCCGAGCTGTACCGTCTATTTCATGAGTCTTCCAGAATTATCTGGCTTCTAGAAGACCTACCTTAGGGAGTAGTTTGTCAAAACTTCTATTAGATGTTGCAGGAAATAGGGTCCGAGTTTACTTGCTGACATGATCAAAGCATAAGCTAGCTTCTCCATTGGGATGTACCTCAGTTCGGCATCGTGCAACGCTTGGCTGACATAATATACTTGGTGTTGGATTCCTTTGTCTAACCTGATTATTACAGAATTAATGGAATGCTCCGAGACTGCCACGTAGAGAGTTATGGTTTCCTTAGTCAATGGTTTTAACAGTAATAGTGGTAGTGTAAGTTGTGCTTTCAGTCCTTCGAAGGCCAGCTGGCACGTCTCATTCCACTTGAACTCTTTGCCACCATACAGAGCATCGAAAAAGAGTTTGCATTTATCTGTTGATTTTGAAACAAAATGGCATAGTGCGGCTATTCTTCTAGTTAGGCTCTATACTTCTTTCATTTTGGTAGGAGGTCTCATTTCTCGTAAGTCTTTGATTTTCTCTAGGTTGGCCTCGATACTCCTTTGGTGGACCATGTAGCCCAATAACTTTCCTGATCCGACGTCGAAGGAACATTTTGAAGGATTGAGCTTCATCCAATACTTTCTTAGTACGGAGAACATCTCAACATGGTGTTAAATGTGATCCGTTGCCTTGGTGCTTTTCACAAGCATGTCATCAACTTATACCTCCATAGTTTTTCCTATAAGGTCGGTAAAAATGGTGTTGACTAACCATTAATAGGTTGTTCCGGCATTTTTTAGTCCAAATGGCATAACCTGATAGTAGTAAAGACCTCGGTCAGTAATGAATGAGGTATTCTTGTGATCTCTTTCGTGCATTGAGATTTGATTGTAACTGGAGTATGCATCTATAAATCTCAAGAGTTCATGACCTGCCGTGGCATCTACCATTTGATCGATTCGAGAAAGTGGAAAACTGTCCTTAGGACATGCTTTATTTAGGTCGGTAAAGTCAATGCATACCCTCCAAGCTCCATTGCTCTTCTTTACTAGGACAAGGTTGGCCACCCATCGGGGATATAGTGATTCTCTAATGAAACCACACTTAGCAACTTATCAACTTCCTTAGCAAGAACTTCATATCTCTCTGGATTGAGGGGACATCAACGTTGTTGTCTTCGTTTGATGTCTGAACTCGTGTTCAACCTATGAAAAGTGACTTTTGGGTTTATTCTTTCCATATCCGCATGCTCCCATGCAAAGACGTCAAGTTTATTCTTCAGAAAAGCCATGAGTTGAGATTTTATTGATTCATCAAGTTCTTTCTTGATGCGTAGGACCCTCTCTGGATGGTTGAGGTCGACCTCTATCAGCTTCAGCTCTTCCACTGGCTCTGTCTTTAGCTCGTATTGGTCTGACCTCTGGTCGAGGCAGCCGAGCTCCTCCATTGGTACTTCCTTTAGTTCATTTTGATCTGACCTCATGTTCGGACATTCGAGCTCTTCATAAAGCATGTCTACTCCTACCCAGGAAAATGTGATGTTGCAGCTTCTGGCTACCATCTGACTTCTTCTAACTATTCCTACTCTACGGAGAGTGGAAAATTTCATATCATAGTGGTAGGTAGATGTTGCCACATTGAGTTCATGCAGTATTGGTCATCCTAAGATGGCTTTGTAATTGGACGGGAGGTCCACAATCATAAAGTTTGCAATTGTCCTTCTTTGACATGGAGGTAGTCCGAGCTCTACCACGAGGACAACCTACTCCTTTGGATTTACGAAGTCCCTAGTGAAGCCTTGGGGGGCTTTGGAAATGGCCTCACATGCCGTTCGTCGATCTCCATCTGTTTAAATGTTCTCAAGTATAGAACATTTAAAGAGCTCCTGTCATCCACTAGTGTTCGATGGAATTTGATTCCAGAGACCGACATGGTAATGACGAGTGCGTATGAGTGTGGCTGCAATACGTGGGATGCATCTTCTTCGAAGAAATTGAATTTTTCTGCATCTTGGCTAGCTACGGTATTTGACAGTATTTAATAGCTGGTATGAGGTTTCTGAGAGAGTTTACGGCGTTGTCTCCTTGATCCTTCAAGGTATTGACTTCCTTCTACTATCATGTGAATTTTGGTGTAGTTTTGTTCACCTCGGCCCTGTTGAGGTGGGGGTGGTAGTTCAGCCCGGTCATGTGGTAGACTTCCAGATGGACGTGCTAGAAACTCTTTTAGATGGCCTCGCCTGATGAGACCCTCTATTCGCTTTTCAAGTCTTGACAATCGTCGGTGTCATGCCCAGCGGATCGATGATACCTACATTACTTCCTTTGGTTCAACTCGGATGAGTTCGCTCTCATAGAGGCATGTTTTTTGAGGATGTCCTGCCTTTGGTCTGCATCAAGACATTTTTGAGTGAGGTATTCAGGATATGGTATTCCCTGTAACCTCTCGGGAATGGGCATGGTCCGGCCTGATGCTAGAAGTCAAGTGCTTTCTCAGGAATTTCTTTTTTCTAATCCTCAAATCACTATTCTTCACTATTCTGACAATTCTATAACAATTTTACCCGTTGACTTAAATAAATTAAAATAATAGAAAAAAAAAAAAATACAATGAAAACATTGCAATTAGGCCCTTAATTTTTTCAAAAGTACAAATAAATCCTAAATTATTTTATTTTATAGGTGTTCTTCACCAACCAAAAAAAAAAAAAAAAAAAGAATCTATCTTTCCCCCCACCCCTACCCCTATAAGTACTTATCAGATTTTCTTTAAAAGCATAATCAAATCTTAAAAACTCTATGTATTCGTTTTCACTTATTTTTCTCTTTTTCTTCATGTTTTCTTTCTATGCCTCTGCACCACTTTCTTTTTCTCACGTGTGTATATATGTAAAAAACTCATTTTCTGTTGATATTTGAACTTGCATTGAACAGGTTTGTAGTGTATTCTTGTTTATCTTTCATTTTGCTTTAGTTACTTGAGGTAAATCTTAATCTGACTTGGTAATTTCTATGCAAAAATTTCTTTGTATTTTTTTTTTTTTAAATTTCAAGTCTCAAATCCCTCCATTAGCACCATGGATCCCGGCCATAATGGAGGGATTGAGGGATTGTTTAATTGTCTTTAGTGCCCCTAACGTGGTAGACCAATTTTCTAACTGATCCACTGGGCTCTCCCTTGATCAGGTATCATACCAGTCCACTGGGGCCCTGAAGTTGTAAAAATGGTTCTGTTCATGTCATTGTCTGTTTCTCGTGAGAACAATAATAATGGTTTTGAAGCACGCCTGATATCATTCAGTATTCAATGCTGCAAAAATTGAAGAACTCTTCACGCACCTTTCTTGATTAGATTGATAATACGCAGTTTAGTTATATTCTGGGTTTTAATGCTTTGATTGAGTAATGTGACAATGGATGAAGCATGTGCATTTATTTACATTTAATTCTTCGAGGACAAAGGCCATGTTCATTGGACATCAAGCCCCATTGTACATCTCAATGATCCTACTCTCCTATTTGCTAATACTGGTGACTTTTTCCCCCTTTTACATTTTGTTCAATTCCCTTTTTTTCCTATGGAAATTGTTTGCTGATATTGCTGAGAGAGTGTCTGTATGGCCGGTGAGGGTGAGGGTGAGGGTGAGGGTGAGGGTGCGGGTGCGGGTGCGGGTGCGGGTGCGGGTGCGGGTGCGAGAAAAAGATAATTTTTTTTTTTTTGTTGGAGAAGAACACACTACTAGAAAGGGAGGCAATAGAGACAGAATTTTAACTACGGACGACTTCCGTTTCTATTACCAACGAATTACCAACAATTTAACAACAAAATATTATATAATCATTTTAAACAAATGAATATTCAATTACCGACAGAATTATCAACGGAAGTCTTTCGTTGGTACAATTACGTTGCTAATCCGTTGGTAAAAATAAAAAATTAAATAAAAATTAAATTAAATAATTACTGACGGATTATTACTTTCACACTTTATATTAATTCCTAAGATCCAATCTATTTCTATCTACACTAATTATAAGTGAGAGTTTGGTCAGTTTAAATTTTCTTCCTAAACGGTGTCGTTTTGGTCTCCCTTTTTTTTTTTCCCACAATAACTGCGTAAATATATAAGGAAACAGACGCCCATTTCTCTCCTGCCCATGAACCCTACAATTGCTCACTATCTCTCTCTCTTCGAACGCGCACCCTCTCCCTAATTTTTCAAAAAGTTCCACAGATCTGCTAGAGATTTCTGGTTCCATACCTAATTTTTCGGCTGTGGTCCAGATATGGTACGTACTGCGGATTTTTATTTTTGGTTTTTAACCTAACTTTTGAAATGTTCTAAAAATTTTACAGATATGCGAAGATTTCTGGTTCCCAACCTAATTTTTTTGTTATGGTCCAGAATAGTAGTTATTTTTTCAATTCTGTACTGACGTGCTGAGGATTTTGAAGGGTGATGTTCTTGGTAAGTTTTGAAGCAATTAATTTTTCATTTTTATTTTTCTAAAAATTTCATCTTCCCCGCACCCATTTTGAAGCGATGAGGGTTTTATACTAACTTAAGGGGAATCCATTGATTATTATTAATGAGGGTTTTGTCCTCTATATTTGGATTCCAAACTAGCTAAAATCCTATTTTTTTCTCTGTTCTAGAAAACAGATATGTGTATGTATATGTGTATTTTCTTTTTATTTTTTTGTGATTTTTCATGAAACTGTTTTATACATGTATCTATATGTATCTTTGTGTGTAAAAATTGGGCTTTGGTATCGAATCATGCTTGATACTAGGTTTATGTTACTGGATGTATATATATTGGTTTTGTAGCTTAATTTCTGTATATTATAGTGGAATGCTTAGAAAATTAGGCTTTTGACTTACTTTTATTGACTCTATGCTTGTTTCGTAGTTTATTTGGGATGCAGAACAATTTGGGTTTTTTTGTTTTTACATCAAAATTTCAATCTGCTGGATTCGTTTTTTATCAAAGCTCTCATGTTGTATTTGTTTTGGGTAATTGGGTATTTAGGTCCTTGTGGGCTTTAGTAAAAATCTAAACTTCTCTGCCTTATTATTTAGATAACTTCTAAAGCCTTATACTGTCGATTGCGACTGTGTGATTTATTGAAAAGAATTCGTTAGCTTTGGAAAATATTTTCTGTCAATGTTGCTATTCTATTACTATTATCTGGTAATGGTCATAGTACTCCGTCTTCCATTTGTACAGACAAGGTTTGGTACGTGTGTTGCTTTGTAACTAGCATTTTACCTCTATGTTTGGAGTTTTTATTGATTTTCGTTTAATTTTCCTTATTTATTCATAAACGAAGAAGAAAATGCATGTTTATTCATCGTTAGATAAGGTCTATCTTTTCTGTATTTTCTTGTATAATGTTCTGTGCTTGTGAATGGAACTTGCTTGGTAAATTGCAAAATTCATTAGTTTAATCGTCATGTGGCATACTAAAAGCGTTTTAAGACACTTGCAGCTTTGATAGCCATGCTTCCCTAAGTTCAAAATAAGACACTTCCTTCAGTTCATGGTTATTGACCTCCATGTTATATGGTTACACTATAAAGATTTATAATTCTTCATGAGTTAGTCAACCTATATGCTATGTTTTCTTATTTCCTGTTTTAGACCACAAATGGAATACCTATTTCCATAGGTGACAGCACAAGAGTGCTGTTAATCAGTAATAACCTTGCTATGTTTTCTCTTGATTCTGCTTTACTTTGTGACACTATGACTATGCTGTTGCAATATACTGAGTTGTAACTGTCCAACTATACTGGTTCTTCTCTCTGTTTGCTGCAAAGATAGCAACAGCCACAATGCTCAGGAAGCGCCTTGCTAAGTTCAAATTCCCTAGCCGTCAAAAGATTATGGCTAGCTAGAAATGGTCTGGTGCTTTGACTATTGCTTTTGATTCGGATTAATTAATACACTTTGTAGATTTATTACTTAGAGTAGGGATATGATATAATTTCAAGAAGTTTGTATTGATTTTTTTAAAGAAAAGCGAAATTAATGTAATTTTGAACACTGAATTTATGGAATGGAATTGTTTGCAATTTCATATTTGTTTGTTGGTGTATTTTAAATGTTCTAATGGATTTATTCTTGTTTGAAAATTTCGTGGAAATTGGGAATACGTGTGGCAATGTATAGTCTTGTAGATTGGAATTTAGCAACGAAATAGCAACCAATAGGTTGTCAGTAATTTTCGTTGCTATAATTACATTGAAAAGGCGTAGGTAAATCACCAACAGATTAGTGACAACCAATGGCGTTGCTGATTAGCTACGGAAATAGTTGTTGGTAAATACCAACGACTCATTTCTGTCGCTAATTTACCGACGGACAAAAGTCCGTTGGCAAATTAGCGGCGAGGGTTTCATTGTCGGATTTACCGACGGACGAATTCCGTCGGTGAAGGTCGTTAACTACGGAAATTAAGCCATTAGCGACGGAAATTTCCGTCGTTGATGCCGCATTTTCTTGTAGTGACATATCTGCATAAAATAAAATAGTTTAGTATTTATTTGTACTTTTGAAAAAATTAAGTGCCTAATTGCAATGTTTTCATTGTATTTTTTTTCTATTATTTTAATTTATTTTAGTCAAATGGCAAAATTGTCATAGAATTGTCAGAATAGTGAAAAATAGTGATTTGGGGATCCTCTGTGAGAATAAATGGAAGAATGAGGATCATATCTGCTAAAAAAAAAAGAATAGGAATGGAATCGTTACAAATCTGAAAAAATAGGGACCATTAATGTAATTAACCTTTTTTTTTAATTAAAACAAATGGCATGTTTGTCTTTTCTTCAAGTAAAGACTAATTGCGTACTAAAACACATAGATTAAGAACTTTTGTACCAAAAAAATTATTAGAAACAATTTTCACACTAAAGACAAATATTAAGGACCATTTGTTCCAATTTTCCCATAAGTACATATGTAAGTGTAAAACTAAATAATATTTTAGTTAGTCAACATTAAAAATAAGTTATCGTGTTTTGAAATTAAAATTTTTAAAATAAGTAATTTTTTATAAAAAAGCAAGTAGAAAGTTTTCAATTAATTATTTATTCACTGGTGATACAAAAGTCACATAGCAACTTTTCATCAAAGACACATGATAAAGTTTATTAGCACGACAGATACGTTCTTTTTTTTTTCTTTTCTTTTCTTTTTGTATTTTCGGTGTGCCGAGTTAATTATTGGGTAGAAGACGACCCATGTAGATCTTTCATCATCAAGATAAAGGTGGAATGCTTTGTTCATTTCTGAAGAAATTGGACGGATCAACCTCTGTCTTGACACGAACCAATCTTCTGAAATTATTCTTTAAGTACTTAAATCCCCATACACTTGCTTGTTTGAAGCTCGTGTTCCCCTCGTTGTTCATTCCAATGTCCAAATCCCTATAATTTATATATGCAGTTCTAGGAGATTTTGATACATATGGAGCCATGTAACTGTAAAGCTTCCGGATCCAGTTTACATGCCTTTCGGATTCTTTCTTTCCGGGTGTATCCCAATTCACCACATAATTGATCATGAATATATTTCCTGCTCGATGTGGGAATGGAATTTCAGATTCTGAGTAATCATTCATTCTTCCTCCATAAGGGCTGAACTCTAACTCTGCACGATTTTCATTTTCTTTGTCAAGAAATTTCCATATTCCTTTAAGACAATGTTCTGGGATGGGTTCCGTAGCATAATCAGATTTTCCTTTGAAGTATGGCCTCACCAGTGGAACCCTACTCGTCAGAACATCCAGCGATGCATTTCTGGGGAAACCTGCAAAAAAAATTACTGATTCTATCCATGGCATTTCAGTACAATCTTCTTTCACCAAACCTAATTCTGGAAATTTCTCTTGCATTATTGGGAGGAGATCATCAACTCGGCCGAGGTACAAAGAAGTGAAAAATGCTCCTATTGTCCTCTTTCCATTTCTTGAAGAGGCGATACTTCTTAAGAAGAGTCTCATCAGAAGGTTTTCGTCAATCTTGTCAGCAACATATTGCCATCTGTGTACTATCTGGGTTGCATTTTGCTCTAGGGTTCTTGTAACATTGAAAACAGTCACAGTTTGGGGAATAACGATTAATTCAATCTTAAATGCAACCACAATCCCAAAACTAGTACCTCCACCTCCTCTAATGGCCCAAAATAGATCTTCTCCCATTGATTTGCGGTCGAGAATTTGGCCATCAGCAACAATTAGTTTGGCATCAATGATATGATCTGCCGCAATACCTATAGGAGAAAAAGAGACACATGAACATCTATAATTTAATAGCACTCTTGGTACTGAAAAGAATATACTAGCCAGATTATCTCAAATAATACCATGTCTGCGGGACATCATGCCATATCCTCCGCCACTCATGTGTCCACCAACACCCACAGTAGGGCAAACTCCTGCTGTGAAAGCAAGAGTTCTGCTTTTTGAAGCAATAGTATAATACAGTTGACCAAGTGTTGCTCCTGTCTCAACCCAGGCAGTTTTGTTTTTAGTGTCAATGGATATGGATCTTAGGTTTCTTACATCCACAATGGCAAAAGGAATTTCAGAAACATAAGATAATCCTTCATAGTCATGTCCCCCACTTCGAACCCTGATCTGTATCCCACTTTCTTTGGAGCAATAAATAGCAGCTTGAATTTGGGACTCATGGAATGGTGTAACTATGACTAGGGGTTTCATGGGAGACATCAAAGAGGCCCTCAGATTCTGTACTGAGGATTGAAAAATGGAAGAATATGATGATGAGTTTTTTCGGGTGTATATGACTTGGGATATTACTGAGTTTTCGTGTTGAAACCGAGAGATAAGGCATTCAAGAAAACCAACTTCTCTATGATCAGTTGAAGCAGCAGGAGAAATAAAAAGAAACGCCAAAACAAAGTAAAAGAAAGGACTTCCTACAGGAATCACCATTATTCTTTGTAGTTTAAAAATTTCTTGCTTATAGGTTCACATTGTCACCTCTCTCTCTATATATATAGATGGTCCAAGTGACCTTTAGAAGATATTGATGGTGAAACAATAAGGTTTGAATTATATTTGTTTAAGATAAATATTTAAATAAAAACAACATTGCATTACCTCTTCAACATTTTAGAAAAACAAGTGTATCTCTCTTTTGGCTGCTTAAGCTTTGTTTGAAGATTTTTTTACATCATATATATGATTGTTCAACCTTTCTCAAAAACGCCCATATGCGAAAAATATTCAGGGATTGTAGTACAATTATTAGCTAAACAAATTATAAGCCGGAATTTGGATTAATTTGTGCCAAATGAAGCAATTATATATATATATATATATATATATCCTTACAATAATATAAGAGTCTTAAATTTTTTACTGTTCACATTTTCGTCCTACACGACGTCGTTTTTCAACTTCTTTTTACACCGTCATTTTGTAATATTTTTTAAGTTGCTTTTGAAGCTTAGCACACTTTTATTGACTATAAGGATAAGGATTACAATTGGAATTACATTAAATTCAGTTGAAATTCAGATTCATTCAAGGAGGAGTTTTGTCTTCTTTTACAACTTTAATCCAAATTTGTTTTATTCTCTATTACTTTTGGAGCTCGGAGCTGAGTTTTGTGAAAGATATCTTACAGTTACAGTTAAGATTTGTAGGTATTATTACAGCAGTTTTAATTTTTAGTGTTAATTGGAAGTATTATTACAATAATTTTTAAGGTGCAGTTGTTGTTTACCTTTTAGAATTATCATTGATTTTTTACTTTCAGTTGGATTTTTGTAAATAGAAATGTTTCTTTCCTGTTGTGTCTGCTTTATGCTGTTGGATAATTTCTTTAATAATATAATCAATTTTTTATGCATTTTAATCAACATTTTTCCCAGTCCAAACAAGAAATGAATTAGTTTTATTCAAGGAAAAATATCAGCAAAATTGAAAACTCCTTCATATGATGCTGATTTTGTTATCTTATCAGTAATATTAATTTTTTCTCATCTTTGCATTTTCTCCTAACAGCAGCTCTACAAACAATTTGAGCTAATAAAACCTAAGATTTATTGGTTGTCCTACCAAGATTGAATCAACCAAACGAGTCAAGAAATTTCTTCTTGGATAACACTAACACAGTAATATGTGGCACACACACTGTGATTGCCGAGACAGTTCGGCATCTTGGCAACCACAGGTTGGTTGCCGAGATGCCTCGGCAACCACACTGTGGTTGTCGAGACAGCTCGACAACCACACACTGTGGTTGCCGAGCATGTAAAGCATCTCGGCAACCACAGTGTGGTTACCGAGATGCTTAGCAAGCACAGGCTAAGATGTTATGCTATCTTCACAGTTACATGTGTGGTGGTTGTAGGCTACCAAATTGTGGTTATTGTGATTCCCTACCCAAGAATAATAGTAGTTTAATCTTTTACAGTTGTCACCAAAAGTTCTTGCTAAATTAGTTGAAAACCATATTTTCATTTTGTTAATTTAGTTTCTATTAAACCTGGTTATTTGTGTGGTTGCGGAGACAGCTCGGCAACCACAGTGTGGTTGCCGAGAGTCAGCCACCCTGTGGTTGCCGATTTGCCTCGGCAACCACAGTGTGGTTGCCGAGACAGCTCGGCAACCAGACACTGTGGTTGCCGAGCATGTAAAGCATCTCGGCAGCCACAGTGTGGCTACCGAGATGCTTGACAACCACAGGCCAATTTGTTCTTGAGATGCTATACTATCTTCACAGTTACATGTGCTGGTTGTAGGCTACCAAATTGTGGTTATTGTGATTCCCTACCCAAGATTTAATCTTTTACAGTTGTTACTAAAACTTTTTGCTAAATTAGTTGAACACGATATTTTCATTTTGTTATTTTAGTTTGTATTAAACCTGGTGATTTTTTATTTTTTTGGTATTTATTTGAAGCTTTTTTCTTTTTGCTTTATTTTATATAGGTGTTGTGGATAAATGAATACACGAGAAAAAAAAGATTTGAGGAATAAAAGAAGGAGAGAATTGTATGCACAGAGAAAAATTGAGCCAAAAAAGAAAGTTACTAGGTTGCACGGTAGTTCAAGTTTATCAACAGGCAAGTATTTCTTAAATTTATATAATATATATTAAAATTTTTTTGAATATGCATTATAATATTGGATTTCTATTTTGTAGTTGATAATCAAAGAATAGTTGATGAAGGTGATATAGCTGTTGAGGAACTTGATATAGTTGATATAGTTGATGATGATATATTAAATAATAATTCTAATATTACACAATATAGTAAATATGTTGTTATACAAAATATTCCCACAAAAACTCATATATTAACACCACCAACAATTTGTAGGTACTGTAAAGCTATAAAATTTGAGAAAGAAACTAAAGGTTTTTGTTGTTGTGATGGTAAAGTGAAATTGAAACTAAATTCTTGTCCTGATGAATTGTATGAACTATATACTACCAATTCCAATGAATCCTTACATTTTAAAAGTAATGTACGCAATTATAATAATCATTTTGCATTTACATCATTTGGAGTAAAATATGATCAAAATTTGGGAAAATCATACAAAGGTATATATACATTTAGAATTCAAGGACAAGTTTATCATTATATAAATTCTATTATACCTACTGATAACAATCCTTCATTTTTACAATTGTACTTTTATGATACTGAAAATGAAGTACAACATAGGTTACAAAAATCAGATAAATTTTGTCAATATATGTTGAATAAATTAATCAATATATTGAAAATTAATCCATATTCACAATTTTTTCGTTCATTAAGTAGTGTTGATTCTTTAGACTTATGTAAGATACAAATTAGATGTGATGCGGGACTTGATCAAAGAGTATACAATACACCTTCAGCATCACAAGTAGCTACAATATGGGTTGATAAAGATCCTTCTATTACTACTAACATCAGATCAAGAGATATATTAATACATTGTCATTCTGATAGTGTACATAAAATACATTACTATTTTGGTTGTTATGATCCACTTCAATATCCATTATTATTTCCTTATGGTGAATCTGGATGGCATGAAGGTATCCAAAAGTATTGTTTAAACAATGTTGATTCTTCTAATATTGTGAATAATTTGTTAGATATAAATGTTATAAATTCTGCGAATCAATTAATTGAAAACGAGAATTCAGGTTAATATTTTAAACATAGTCTATTATTTTATTTTTATTATCAAACTTTATTAATTTAATTTATTTATTTGCAGTTATGAGAAGGCCTAAAAAGAAACTACAAGTATCTTGCAGGGAATATTATTGTTATAAGTTACAGGTAAGACCTACTAATAAGTGCATTTTACTTCATGCTGGAAGACTTTTTCAACAATATGTGGTTGATATGTATGTTAAAATTGAAACAAGTAGATTAGATTATTTTAGAAAAAATCAAAATGAAATACGTGCTGAATTATATCAGGGAATTGTTGATAGTGTACAAAATGGTGAAAATAGAGGTTATAAAATTGGCAAAAAAATTATTTTACCTTCTTCTTTTATTGGTGGCCCCAGAGATATGAAAAAAAGATATATGGATGCAATGGCTCTGGTTCAAAGGTTTGGAAAACCGGATATATTTTTAACAATAACTTGTAATCCAAATTGGGATGAAATAAAAAATGAGTTGAAATATAATGATATAAGTCAAAATAGACCTGATTTGATTACTCGTATATTTAGAGCAAAATTGGAAGAATTAAAAATTGATTTATTTGAAAGACATATTTTTGGTGAAGTTGCTGCTTATATTTATGTAATAGAATTCCAAAAAAGAGGCCTTCCACATGCACATTTTTTGTTAATTCTAAAACAAAATTGTAAAGTTAATAACACAGATTTAATTGATGAAATTGTTTCATGTGAAATACCTAATAAAAATCAAAACTCTCATTTACATTCTGTTGTAATTAAACATATGATACATGGTCCTTGTGGTATACTAAATCCTAATAATATTTGTATGAATAAAGATGGAAAGTGTAAAAATAAATATCCAAAAGAATTTATTGCAAAAACTTTTCTTGGAGAAAATTGTTACCCAAATTATAGGCGTTCTAATACTTATGAAATAATTACTATTAGAGGTAGTTTATTAGATAATAGATGGGTTGTACCTTATAATCCATATTTATGCGCGAAATATGATTGTCATATCAATGTAGAAATATGTTCAACTGTAAAAGCAGTAAAATATTTATATAAATATGTATATAAAGGACATGATAAGGTAAATTTTTGTGTAAATAATAATACAAATAATGTCGATGAAATTGAAAGATATCAATCTGCTAGATGGATATCTCCACCTGAAGCTCTTTGGAGAATATGTGGATTTATTTTATCTGAAATTTTTCCTTCAGTTATATCGTTACAATTACATCTTGAAAATAACCATTTAGTAACATATAAAGATTCTGAAAATTTGTTAAATATTATTGATACAGATTATAGAAAAATAACAATGTTAACTGAATTTTTTAGAATGAATACATGCAATAAATTTGCAAATACATTATTGTATAGAGAATTTCCCCAGTATTTTGTATGGGATACACAAGGTAAAATATGGACAAAAAGAAAACGTGGAAATGTAATTGGAAGATTAGTTTCAGCTAACATAATTGAAGGTGAAAGATATTATTTACGAATTTTGCTTAATCATATTAGGGGACCAACATCTTATGCAAGTTTAAAAATAGTAAATGGTATTTCTATGCAATCTTTTCATGAAGCAGCTGTTGCATATGGCTTATTAAATGGTAATAATTATTGTGAAATGTGTTTGGAAGAAGCCATTAGTTATGAAATGCCTTCTTCTTTAAGACGTTTATTTGCTACAATATTAATTTTATGTGGACCTGATGATCCAAAAGCATTGTGGATTAAATTTGGTAACTTTATGTATGATGACTATGTCAATGAAGGTTTATCTGTTATACATGCCGAAATTCAAGCTCTACATTATATCAATCATATATTAGAAGAAAGTGGTAAAAACATAAATGAATATTCTGTTGTACCATTTCAAATAACTATAGGAGAAGAAGAAAGATTAGCTAATATTGTTAGCGAAGAGATGGCAAATAATGTAATTGGAAATAATGATATGTTATATACAAATATGTTAAATAAAGAACAAAAATTAGCTTATGATGAAATTGTGGAACAAGTTTTAAACAGGAAACCTGTAACGTTTTTCATAGATGGACCAGGTGGTACAGGTAAAACATTTTTATATAAAGCCTTGCTTACATTTGTTAGATCCAAAAATCTTATTGCATTGGCTACTGCTTCTTCTGGAGTTGCAGCTTCTTTATTACCTTGAGCACGAACTGCACATTCAAGATTTAAAATTCCTTTAGAAATAAATAGTGATATTACATGTTCTGTTAGTAAACAATCTGCATTAGCAGATTTGTTTCGAATGACAAATTTAATCATTTGGGATGAGGCACCAATGATGCATCGTTATGCTGTTGAAGCTGTTGACAACATGTTAAGAGATATTAATGAAAGTAATTTACCATTCGGTGGCAAAATTGTTGTTCTAGGTGGAGATTTTAGACAAGTATTACCTGTTGTTCAAAAAGGGGACAAAGAAAAAATATTATTGGCAAGTTTAGTTCATTCTAGCTTATGGCCACATTTTAGAAAATTTCAATTAGTCCAAAATATGAGAGCACAATTAGATCCATTATTTTCTCAATTGTTACTTAATATTGGTGATGGGATTCAGATTGAACATACATGTGGTATGATTACGCTTCCTAACGAAATAATTATACCATTTGAAGAAGAATACAAATCTTTACAAAATTTAATTCACATTGTCTTTCCTAATTTAGAACACTATATTACAAATTTAGATACAGTAATTAATAGTGTTATTTTAACTCCAAAAAATGAATGTGTTGATTTAATAAACAATATTTTACTTAAGGAATTACCTGGTGAAACATGTACATATTATAGTTATGATGAAACATTGGAACAAATAGATCAAAGTATTCACGAAGATTTTTTAAATACTTTAACTCCAAATGGTATTCCACCACATGAACTTATATTAAAAAAAAATTGTCCTGTTATATTACTTAGAAATATTAACCCCTCAGAAGGATGATGTAATGGAACAAGATTAGTTTGTCGATCATTTGAACGTAATGTTATTCATGCTGAAATTTGTATTGGAGAATATAAAGGAAAACATGTTTTCTTACCAAGAATTCCATTTATACCTCTTCAAAGTGATAAAAATTCATTTCCTTTTAAAAGAACACAATTTCCTGTTCGCCCATGCTTTGCAATGACAATAAATAAAGCTCAAGGACAAACTCTAGATTTTGTTGGTTTATATCTTCCAGAATCTGTATTTTCACATGGACAATTATATGTGGCATTATCTAGAGCTAAAACAATAAGTTCTATTAAAGTGTTGATAAAACCACTTCAAAATTCACATTTACATTTAAAGTGTACAAAAAATGTTGTCTATAAAGAAATTTTAGCTTTAGTGAATTTATAGTATCATTATTTTTATTTTTTAGTAGTTGGTTAATTATGTTCAACTTTACGCCTCCTATTAATTTACAGTATTCTATTTGTGATGATTATTCTTTAGTTTTCCCAAATATTGCATTTCAGTGTATATTAATCATTACTATATTTATAAATAAGGTATAAATGATTTAATTGACTTATTACATTAAAATGAGTTTCTTCTAATAAAATAATCTCATGTGTGTTTATTATTTTTTTTCCTTGCAGGAAATAAGAAGTTGAAGAAGTGATTATAGATCGTACACATTTTCTAATTGTTTTCTTTCACAGTTTATATAATGCTTTTATTTATATTATTTTTGATATTGTAATATGATATTGTAGAGATTTCCATTAATATATTGTAATATTATTTTTATATCTATGATTAATGCTGACATTATTTTTTAAATATTTATATTCTTGTTCCAATTGTTATTGCATTATACCAATTGTTTATTCAAAATAGGAAATGTACAAGATTAAAATTGTAAATATGTATTTCGCCGAATTGATTAATTTTTTTGTGTGCTAATTATGCAATGATGAAACTATACGTATAGGCATTTTCTACACCTTTCCTTTTTCACATTTTTTTAAAATTTACAAATATATATTTTTTACTGATAAAAATTGATACTATACAATTAAATAGACCTAATTTTTTTTTAGTATATAGAGAATTTAAAATTACCTATACAACAATCTTCTAATTATTAGTATAAATATAAAATGTTTTTTTCCTGTAGTACTTTTTTTTTAAAATATTTATCTATTTTTGACATTTTTTTTGGATAAAATTTTATTTATTACTATTCTAATACTATTAGATTACTATTATTATGATATGATGTAGTGTATATCTTTAATTCTAGCCGTAAAAGTTTTTAGGTATTTAATTATTACAACCTAAATTTGTCAGTATTTCATTTCATGTATATCTTTATCTTTATTTAAATAAATCATAATAATGAATGTATATCTTAATTATTAGATAAAGAGAACAATATAGTACAAATGTAATTCAACAAATTTAATTATTTTTTGTCAATTGTTTTTATTAAATTTTTTTCCCCTTTTAGTTTTTTCCTAAATTTCACAAATATATATATTGTTACTAATAAAAAGTTGAAGAATAACGTCATTTTTTTGCCTATAATATTAAATACAACAATATCCATTACTCACTCTTGTGATACAGTAAGTAATAATACGTATTTTGTTTACTTGTATTATTATATTGTTGTAAGGATATAGATATGCTAAACATTAAATTAAGCTGAGTAGCTATAAAAGTTTTTGATAGGATATATTCTGAATAAAAAACAGCTTCTTATTTTGAATCAATTTATGTAGCTCTTATACTTGCTAATTTGTATACAATTTAATTATATACTTCATTTCCTAGATATTTTAACATTTTTTTTTTATTAATAAAAAATAAAAATAATGCAAAATTTTTAATATAAGAACTGATACACTTACTGATATTTACTTATCAATGGTTCCTAACTCTTGCCTAGATGACTCAACCAATACATATTTGTTGAGGTAGCCAATATAATTGCTAAGTCCGCAATAGCTTGTTTGGGGTGGTTACACAAGCACTGTCAAATTTTAGCACTTTGTAATCATTCATTGAATTTACACTTTCTCCGTCTTTTCTTACATGTCATTCACATATCTTTTTAGGCCAAAGTCAAATTATGACTCTCTGCTCTAAAATTGTAGATTAGTATTACTATCATTTTATTACTACATCTTTCATCTATATCTCTTTGGTTGTTACTACTCGGTAGGGTATTTAATTATTCAAATCTAGATTGTCAGTTTAATGTATATCTCGGTTGTTTGATTCAAAATTAATATTGAATATATATCTTCTTAAATAAATTATAAAATTTTGTGCTTAATAGCTTCTTCTCTTACTCTTTTTCTTCACAGATCACCTAAACAACTAGCTGTGAAAATAAGAATCAATTTGATGTCTAATAAATTATCAAACTATTAACTATATTTTATTTTCTTTCCTCTCTGTTAATTTTCTAATATATATAAATATATCCTTACAATATATACTAAAAAAAATGTAAATAACAACATTATTTTTTTTCTTATAATATTATTTAAAATTACTTTCTATAATAATATATGATAAGAATTAAATTATGCTGGCACCTATAAATGTTTTTGATTACTGCTACCGCGTAGCTGTTATCAACATTTATGACAATGTCTTAGTCTACAATGTCTTAGCCTATACCAACTTGGTTAATGAAAATTATTATAAAAAGATTGCATAATATTAATCTTTTTTTGTATAGAATGAATTTTTATCCTTTTATTACCTAAAGGAAAAAAAAAATAAAAAACTTTGTTTTTTACAACTACAAATGGTTGCCGAGCCAGCTCGGCAACTTTGGATGGTTGCCGAGCCACCTCGGCAACCAAGAGTTTTTGGTTCGGCAACCACATTTGGTTGCCGAGTCACCTAGGCAACCAAAGGTTTGTGGCGGCAACCACCTTTGCGGCAACCATTGTGAACCTTGACAGCCACAATGCAACTTTAGGAATCACATTTGATTGCCAAAATTGCAACTTTGGTAAGGAAAAATGTATCCCAATGCACCAATCTCCAATAACAATTTCTCCTGAATCAAATAAACAGACCAAGGGAAGGAAAAGAGGTGGAAATACTTAGAGTTGGATCTTGCTAAATTAATTGATAATGTACATAAATAACACGAGATATATACCAGTGAATTTACATATTACAATTTCCTTATACTAACAAAATAAAACTTTGGTCTGGACTTAGAATACCAAAGCTTGTCAATGTTTTATTTCTTAGGCTTCCATTTCCTTACAGTAAATATGACTACCGCTACTAATTAATTACCACAAAAAAGATATCCTCCCAAAAGGTATTCTGCAAACCAATAAAAAACAATAAAAATAGATTCACTATTTTCTTCTACTCTGCTATTTGTTTTATCCTTTTATTGTAAAGATAAGTAGTATAATATCTGATTAAAGTTACGAGAACAGTATTACACTTCAAAACACAGTTGAATCACAACTAATAGTTTTTACTTTAAAACTAAGGAACATAGGTTTATACAACCAATATTTACTTCTAAATAAATTTTTATTTTCATCTATATTTTAAACAAACTCAATCATAACCTATTTAACTCTAACAGTATACTTCTTAATTTACTATATTTATTTATTTTATTTTGCAGATTACTGTTTCTATCTATATTTGTGTATAAATACCTCTTCAATAAATCAAATACTCTCATCACTCACTCAATTACTTAGCTAAATTTTCGTACCTGTTCTTCCAATTCTCTTCAGTACCTCTATAAATATAACAAAATTGTAACTTGTATTGCACAGCCTTCAAAATGAGTAAAGAATTTCAATTGATTAGTAATGTTTCTCCATGAAGTAGTGGATGGACAGTCAAAGTTGTGGTTGCTGAAAAATTTTCTCCCAGAATTGCTCAAAAAAGTCCAACCAAGTATCAAAATTTAATTCTCATGGACACAGAGGTAAATATTACTGCATTATATCTTTCACTTCTTATGTCATCAAAATTTTTAATTTTTATATTCTTTTTATGCATCAGGGATCAACAGTTCAAGCAACTTTATATGGTCAAAATATTACAGCTTTTCAAGATCAATTAACATTAGGAAACACTTATTTGGTATCAAATGCAATGGTTAAAATAACAAACCCAGAGTACAGGGCAAAATGTGGAGAAGTTCAGTGGATAATTTCAGGAAGAACAAGAATACGCAAAGTTGAAGAAAATAATAACGATCTCATAATGTCTACTTATACGTTTACTGATTTTGAAGATTTCCCTAACTATATGGATTCAAACATAGATATAAGTAAGTCACTAAAACTAATTTCTACACATTACACTAAACTTTTGAATGTTAATATACATGTTTTTTACTTTTTTGTTTTTTGCTTTTTTGCAGGTGTTGCTGGGATGGTTATTGATATAAAACCTAAAAGGATTATTCAAACCAGATATGAAAAAGAATGTCAAGTGCAAGATTTGGTATTGATAAACAAAAAGTATAACATTTATATTTATTTCACTCCATACATATTTCTTTTTATATAATAGCTATACAATTTTTTTTCCTTAAGTTTTACATACTATTCTTTTTATAAATAATAGGTTCGACACAATTCTGTTAACCATGTGGGAAACCTTTGTGGATAACGAATGCAAATACATATCTGAAAATCTGAAAAGAAAACCTGTTCTAATTGGAAAGCACCTCAAAGTAACCTCATTCAATGGTAATTGATCATATTTTATAAACCTATTATTATCATCTTTGCATAACTATTAACATGTTCTATTTATATTTTAATGTACAGGTTTATCATTATCCACAAAAGCAGACACCTGTTTCTTCATAGATGGAGAATTTGAAATTGTAGAAGAATTCAAATCTTGGTAAATATATATTAATTAGTTGTTTATTTATTACACATTTGACTTCAAATTATAACTTATATACTTTTGTGTACAGGGGACGTACTAATTGTGAACTGATTGATGAAATTGTATGTGACAAATATTATTTGAATTTAACACTATCAGAGCTATCTTCCAAGCTTTGTATTCCAACTGATGAGAAAGACTTCACAGAAATAAAGAATATTCAAGGGCTGAAAACTGTGGTATAACTCTTTATACTTTAAATAATTGTACAAATTTTCAAAATTGTTTTATAACTTATTTATATATTGTTATATTGACAGAAACAATTTTTCTGGATAAAAGGGAAAGCATCTGTTACAGTTTTGAATCAGACTTATTGGTATATGAGTTGCAACAATTGCAACAAAATTTCAAGTGAAAATTATGGTGACATATACCATTGTGTATTTTGTAAATGTCTTGAAGCTGAAGCAATACCAAGGTAATCATGACCAAATTAAATATTTTTAAACTTTTATTTACATTTATTTACACATTCTATTTAATTTTCATAACAAAAATTTAATTTTTTTTTTCTTATAGAGCTAAGGTATACATGCAATTGATGGATTCTACTGGATACATTAATGCTACAGCTATTGGAAATCCAGCAGAATATTTTTTACAATCAACTGCTCAAAATATGATGGAACAACCATTGGTATTTCTTTTTCTTTTACTTCAATTTTACACTCATTTGTTTTACAACTTATCAAATTTCATATTAACAGACACATATAAGGTTATCTATGGATGAAGATGAGATATTTTATGTCAAAGCTATACAACAGCAGTCGGTACAACAACAGTTGCCTCAGTGCAAATATGAAATACTTTTTATTATCAATGCATCAAAAGTGGAAAAAAAGAACAAAGACAAAGACAAAGGCAAAGCTCCGGTTGAGGATATAGGTGAACCTATAAGCTTCCTGGAACGAACAGCAAAAAGATCTTTGTTTCATTTGGATGATGCACCAAAGAAGAAATTCAACAGCTGTGTGATTGATGAGGCTAAAAAAAACCAATGAATTTTCAAACTATGTTAACTAAACAATGTTCAACTTTCAATTAAGATATGTTTTAAATATTTTTAGTTTATCTTTTGATATTGTAATTATATGATGTACCTTTAACTATAACATAAATATAAGAGCAGTTATTATTTTGGTTATCATATTTGTTACTTAAACATTTAAATGTACAGTATTATGCAGAAAATTGCAAGGTATTAATTTCAGGCAAACCACAAATAAAAAAAAAAACAAGGAAAAATTTCTCTAGATTTACAACATGCCTCGGCAACTGAACCATCTCGGCAACTAATTTTGGTTCCTGAGTTAGCTCAACAACCAGACCAGCGTTGCCAAGATGTTACTCAAGACATCTTATGAACCACATTTTCGTCTTCGAAAATAAAATATCTTTACTTGTGGCACGTATATTCATTGTTCATATGTTTTAGTAATTGTATAAAATAATTTAAGTTCTTATTTTTTTTTTTCCACTTTAGTTTCATTACCAAATTTTGTTGCCGACATCTCACGGCAACCAAACTTGGTGGCTGAAACATCTTGTCAACCATTTTTCTATGTTAAAAATCAAGATATTCCTTGTTTATCTTTTAGTAATTGTATAACTCATTTTTATATAGAATATAAGCTTGAACAATTTACTCATTTTTTCTTAAATACATTTGTTTTAATTAGCTTCTTGGACTTTATATTTGAGCCATTTATTGTTGTTATTAGTGAAAAAATGTTTCCCATATTGAGCTCATAATATTTATAAATGCTTCATACATCTTTGCAAACATTCAAATATTAATTTTTTACAAAGCTAAGTAAACCTTTTTTGCTAAAGTTTCAACAAGAAAAAAAAAATTTTTATTAACAAAATTGGGAAAAATTATTCTTTCTTTTGTAACCTATTAAAATACATTTATAAAAATACAGGATTTTAAAAAAAATAAACATTTCTACTATATATAAACATTTGATGGCTTGGCAATCAAAAGAAAAAAAAAATATTTAAAAAAAAAAATTTTTTTTTTTTTTTTAAAAACATTGCCAAGATAGCTCAGCAATACAATTTGATTATCAACTCACCTCAGCTATGACATATTTTTGGAAAATAGCTTGTCGCATTGAAATCCTCTCTCCACCACAAATTTCTTCTCCCCAACTGTTACCAAGTAGTTCAGTTTTTAAGTATTTCAATGTTTGGACTTTGGATTTCTTCATAGAAAAATGGTCTTAAAGCTTTAAATGTACAAAATACATTTGCAAAAAATGACAAGGTATTCATTTAAGGTAAAACTTTTCCATAATGAGCGTCCATTTCCTTCCAGACTGTATATAAACATATAAACATTCATGTAATGGTATTTTGACATACAACAAATATAAATTGTTTCAATTGACTTGAATTTTTTATGTCATCTTGGCAATTTTTTTGAGCTTCTGTTAATATACAATAGTTTATTTTTATAATTGTATTTTTATAAGTTAGAAAAATTAGATTAAATTATCCTAATTTTGTTAATCAAAAGAATTTTTGGTCTTATGGAAACTTTAGAAAAAAAATGTGAACTTAGTATTGTAAAAAAACTAATATTTTAACGTTTGTAAAGAAGCACATGAAACATCTTTTTATTAAGTATTACATTAACAAGCTTAATATGGGAAACATTTTTTGAGGCTAAAATTTAAATTCCAAAAGGCCAATTAAAACAAATGTATTTAAGAAGAAATGGGTAAATTGTTGAAGCTTATATTGTATAAAAATCAGTTATAGAAATAAGTGCTAACTAAAATTGGTCATTTCGAAGACATCAATTGATTCACAAGATGGGTTGACAAACTTGGTTGGGTGATTTCTAGGCAATTATATCTAGTTGGTTGCCGGTTGGGGAACAAAAAATATTTGCCAAGCTAGCTAGGTCGGCAACCATGTCTGGTTCCCGAGCTGGCTCGGCAACCATGACTGGTTGCCGAGTTTGTAAATTGTTTCCTTTTATTTTTATTTTCAATTGATCTGAAATTTTTTTGTCATCTTGGTAATGTTGTTGAGCTTGTGTTAATATACAATGCTTTATTTTTATAATTGTAGTTTTATAAGTTAGAAAAATTAGATTAATTTATCCTAATTTTGTTAACCAAAACATTTTTTTGTGTTGTGGAAATTTTAGAAAAAAATGTGAATTTAGTATTGTCAAAAAACTAATATTTTAACATTTGTAAGAAACAAATGAAAGTAAACCTATTTATTAAGCAGTACATTAACAAGATGGGAAACATTTTTTGAGCAATAATAAGAATAAGTGGCTGAAATTTAAATTCCAAGAGGCCAATTAAAACAAATGTATTTAAGAAGAAATGGGTAAATTGTTCATAAAAATGAGTTTTACAAATAGGTGCTAAATAAAATTGGTCATTTTGGAGACATCAATTCATTCACAAGACGGGTTGACAAACTTGGTTGAGAGATTTTCAGGCAATTACATTTGGTTGGTTACTGTTTGGGGAACACAAAATGGTTGCCGAGCTAGCTAGCTGGGCAACCATGACTGGTTGCCGAGCTGGCTCGGCAACCAAAACTGCTCGGCAACCAGTTGGTTGCCGAGATGGCTCGGCAACCACTTTTGGTTGCCGAGCCATCTCGGCAATCGGGGGGAAAAAATAATTTTTTTTTTTTTTTTTTTTTGGTTTTTTTTTTTTTGCGGAAGTATCAAATGTTTGTAAATTGTTTCCTTTTATTTTTATTTTCAATTGATCTGAAATTTTTTTTTCATCTTGGTAATGTTGTTGAGCTTGTGTTAATATACAATGCTTTATTATACACATGATTAGAAAGCACCCAGTAATTAATTATACGGCAGTAGGTAGAGAAACTAAAAGTTCACTTACCAATCACTCCAAGCCTCAGTCCATTTCTAATGCTGCCTTCCCAAAAGAAATCACCTTTCCATACTTTGTTAGTTCTTGTACTCGGAAACTGGTCCCTCCTTTACTAATATTTTCATTCTTTCTATTATTGTCCAAATGTTGCTGGTGCATTTTCTTTGCTGAATCACATACATGGCCTTCCTCTGGAGACCAATCCAAGTTACCCCAAATTTTCTCTCCTCCTTTAGGTATCAAAGAAACTATGGAGTCCCATGTTCTCGATACACGCATGACATGCTCTTTGCTCTCAGCAGACAGGATGTTACTGATAGCTTTCGGAACGCCAAGAAACGCCGGACCGATGTTCATTATTGCCTTAATGTGTTTGGCACACCAACCAGGGCCACCTCCTCCTCCTATGGGTGGAGGTGATTCAACCCATTTAAGAAAGTGGACAAAATAGATTACCCCCATGGAATGAGGGACCACCACCACTTTTTTATTGCCATTTGTTACATACATAAGCTCAATTTTGCTCTTCAATCTACTAAGTGTTTGGTCCCTTGTCTGCTCAAGTCTCATTATAAGTATATTAGATGAAGCTCAACTCGGCAACCAGACATGGTTGCCGAGCTGGCTCGGCAACCAAAACTGGTTGCCGAGCCATCTCGGCAACCAGTTTTGGTTGCCGAGCCATCTCGGCAATCGGGGGAAAAATTATTTTGTTTTTTTTTTTTTTTTTTTTTTTTGGAAGCATCGAATGTTTGTAAATTTTTTCCTTTTATTTTTATTTTCAATTGATCTGAAATTTTTTTGTCATCTTGGTAATGTTGTTGAGCTTGTGTTAATATACAATGCTTTATTTTTATAATTGTAGTTTTATAAGTTAGAAAAATTAGATTAATTTATCCTAATTTTGTTAACCAAAACATTTTTTTGTCTTGTGGAAATTTTAGAAAAAAATATGAATTTAGTATTGTCAAAAAACTAATATCTTAACGTTTGTAAGAAACAAATGAAAGTAAACCTATTTATTAAGCAGTACATTAACAAGATGGAAAACATTTTTTGAGCAATAATAAGAATAAGTGGCTGAAATTTAAATTCCAAGAGGCCAATTAAAACAAATGTATTTAAGAAGAAATGGGTAAATTGTTCATAAAAATGAGTTATACAAATAGGTGCTAAATAAAATTGGTCATTTTGGAGACATCAATTCATTCACAAGACGGGTTGACAAACTTGGTTGAGAGATTTCCAGGCAATTACATTTGGTTGGTTACTGTTTGGGGAACACAAAATGGTTGCCGAGCTAGCTAGCTGGGCAACCATGACTGGTTGCCGAGCTGGCTCGGCAACCAAAACTGGTTGCCGAGATGGCTCGGCAACCAGTTTTGGTTGCCGACCCATCTCGGCAATCGGGGGGAAAAAATATATATATATTTTTTTTTTTTGGTTTTTTTTTTTGCGGAAGTATCAAATGTTTGTAAATTGTTTCCTTTTATTTTTATTTTCAATTGATCTGAAATTTTTTTTTCAACTTGGTAATGTTGTTGAGCTTGTGTTAATATACAATGCTTTATTATTATAATTGTATTTTTATAAGTTAGAAAATTTAGATTAATTTGTCCTAATATTTTACCGTTTGTAAATTTAGTATTGTAAAAAAACTAATATTTTACCGTTTGTAAGAAGCACATGAAAGTAAATCTATTTATTAAGCATTACATCAACAAGATGGGAAACATTTTTTGAGCAATAATAAGAATAAGTGGCTGAAATTTAAATTCCAAGAGGCCAATTAAAACAAATGTATTTAAGAACAAATGGGTAAATTGTTACAAATACGTGCTAAGTAAAATTGGTCATTTTGGAGACATCAATTGATTCACAAACTTAGCTCTGGCAATCAAACGAGATAGCTTGGCAACCAATTTTAGTTGCCAAACCCGCAGAGGAAATTATTAGGCCAATCTTAACAGACTGGAAAAAAAAAAGTGTTCATCTTTTTTGCAATAAAAATGTAATTGTTCATCTTTTCTACAAAACTTGCTAAATTCAATAAATATAAATTACAGCTCACTACCAGCAAAAAATTTAAGTAAATTGAAAATAAAAACAACATTAAACTGAGTACAATTATTGTGAATAACAAAACAACAACCCTTTTATTCAATCAAATCAAATTACATTGTTTAATACAAATTATAAATTTACAATTTCACTTTATTAAACATCTCTTTGATATGGAATAAAAAATAACTCCTTAAAAAAATCAAGCATCATTTTATACCTATAAATAGGTATTTTGTCTACTCTTACTGCATCCAAAGGTAGTCCAGCTAATAGACACTCAACATATTTCATCACAAGTATACCCCCATCACTGCAAATAAAGTTTTTAAAACATTAGTAATTATACATAACTATTATTAAGAATAAAATAAATTATTTAAACTAATTACTAATTACCTGTATCTATCAAGTTGAGGTATATCAGTAATGGGTTTCCTCCAGTATTCCAAACGCTCAATGTTTGTACCAAGTTCTGGCACATACCTCCTAATCACATCTGGAAGACCTCCAATAATAGGAAGTACAGCAACATACATGGATGCATCATCAGCTAATTTTTGATAATTATCAAATACTGTGAGCTTCCACCTCTTCAAGTCCACATGAAACAATACCCAATATTTGTTGTGTACAAGATATGGCCATAGTAAATAATTACATTCCTTCTATTTTTTACCAAAATTTTTAGGAAAATAACCATTTACATATCCCATCACCATGTTATCAAGAGAAGAAGAAGAAGAAGAAGAAGCAGCATGTTGTACAATTTGCCCTCTTGGATCCAAAAGTTTAACTCTAAGTTCAATCATAAGAGATCCAAAACCAGAATCCAAGACTGCATACTTATCTGAAAATATATCCTGGAAATTTCTGCTTCTTGCTCTGATCAACATTAATCCAGCATCCATATCCTTTTCATACAATACATCATACAACATTATATTCTTATATATACTACCATTAATAAATATACGTAATGTATAAGTTAAAAAATATAATTAATCTTTACCTCGGAGTTGAGTGGATATTCAGGATTCCCAAGATCCATGAGCTTCTCTTTATTCAAAGTATAGCCCCCATGCAATCTTATAACATCACTACAAAAAAAGACAAATACGTTTAGAAAAATGGATAACTTAAATACTTATACCAAATATTATAACTTATATTAAATATTATAACTTACCGAGATTTTGCGCGACTCATCCAATTAGCAAAATCACTTTCAACTTTTTTATCTATGTCGCACAAAATTGGAATGAACGCATCAATTGATGTCTCCCCTACATCAGTACGTTCTATTTCATTTCCACCACCACCACCACCACCACCACCACCACTACTACCACCAGTATCACCAGCTTTGTGAACATTCATCCCTTCAAACATTCTCTGGATTTGTCCAAAAGAACTTTGGAACTGATCCTGCAAACTACCAAATAAGCTACTCTGTTCACCCCGAAATGAGTCAAATTTGCTATCTATATATTGCTGCAGTTCCTTCACATCACTATTGGGTTGTAACTCATCTAAACGCAGCAATAAGTCATCTCTTGTGTTATCAATATAAGATCTTTGCTCATCTAATCGGGTATCAAAATAATTTCTCTGTTCATCGAACATAGAGCTCAAATTTTCATATGTTACGTATTCATCAGAGTAGTTGTAACCTGAGTAGTTGTAACCTGAAGTTGAAGGCCCTTGAGAAGTCTCAGGAATAGTTTGTTCTTCATTATAATAGTCCATATAAGTAACGTTTCTTGCAGGCCTTGCAGGCCAGAAATCACCGGGTAACTCCTCTTCGATACTTATATATGGGGACCAACTTTTATCAAAATTCTCATCTGGTTCAGCTGGTGGTATATTTCCTTCATTTCTTTCTTCCTCATCCACTTCTTCTTCAACCTCATCAACATGTTCATCAACATGTTCTCCCCCATACTCAAACTGATCCACAATAGGATCAAAACGAATATCTGCTGAATCCTCTACTAAAACCATAGTATACACATAGGCTTGTTCTAATTCTTCTTGTGTTGGTAATAGTATTGGTACAGCAGAAACAATCTACAAATACATATTATTAAATAACAATAATACATAAAATCACTAAAAATATATATTCACAAAACAAAATGTACTAACCTGTGTGGAGTTAAAAAATTCACAAACATCCTTTCTTTCTATTTTCTCAATGATATCCCAACTCAAAATACGTGGGAACCCATTTTGCAATTTAACCCCAAATCTTTCACCAATCTGTGGGCAAGCCTCATATATCCACAACTATAAAAATATAAATAAAATCAATATATATTAAATAATACAATACTAATAAATGTAAATAAAATTAGTAATCTAAATAATTACTAACCTGGAAAATTGTAGGACAACCATATATAGTGTAGGGCATAGTACTACCATTGATGCCCCTAGCTGCCAAACGTCCCCATGATTTAATTAGTGAGCGGAGGAGTATAAAAAAAGAATGCCTTCCCCATGGATAATCATAACAAATTTCCAAATTATCAACTAATGATAATGTCTGTACATTTATTTTTTTCCTTTCCATGGGCTTGAAAAATCCTTCAATAACTAATGCTAACCCTAGCTTATACTTATCGTTTTGATTTCCACAATTCAAGAAAACATTCTCCAATTGATTCAAAGATATATGTGAGGCATTATTAAAATACCTCCTTCTAAGTCTATGTTTACCTAAAGTACTATAAATAGACATAGTCTCAGAATTATCATGACATAGTAATCCAGATATCAAACAATACTCTTGCAATCCAAATCTCACTAACTGATCATCTACTTTAAACCAAATTTCATTTCCCTTATTTGTATGTACCATATTAAAAAAAAATTCATGTACTAACTTACCACTAAAGCGCATTCTTCTATTGTATAACTCTTCTAAATAACAAAAGCAACTATTTCTAAATTCGTTCAACTGTTCCTCATTATAATTTCCAATGACAACCTGAACATATCTAAAATTACTAATCTGTGTAAGCTTTCCACCAAATCTAACATTTTCATCAGCAACGTATTGTACATCCATATCTGCAAACAAAAAAAATTAAGTATAAATAATTATAAAATATATTTCATAAGATTATAACATATTTACAAAACAATAAACTCTTAGTCAATACTATATGACTTAACTTAACATTATTACAAAAAAATTACAAATTAAAGTAATTTCAATCTTTTTGATACATACATTCCTTTCCCAATATACAAAATACAAATACATTTTTTTTCATTTTACAGTTTTATTCTTAAGGAAAAGAAAAAAAAAAAAAAAAAGAAAACATTTAATTTTTTTTTCGGTTGCCGAGGAATCTCGGCAACCATATTTGGTTGCCGAGGTTCCTCGGCAACCGATTGCCGAGCTTCCTCGGCAACCACCGTTGGTTGCCGGTCAACTTCGGCTACCGGCATTTCATCCCCTTCCAACAACTAATCTACTACACAAATTTTTTAAATGTATATTTTAAAATTTTTAACATATTCAACATCAATATATTACATAATAAATGATAATAAAATGAAATTCACATACCTGTAATGTTAATATTGTAATGTAATGTTTTACAATCAAAGAAGACGACAATGAGTTTTGCAATCAATGGAGGAAAAGAAAGATAATGAAAAGATAAAGTAGAAAGAAAGAAGACAAAGATTCAAAAGAGAAACATACGGGGAGAGAGAGGAAAAAGGGATAAAGGAAGTTTGATTTAGTCAATGCAAAACAACAAAATGCATTCATTTTTCTTGTTTGTAGTAATAAAGTAGATACATAGTATAATAAATTAGATAGATAAAGTGAATAGAATAACATAGGTATGGGTAAGTTAAATTAAAGTTATTACTTTTTTTTTCCCACTTTGGTTTAATTGCCGAGCTATCTCGACAAGCGCACTATAAATAATTTTTTTTTTTTTTAGGTCAAATAAAATAGACAAAAAAAAAACGGGAACAGTTAAATAAAATGGTTAAATGAAAATTCAAAAAATTAAACACCCAAAATTAAAAAAAAATATTCCCCAGTATTTCTGGACTATATATAAACATTTCAAACCTCAGCAAGAAAAAAAATAATAATTTCCCCTGAAATGACTCGGCAACCAAAATTGGTTGCCAAACTATCTCGTTTGATTACCAGAGCTAAGTTTTTTTACAATGCTAATTTCACAATTTTTTCTAAAGTTTCCACAAGAAAAAATATTTTTTTGATTAACAAAATTAGGATAAATTAATCTAATTTTTCTAACTTATAAAAAAAAAAATTTTATCGATTTACTCGAATTTTAAAAAAAAAAAAAAATTTTTTTCAAATGTTGTCGAGTTACTCAAATTTTAAAAAAAAAATATTTTTTTTTAACTTTTGTCGCGTTACTCGAATTTTTAAAAAAATAAAAAAATATATATATTTTTTAACTTTAGTCGAGTTACTCGAATTTTAAAAAAAAATAATAATAATAACATTTTAACTTTTGTCGAGTTACTCGAATTTTTAAAAAAAAAAAATTTTTTTCTTAACTTGTGTCGAGTTAATCGAATTTTAAAAAAATATTTTTTTTTTTTTACTTTTGTGGAGTACCTCGAATTTAAAAAAAAAACAAAAAAAAAAAACAAATTTTTTTCACTTTTGTTGAGTAACTCGATTTTAAAAAAAAAATAAAAAAAAAATTTCACTCTTGTCGAGTAACTCGATTTTAAAAAAAAAAAAAAAAAAAAATTTATTTTTTATTTTTACTCTTGTCGAGTTACTCGACTTTTAAAAAAAAATAATAATAATAATTTTTTTTTTTTTTTAAATGTTGTCGAGTAACTCGATTTTTAAAAAAAAAAAAAATTTTTTTCTTTTTTTACTGTTGTCGAGTTACTCAACTTTAAAAAAAAAAAAAAAAAAAAAAAATTTCACTCTTGTCGAGTAACTCGATTTTAAAAAAAAAAAAAAAAATATTAATTTTTTTTTTTACTGTTGTCGAGTTACTCGACTTTTAAAAAAAAAAACAAAAAAAACAAAAAAAATTTTCACTCTTGTCGAGTAACTCGATTTTCAAAAAAAAAATATATTTTTTTTTTTTACTCTTGTCGAGTTACTCAACTTTAAAAAAAAAACAAAAAAAAAAAATTTTTTTTTTTTTTAATGTTGTCGAGTTACTCGACCTTTTTAAAAAAAAAAAAAAAAATTTGTCACTTTGTCGAGTAACTCGATTTTAAAAAAAAAATTTTTTTTTTTTTACTCTTGTCGAGTTACTCGACTTTTAAAAAAAAAAAAAAAAAATTTTTTTTTTTTTTTAATGTTGTCGAGTTACTCGACTTTTTTAATTAAAAAAAAAAATATATTTTGTCACTTTGTCGAGTAACTCGATTTTAAAAAAAAAAAAAATTTTTTTTTTTTTTTACTGTTGTCGAGTTACTCCACTTTAAAAAAAAAATAAAAAAAAATTTATTTTTTATTTTTACTGTTGTCGAGTTACTCGACTTTTAAAAAAAAACAAAAAAAACAAAAAAAATTTTCACTCTTGTCGAGTAACTCGATTTTAAAAAAAAAAAAATTTTTTTTTTTTTTTTACTCTTGTCGAGTTACTCGACTTTTAAAAAAAAAACAAAAAAAAATTTTTTTTTTTTTTTTTAATGTTGTCGAGTTACTCGACTTTTAAAAAAAAAAAAAAAAAAAAAAAAAAAATTTGTCACTTTGTCGAGTAACTCGATTTTAAAAAAATTAAAAAAAAATTTTTTTTTTTAACTCTTGTCGAGTTACTCGACTTTAAAAAAATAAAAATAAAAAAAAATTTTCCACTGTTGTCGAGTAACTCGAGTTTCAAAAAAAAAAAAAAAAAAAAAAAAATTTTTTTTTTTTTAATGTTGTCGAGTTACTCGACTTTTTTTAAAAATAAAAAATAAAAAAAAAAATTTTGTCACTTTGTCGAGTAACTCGATTTTAAAAAAAAAAAATTTTTTTTTTTTACTCTTGTCGAGTTACTCGACTTTTAAAAAAAAAATTTTTTTTTTTTAATGTTGTCGAGTTACTCGACTTTTAAAAAAAAAAAAAAAAAAAAAAAAAAAAAATTTCACTTTGTCCAGTAACTCGATTTTAAAAAAAAATAATAATAATTTTTTTTTTTTTTAACTCTTGTCGAGTTACTCGACTTTAAAAAAAAAATATATATATAAAAATAAAAAAAATTTTTCCACTTTTGTCGAGTTACTCGAGTTTCAAAAAAAAATATATATATATATTTTTTTTTACTGTTGTAAAGTTACTCGACTTTTAAAAAAACAAAAAAAAAAAAAATATTTTTCACTCTTGTCGAGTAACTCGATTTTAAAAAAAATATATATATATATATATATATTTTTTTTTTTTTTTTACTCTTGTCGAGTTACTCGACTTTTAAAAAAAACAAAAAAAAAAAAAATTTTTTTTTTTTTTTTAATGTTGTCGAGTTACTCGACTTTTTTAAAAAAAAAAAAATATTTTGTCACTTTGTCGAGTAACTCGATTTTAAAAAATAAAAAATAAAAAAAAATTTTTTTTTTTTTTAGCTCTTGTCGAGTTACTCGACTTTTAAAAAAAATAAAAATAAAAATAAAAAAGTTTTTTCCACTTTTGTCGAGTAACTTGAGTGTAACAAAAAATAAAAAATAAATTTTTTTTCTTTTTTAATGTTGTCTAGTTACTCGACTTTTTAAAAAAAAAAAAAAAAAAAAAAAAAAAATTTTTTTGTCACTTTGTCGAGTAACTCGATTTTTAAAAAAAAAATTTTTTTTTTTTTTAATGTTGTCGAGTTACTCGACTTTTTAAAAAAAAAAAAAATATTTTGTCACTTTGTCGAGTAACTCGATTTTAAAAAAAAAAAAATATTTTTTTTTTACTGTTGTCGAGTTACGGTTGGGGCAAGCTCCGAACACCTGTGCTTTGAGTTATAATGATTTTTTCGAAACAACAAAAAAGTCGTATAGTGTGACCTTCGAAAATAACTAATTTTACAAAAAAAAAAAAAAAAAATTAGATCTTGATGAATCTTATCTTATGAAAAAAATGGTTTTGTATTCTAGGACACGTGCTTTGAGTTATAAGGATTTATCCAAAATAGCATAAAATTCATATAGTACAAGTGTTTGAAAATAACTGATTTTACAAAAAAGTTCTAGATTTTGGTGAATCTTATACTGTTGGGAAGGCCTATTAGTTTACTTTGATACGAAAAAATGTTTTTTGCATCTGAACCCGTGCTTTGAGTTATTATGATTTTTTCGAAACAAGGCCAAAGTCGTATACTATATAACTTTCTAAAATCACTAATTTGACAAAAATTTTACATTTTGATGAATCTTATACTGTTAGAAAGATCTATCAGTTTACTATCATATGAAGAAAAAGATTTTGCATTTTTGGAACCCGTGCATCAAGTTATAAGAATTTTTCAGAGACAACACAAAAGTTGTATAGTATAAACTTCAAAAATTATTGATTTTAGACAAATTTTATATTTTGATGAATCTTATACAATTGGAAATTCCTATAAGTTTACTTTGATATAAAAAAATTTGTTTTGTATTTGGAACTTGTGCTTGGAACTATAACCTTCGAAAATTAAAATTTTTTAATTTTTTTTGATGAATCTTGAACCGTTGGAATGCCCTATCAGTTTATGATGGAGCTATAACCTTCGAAAATTAAAATTTATTAATTTTTTTTTATGAATCTTGAATCGTTGGAATGCCCTATCAGTTTACTATCATATGAAAAAAATGATTTTACAATCTAGGACACGTGCTTTGTGTAATAAAAATAATTAGATTTTGTTGAATCTTATACCATTGGAAATCTCTATTACTTTACTTTAGTATTAAAAAGAAAATGTTTTCCATCCAGAACCCGTGCTTTGTGTAATAAGGATTTTTTCAAAACAACAAAAAGTTGTAACCCTTCAAAAGTCATTAATTATACAAACATAATATGAATCTATTAATTTATTAAACTAATACATACAACATTTAAACTTCACTCCTAATTGGGAAAAAAAAGAAATCCTTATGAAAAAAATCTAACACAAGTTTTCGCCTATAAATATTAATTTTATCACTTACAACAGCATCTAAAGACAATCCAGCTAAAAAACACTCAACATATTTAATCACAAATAGTCCACTGTCACTGCAAAAACAAAAACAAATAAATATTTGCACAAAAAAAAGTAAATAAAATATTATTATAAAAACAAAAACTTCACTAAATTGAATATATTACCTATATCTCTGGAATTGTTCTATTTCATTAGGTGATTTTCTCCTATATTGAAAAGACTTTTTCTTCTTGGCAAGCTGAGGCTCATACTTTATAATCATTTGTGGAATTATTTGAACTCCTGGAAGAGCATGAATATATCTCTGACTTTCACTATAACACATCTGGTAATTATCAATTAGTGTCAACTTCCAAGCATTTAAATCCACATGAAAAAGTGCCCAATATTTATCATGCATAAGATAGGGCCACAACAAATGCTCACATTCCTCCCATTTTGAACCATAATAGGTAGGAAGAGCACCATATATATATGCTCGCATAGATGCTTCAAAATCAAGTTGATGATGTGCCTTTGCAAAATGACACCGAATAACTTCTCCGAAACAAGTGTCCAACACTCCATACTTTCTTGAAAATATGTTGGGGTATTTAAAACATCTAGCTCTTATCAAATCCATTGCATAGTCCACATCCTATACACAAATATTACATTATATAACAACGTAATATATACAATATACATTTAACAAGAATAAAATTCATATAATATATTTACCCATTTCTCCAATGCTTGAGACTTATTAATATCTTGTAACCGTCTTTTTGTGAGTTTAGAAGTCACTCCCCAAGATATATCAACAACATCTCTACAACATTATAACAAAAATATTTATTACATCAAACATTATATATTACAACAATAAATATATCAAACATTATAACTTACCCAGCATTAGCACTGCAAACCCAACTGAGAAAATGGCTCTCTCTCACTTTATTTATATCACATAATAAAGGAACATCTTTATTTAATAAAGTAGCACACTTCTTAGAAGAACAACCCACATCATTTTTCCTAGAATCATTACCAATTTTCTCCACCATCTTTCCCTTAAACATCTGTACACATCTTTCCATCTGTTCCCGCAACTCATTGCTCAATCTATCAAAGTGAGCATTTTGTTCAACTTGTAATGAATTAAATTGAGTATCAATATAACCTTCCATTTCATTATATTTATTACCTATCCTACTACATTCTAAATTATCAACCCGCTCCAATAACTCCTCTCTTGTTTTAGCAATGACATAATCATTCTTACCCAACTGTTTGTCAAGATAACATTGCTGCTCAACAAAAACTGAATTGAGATACTCATTATTAGCAAAGTTATATCCTTCAGAAATAATTCTCTCACCAAAACAATCTATATTACTTAAAACATCTTGTGTATAACAATTACTTGTGGGCAATTCATTTGATGTATAAGGGGACCAATATTGATGAACAACATTTTCAACAATATCATCTTTTCCTTCACTACTAAAATCCCCCTTATCCAATTCCTCTCCAGTTTCCACAAACCTTTCATTTCCAGCATTCATACCTGTACAAAACAAATTTTCCCTAATAAAGAACAAAAAACTAATATATCAATTACATAAAAAACATACAAAAAAACATAATAATAACAAACTATGAAAATATCATACTCCATCCAATAAAATTCACAACATATATATTAAACAACAAAAAAAACAAAAAATTAAAACACCAAAAAAACCTCTTCATTCTTCATTCATTCTGTAATATTTTTACAAATTTTGAACAACGATTTATTATTAATCATTAACCACATATTAAATTAATTCATCTCTAATAAAACAAGAAAAAATCAAAATACACATACCTGATAGCTTAGTTAAACTGCAAGATAAAGATAAAGATGAAGAAGACATACATTTACAACAATATCTACCAAACGTAATAAATATAGGATGAATAGTGAGGTAGGTGAAGAAAATATGACTTTGGAATTTTGAGAGTTAGGTGAACAAGTAGTAGGTAAATGTATACAATAAATGTTATTTATTCAAATAAAAACATCTTTCTTAAACAAACTAAAATCAACCTCAACTCTTTTTTTTTTTTTTTTTTTTTTTCCTTTTTTAATAAGGTTTTTTTCAATTGCATACAAAGTTCTACATAAAAAAGTTAAAACTCAATTTCAATAGACTGACAATAAGTTACAAATTAGTTTAATTTTTATTTGAAGCTATTCTTAAATTCTATTACATCCAATTATTGCATCAGTTCTATGAAATTTCCAACCTCCTTATAAATATATACACAACTCATATACTTTACAATGTATTCAAAAAGACAAAAATCTAATGATAACCTACTTTGTTTTTATTTTACAAATAGTGCTATAAAACGTTCATATCAACCTACAACTTTTCACTACATTTTTCACAAACGTGCAACGCACGGGCCAAAACTAGTATATATATATATATATATATATATATATATATATATATATATATATATATATATATAGTCGTATCAAGTGATCAATTCAGATTTCTAATCCTATATGAACTTCCTCATATTAATATAAATAAGGGTAATTTGTAGCCGCCGTCTCCAACCTTTGAACTTTTGGCACTTTTATCCCTATTATTTTTTTTTTGGCATCTATATCCTCAACCTTTCTTATTTTGGTGGATGAAGTCCCCAACCTTTGAACGTTTGACACTTTTTTCCTCATTCTTTATTTTTTGGTATCCATATCCTCAACATTTCTTAATTTGGTAACTGAAGTCCCCAACCTTTGAATGTTTGGCATTTTTATCCTCCTTCTTCATTTTTTTGCACCTATATCCTTAACATTTCTTAATTTGGTGGTTTTAGTCTCCAATCTTTGGACTTTTGTATCATATTTTTTAATTTTTTAATTGAAACTTATGAAAAGTCTATTTAAAGCCAAGTTTTGTGAGTAATGTTGTTTATAAATGTTGGTTTATTTTAAAAAAAATTATTTTAAAAATTTTATGAGATTTTTAGATTAATTTTTAATTTTTTTAATTGAAACCGGGTCGACCTTGGTTCGACCTGGTTCAACCTTTTGACCATTGACCCGTTATTTTTTTTGGATCGATGGCCAGTTCTGTTTTCTGAATATTGTATTATTCAGATAAATAGTTTTATTTAGATAACCATATTTTGATTAATGCTCCATTTGAGAATATGGGTGCAAAAAAATGAAGAATGAGGATATGGGTGCAAAAAATTAAAGTTTAATTGAAAACAGGTCGACTTTGGTTCGACTTTTTGACATTTGAACCGTTATCTTTTTTGGGTCGATGACCAGTTCTGTTTTCTGAATATTGTATTATTCAGATAAATAGTTTTATTTAGAAAACTATATTTTGATTAAAGCTCAATTTGAAGATATGGGTGCAAAAAAATGAAGAATATCTCATAATATTTGTAAAATTAAGTTTTTTTAAAATAAATCAACATTTATAGATAAAATTACTCACAAAACTTGACTTTAAATAGACTTTTCATAAGTTTCAATTAAAAAATTAGAAAATATGATACAAAAGTCCAAAGGTTGGAGACTTTAACCACAAAATTAAGAAATGTTAAGGATATGGGTGCAAGAAAATGAAGAATGAGGATAAAAGTGCCAAACGTTCAAAGGTTTAAGACTTCAGCCACCAAATTAAGAAAGATTAAGGATATGGGTGCCAAAAAATAAAGAATAAGAATAAAAGTGGCAAACGTTCAAAGGTTGGGAACTTCAACCAACAAAATAAGAAAGGTTGAAAATATGGGTGCCAAAAATAAAGAATAACTATAAAAGTGTCAAAAGTTCAAAGATTGGAAACGGCTGCTGTAAATTACCCTATAAATAATGTCTGCCAATTACTTATTCTTGAAGCTACTGTGTTTGCAAGAAACAACATTATCTATGAAGTTTCCTTGTAAAAATGTTTAACGTTATAAAAAGTATTATTTTGTAGTTCATGAAAGTTGCGTTTGTCTATTTCTTTCACGTTACTTGAATTGACAAATGTAAATCGTGAATCATGTGGTCATAGTATATTTTGAAGTGCCAAGTACTGCTGATTTAATATCATTTTGAACAGGTATATATAAAAAATCATAATTATGCGACATGAAATCAAGACGGCAACACCCAAATCGAGTTACTCGACAAAAGTAAAAAAAAAAATTTTTTTTTTTTTTTAATCGAGTAACTCGACAAAAGAAAAAAAAAATTTTTTTTTTTTTTTTTTTTTTTTTAAAATCGAGTTACTCGACAAAAGTTAAAAAAAAAAAAAAATTTTTTTTTTTAAAAAATCGAGTTACTCGACAAAAGTAAAAAAAATTTTTTTTTTTTTTTAAAATCGAGTTACTCGACAAAAGTGAAAAATTTTTTTTTTTTCTTTAAAATTCGAGTTACTCGACAAAAGTAAAAATTTTTTTTTTTTTTTTTTTTTAAATTTGGGTAATTCGACAAAAGTTAAAATTTTCTTTTCTTTTTTTGTTTTTTTTTTTAAATTCGAGTTACTCCACAAAAGTAAAAAAAAAAATTTTTTTTTTTTTAAAATTCGAGTTACTCGACAAAAGTTAAATATATATATATTTTTTAAATTCGATTAACTCAACACAAGTTAAGAAAAAAAATTTTTTTTTTTTTAAAAATTCGAGTAACTCGACAAAAGTTAAAAAAAAATTTTTTTTTTTTTAAAAAATTCGAGTAACTCGACCAAAGTTAAAAAATATATATATTTTTTTATTTTTTTAAAAATTCGAGTAACTCGACAAAAGTTAAAAAAATATATATTTTTTTAAATTCGAGTAACTCGACAACATTTTAAAAAAATTTTTTTTTTTTTTTTTAAAAATTCGAGTAACTCGATAAAAATTTTTATTTTAAATTCGAGTAACTCGACATAATTTAAAAAAAAAAAATTTTTTTTTGTTTTTTTAAATTCGAGTAACTTGACAAGATTTATATATATATATATATATATATATATATATATATATATATATATATATATATATACTAGTTTTAAGGCCGTGCTTTGCACGTCAGTGAAATGTGTTGGACAAAATTGTACGTTTAGAAAAGAATATTTTAGGTTGATAATTCAGTTAAATGTAAGTGTTATTTTAGCGTTATAAATTAGGAAAGAGTATTAAAATTTTGTGGTTGATTACTGTTGTGAAGAACGTATATAAAAAATTTATTTTTTTGACTTATGTAAGTTTAAATAAAAAAAAAAAAAAAATTTTGTTGAGGATAAGTATGGAAATAACTGGATAAAGTCAATAGATTGAGTGACTTGACAAATTGAAAAATGAATTTATTGGGTTTCTTCAGAATATGTTAAATTGTAAAGTTTTTGTTAGATTTAAAATTTTTTTTTTATTTACATTAGTTAGTATATTAAATTTGTAGGTAATTGTTTATTTTCATATGAGATTTGATAAATTTGATATTTTCATATTTGGAATTGTCGAGTTCTTTGTTTTTATCTATGTTTTATTAGGACAAAGTATAATAAAATATATAATATATAAATTTTGTATATTTCCTAATGAATTAATACAATATATTATATTTACTTTTGTTTTAGCAATTACTATAACATATTTCAATAAACAATTATTATAATTAATTTATAAGATAATAAAATTAATGTTGTAGTAATTTAATGATTAAAATGAATATATTATAAGAAATTGGTATTAAATAATTTATTGTATAAATTATTATAAAATTTATTATATATTTATTTAAAAATTGTTTTCATAAATTTTAATAAAATTTTTTTGATAAAGAATATTGTAAATAGTAATTATAAAAAAAAATGATTTTGATAAATACATATGTAAATGTATGTGAAAAAAGTGATTTTATATATTTATTATAATATATTTAAAAATTAATACGAGAAAAGAAAAAATGTAAAAAAATTAAGTGTATTACATAATTTAAAAATAAAATAAAACTAAAAAATGAAAAATGTGCATTTTTTAAGCTAGTCGAGAAAATTGGCAATTTGAAAATTATGTTTGTCGAGCTACTTGAATTTAAATGGGAGAGAAAATCAATCCTTTGAATAGCCTAAGTAACTCGACAAAATGAAACTTGTGTTTCCTGAGTCACTGAATAGATGAATGAAATTAAAAATTTTGATTATATTGTTTGTATTTTTTTTTTAAATACGTAATATATTTAAAAATAATTTAATTCTTATTTTGGAATTGTTTGAGTAACTTGATAAATAAAATATATACAAAATTTTATTTAGTGTATGATTTATTAGAATATAGTAGAATTAAATATATATTGTATAAAAATTTTATGTATATCTTAATCAATTAATACAATATATTATATTTTGTTTTATTATGATTAATTTATGTAGTAACTGGATAAATCAAAATTTGAGATTCATGAGTTGGTTCAAAAATAACATGAGTGTATGACATAATTTAAATAAGAAAATAAAACAAAAAAATGGAAAATGTAGAATTTTGAAGCCATTCGAGAAACTCGACAAACGTAAAATCATGTTTGTCGAGTTACTCGATGAAAAATTGGAAAAATAATCAATCTTTTCAATAGCTGAAGTAACTCGACGAATTGAAACGCGAGTTTCTCGAGTTACTCGATAAAGCAATGAAAATTTGAAATTTTGATTAATTTGTTTTTCTTTTTTATTTAAAATTTGTAATATATTTAAATAATTTTTTTTTTCTTTATTTGTTGTCTTATTTTCTGACAAACTCGTTAATTTGAAATTTTGAATTTTTTTGAGTAACTTGATAAATAAAACATTTACAAAATTTTATTTAGTGAATCATTTATTAGAACATAGTTAAATAGAATATATATAATATAAATTTAATATATATTATAATGAATTAATGCAATTTTTATATAATTATTCTAAAAAAAATTTAATTATTAGAACAAATTTTCACTCTTCTATGTTTTTATATTTCATAAAATTAGTTAGATATATTATATTATATTAATTTAAAATAATACATAAATATTTTTTATAATAGCTATGTTATTATAACATATTATACTAATTTATAGAATATCAAATATTATTTATATAAAAGAACTTATTATTCATTGTATTGCATAACTCGACAAACTGAAAATTGAGTTTTCCATGTTATTGAACAAAGTAATTAGATGAATAATTTTCATTTCTTTAGTATTTTTTATTGAAATTATTTAATACATTCATTATTTTGTTTAATTTATATATGGTAATATTATTGTTGTAGGAACTTGTGAATATGAAGTTTTGATTTTTTAAGTTCTTTGATTAATGAAGCACATACATATTTGTGTTTAATTGGGTTGGTTATAAAATAACATGACAAAAGAAAAAAATTAAAAAAATGAAGTGTATTATATAATTTAAATAAGAAAATAAAACAAAATAATGCAAAATGTGTATTTTTTGAGCTACTCGAGTGACTCGACAAACCTTAAATCATGTTTGTCGAGTTACTCGATGAGAAATGGTATACAAAATCAATCTTTTCAATAGCTGGAGTAACTCGACAAAATGGAACACCAGTTTTCCGAGTGAATCGACAAAAGAATGAAATTTTAAATTTTGATTAATTTATTTTTAATTTTTATTTTAAATATGTAATATATTTAAATAAATTTTTATTGTTTATTTGTTGTATTATGTTTTGCCAAATTCATGAATTTGGTATTTGGAATTGTTTGAGTAACTTGATAAATAAAACATATACAAAATTGTATATAGTGAATCATTTATTAGAACATAGTTAAATAGAATATATATCATATAAATTGAATATATATTATAATGAATTAATGCAATTTGATATAATTATTGTAAAAAAAAAATTTAATTCTTAGAAAAAATTTTCACTGTATTATGTTTTTATATTTCATAAAATTATTTATGATATATTAGATTAATTTAAAATAATACATAAAATTTTTTCATAATAGCTACTTTATTATGACATATTATACTAAGTTATAGAATATAAAATATTATTGTTATAAAATAACTTATTATTCATTGTATTGCATAACTCGACAAAATGAAAATTGAGTAGGTTGAGTTATTCAAGAAAGTAATTAGATGTATAATTTTTCTTTATTTAAAATTTTTATTTAAATTATTTAATAGATTAATTTTTTAGTTTATTTTGTATGTTGTAATATGATTGTTGTACGAACTTGTCAATATGAAATTTTGATTTTTTAATTTTTTTTCATTAATGAAGCACATACATAATTGTATTTAATTGGGTTGGTTATAAAATAACTTGACAAAAGAAAAAAATTAAAAAAATTAAGCGTATTATATAATTTAAATAGGAAAATAAAACAAAAAATTGAAAAATTTGTATTTTTTAAGGTACTCGAGTAAGTTGACAAACCTGAAATTATGTTTATCGAGTTACTCGATGACAAATGGGATACAAAATCAATCTTTTCAATAGGTGGACTAACGTGGTAAAATGAAACTTGAGTTTCGCGAGTTACTCGACGAAAAAATGATAGTTAAATTTTTGAATAATTTGTTCTTCTTTTTTATTTATAATATGTAACATATTTTAATAATTTGTTATTCTTTATGTGTTGTATTATTAATTTACAAACTCGTGAATTTGAAATTTGGAATTGTTTGAGTAAGTTGGTAAATAAAACATATACAAAATTTTATTTACTGAATCATTTATTAGAACATAGTTAAATAGAATATATATCATATAAATTTGATATATATCATAATTAAGTAATTAAATTTGATATAAATATATTAAAAAACAAAAAGAATTATTAGAAAAAATTTTAAATGTACTATGTTTTTATATTTTATAAAATTAGTTATGATATATTATATGAATTTTAAATAATACATAAATTTTTTGTATAATAGGTATTATATTATAACATATTATACTAAATTACAGAAGATGAAATATTATTTTTATAAAAGAACTTGTTATTCATTGTATTGCATAACTTCACAAACTGAAAATCGAGTTTTCTGAGTTATTCAATAAAGTAATTAGATGCATAATTTTCAATTATTCAATTTTTTTAATTTAAATTATTTAATAGATTATTTAATTTGTTTAATTTGTATGTTGTAATATTATTGTTGCAGGAACTTGTTAATATGAAATTTTGACTCTTTAACTTTTTTGATTAATAAAACAGATTCATAATTGTATGTAATTGGATTGGTTATAAAAGAAGATGACGAAAGAAAAAAATTTTAAAAATTAAGTGTATTATATAATTTGAATAAGCAAATAAAACAAATTAAATGCAAAATTTGTATTTTTTAAGCAACTCGAGAAACTCGACAAACCTGAAATCATGTTTTTCGAGTTACTCGATGAGAAAAGGAATTCAAAATCAATCTTTTCAATAGCTGGAGTAACTCGGCAAAATGAAACTCGAGTTTCTCGAGTTTCTCGATAAAACAATGAAATTTAGCATGTTGATTAATTTGCATTTTTTTTATATTTAAAATATGTAATATATTTAAATAATTTTTATTTGTTTATCTGTTGTATTAATTTTTGACAATCTCGTAAATTTGAAATTTGGAACTGTTTTAGTAACTTCATAAATAAAACATATACAAAATTTTATTTGGTGAAGCATTTATTAGAACATAGTTAAATAGAATATATATTATATAAATTTAATATGTATATGTATGATAATGAATTAATGCAATTTGATATAATTATTCAAAAAAAAATATTTAATTATTATAAAAAATTTTCACTATATTATGTTTTTATATTTCATAAAATTAGATATGAGATATTGGATTAATTTGAAATAATACATCAATAATTTTTTATAATAGCTATTTTATTATAACATATTATATTAAGTTATAGAATATGAAATATTATTCGTGTAAAAAAATTCATTATTCATTATATCACATAACTTGAAAAAATCAAAATTGAGTTTCCTGAGTTATATAAGAAATTAATTATATGCATAGATTGAAATTTTTAAAATTTTTTTATTTAAATTATTTAAAATATTAATTATTTTGTTGGCTAAAAAAATACATGACAAAAGAAAAAAAATAAAAACATTAAGTGTATCATTTAATTTAAATTTAAAACTAAAAAAAAAATGGGAAATGTGTATTTTTGAAGTTACTCGAGAAACTCGAGAAATTGAAAATCACGGTTGTCGAGTAACTCGATGACAAATTGGAGACAAAAACATATGTTTAATAGTTGAAGTAACTCGATGAAATGAAACATGAGTTTCTCGAGTTACTCGACGAAATAATGAAATTCAAAAGTTTGATTATTTTGGTTTTCTTTGTTATTTAAAATATGTAATAGATTTTAAATTTTTGTGTTCTTATTTTGTCGTATTATTTGTTGACGAACTGGTGAATCTGATATTTGGAATTATTTGAGTATATTGATAAAATAAATATATAAAAATGTTTATGTAGTGTATCATTTATTAGAACATATTAAAATAGAATATATATGATATAAATTTAATATATATCATAATGAATTAATACAATTTTATATAATTTTTGTAATTAGTATAAATAGTTATTAAAACAAATTTTTACTTCACTTTGTTTTTAGATTTGATAAAATTCAATATGAAATAGTATATTAATGTAAAATAGTATATAAATTTTATTTGGAATAGGTATTTTATTAAAATATATTATATTAAGTTAGGGAAAATGAAATATTATTCATATAAAAAAACTCATTATTTATTCTATCACATAACTCGACAAATTCAAAATCGAGTTTCCCGAGTTATGCAACAAACTAATTATATGCATGAATTGAAATTCTGATAACTTTTTTTATTTAAATTATTTAAAATATTAATTAATTTGTTTAATTTATATGTTGTAATATTATTATTCGAGGAAGCTGTGAATATGAAGTTTTGATTTGTTAACTTATTTGATAAATTAAGCACATACATAATTGTATTTAATTGATTATTTATTAGAAGATAATAAAATTAAATATACATTGTATAAATTTAATATATATGATAATGAATTAAAACAATATATTATATATTGTTTTATTATGATTAATTTATCTTGTAAGTCAACAAATATAAGTTTTGAGATTCACGAGATGGTTACAAAATAAAATGACAATATAAGAAAATTAAGTGTCTTACATAATTTAGATAAGAAAATTATACAAGAAATTGAAGAATGTACATGATTGAAGCTCCTCGAGAAACTCGACAAACTGAAAATTAGGTTTGTCGAGTTACTCGATCATAAATCATATAAAAAATCAATCTATTGAATAGCTGAAGTAACTCGATAACAATAAACTTGAATTTCCTGAGTTACTCGACAAATCAGTGAAAGTAAAAATTTTTATTTTTTTTTTCTTTTTTATTTAAAATATGTAATATATTTAAATAATTTTTTATTGTTATGTTGTTGTGTTATTTTTTGACGATATCGTGAATCTGAAATTTAGAATTGTTTGAGTAAATTGATAAATAAAATATATACAAAATTTTATGTATTATATTATTTATTCGAACATAGTAAAATAGAATATATGTTAAATAAAATATATCATAATGAATGAATACGATTTTATATAATTTTTGTAATTAATAAAAATATTTATTGTAACAAATATTAACTTTACTTTTTTTTTTTATATTTCATAAAATTAAGTATCATATATTATATTAATGTAAAATAATATATAATATATTTTTATAATAGCTATTATATTATAACATATTATATTAAGTTATAGAATATGAAATGTTATTCATATAAAAAAAGGCATTATTCATTATATGACATAATTGGAGAAAATCAAAATCGAGTTTGATGAGTTACTCAACAAATTAATTATATACATAAATTAAATATTTTTAAATTTTTTTTATTTAAATTATTTAATACATTAACTATTTTATTTAATTTGTATGTTGTAATATTATTATTTAAGGAACTTGTCAGTATGAAATTTGAATTTGTTAACTTATTTAATAAATGAAATACATACATAATTGTATTTAATTAATTATTTATTGAAACATAGTAAAATTAAACATAGATTTTATAAATTTAATGTATATGATAATCAATTAATATAATATATTATATTTTCTTTTATTATGATGCATTAATCCAATAACTCGACAGAGGTAAATTTGAGATTCACAAGTTGGTTAAAAAAAACATGAGAAAATAAAAAAAATCAAAAAAATTCAGTGTATTACATAAGTTAAATAAAAAAGAAAGAAAAAAAAATTGAAAAATGTCCATTTTTGAACCTACTCGAGAAACTCGAGAAAACGGAAATACTGTTTGTCGAGTTAATCGATTACAAATGATATACAAAATCAATCTATTGAATAGATGAACCAACTCGACAAAATCAAACTCGAGTTGGACAAGTGACTCGACAAATCATGGAAAATGAAATTTTTGATTATTTTGTTTTTCTTTTTTATTTAAAAGACGTAATATATTTAAATAATTTTTTATTCTTATGTTGGTTATTTGGCGACGAACTCTTGAATGGGAAATTGGAATTGTCGAGTAACTTGATAAATAAAGCATATCAAAAATTCTATTTAGTGTATCATTTATTAGAACATAGTAAAATAGAATATATATTATATAAATTTAATATATAACATAATAAATTAATACAATATATGAAATTGGTTTTTATTATAATAATTACTATAACATATTATAAAAAAATTACTATATTAAATTTATAGCATAATAAATTGATATTATGTATTAATATATTATTAATTAATTATTATATTATTGTAATAATTTAATGATTATATTCAATTTAATATAATAAATGGATATTTAATAAATTTATTTATAGATGATTCTAAAATTTTTTACATATTTATTTATAATTTATTACTGTAGATGTAAATATAAATTTTATTATAAATGATATTATTATTAGTAATTATAAATATAAAATGATTTTTATACTATAATCTAATATAAATATTCTAATAAATAAAACGAGATTATTTACTTGCTTGATAAAAAAAATATAATAAATTTTATAATTATTTATAAATAAATATGTAATAAATTTTATGATCATCTATAAAAAAAAATATTTTTAATATGAAATTCTTATAATAAATTGATTATAATCATTAAATTATTATAATAATGTAAAAATTGATTAATAATATATTATTACATAAAAAATTTGAAAGGGAAATGTATTAAGTTCTAGAATGCAAAAGATTATTTATATAGAAAAACTTATTATTTATTGTATCATATAACTTGATAAACTCAAAATCGAGTTTTCTGAGTCACTCAACAAACTAATTATATACATAAATTTAAATTTTTAAAAATTGATTTCTTCAAATTAACTAATACATTAACTATTTCGTTTAATTGATATGTTGTAATATTATTATTCGAGGAATTTGTCAATATGAAGTTTTGATTTGTTAACTTATTTGAGAAATGAAGTACATACATAATTGTATTTAATTGATTAGTTATTAGGATATGGCAAAATTAAATATACATTGTATAAATTTAATATATATTATAATCAATGCATATAATGTATTGTATTTTATTTTATTATGATTTATTTATTTAGTAACTGGACAAATCAAAATTTGAGATTCAAGAGTTGGTTAAAAAATAACATGAGAAAAGAAAAAAATCAAAAACATTAAGTGTATTACATTATTTGAATAAAAAAATAAAACAAAAAAAGGAAAAATGTGTATTTTTGAAGTTACTCGAGAAACTCGAGAAATTGGAAATGACGTTCATCGAGTAACTCGATGAAAAATCGGATAGAAAATCTTTTTGTTTTATAGTTGAAGTAACTCGACAAAATGAAACATGAGTTTCTCGAGTTACTCGACAAACTAATGAAATTTTAAATTTTGATTAATTTGTTTGTCTTTTTTATTTAAAATATGTAATACATTAAAATTTTTGTTCTTCTTATTTTGTTGTATTATTTGTTGACAAACTTGTGAATCTGAAATTTGGAATTGTTTGAGTATATTGATAAAATATATATATAAAAATTTTTGTGTAGTATATCATTTATTAGAACATAGTAAAATAGAATATATATTATATAAATTTAATATATGTCATAATGAATTAATACAATTTAATATAATATTTATAATGAGTAAAAATAATTATGAAAACAAATTTCTACTTCACTTTGTTTTTATATTTCATAAAGTTAAATATGAGATATTATATTAATGTAAAATAATATATCAATTTTTTTTGTAATAGCTATTTTATTATAACATATGATATGAAGTTATAGAAATTGAAATATTATTTATATAAAAAAAACTCATTATTGATTGTATCATATAACTTGACAAATTGAAAATCAAGTTTCCCGAGTTACACAACAAACTAATTATATGCATGAATTGAAATTTTTAAAAGTTTTTGTATTTAAATTATTTCAAATATTAATTATTTTGTTTAATTTATATGTTGTAATATTATTATTGAAGGAAGTTGTGAATATGAAATTTTGATTTGTTAACTTATTTGACAAATTAAGCATATACATAATTGTAGGTAATTGATTATTTGTTAGAACATAATAACATTAAATATACATTGTATAAATTTAATATGTATGATAATTAATTAATACAATATATTATATTTTTTTTTATTATGATTAATTTATCTCGTAACTCGACAAATATAAAATTTAAGATTCACGAGATGGTTACAAAATAACCTGACAAAATAAAAAAAAACAAAAAGTTTAAGTGTCCTACATAATTTAAATAAGAAAATGAAACAAGAAATTGAAAAATGTACATGGTTGAAGCTAATCGAGAAACTCGACAAACTGAAAATCGTGTTTGTCGAGTTACTCGATCATAAATAGTATGAAAAATGAATATATTGAATAACTCAAGTAACTCGAGAATAATAAACCTGAATTCCCCGAGTTACTCGACAAATCAGTGAAAGTAAAAATTTTGATTATTTTGTTTTTGTTTTTTATGTAAAATATGTAATATATTTAAATATTTTTATTCTTATTTTGTTGTGTTATTTTTTGACGAACTCGTGAATCTTAAATTTAGAATTGTTTGAGTAAATTGATAAATAAAATATATACAAAATTTTATGTAGTATATCATTTATTAGAATATAGTAAAATAGAATATATATTAAATAAAATAAATTATTATGAATGAATACAATTTTATATAATTTTTGTAATTAAAAAAAATAATTATTGTAAAAAAATTTTACTTCACTTTGTTTTTATATTTCATAAAATTAAATATCATATATTATATTAATGTAAAATAATATATAATTTTTTTTTATAATTGCTCTTATATTATAAGATATTATATTAAGTTATAGAATATGAAATATTATTCATATAAAAAAAGGCATTATTCATTATATTACGAAATAAAAAAATGATAAAAATTTTGTGTATTACATAATTTAAATAAAAAAGGAAAACAACAAAATTGAAAAATGTGCATGTTTTAACCTACTCGAGAAACTCGATAAAACAAAAATCATGTTTGTCGAGTAACTTGATTACAAATGTAGTACAAAATCAATCTATTCAATAGGTGAACCAACTTGACAAAATGAAACTTGACTTGGTCGAGTTATTCGACAAAGGAGGGAAATTTAAAATTTTGATTATTTTGTTTATCTTTTTTATTTAAAATATGTAATTGATTTAAATATTTTTTATACAAACGAACATTCATGTTTGTCGAGTTACTCGATGACAAATGGGAGATAACATCAATATTTTCAATAGCTGAAGTAAGTTGGTGAAATGGAACTCGAGTGTCTCGAGTTACTCGACAAAACAATGAAATTTAAAATATATAATACATATAAATAGTTTTTATTCTTATTTTGTTGTGTTATTTTTTGACAAACTCGTCAATCTTAAATTTGGAATTAGTTGAGTAAATTTATTAATAAAATTTATAATTAATAATTTTTGTATTTGTGTATTTTTTATTTTTGGTATAAAATAAATGGGACATTTGATATGTGATATTATTTACTATGTTATATTTACTAATAGATGAAGTAATTTTATTAATATATTAACAAAAATGTTTTAACGTATTTTATATTAAGATATACATTAAATAAGTTTGTGTAGGAAGATATAAAGTAAAAGAAAAATGAGGTAAAAGTCAAAAACGTGTCAAACCCTAGTGTTGATGGTGGACACGTGTAAGTTAAAAAGTATTCATTGTCATTTAATGGGCCATTCAATCTGTCTAAACTGGTTATTCATTTGTTACCGTGTATTTTGAAAAAACACTATTCTTCATTTCAGTTTATAGAGGTTGGAAGGAGGCAAGATTTTTGTTTACAAAAAAATTGGATTTTGGGCGTTATTTCGTTTGGCATATTATAACATTATCTTCTTAAGGTATGTATTTTTATTTTGTATGGCACTATGTAATGTAAATATTGTTTCATTTTAATTAATGTATATATAAAGTTATACATATATAAATCCTTGTTATATTAGTTTATGTATTCTATTATATATAAACTATGTATTTAGAATATATAATTTGTACTTATATTTGTGGTAGAAGTTGGCTGATGAGAATGATCGTAAATATTTTTCAGATATGGATGTTGAATACGTGGTAAGTGAGAATCGCAGATTTGATGGAGTCATTACACAGATTAGTAATTTTACATATATTGATGTTATAATGGAAAATTTTAATGAGGAACAGATTCAAAAATTTAGGAATAGCTGTTTTGCTCATTTTGAATATTTTCATGGTAGGAAATGTCAGTTTAGCGGAAAGTTGGTACATGAATTTTTGCTCAATACTGTGCATTCGAATAAAGGAAATGAGGTTTGGTTTAAAATACAAGGTGAATTGTGTAGGTTTGGAATGCAGGAGTATTGTTTGATAACAGGCTTATTGTGCCATGATAATGATGATAATCTTAGTACCATGAGAGTTTTGGCGAGACATAGAATTCGTAGGAGGTGGTTCAACAATTTTGCTCATATATCGTTAAATGAGCTTGAGAATGTTTTTATTCATTGTGACAATGAGGAAGATAAGTACAAGTTAGGGTTGGCATTATTGATTGAAGGAGTGATTAGGCCTAGGGAGAGGAAAAAAATAAATATAGAGACACTGTCTTTGGTAGATGATTTGGATGTTTGTTATGAATATCCATGGGGAAGACATTCTTACTTCATACTACTGCGTTCGTTGTTAACTTCTTGGGAGAGACGTGCGTTAAAGTGCATTGATAATAGTGCTGCAGTTGCAAAGTACACCATATATGGTTGTCCTCTTGTGTTCCAGGTAAATATGTATAATTATTTTTAATATTTAATGAATGCTCGATAAAAATATTATGTGTGTCATGACTAAGTGTTGGTTATTTTGTTTATAGATTTGGATATATGAGGCATGCCGTGAGGTTGGCGAAAGATTTGGTGAAAAAGTGTATGATATGTTTCCACGTATTATAAATTGGTATGCACAACATTGTGTTGGGAAGAAAGATTTGGACTTATTTTTGGAATCAACTGAGGTATGTTAAAGTAATTTTAATTATTTATGAGAAATGTTTAATAGTTATGAAAGTGATGTTTATTTTTTGCTATGATTTATAGATACATGTTCTACCAATACTTCAACCAACTGCAGAAGAGATTGAACAACCATACTTGTATACGATGGTCTTAATAGAGGATGTAGGAGATATACGAGTTGATGCAGTTGTTCAAAATTTTTTGTATGAGGCGCAAGAAATTGATGAGGTAGGGCAAGAAATAGAACAATTTGAGCCTGTAAATGTAGTTCATCCAGTTGTTGTAGTACCATGTGAGAATATTGTTCATGAGGCTGGAGAATTTTATGAAGGTGATCAATAGATTGGACAACTTGGGAACGAAGATGATGGTGAAAATGAGGGCTGGTCTCCATATATAGTTGTGGAAGAACCTGTAAATAATTGGCCTGCACGAATTGTGGATGAAGGCCACGAAAGTGATCAGCAGGATTATCATGATGATTATGAGCATAATTATCAAGATGATTATGAGCATAATTATCATGATGATTATGCTACAAATCAATTTGTACAATCATTATTTGATGAACAAAGAGTGTACATTAATCAGCAGTTTGGTAGTACAGGGGATGAACAAAGAGCATATTTTGATTATCAGTTAGGGAATTTTAGAGATGAGCAACGAGATTATATTGATAATCAATTTCGTGACATGATTGATGCTCAACGTTTGTACTTTGATCAACAATTAGCAGGTACAAGAGATGATTTGATGCGTTGTTTAAATGAGATTGAATCATCTGTATCTAGGAGCAGTGAACTATTTTTTGATGAAAAAAAAAAAAGAGATACAGGAACATATTGATACAAAGTTAGTTGGTTTAGAAGTTGAACATAGTAATATGATTGGTAGTTTACGTGAAGAACTTTGTACAAAGATTGATAGTTCTATTTTCAAGATTCAAGACATGTTGAAGGGAGCATTAGTAGAAAAGCATACGGTTGCGGAGAGTAGTAGAATAGAACAGCAGGCTGCTTCTACGAAGGAGAGAGTGGATGAAAAAAAAAAGGATAGCAAGGAAAGTGCATCTCTGGTATCTAGTTCTATTCATATTCCTATACTTTGTGATATTGATGAGGAAAGACAAGTTGAATTTATTCGTTGGATGCACAAATCGAAGGATCAGTAAGTTTGAATTTTTTATTTGGTTATTTGTTATGTATATGTTTTATTTTTATTTTATTTATAATAAGTTTCTTGTTATAGAGATGTTGTCCGATTGCGTGGTGAGGGTGGTGGTATTAGATTGACAAAGCAAAAGCTAGAATCTATTGGCCAACGTGAATATATATTGGCGGCTGAGGTATGTCCTATTTGTATTTTTTCATCTCTCATGTTTATTGTAAACTATTAGGAATACATTCTTATAAAAAAAATTTTTTTATAGGATATGGATAATGCCATGTTTTTGCTTAAAAAAAGAAGAGCAAATTTTACAGATATTTTTTCATCAAGATATGGAATTCTAGATAGCGGGTTTGGAATATTTCTTCGGGGTATTGGTTTGAAAATATTGGATTCTACAGGACAACTGATTCGTAAAGTTCCTGTTGTTTACCATGGTTCTATGGAAAGATATGCGAATGGTTCCATTCCCAGAAGTTTTGGTAAAAGTTGGAAAGATTGTAATCATATATTGTGGCCAGATATTATTGATGATAAGTATTGGGTCCTTTTTGATGTTGATCTACTAAGTTGGAGGCTGACAGTATATGATAACAATTACCACTTTTATGATGAAGCAATGTTATATCGACATGTTGTTCCTGCCATACATATTGTTCCAGATATTATTCAAAAATATGTCGTTGCTGATCGGGCAGACCTTGGCAAAAAGATCATTCAACCGCTTGAATATTACAGGAAACCCTATGTTGAGATACCACAATCTATTCGACATAGGTAAGAAATGAAAATAAATGTTCGTATTTGTAATCATATTTATATATACTTACAAGGTTTTCAATCATTCTTGCAGTGACAGTGGCATATTTGTTATTAAATATGTTGAGTGTCTCCTTGCTGGAATACCTATTGATGCTGTTCAATTGGAGAAAGTAGATTTGTATAGAGGAAAGCTTGTAATTGATTTTTTTTACAATGAATTTTTTTTTGTTCCAAATGAACAAAATGAATAGCTATGATGTTTGTATATTGAAGTGAAAACTGTTTTTGATTTTAATTTTATTTATTGTAGTTATGGATTGACATTTTATGTAGTGTAAAATACGTTGGTTATATATAATTGTTTGTGCAAGTTTATTAGTGTATCTAACAAATTTGAGTTATAGTATGATATTTTGAGTTTAGATTAGTGCTGATTTGTTTTTTTTATATGAACAAGAGCAAAATTAGTTATTGTGTGTTGTGGTTTAATATGAGCAGATGAATTCATAACTTATGTTATTGATTTTATAACACGTTTATATATTTGTGTGTTATGAAATTTTCTCTATTTAAATCTTATATATTTTGTTCTATTGTTGATTATTATTGTGGGTGTACGTTTGTTTGTTTTTTAGTAGCTTGGAATTTTGAATTTCTAAGTATGTGTAATCAGTTCACAAATGAATGCTAAAGATTTTGTGGAGTTATTTGAGTAATGAATGTAAAACATTGTTTTAGTTTATCATTTTTGTTTGATTTGGTAAGAAATTTATGATTTCTTAATATATTTAGTTTGAAATATTTAATTTTGTAAGTTATTAGTTATCATGTTGTATCGTTATTATTATAAAATGATTAAATATACTTTCTAGTTGGTTGTTTCGATTTACCTCATAAAACAACTTGGTAATGTCAAGTTTTAGTTTGTTAAGTTATGTGATAAATCGAACGAAAGTAAAATATTTTTATTTTATTATTTAATATAATATATTATAGTCAATCTAGTTTATTAATTGTGAAATGATTAATTCTATCTCTAAAGGGAAAAAATAAAATAGATAGTAAAATATTATAATAAAGTTCAATAACTAATGAAATGTATATTTTCGAATTTTTAGTTTCCTTTGGATATTTTAATTATATATGAAATCTTAAAATAGATATATACAATCATTTTTCATATACAAATAAATACATGTATTTACAATTCTTTTAAATTCATTGTATTATATGTTATGTAAAATTTGTTATTGAATTTCTTTGATAGAAATATTCTCATTTTATAATTTTTAATTTGTTTTTGTAATTTCCATGAAATACCTTGATAAACTGATATATATGTTTGTCGAGTTATTTGAATAACTTAAATAATACATATTTTGGAATACATTTGTAATAAATATATAAACAAATTATTTTTACCTATATTTACATGTGTATGTATAATATTTGTAACTCAATTGTACAACATAAAATTGATGTAAAAATTTATTTTATTTAGTTCACATAAATATTCCCAATTTGTGATCTTTGTTTTCGTGTAACATTTTTTCACGGATGTTGAATAACTGATTAAGGGTATATTCTTTAGTTTTTATTTATTTTTTATTTTATGTATAGATTGTAACACATATATAATTTTTGTTTTATTTAAAAAAAAATTAAAAGCAAAAACAATATTGTATATTTAATTACTAAGATAACTGAAAAATTTGTAATAAAATTTGTAAAGTTATCTATAAAATATTTTTATTTAAAATGAAGAGAAACCTATAATATAATATATATAAATCTATAGAATGTAAAATATATAAAAGCTAAATTTTTACGGAAATGAACACATAGATTTATAATATTTATTAATTAATAGTAGTAAATATAAAACTGAAATTAATTATTAACTCTAAAATTATTTATTGAATTTAATTCACAAAAATATCTTGATTTGATGATATGTTATTTTGTGTAAGATTTTTCATCGAGAAACATGATAAACCTATATATAAGATTTTCCATCGAGAAACTTTATAAACTTATATATAAGTTTGATCGTATCATTATTTGATATAATATATTATAACAAAAGATGTATTATATAGGTAAATTATATATTAATGTAAATTATTGTACTCTAATATATTTGATTTTATCGATAACGAAGATACATTGTAGGTTAAAAAATGAAGAGACGTTATAAATTATTAGAGTCTATAATAATTAATGTTGTGATATTTAATTTTATCAATAATAAAGACATATCATAAATTATTGTATTTTACTATAATAAGTAATAGGTAAAAAAGTATTCTATATGAGTAGAATTAATAAAGTAACTCAATAAGTAGTTGTTTTGTAAGAGTATATATAATAATTATCTTTATTTAATTTTGAATATAAGCATATAATGGCAAATCTAGAAATTTAATGTTTAGAAGATGTTTTATTAAATGCAATTTAATGCGAAATGACTTATGTTGGACAAAGATACTTCTAACATGGAGATGGTGTCAGAGCACGAGGCTCGATGCGGAAAAGAGTGGACGGTTGGAATTGGTAATTGGTAAACAGAAAATGAAGCATATATCTAGATTGACGATTAAATAAGTAGTAATTTATGTGAATTCGGAATATGTGTGTGGCGAGCTATCTCATAAATTGAACATATTATATATTTTTTGTTTGTATATGATTTATTATAGCGTAGTATAATAAAATATATATTAAAAATATGTAATATATATTATATTAAATTCAAAAATATAAAATAAACTTACAGTAGAATAAAATATATAGTGTAAGCAAATATTAAGAATCAATATATTATATTTTGATTTATTATTATTAATTTATCAAGTATTTGGACAAATATAAATTTTGAGATTCATAAGTTGGTTACAAAAAAACATGATAAAAATAAAAAAGTAAAAAATTTAAGTATATTAAATAATATAAATAACCAAATAAAACAAAAAAATGAAATATGTGCATGTTTGAAGTTACTCGAGAAACTCGACAAACTCAAAATCATGTTTGTCGAGTAACTCGATTACAAATGAGATACAAAAGCAATCTATCCAGTAGCTAAAGTAACTTGACAAAATGAAACTTTACTTTCCTAAGTTACTCGACAAACCAGTGGAATTAAAAATATTGCTTATTTTGTTTTTCTATTTTATTTAAAATATGTAATATATTGAAAATAATTTTAATCTTATGTTGTTTTGTTATTTTTTGACGAAGTTGTGAATATGAATTGTGGAATTTTTATTTTAATTTGTTTTTTTATTTTATAAAAGTAAATATTATATATTATATTAATGTAAAATAATATATAAATTTTTTTTGTAATAACTATTTTATTATTAGATATTATATTAAGTTATAGAATATGAAATACTATTCATATAAAAAAACTCATTATTCATTGTATTATATAACTTGACTAATTCTAAATTGAGTTTCTCCAGTTATATAAGAAACTAATTATATGCATAGATTGAAATTTTTAAAACTTTTTGTATTTAAAGTATGTAAAATATTAATTATTTTGTTGGTTAAAAAAATACATGACAAAAGAAACAAAACAAAAGGATTAAGTGTATTATATAATTTAAATAAAAAAAATTAAACAAAAATTGAAAAATGTGTATTTTTCAAGGTAATCGAGAAAGTCGAGAAATTCAAAATCACGGTTGTCGAGTTACTCGATGACAAATCGGAGACAAAATCATTCTGTTTAATAGTTGAAGGAACTCGACAAAATGAAACATGAGTTTCTCGAGTGACTCGAGAAACTAATGAAATTTTAAATCTTGATTAATTTGTTTTTGTTTTTTATTTAAAATATGTAATACATTAAAATTTTTGTTCTTCTTATTTTGTTGTATTATTTGTTGATAAACTTGTGAATATGAAATTTGGAATTGTGCATGAATTTAAATTTGTAAAAGTTTTTGTATTTAAATTATTTAAAATATTAATTATTTTGTTTAATTTATATGTTGCAATATTATTATTGAAGGAAGTTGTGAATATGAAATTTTGATTTGTTAACGTATTTCATAAATTAAGCAGATATATAATTGTAGTTAATCGATTATTTGTTAGAACATAATAACATTAAATATACATTGTATAAATTTAATATATATGATAATTAATTAATACAATATATTATATTTTTTTTTATTATGATTAATTTATCTCGTAACTTGACAAATAGAAATTTTAAGATTTACGAGATGGTTACAAAATAACTTGACAAAATAAAAAACATAAAAAATTTAAGTGATCTACATAATTTAAATAAGAAAATGAAACAAGAAAATAAAAAATATAAACGGTTGAAGCTACTCGAGAAACTCGACAAACTGAAAATCGTGTTTGTCGAGTTACTCGATCACAAATAGTATAAAAAATGAATATATTGAATAACTCAAGTAACTCGACAAAAATGAACTTGAATTTCTCGAGTTATTTGACAAATTAGTGAAAGTAAAAAGTTTGATTATTTTGTTTTTGTTTTTTTTTTAAAATATGTAATATATTTAAATAATTTTTTATTGTTATTTTGTTGTGTTATGTTTTGATGAACTCGTGAATCTTTTTATTTAGAATTGTTTGAGTAAATTGATAAATTAAATATATACAAAATTTACGTAGTCTATCATTTATTAAAACATTGTAAAATAGAATATATATGATATAAATTTAATATATATCATAATGAATTAATAGAATTTTATATAATTTTTGTAATTAGTATAAATAATTATTAAAACAAATTTTTACTTCACTTTGTTTTTATATTTCATAAAATTAAGTATCAAATATCATATTAATGTAAAATAATATATAATATTTTTTAATAATAGCTGATATATTATAACATATTATATGAAGTTATAGAATATGAAATATTAATCATATAAAAAAAATCATTATTCATTATATGACGTAACTCGAGAAAATCAAAATTGAGTTTGATTAGTTACTCAACAAACTAATTATATACATAAATTAATTTTTTTTAAACTTTTTGTATTTAAATTATTTAATACATTAAATATTTTATTTAATTTGTATGTTGTAATATTATTATTTAAGGAACTTGTTAGTATGAAATTTGAATTTGTTAACTTATTTAATAAATCAAATACATACATAATTGTATTTAATTCATTATTTATTAAAACATAGTAAAATTAAATATACATTTTATAAATTTAATGTATATGATAATGAATTAATATATTATATTATATTTTCTTTTATTATGATGAATTAATCCAGTAACTCGACAAAGGTAAATTTGAGATTCACAAGTTGGGTAAAAAAAACATGACAAAATAAAAAAATGAAAAAAATTCAGTGTATTACATAATTTAAATAAAAAAGAAAGAAAACAAAATTGAAAAATGTGCATCTTTGAACCTACTCGAGAAACTCGACAAACCGAAAATCGTGTTTGTCGAGTTACTCGATTTTAAATGATATACAAAATCAATCTCTTGAATAGATTAACCAATTCGACAAAATCGAATACGAGTTGGACAAGTTAGTTGACAAAATCATGGAAAATTAAATTTTTGGTTATTTTGTTTTTCTTTTTTATTTGAAAGACATAATATATTTAAATAATTTTTTATTCTTATGTTGGTTATTTGTCGACGAACTCATGAATTGGAAATTCGAATTGTTGAGTAATCTGATAAATAAAGCAAATTGAAACGCGAGTTTCTCGAGTTACTCGATAAAGCAATGAAAATTTGAAATTTTGATTAATTTGTATTTCTTTTTTATTTAAAATTTTTAATATATTTAAATAATTTTTTTTTCTTTATTTGTTGTCTTATTTTCTGACAAACTCGTTAATTTGAAATTTTGAATTGTTTGAGTAACTTGATAAATAAAACATTTACAAAATTGTATTTAGTGAATCATTTATTAGAACATAGTTAAATAGAATATATATAATATAAATTTAATATATATTATAATGAATTAATGCAATTTTTATATAATTATTCTAAAAAAAAATTTAATTATTAGAACAAATTTTCACTCTTCTATGTTTTTATATTTCATAAAATTAGTTATGATATATTATATTATATTATATTAATTTAAAATAATACATAAATATTTTTTATAATAGCTATGTTATTATAACATATTATACTAATTTATAGAATATCAAATATTATTTATATAAAAGAACTTATTATTCATTGTAGTGCATAACTCGACAAACTGAAAATTGAGTTTTCCATGTTATTGAACAAAGTAATTAGATGAATAATTTTCATTTCTTTAGTATTTTTTATTGAAATTATTTAATACATTCATTATTTTGTTTAATTTATATGTGGTAATATTATTGTTGTAGGAACTTGTCAATATGAAGTTTTGATTTTTTAAGTTCTTTGATTAATGAAGCACATACATATTTGTGTTTAATTGGGTTGGTTATAAAATAACATGACAAAAGAAAAAAATTAAAAAAATGAAGTGTATTATATAGTTTAAATAAGAAAATAAAACAAAATAATGCAAAATGTGTATTTTTTGAGCTACTCGAGTGACTCGACAAACCTTAAATCATGTTTGTCGAGTTACTCGATGAGAAATGCTATACAAAATCAATCTTTTCAATAGCTGGAGTAACTCGACAAAATGGAACACCAGTTTTCCGAGTGACTCGACAAAAGAATGAAATTTTAAAATTTGATTAATTTATTTTTAATTTTTATTTAAAATATGTAATATATTTAAATAAATTTTTATTGTTTATTTGTTGTATTATGTTTTGCCAAATTCATGAATTTGGTATTTGGAATTGTTTGAGTAACTTGATAAATAAAACATATACAAAGTAGTATATAGTGAATCATTTATTAGAACATAGTTAAATAGAATATATATCATATAAATTGAATATATATTATAATGAATTAATGCAATTTGATATAATTATTGTAAAAAAAAAATTTAATTCTTAGAAAAAATTTTCACTGTATTATGTTTTTATATTTCATAAAATTATTTATGATATATTAGATTAATTTAAAATAATACATAAAAATTTTTCATAATAGCTACTTTATTATGACATATTATACTAAGTTATAGAATATAAAATATTATTGTTATAAAATAACTTATTATTCATTGTATTGCATAACTCGACAAAATGAAAATTGAGTAGTCCGAGTTATTCAACGAAGTAATTAGATGCATAATTTTTATGTATTTAAATTATTTTATTTAACTTATTTAATACATTAATTATTTTGTTTAATTTGTATGTTGTAATATTATTGTTGTAGGAACCTGTGAAAATAAAATTTTGATTTTTTAACTTTTTTGATTAATGAAGCATATACATAATTGTATTTAATTGAGTTGGTTATTTAATAAGATGACAAAAGAAACAAATTAAAAAAATTATGTGTATTATATAATTTAAATAAGAAAATGAAACAAAAAAATGAAAAATCTGAATTTTTTAAGCGACTCGAGCAACTCGATGAAAAATGGGATACAAAATCAATATTTTAAATAGCTGAAGTAACTCGGTAAATTGAGATGCTAGTTTGTCGAGTTACTCGATAAAGCAAAGAAGTTTCAAATTTGGATTAATTTGTTTTTTGTTTTTTATTTAAAATTTGATATATATTTAAATAATTTTTTATTCTTTCAAGTTATTGAAAGAAGTAATTAGATGTATAATTTTCATTTATATAAATATTTGTATTTAACTTATTTAATACATTAATTATTTTGTTTATTGATAAATAAGAAGAATTCAACGAAGTAATTAAATGCATAACTTTCATCTATTTAAATTTTTTTATTTAACTTATTTAATACATTAATTATTTTGTTTAATTTGTATGTTGTAATATTGTTGTTGTAGGAACCTGTGAAAATGAAATTTTGAATTTTTAACTTTATTGATTAATGAAGCACATACACAATTGTATTTAATGTAGTTGGTCATAAAATAAGATGACAAAAGAAAAAAATTAACAAAATTAAGTGTACTATATAATTTAAATAAGAAAATTAAACAAAAAAATGAAAAATCTGCATTTTTTAAGTGACTCGAGTAACTCGACAGACGTAAAATCATGTTTGTCGAGTTAATCGATGAAAACATGGAAAAATAATCAATCTTTTCAATAGCTGAAGTAACTCGACAAATTGAAACCCGAGTTTCTCGAGTTACTCGATAAAGCAATGAAAATTTGAAATTTTGATTAATTTGTTTTTCTTTTTTATTTAAAATTTGTAATATATTTAAATAATTTTTTTTTCTTTATTTGTTGTCTTATTTTCTGACAAACTCGTTAATTTGAAATTTTCAATTGTTTGAGTAATTTGATAAATAAAACATTTACAAAATTTTATTTAGTGAATTTAATATATATTATAATGAATTAATGCAATTTTTATATAATTATTCTAAAAAAAAATTTAATTATTAGAACAAATTTTCACTCTTCTATGTTTTTATATTTCATAAAATTAGTTATGATATATTATATTATATTAATTTAAAATAATACATAAATATTTTTTATAATAGCTATGTTATTATAACATATTATACTAATTTATAGAATATCAAATATTATTTATATAAAAGAACTTATTATTCATTGTATTGCATAACTCGACAAACTGAAAATTGAGTTTTCCATGTTATTGAACAAAGTAATTAGATGAATAATTTTCATTTCTTTAGTATTTTTTATTGAAATTATTTAATACATTCATTATTTTGTTTAATTTATATGTGGTAATATTATTGTTGTAGGAACTTGTGAATATGAAGTTTTGATTTTTTAAGTTCTTTGATTAATGAAGCACATACATATTTGTGTTTAATTGGGTTGGTTATAAAATAACATGACAAAAGAAAAAAATTAAAAAAATGAAGTGTATTATATAATTTAAATAAGAAAATAAAACAAAATAATGCAAAATGTGTATTTTTTGAGCTACTCGAGTGACTCGACAAACCTTAAATCATGTTTGTCGAGTTACTCGATGAGAAATGGTATACAAAATCAATCTTTTCAATAGCTGGAGTAACTCGACAAAATGGAACACCAGTTTTCCGAGTGACTCGACAAAAGAATGAAATTTTAAATTTTGATTAATTTATTTTTAATTTTTATTTAAAATATGTAATATATTTAAATAAATTTTTATTGTTTATTTGTTGTATTATGTTTTGCCAAATTCATGAATTTGGTATTTGGAATTGTTTGAGTAACTTGATAAATAAAACATATACAAAATTGTATATAGTGAATAATTTATTAGAACATAGTTAAATAGAATATATATCATATAAATTGAATATATATTATAATGAATTAATGCAATTTGATATAATTATTGTAAAAAAAAAATTTAATTCTTAGAAAAAATTTTCACTGTATTATGTTTTTATATTTCATAAAATTATTTATGATATATTAGATTAATTTAAAATAATACATAAAAATTTTTCATAATAGCTACTTTATTATGATATATTATACTAAGTTATAGAATATAAAATATTATTGTTATAAAATAACTTATTATTCATTGTATTGCATAACTCGACAAAATGAAAATTGAGTAGTCCGAGTTATTCAACGAAGTAATTAGATGCATAATTTTTATGTATTTAAATTATTTTATTTAACTTATTTAATACATTAATTATTTTGTTTAATTTGTATGTTGTAATATTATTGTTGTAGGAACCTGTGAAAATAAAATTTTGATTTTTTAACTTTTTTGATTAATGAAGCATATACATAATTGTATTTAATTGAGTTGGTTATTTAATAAGATGACAAAAGAAACAAATTAAAAAAATTATGTGTATTATATAATTTAAATAAGAAAATGAAACAAAAAAATGAAAAATCTGAATTTTTTAAGCGACTCGAGCAACTCGATGAAAAATGGGAGACAAAATCAATATTTTAAAAAGCTGAAGTAACTCGGTAAATTGAGATGCTAGTTTGTCGAGTTACTCGATAAAGCAAAGAAGTTTCAAATTTTGATTAATTTGTTTTTTGTTTTTTATTTAAAATTTGATATATATTTAAATAATTTTTTATTCTTTCAAGTTATTGAAAGAAGTAATTAGATGTATAATTTTCATTTATATAAATATTTGTATTTAACTTATTTAATACATTAATTATTTTGTTTATTGATAAATAAGAAGAATTCAACGAAGTAATTAAATGCATAACTTTCATCTATTTAAATTTTTTTATTTAACTTATTTAATACATTAATTATTTTGTTTAATTTGTATGTTGTAATATTGTTGTTGTAGGAACCTGTGAAAATGAAATTTCGAATTTTTAACTTTATTGATTAATGAAGCACATACACAATTGTATTTAATGTAGTTGGTCATAAAATAAGATGACAAAAGAAAAAAATTAACAAAATTAAGTGTACTATATAATTTAAATAAGAAAATTAAACAAAAAAATGAAAAATCTGCATTTTTTAAGCGACTCGAGTAACTCGACAAACGTAAAATCATGTTTGTCGAGTTAATCGATGAAAACATGGAAAAATAATCAATCTTTTCAATAGCTGAAGTAACTCGACAAATTGAAACGCGAGTTTCTCGAGTTACTCGATAAAGCAATGAAAATTTGAAATTTTGATTAATTTGTATTTCTTTTTTATTTAAAATTTTTAATATATTTAAATAATTTTTTTTTCTTTATTTGTTGTCTTATTTTCTGACAAACTCGTTAATTTGAAATTTTGAATTGTTTGAGTAACTTGATAAATAAAACATTTACAAAATTGTATTTAGTGAATCATTTATTAGAACATAGTTAAATAGAATATATATAATATAAATTTAATATGTATTATAATGAATTAATGCAATTTTTATATAATTATTCTAAAAAAAAATTTAATTATTAGAACAAATTTTCACTCTTCTATGTTTTTATATTTCATAAAATTAGTTATGATATATTATATTATATTAATTTAAAATAATACATAAATATTTTTTATAATAGCTATGTTATTATAACATATTATACTAATTTATAGAATATCAAATATTATTTATATAAAAGAACTTATTATTCATTGTATTGTATAACTCGACAAACTGAAAATTGAGTTTTCCATGTTATTGAACAAAGTAATTAGATGAATAATTTTCATTTCTTTAGTATTTTTTATTGAAATTATTTAATACATTCATTATTTTGTTTAATTTATATGTGGTAATATTATTGTTGTAGGAACTTGTCAATATGAAGTTTGGATTTTTTAAGTTCTTTGATTAATGAAGCACATACATATTTGTGTTTAATTGGGTTGGTTATAAAATAACATGACAAAAGAAAAAAATTAAAAAAATGAAGTGTATTATATAATTTAAATAAGAAAATAAAACAAAATGATGCAAAATGTGTATTTTTTGAGCTACTCGAGTGACTCGACAAACCTTAAATCATGTTTGTCGAGTTACTCGATGAGAAATGATATACAAAATCAATCTTTTCAATAGCTGGAGTAACTCGACAAAATGAAACACCAGTTTTCCGAGTGACTCGACAAAAGAATGAAATTTTAAATTTTGATTAATTTATTTTTAATTTTTATTTAAAATATGTAATATATTTAAATAAATTTTTATTGTTTGTTTAATTGGGTTGGTTATAAAATAACATGACAAAAGAAAAAAATTAAAAAAATGAAGTGTATTATATAATTTAAATAAGAAAATAAAACAAAATAATGCAAAATGTGTATTTTTTGAGCTACTCGAGTGACTCGACAAACCTTAAATCATGTTTGTCGAGTTACTCGATGAGAAATGGTATACAAAATCAATCTTTTCAATAGCTGGAGTAACTCGACAAAATGGAACACCAGTTTTTCGAGTGACTCGACAAAAGAATGAAATTTTAAATTTTGATTAATTTATTTTTAATTTTTATATAAAATATGTAATATATTTAAATAAATTTTTATTGTTTATTTGTTGTATTATGTTTTGCCAAATTCATGAATTTGGTATTTGGAATTGTTTGAGTAACTGGATAAATAAAACATATACAAAATTGTATATAGTGAATCATTTATTAGAACATAGTTAAATAGAATATATATCATATAAATTGAATATATATTATAATGAATTAATGCAATTTGATATAATTATTGTAAAAAAAAAATTTAATTCTTAGAAAAAATTTTCACTGTATTATGTTTTTATATTTCATAAAATTATTTATGATATATTAGATGAATTTAAAATAATACATAAAATTTTTTCATAATAGCTACTTTATTATGACATATTATACTAAGTTATAGAATATAAAATATTATTGTTATAAAATAACTTATTATTCATTGTATTGCATAACTCGACAAAATGAAAATTGAGTAGTCGGAGTTATTGAACGAAGTAATTAGATGCATAATTTTTATCTATTTAAATTATTTTATTTAACTTATTTAATACATTAATTATTTTGTTTAATTTGTATGTTGTAATATTATTGTTGTAGGAACATGTGAAAATAAAATTTTGATTTTTTAACTTTTTTGATTAATGAAGCATATACATAATTGTATTTAATTGAGTTGGTTATTTAATAAGATGACAAAAGAAACAAATTAAAGAAATTATGTGTATTATATAATTTAAATAAGAAAATGAAACAAAAAAATGAAAAATCTGCATTTTTTAAGCGACTCGAGCAACTCGATGAAAAATATAGTATCATATTTTTTTATTCTTATTTTGTTGTGTTATTTTTCCAACATAAGAATTAATATAAAGAAAAATATAGTATCATATATTGTACAGATTTAATAAAACATACAACAATTTCATAAAATATATATTTTATTATAACATATTAAAAAAAAAAAAAAGACCATGGATACATTTGCTCTAACATAAAGAGGATGTGAACTAAAATTAGAAATGAAAAAAATAAATAAATAAATACATTCCTAAAATCCCACAAAAACAAACAAAAGGGAAAAGACATCTGTTTTCTTCAATTCTTTCCAATGTGTCGAGTTACTCGACAAGTGGGATAAATAGAAGGTATTTAATTTTCCCACATTACCGAGTAACTCGACAAAGTAGAAAAAATGAAAAAATTATTTAAATAATTTATTTTTTCATGCTTATATTTTGTCATGAAAAAGTCCAAAAAACCAAAAAAAAAATTTGCGGGACAAATGTGAGGGAAAATATAATCAATTTTATTTGTTTTTTTATATTATGTCATGAAAAAGGCTACCTAATTCTATTTTCATATTACATAAAGAAATTTCATATGATATATAATTTAATATAAAATATTATCATAAATGTTACAGTAAAAAATATATACACATGCGTAATTTATGAATTACGTAAAAAAATTCAAAGTTGAAAATTGTAAGTTATTGAATTACTTACATGCAAAAAAAAAAACAACAGCAAAAATAGAAAATTTTATAATTGGGATAATTAGATTTACACTACATTTTTTATTATGGAAACTACATTTTAATTGTAATAAAGGTACATCAAGATTTCATATTTAGACGCTTATGTCTTTAATTTTTTTAATTGTATTTTTATTATTAAATTATAATTAGTTTTCACATCTTGCCTCTAATGATAATTTTGTTTAAATATTCTGTTAACGTGCATTAAAATGGGAGGAAAATATTTTGTCAAACCTACGTATTTGTTATTTATTTTAATGATGTAAAAATAGTAAAGATAAAACAATAATTTATACCATCTTAATTAATTATTTGGACAAAAATCATTGTGAAAGACAAATATAAGACATGCAAATTAATAGATTAATGATAAAAATTTGCCACAAAAAGTTATAGTCATAAATACAAAAGTAACCAATAGTTGGAGAGTTTTATTGCAACAAAAATGTAGTGTACTAAACAAATAATGTTATGGTAATATAATTACTCTTATAGTTTTTCGTGCTTATGTTTATTATTTTGTATAGATTTTTTAATTTTCATAACAAAAATAATTTATATATTTATTTGGGGCAAAAATAAATTTTTTGTATTCTATTTATTATTATTAATAAGCATATATATGCAATAATATAAAAGTAATAGTGAAAATAAAAGTACATAAAAATATAAAATATATACATTTGTTAAATATAATTTATATGATTGCAGTACATTACAAAACGCTTAAATCTAGAAACGACAAAACGTTAGAAATATTACACAAAAAAACCTAATATTCATTGAAAGTAATGGAAAAAGGTGGCAATGCATACAATGATATTATTAGTTTTTAAAGTGCGTTTTTCTCTTTCGAAAGTCGTGTATTTCTCTCTGTTCTTGGTGTAGGCAATTTTTCTGGGGTGACTTCATTCTCAGATGAGATTGGATGTTGTTCAATTTTTCTCTTCTTGGATTGAGACCCAGGTGAAGAAGGGAAATTAAGCTGTTTCACTGCACTTGGAAATGTTTGCCCTTGAAGAGGCATTGGTGTGTCAGTGGTATATGCTATATCTTTCCCTTTGTTAATCCTTGAGCTTGTACTTGTAGAACTCGTTGACATCGAAGGAACTGATTCATTAAGGAAGATAATGTCATACTTGTATTCATTGTCGAGGACATTTTTCTTCATTCCTTTAACATAAAAAAATTGTTCCTCCTCCAACGTGATTCTAATTTTTTCCAAGACTTGTGATCCACTGTCCATTATTTGTTGGCCTGTGTACTGTAAGAATTTTTCTGCTGTATCTCCAATCATAGTCCCAGATAATGACCCTGTGGAGTCCTCAAGTTCCAAATATACACGTGCCCTAACATATAAAAGATGTTAAAAGTGTTGCATGTGTAAATAATTGTAAACAATAAATGAGTTCTAAACAGTAGTATACCTTGGTACTGCTACTGCATGAGAAAATTTGCAGAAGACGCATTCATATGTTTCATTGAAATCAGAACTTGATATTTTCTTGCAAGTATTGCACGACATGTACCAAAAGGATTGTTTAAATACCCTCACGTATGCACGTGCGTGAACCCAGAAATATCCATGTCCTGATAACTATTTTTGAAGAAAAATTATATAAATATTATGCAATAATGAAAAAAAAATTTCTATATAATATTTTAAATAATATTAGGCTTACTCCAGATAACAAATTTGGAATTTGTTGAATCTCTGTGATATTCTTCATGTCTGGAGTGGAAAGAGTCTTTGTTATTGAGGATGGATATATCTTTGTCAAGATCATTTCATCTAACTTGTCCGAATTTGTTTCAACCCTTGCACAATGTGTAAAAAGATTAGTAATTTATACACATGTGTATATATATATAATATATATACATATATATATATATATATATATATATATATATATATATATGTATATATATATATATATATATATTTGAAAAAAATATAATAAATAAAAATTTATTTACCAAGATGTTAGCTCAATCACTTGTTTTAAATGGGCATTGAAGGAGAAAATGCTGTTAGCCTTGGTTGAAATTGAAAGGCCTGCGCATGAAATAAATATATAGATATATTTATTTGGAGACCTAAGATTGCCTATAAATTTTGTAATATTCTATTGATGAATTATAAAAATATTGACAATGTATTACCATTAAAAGATGTCACTTTTAGATGGTTTCCAATGATAATTTGTTTTGTGCCTAAATTATCAGCAATGAAACGGCATTCCTTCTCCACAAAATTATCCCACATTGTTAGCAACACAGTGTTCAAGCTAGTATAGAAACACAGTAAATATATGAGAAAGTGGTATATAAATTTCTTTAATAATACTGTAATTATTGGAATATATATTTATAGATGAAAATAATATAGCTATATATATATAAACCTTGTATCGATGAGAACTACATCTTGAATAGATGTTTGTGTTTCAAACCTAGTTTGAACCAGCCTTTTAGGTTTGACATCAATTGCAACTCCAATAATACCTAGAGGATAAAAATAAGAAATTAGGACAAATGAAATTTGTTATCAATACAATGGAATACATAAAAAGAAAAAAGTTTGTTTTTTTGTGAAATAGGAACAAATACTTATATCAGAATTTGAGTCCATGTAAGGTTCCAATTTGTTGAAAGGAACAAAATTGTATGTAGAAGATATTAAAACACTGTGATCTTCATTGACTTCTTGGACTCTTGTTCGACCAGATATTGTCCATTGTATGTTGCCCATGGAAGCTTGGTACTCAGGCTTCGTGAATTTAACGTTTGCATTTGAGACAAGATATGTTTTGCCAAGTAGTAGCTTGTCTTCATATGCCGAGATGTTGGCATCATAAATAGTTGCATGGACTCTATTTTTCTGTATAATACCAGGTATTTAAATTAGATATTTTGTATAAACATATATATAATTTTTGGTAGCTATTATTTTTTAATATGAATGAAGACAATTTAAAGCTATAACATATTAGAGGGAAAAAAAAATTTTTAAAAATTTTGTGTGGCTAAAATGAAATAAATCAAGAAACATAAATAATAGATTCAAATAATATACCTGAGGATCCATAAATACCATATTCTGATATTTTGTTGGGCTTCGTTGAGCTATTCGTGGAAACGATTTTTCCACAACAATGATTTTTGAAGTCCAATTTGTATCGTTAGGAGCAATATTTGGTATTAATTTGTACTGCTTTTCCATTGTTTGATCCTGTAGAAAATGTCAAATATAAATGAAAGAGTATAAATATGTTATGAAAGTAAAATAATATTTATACTAATAATAAATTGTAAGAGTTATATTCAAATATAGTATGGAGTTATACTTAAAATCTGAAAGAGGAGTATGATGATACAAATATTGAGAATTAAAGAGTTGTTGGTCAATGCTAATATAGAATGTTTGTTGTGTTTGGTTTCTAATCACAACCAATGTATATATATATAGAGGTATATAATATCTATTATGCCAATAGTAAGGATATGTTTACTGAATGAGGGTCTAAATCCTCTGTCTTAATTGATACGTGGGTTGTGACGCCGTAATTAATAAATGATGTGGGCCCCAATGATGATGTCATAAGAACTCATTCATAGTTGTTCTCATTTCATCCTACTCAGCCCCAATTAGTTTAAATAAAGTGCTGACTATACTAATAATAGATTTGAAGATTCCAAAATATTAATATAAGCAGTCCAAATTTTACGTCAGTATTTCTACTATTATGTTAAATCATAGTACAGGCAAATTTATGAAATTGAAATAAATAAAATTTTATTATTATAATGTATATTATTTAAAATAATGTAAAAGCGAAAATTTATTATTGAGTTGAAAAATTTTATGAAGATTTTAATAAGTATAATTACTTATTATATATTTAAGTATTTTTGTGTATCGATGAACAAAATATAACCTATAAAATTAAAAATAAATAAATAAAAAAAAATTGATCATTAAATTGTGAATATGAAATTTGCTTTACCTAGTAATATACAATCAAAATAAGTAACTACTACAAGAGAAGAAAAAAATCAGTCATCAGAGTTCAAGCATTTACAAGACTTGAGTCGATTCGAAGTTATTATTTTCTAAGGTGAAAGATCAAACTATTAGAGGTTATGAAATGAATGGATGAAACTATAATAAAACAATAGGTAAGGAAATCTATAATAAAGTAGGTTTTATATTAATAATTTATGGATAAACCACAACGTACAAAATTCTTCTCGGTAACTTAAACAAAATAAAATTTTTTAAGATTTCTGTATAATACAAAAAAGTTAAAGTGTCCAATTACAATGTTTATACTGTAAATTTTTCTATTATTTTAATGGAGTTCAGTTAAAGTTAAAATTAGTGAAGAATTGTTAGATGCGTGAGAAATAGAGATGTTCGGCCTATTTGTGACTATAAATAGGAAAATGGGAATCATATTTCAAATAAAAGAAGGCATTGGGATCAAATTGTTATAAACATGAAAGAATAGGCAGTCCTTCTTTCAATTAATTGGAGATTAGATAGGGTCATGCATTTATTACACAATGCGTGTCTTGAAGGAGATACAGACCAGCCGTCTAGCATTAAATGATGCGTGGAAAGCCATGCAAGAATTGGAGATGAGCATGTGAAACCCAAATTGGGAATAGCGAGGTGAAGCACAACTGGAAGATATTTATATATGTTTATGTATACACATTTTTGATACGTGTATGATGACAATGAATAGATTAAAGATAATATTGACATGTGTACAATAAAAAGATATTTGTGCATTTATGATCTAAATTTTTACATGTCTTAGGTATGATTACATGTAATAGTAGACTAAGCAGTAATCTATAATTTCTTGTATTAATTTGTCAGAATTTCATGAAAGCAAGAAATAAACTATACCTACATAGTTTGTAGTTATAGCTGTTGATTTGTGTTCATTTAAATATAGAGGAAAAAAAGTCATATAAAATATAAAAAAAAAATTTATATTGTTAATAGGTAATGACTTTAAAAGATATGTAAAAAAACTCGTTACATGGCAAAAGGAATATAAAATGATAACATTGAATATTTAAATATTGATACTTTAAATATTTGTTTGTTAAATTTTGTATTCTATTTATTCATTTAACTCAATCAATACTACATTCTTAGAAAATCGATTAACTTTAATAAAATCATGAATAAAATAAATTTACTTTTACACTATAAAAAATTCAAATTCAATAAATATAATGTATTTTAAATGAAATTTTTTTCATATAATTATGTTGGTTACCAAATACATGTTATAACTATATTTATTATAGAAATGAACTTAATAGAAACTAATATAGCTTTTGAAAGTTTAATATACAATCATGATTACAAATTTTATTAATAACAATGAAAAAAAATTTTATAAACTAATAATATTCCATGAATTCCTTATTTAAATCAATGTGTTATATAATATTTAGTATATCTATAATACTAATATACACAAATTGAATATTAGCAAAATGAGTATACAATAATAAAAGATGTTTCGCTTTGTTAAAAATAAATGGGCAAAAATTGGTACTAATTTAACATAAATATATTAATAATTTTTTATGAAATTATTCATAATGCAAAATTAAAATAAGATAATCATTGATAAATCTACACTATTTGTAGTATAATAATTTAAAAAATAAAAAAACAGTTAATAGTAAAAAAAATTTAAAAATTATCTAAATCAAATGATAAGTTTTATTATTTTCAATTAAAAATCGATACTATTACAAAACATACATAACTATATCACTATACATTTAAACAGACTATCCATTTATTCATTGCACTATCAATAATTTAAAAGCTTTATACATATTTTCTTGAAAGTCCTATACAATATCCTCCACGAATTGAGATGTAAGAATACACTGGCTCTTTATTGACTGCAATATAATTCATGTGAAAGCTTTGTAGAAGTATTATTCAAATAACACATGGAATATACTTGAACAATATTTACTGCAATATTATTGATATCAAAGCTTTATACAAGTGTTCTTCAAAGAACACATAGAATATAGTTGAAGAATATAATTTTAATTATTGTTTATAAAGCACAAATCCTGTAATAAACAAAAAATGCATAATAATAATTAAAACACTATGAATGCACAATTGCTAATATTTCTGTATAAACTACATTCTTTGTACAACAAAAATGATTTTTAAGTTTATCATTTGGTATAATTAATGCTTTAATACATTTACTTGTTTTTGCTCTAGATAATGCAACATAAAGTTGACCATGAGAAAATACAGGTTCAGGAAGATATAGTCCAACAGAATCTAGTGTTTGACCTTGAGCTTTATTTATTGTCATTGCAAAACAAGCACGAATTGGAAATTGCGTTCTTTTAAAAGGAAATGTACTCTTGTCACTTTCAAGTGGAATAAATGGAATTCTAGGTAAAAAAACTTTCTTCCCACGCCACTCTCCAACAGATATTTCAGCATGAATAACATTACGCTCAAATGCACGACAAATTAATCTAGTGCCATTACATAATCCTTCAGATGGATTAATATTTCTTAATAACATAACAGGACAATTTTCTTTCAATACAAGTTCATGAGGTGGAATACCATTTGGAGTTAATGTATTAAGAAAATCTTCATGAATACTTTGTTCATTTTTTTCTAACGTTTCATCAAAGCTATAATATATAACATTTTCACCAGAAATTTGATCAAGTACAATGTTATTTATTTCATCAACAGCATTATTTGTAGGAGTTAAAATAACCCGATTAATCATCTTATCTAATTCATTGCTATAATCCTGTAAGTTTGGGTAAACACTTTGGATCAATTCTTTGAGAGAAACTATTTTGTTATCAAAAGGTATAACTATTTCATCTGGTAATGTAATCATATTACAGGTATGCCTAGGTTGGATTCCATTGCCTATATCAAGTAATAACTTAGAAAAGTATGGGTCTAATTGAGCTCTCATATTTTGCACCAATTGTAATTGTATGAAATTTGGCCATAAGTATGAATAAACTAAACTTGATCCAATGATTGCTTCTTTATTTCCTTTTTGAACTACTGGTAATACTTGTCGAAAATCACCTCCTAAAACAACAACCTTCCCTCCAAAAGGCAATATAGAATCATTAACATCTCTTAGCATTTTATCTACAGCCTCTATTGCATAACGGTGAACCATTGGTGCTTCATCCCAAATAATCAAATTTGTCAATCTAAAGAAACTTGCTAGAGCAGACTGCTTACTAACAGAACAGGTCATATTGTGATTTATTTCAAGTGGTATCTTAAACCTTGAATGTGCTGTTCGTCCACCAGGTAATAAAGCAGCTGCAACCCCTGAAGAAGCTGTTGCTAAACCTATAAGATTTTTAGATCTAATTGTAGAGAGCAAAGCTTTATATAAATAAGTTTTACCAGTTCCACCTGGTCCATCTATAAAATACATACGACTTGTATTACTATATACATCTGAAAGAATTTTGTCATAGGCAATTTTTTGATATTCATTCAAGTTATTTGCATACATAGTATTGTCAGCATGAATAACATTGTTTAATTCTTCATTAATAATCTTAGCTAATATGTCTTCTTGTTCCATATATATTTCAAAAGGTACAAGATGGTAATCATTTATATTTTTATTATTTGCTTCTAATATAGAATTGATTTCATGTAATGCTTTTATTTCTGCATTTGCAATAGACATACCATTAGATAAATAATCTTCACATAAAAATAGGTGAAATTTTTTCCATAATACATCTGGATTATTAGGAGAACATAGAATGAGTATGGTAGCAAATAATCTACGAAGAGAAGAAGGCATTTGATAACTAATAGCTTCATCTAAACAAAACTGACAATAATTATTGTCTTGTAATAAACCAAGTGACATAGCTGTTTCACGAAAAGACGACAAATAAACACCATGAACTAATTTTAAATTTTCAAAAGAAGTTGCTCCTTTAATATGATTTAATAAGATACGTAAATAATATCTTTCTCCTTCAGTTATAGTAGATGTAACTATTCTACCAATAACATTTCCTTTTTTCCTTCGACACCATATTTTCCCTTGGCCATCCCATACAAAAAATTTTGGAAAATCTTTATATAATAATGTTTTTGCAAGTTCATTTGAAAGATTCATATGAAAAAATTCAGTTAACATTGTGCGTTGTCTAGATTCATTATTGATGACTGTTTCTAAATTTTCATAATCTCTATATGTTATCAAGTGGTTATTTTCAAGATGTAATTGTAATGAGATAACTGAGGGAGACATTTCATACAAAACAAATCCATATATTCTCCACATTGCTTCAGGTGGAGAAATCCAACGACCATTTTGATATATCTGAATTTCATCAATAGGATTTTCATTATTAGTATTACTAATTGAAATACTTACACGATCATAGCCTTTATAAACATATTTATAGAGGTATTTAACAGCTTTAACTGTTGAACATATTTCCACATTAATATGGCAATCAAACTTCGCACACAAATATGGATTGTAAGGTACAACCCATCTATTGTCTAACAAATGTCCTCGAATCATAAATGATTGTTTATCGTTAAATCGTCTATAAGTTGGATAAGAATTATGGCCAATAAAAGTATTTGAGATATATTCCTTTGGGTATTTATTCTTGCAATGACCATTTCTATCCATACAAACATTATGCGGATTCAAATGACCACATGGACCATGCATCATATGTTTAACAACAATAGAATGAAGGTGAGGATATTTTACTTTGTTTGGAATTTCACATGATACAATAGAATCAACTCTATCAATAGTATTAATTTTTGCATTGCTTTGTAAGATTAGTAAGAAATGAGCATGTGGAAGTCCTCGTTTTTGGAATTCTACAACATAAATATATGCAGCAACAGGCCCAAATATTTGGTGCTTGAATAGATCAACTTTAAGTTCTTCTAATTTAGCTTTGAATATTCTAGCAGTCAAATCAGGTCTATTCTGTCCTATATCATTATGCCTTAATTCTTGTTTTATTTCCACCCAATTAGGGTTACATGTCAATGTTAAAAATAAATCGGGTTTACCAAATTTTTGTACTAATGCCATTGCATCCATATATCTTTTTTTCATATCTCTAGGACCCCCAACAAAAGAAGAAGGTAAAATAATTTGACGACCAATTTGTGCACCTCTATTTTGACCATTTTCGACACTATCAACAACTCCTTGATATAATTCAGCACGAATTTCACTTTGATTTTGACGAAAATAATCTAATCGACTTGTTTCAAGTTTAACATACATATCTACTACATATTGCTGTAAAAGTCTACCAGCATGAAGCAAAACATTGTTTTCTGTATCACGTACCTGTAATTTGTAGCAATAGTATTCACGACAAGATACTTGTAAACCTTTTTTATTCTTCTTGTAAGCTGCACAACATAAAAAAGCAAATAAATTTAATGAAAAAAATTTTTAAATTGAATGAGTTTAAATGAGGAAACATATTAGTAGTGTTTACCTTTTTTTTCTTTCTCTATTATATCAGCTGCACAACTCATGTTTTCATTACAAAAGGAATTCTCTTTTGTATTATAAATATCAACTATACTATTTTTTGCCTTTTCAATACCTTCATGCCAACCAGTCTCACCGAAGGGAAATAATAATGGATACTGTAAGGGATCATAACATCCATAATAATAATGTATTCTATGTGAATTATTAGAGTGACAATAAATTGATATATCACGATATCTTATGTCTGCAGATGGGTCCTCATCAACCCAAACTGCTGCAGATGGGTCCTCATCAACCCAAACTGCAGCCACTTGAGATGCAGAAGGTGCATTATATACTCTTTGATCAAGACCAGCATCACATCTAATATGAATTTTGCAAGTTTGAAGACTTTCAATATCACCTAAAGAACGAAAAAATCTAGAATATGGATTAATCTTTAATAGATTTACTAATATGTGTAGTAAAGATGATGAGAAATTGATACATGTATTTAATCTATTTTGTATTTCATTATCTGTATCATAAAAATATAACTGTAAATATGATGGATTACTATCAATGTTTAGAATTGGATTTATATAATGGTATACTTGTCCTTGAACTCTAAAAGTGTAAATACCTTTGTAGTTAGTAGATTTAGATAAATCTTTATCAAACTTCACTCCAAAAGAGGTAAAAGCAAAATGGTTATTATAATTTCGCACATTATTTTTAAAATCTAATGCTTCATCTGTACTTGAAGTGTATAAATCATATAAAATAGAAGGAGAACAGTTGATATGCAATTTAATTTTTCCATCAGAACAACAAAAACCTTTACTTTCTTTTTCAAACTTTTTTGCAAAACAATGAATACAATTTGTTGGAGTACGTAATACATAAGTTTCTGTGGGTACATGTCTCATAGTAATATTTGAAATACAAGGAGTTAATTGGAATTCATGATTTTGATTTTCATGTTCTTCATAATAAATATTGCTTTCCACACCACCACCTTCTAAATTGTTAGAGCCAATGAAAGAAATTTCATGTCCATCTTCATTCAATTCTTCAGCTACAAAAAATATGACATATGAAAATAACATAAATAAATGAATGAAAAAAAAATATGGATAATGGGAAAAACATAAAAAAATAAAAAAAAAAAACCTTAGCTCACCAGATAATTGCAAACTACCTATTGAATTGACATCATTCAACTCAATATTATCAAGAAACTGAATCTTTGTTTTTCGAATCTTCTTCTTAGATGTATATTGTGTATGCTGAGCATACATCTGTCTTCTTTTCTTATTTTGTTGTTCTTTACTTGAGTCAAACAATTTTTCACCTGTCATCTAATATATTTTATGACACAATAAATATAAAAATTAGTCTCATTCAATGTACAAAAAAAAAATATATACTATAAACATTATTAACAAAAATAAGAATATGATTAGCACATAGATTTAATAAGCAACAATGAAAAAATTCTTATTGGTTACAATTATAATACTTTACTATAGCCTATAAATACATGATATAAAAAAATTTGCTTATTAATGAAGATATAATGAAAGAATAAACTAAATAAAACAAATAATAATTAACTTCAAATTTCTATCAGTGAATAATTACATACCTATAAATTGAAGTTGAGAACTTGCTATAAAACCACTGCTAAAGAACTGATCAAATCAAAAAAATAAATACCAGACCTTGTACAATCTATACTCAAACTCAATAGGTGGACAAAGGAGATGGGAATTATAATTTCGAATACAAGAAACAAGGTACAATGATTTCAAGTAAGAAAAAGAGAGATTCAACAAAATTCTAGCGTTTGATGAAAGTAGAAATAAAAAAACAAGGCTGAGAACAAAGAAAGTAGAAAACAACCAAAATCTGTATATATATGTCTCGTACAAATAAAACAAAGGAAATATATAAAATAATACTGCCAAAACCACGTCGAATATTTATAATAAGTGAATGATTTAGATGTACATAAAATTGTATATGTTATTACTAATAACTACAAAGATAAGGACAAATAAATGAAAAAAACTGAAAAACAAGTAAGTTATAATTTCTAAATGAGTACACGTGTTAAGAATTAGGTAACATTTTGAATAAATTAAGTTTAATCATTTGTCTTAGTTACCTCGTAACTTGGAATATTTACTAATATTAAAAAATTTTCATCTATTACAAATTGAAGACCAGATATTATAGACAACTTTTGAAGTCAAACATTGCGGCTAGTATGGGAAATAAAATTATAGAATATAATAATTGCAAAATGTAACAAAAGCAAAAATTTAAGTACAAACATTGACAGTTAATTAGTCGAGCAAATCGACAAACTACACTTCATTTTGTCGAGTTCATCGACAAAACAAATTACACAAACAGGAAAAATTCGTACTAAATTTCACAATCATAATTAACAATAATGAAAGCTGATTGTAATATTAGAAATCATATGATGACTACAAAAATAAATGCCTGACATTTCATAAAAAATTACACATATATAATTTCTCATTTCTTAATGTTCTTATTTTATTTATTATTTTCGTCAAAATCCAGTTAAAAAAAAGTAGAGTTAGTTAATAATTTTTTGTAGAATATTAATTTTTTCTATTTTTGTTAGAGTTATTCAACATAACCAAAATAAAAGCTGCAGCAAAATATAAAGGTCAGGGATCGCCAAAAAAATGAAAAGGTCATGATTAAATTTGTTATGAAATTAAAATGATGTGAACTAAAAGTGCAAATTACAAACAAAGAAATAAATAACTAAATTGCTAAATCCCCATAAAAAAAAAAAAAAAAAAAAATTTTGTCTTCCAATGTTTCCTAGATTAATCAGTTACTAACCAAGCTGGGATAACTAAAATATTTTTAATATTTCCACTTTGCCAAGTCACTCGGTAAAGTGAGAAAAAGGGAAAAAAATAAAAACATGTTAAAAAAAGAGAAAATTGTGAACACAAAATTGGACTATTTTATAAAAATTGCAAGACTTAATGTACATTTTAAATTTAATTTGTTATTATTAGTTTTTTCAATTTGTATTTAAAGAGGTACACAAATTAAACATACAAAAAAATTTAAAGGTAGATGACAAAAAAAAAAATATTCATGGGAAAATTTGTTATAAAAGGAGAAGGATGTGGACTAAAACTGCAAATTAAAAAAATAAAGAAATAAATAAATTCCTAAAAGACCAATAAAAAAGAAAGGTAAAAAAAAAAATGTTTCCAATGTTTCCCACTTTTCCGATTTACTCGGCAAATTGGAATAACTAAAATGTTTTTATTTTTCCCACATTGCCGAGTTAATCGACAAAGTGGGAAAAATTATAAAAAAAAAAATATTTTTTGTATTTGTATTTATATTTTGTCATAAAATAATCCATACAAATAATTTAATAATAATAATTTTACATGAGCAAAATGGGAAAAAAAAATTTTATAATCAATAATCTCAATATCATACAATATAAAATAATTTTATATCATATATACTATAATATAAAATCTTATCATAAATGCTAGAGCAAAAAAATTATATAAACGCCTAAATTATTAATCAAAAAAAAAAATTGATAATTGAAAATAATAAATTACTAAATTACTTACATGCAAAAACAAATAAACAAAACTTAAAATTTAACAATCGCCAATCTAGGATAACTAAAATATTTTTTGTATTTCCACTTTGCTGAGTAAGTCGGGAAAGTGGGAATAATGGAAAAAAAAAATAATATTTTTAAAAAATAAAAATTTGTGAACACAAAACTGGACTACTTTTTAAAAGTTGCAATACTTAATATACATTTTAAATTTATTTTGTTATTATTAGTTTTTTTTGTTTTTGATTCAAAAAGCTAAACACATAGAAATATAAATAAAAGTTTAAAGGTTAGAAATGAGGGAAAAAACAAAAAAGTGACAAATTTGTTATAAAAGGAAAAGGATGTGGACTGAAACTGCAAATAAAGAAAATAAAATAAATACATTCCTAAAAGTCGACAAAAATACAAAAAGTAAAAAAAAAAATTGTTTCCAATATTTCCCACTTTTCCGAGTTACTCGGCAAAGTGGGATAAATAAAATGTTTTGATTTTGCCCACATTGCCGAGTTACTCGACAACTTGGGGAAAATTTTTAAATTAAAAATTTTTTTTGTTTTTTGATTTTTATATATTGTGATAAAATTGTCCATAAAAAAAATTTAATAATAACAAATTTGCATGAGCAAAATGGGGAAAAAAAAATTAAAATTCTTTTTATATTCTGTCATGAAAATGTCCACCTAAAAAAAATTAATTGAATTTTTATAATCAATAATCACAATATCATATAATATAAAATAATTTGATATCATATATAATTTCATATAAAATCTTATCATAAATGCTAGAGTCAAAAAAATATATAAAAGGAAAACGATGTGGACTAAAACTGGGAATTAAAAAATAAAGAAATAAATAAATTCCTAAAAGACCAAAAAAAAAAAAAAAGGTAAAAAAAAAATATGTTTCCAATGTTTCCCACTTTTCCAAGTTACTCGGCAAATTGGGATAACTAAAATGTTTTTATTTTTCTCACAATGCCGAGTTACTCGACAAAGTGGGAAAAATTAAAAAAAAACAAAATATTTTTTGTTTTTGTATTTATATTTTGTCATAAAATAATCCATAAAAATAATTTAATAATAATAATTTTACGTGAGCAAAATGGGAAAAAAAAATTTTATAATCAATAATCACAATATCATACAATATAAAATAATTTTATATCATATATACTATAATATAACATATTATCATAAATGCTAGAGTAAAAAAAATATATAAACGCCTAAATTATTAAAAAAAAAAAAAAATTCATAGTTGAAAATAATAAATGACTAAATTACTTACATGCAAAAACGAATAACCAAAACTTAAAATTTAACAATCGTCAATCTAGGATAACTAAAATATTTTTTGTATTTCCACTTTGCTGAGTAAGTCGGCAAAGTGGAAAAAATGGAAAAAAAAAATAATATTTTAAAAAAATAAAAATTTGTGAACACAAAACTGGACCACTTTTTAAATGTTGCAATACTTAATATACATTTTAAATTTATTTTGTTATTATTAGTTTTTTTTGTTTTTGATTCAGAAAGCTAAACACATAAAAATATAAATAAAAGTTTAAAGGTTAGAGATGAGGGAAAAAACAAAAAAGTGGGAAATTTGTTATAAAAGGAAAAGGATGTGGACTGAAACTGCAAATAAAGAAAATAAAATAAATACATTCCTAAAAGCCGACAAAAATACAAAAAGTAAAAAAAAAAAATGTTTCCAATATTTCCCACTTTTCCGAGTTACTCGGCAAAGTGGGATAAATAAAATGTTTTGATTTTTCCCACATTGCCGAGTTACTCGACAAAGTGGGGAAAATTTTTAAATTAAAATTTTTTTTTATTTTTTCATTTTTATATATTGTGATAAAATTGTCCATAAAAAATATTTAATAATAATAAATTTGCATGAGCAAACTTGGGAAAAAAAAATTAAAATTCTTTTTATATTCTGTCATGAAAATGTCCACCTAAAAAAAAATAATTGAATTTTTCTAATCAATAATCACAATATCATATAATATAAAATAATTTGATATCATATATAATTTCATATAAAATCATATCATAAATGCTAGAGTCAAAAAAATATATAAACGCCTAAATTATCAATAAATAAAAAAATTGAAAGTTGAAAATACTAAATTATTAAATTACCTACACGCAAAAAACAATAATCAAAACATAAAATTTAACAATTAAAAGAAAATACAAAATTATAATGACAAAGTACGAAAAATGTTTTAAAAAAAAATATTTATGTTTTCAGTTTTATATTTTGCCAAAAAATTGTCTATAAAAAAAATTAATACTAATAATTTTGCGTGATAAAAGTGGGGAAAAAATTTTTTTATTTTATTTTTATATTCTATCATGAAAATATCCACCCAAAAACAATAAAAATTAATAATTTTTATAATCAATAATCATAATTTCATATAACATAAAATAATTTTATATCATATATAATCTAATATAAAATCTTATCATAAATGCTAGAGGCCAAAAAATATATAGATGCTTAAATTATCAATGACATAAACAAATTAAAAGTTGAAAATACTGAATTATGAAATTACCTACCTGCAAAAAACAATAACCAAAACATAAAATTTAACAATTAATATAAATACAAAATTGAATATGTTTATGAACTCAAGAACAACAAAAACCAAATCTAACACTAAAAAAATCTCCTAAGACAACTGACTCAACAGTAATCCAATGATAAAATACCAGAGAGGACATATGTTCAAGTCACTCGACAAGTAAACAGAATAAATATTTTCCAGTCTCGACAACGGAAGAAAAAAACGAAAAAAAAAAACAAGATACAAAGTCAACAAAAGTTGCGCACGTGAAGAGAAAACAAATCAAATGATTTAAACAAATAATAAATAAATAGGTAAAAACCTTTGAAAAAATGACGGCTCCCACAAATTAAAGAAAAGTCAACAAAAGCAGCCTTTTTAAGAAGTTAAACAAACTTACAATACTAATACTAAGATTTAGACAAAATCAACACTAAAACTACATGAAAACGACGTCGCGTTGGTTGAAAGAGTGAATAGTAAACATGCCATAGATACTTATATTATAGTATATATATATATATATATATATATATATATATATATATTTTTTTTTTTTTTTTTAAAAATTCGAGTAACTCTACAAAATTTAAAAAAAAAAATGTTTTTATTTTTTTTTGGCTAGTAACTCGACAAATTTAAAAAAAAAAAAAATTTTTATTTTTATTTTTTTGTCGAGTAACTCAACAAATTTAAAATATATATATATATATATATATATATATATATATATATATAAATATATTTTAAATTCGAGGAACTCGACAAAATGTTAAAAAAAAAAAAATGTCGAATAACTCGAGAAATTTAAAAAAATATTTTTTTTTTAAAAATGTCAAAATAAAATTGGGCTACTTTTTAAAAGTTGTAGGACTTCATATACATTTTTATTTTATTTTGTTGTTATTTGTTTTTTTTTATTATTTAAAGAGGTGGACAAAATAAAATTTGTAACGAAATTTAAAAGTCGGGGATGGCCAAAGCCAACAAAAAACGTTATGGGTAAATTTGTTATAAAATGAAAAGAATGTGGACTAAAAGTGCAAATTAAAAAAAAAAAAAAAATTTAATGTTTCCCACTTTGCCGAGTAAAAAATTAAAATGTTTTTAATTTTCCCACTTTGCCGAGTAACTCGGCAAAGTGGGATAAATTTAAAAAAAAAATTCCCCCACTTTGCCTACTCGGCAAAGTGGGGGAAATTTTTTTTTTTTTGTTTTTTTTTTTTGTTTTTATATTTGTCATGAAAAAGTCCACCTACAAAAAAAAAAAAAAAATTATTAAATAGTCACTTTTCCATTGCACGTACGTGGAAAAAAAAACTTCAAAACTTCATTTAGTCATGGATTAACAAAAATTCATTTCACATAGAAAACGATCACCGAAAAATATGAAATTTTCAGGGAACATAGAATACTCATGTTCCTACCACATATCAAAATTTGACAGTCCGACGGCATATTTCGACTTACTAAAATGCTAATCGAAACATCCTAGTTAGTTTTTCAGATTTATGCTGTCACAGTTTACAAAATTATCTATAAATTGAGTTATATAACATGAAATTATGTAAAACCAATGCCAATGGTTAGGTAACCCATAGGGCCATCGTCTCCAACTGGAATTATGTAAAAATATTTAATATATAAAATGCAGTAAATGTTTGAGTTGGACAACAGAAACTGTATCTTAGAAAAACATGAAGTTTAGCAAAACCTTTCAAGTTCACATCATTAACGTGTAACCAAAACATAGGAATCCACTAAAACTACCACAAAACCAAGGTCCAAAAATTTTTAAGAAGATATTTACACTACTTAAAGTTTTTTGACTGGTTTATAATAGCGAATCCGGCACGCCGACGGCATAAATCCGAAAAACAGCCTAGGAGGTTTCGCGATAAGTATTTTAGTATGCCTAAACATGCCGTCGGACTACTAATTTTTGGTATGTGGTAGCTACCTGAGTATTCTATGTCCCTTGAAAATTTCGTATTGTTCGGTGATCGTTTTCTATGTCAAAAAATTTTTTGTTACTCCATGACCAGGTGAATAAAAATTTCAAAATAAGGGCACTGTTACAAAATTTTCTTCACCCGGTCATGGAGTAAAAAAAATTTGTTTGACATAGAAAACGATAACTGAAAAATATGAAATTTTCAGGGAACATAGAATACTCATTTAGCTACCACATATCAAAATTTGATAGTCCGACGGCATGTTTCGGCTTACTAAAATACTCACCGAAACACCCTAGGCAGTTTCTTGAATTTATACGGTCGTAGTTTACAAAATTGTCCATAACTTGAGTTATATACCATGAAATTATGTGAAATCAAAGCCAATGGTTAGGTAACCTATAGAGCTATCGTCTCCCACTGGAATTATGTAAAAATACTTAATATATAAGGTGCAGCATATTTTTGAGTTGGTCAACAGAAAGTGCAGTTTCGAGAAACAATTCACCCAGTCATGGAGCAAAAAATATTTATTTGACATAGAAAACGATTAACGAACAATATAAAATTTTCACAGAACGTAGAATACACATGTATCTAACACATATAAAAATTTGATAATCCGACGGCATGTTTTGACACACTAAAATGCTCACCGAAACATCACAGACAGTTTCTCGGATTTATGCTATCGCAATTTAAAAAATTGTCCATAACTTGAGTTATATAACATGAAATCATGTGAAACCAAAGCCAATGGTTAGGTAACCCATAGAGCTATCGTCTCCAACTGGAATTATGTAAAAATACTTAATATATAAGGTACAACATATTTTTGAGTTGGTGAACAGAAAGACAATTTAGATAAACAATTCACCCGGTCATGGAGTAAAAAAAATTTATTTGACATAGAAAACGATCACCGAACAATATGAAATTTTCAAGGAGCGTAGAATACCCATGTAGCTACCACATATAAAAATTTTATAGTCCGACGGCATATTTTGGCATACTAAAATGATCACCAAAACATCTAAGTCAATTTCTCGGATTCATACTGTCGCAGTTTACAAAAATATCCATACCTTGAGTTATACAACATGAAATTATGTGAAACCAAATCCAATGGTTAGGTAACCCATAGGGATATCGTCTCCAACTGGAATTATGTAAAAATACTTAATGTATAAAGTGCAGCAAATATTTATGTTGGACAAAAAAAAAACTGCAATTTAGAGAAAATGAAATTTAGCAAAACCTTTAAGAATCGATTGTATTTCGTCATTTGTTCTCCATAGCAACTGGGGATAAAAAAAAGCACCAAATTTGATGACTTATTAAGGAAAAAATGAATATATATTGACTATAATATATAAGAAGTCAATAATTGCGGCTAAAAGACACTAATATATGTATATTAAAACAAATAAAAGAAAAGAAAAGATGAAGAAGTCAAAAAATGCGGCCATATATATTAATTTAATATACAAAAAGTGTCAAAAGATTAGGACAAAATGGTGAGATTTGGACAAAATTAAGACTAATACTACATGAAACGACGTCGCGTTGGTTGAAGGGTGAATAGTAAACATGCCATAGACACTTATATTATAGTATAGATATATATTAATCGTTAGTGTTAGTTTTATATTTTTTTATATTATATATATATATATATATATATATATATATATTAATCGTTAGTGTTAGTTTTATATTTTTTTATATTATATTATATATATATATATTTATTTATTTATTCTTTGTTTTCTCTTTCAAGAAAATGATTTTGTTGCATGTTCCATTCACAAGACGGCAATCTTAAGCCTATCAATCATGGGATTGAACGTACTTTCACATGAAGACACAAAGAACACAACCAAATACAGAAAAAATTAGAACAACTTTCAATGATAGAGGCACAAGTTAGAAAAGAAGCTGAACAAGAGGCCGCTTGCAGGGCCGCTGCCATAAAAGCAGCCCGATTAGCAGCTCAGCAAATTCAGCAACATGGTGATAATGAAGAAGACGACAATAGAAATATGTCAATGGCTCAGTTCTTAACTTTGGTAGCAACTTCTGATCGTTCAAACATAGTCTATCCTGCTTTTGGTAGGCATGACTTTCAATTAAGAGCCAATCTGATTAACCTCTTCAGCAATAAGATGGAATTCTATGGAAAGGCATACAAAAATTTGAATACTCATCTTTCCATATTCTTACGGAGGTGCCGTAACTTTCAGTTTCAAGGGTTAGATGATGATGCCATGAGACTTAGGCTATTTCTATACATATTGAGGGATTGAGCATTAGAATGGTTAGACTTAGAACCACATGCTAGTATCACCATCCAGGATGACTTGGCTAGAAAATTCTGCAACAAGTATTTTTCATCAGCTAAAGTAGCCAAGATGAAGTTGGAAATATCTACTTTTTAGCAATTAGATGGGGAAAGATATCGTGTAGCTTGGGATAGATTCAATGAACCATTCAAAATGTCCAAATCATGGCATTAGAAAGGGATTACATGTTCAATACTTTTACTCTAAACTATCTCATCAATCTAAATCCATAGTGGACTCTTCGTACGTTACTTGAAATGACAAATATAAATCGTGAATCATGTGGTCATAGTATATTTTAGTATATTTTGAAGTGCCAAGTACTGCTGATTTAATATCATTTTGAACAGGTATATATAAAAAATCATAATTATGCAACATGTAATCAACACGGCAACACCCAAATACAGAAATACTGAAGCATTAATAGAATTTATTTAATTTAGATGTTGATAAAGAGTTACAGATAAATTTAAAAGGGAAAATTTTATATCAAACTACTTCAAAATTTTGAAAACTCAATTTTAATACCATAAATATGAAATATATATTTACATTGTAGTAAAATCTTAATTTCTTAAATTGTGATATAATTCTCAGACTAAATGTCATAAAAAATTAAGTGGAAAGTTCACAGAATTCTCTTTCTTAAGTGGTATATCAAAATTGTCTAATATTTACAGTTTAATGAAAAATGTTCAAACTGGCATGTGAAAAGTCTACTTTACCCTTTTGCAGAAATGTCTACACTGTTGTGCAGCCGAGATTTTATCTAATGTACGGAGGTAGGGACACTAGTACACGGCCAATATTTCACATTTTGTGGTGTCAAGTTTACACTTTACACAGTCCAACGCCCGTACATAATTTAGTTGTAGGAAAACCATTTACGATCCTTCACAAACTCTAGCTAGTCTGTAAATAGTAAAGAATATCCATCTTGTTTGCGTCACAAACTGTTGTTTTCGTCCGCTTACAATTTCGTAGATGAAGACATATGAGCCGAGTTTCCACATAAAGTTCAATTGTTAAAAAAAATAAAAATAAAATGAAGTTGTTAGTCAAGATAGGAGTACGATTTTATGAGCTTTTACTAGAAAAAATTGAGATTCATATATACATTCGTGCAAGTCATAGTAGTCTCTCGTTTTCGTAATAGATGTGGTAGTTTAAACTTTATTTATGGATACAAAATGACAATGTCGAGGATTCGAAATGCCATAGATATGTTATTTCCGAATTTACATCAATCAATTTTGAGTGACTTCCCAAAATATCGCTATGAACATAATTTGATTGCTTTTTGTCCTCTCATTTGAAGGAAATTTACTAGCAGAAATGTAGTACTCGCTACCGTCGACATTTCGAAGTCAATTATATCAATTTCAACATGGACAAAAGAAATCAACATCCACTTATAAGTTTTATGTGTATGATAGATACATCATTTGCTAAAACAGTATGCAAATAAAATATTTGAATTTTTTTATTTTTATTTTACAAGAATGTTAGTAATTGTTGGCCAAAATTCGAAATGAACCCGAGTTACATATCTTGAATGTGTTATAAGAACAAAATAATCCTTTAATGTCACACCCTTTTAGGGAACACAAATAAGACAAGAGATCATCATTAGTTTATTTTCAGTCACAATTAACTCTTTGTAATTTAAAATCTCAACAAAAGAAGTTATATGACTTAAAATCGTTGTTTGCTATAATGTTGAATTGATCTCTTTGTGTAACACCCTCTTTCATTCCTTTATATGTATATGTACTTGTGTGTGAACATTTTTTTTTTTTTCCGAAAGATAATAGCCAACTTTATACACATAACTTAGTATATTTTAAAAACCATACTTAACATAATATATTGCATCAAACTATACTTATTTACAATAATGTTACAAAAGTACTCTATTATAGTATCTCTATTTAAAATTATAAAACAAACTACTTTAATAACTAAAATCACAATCCACAAAAGTAACCCAACAGGTCATCATCTATGTACATTGAGCCTCGAAAACCTTCAGGAGCTCCAACAGCCAGCCAAGTTATCTACTAGGCACTAGACTCTCCATGATCACCTACAATGTAAAAACTATATGAGCTAATACCCAATAAGTAAAAACTATATATGCGATGAATGTAAATGTAGGATGTAATGTTATTTTCCTTTGAAACATCCAACAGAAATGTAATATATTCAAATATGTATAAAATGATCTCGAGAACATTTCTTTTAAAATATTTTCTTTATATTGGGTCATTGACTCAGCTACTATGCACTAGAAAAGAGCTATGCGCAATATCAATATTAATAAGCAGTAATCAAATGGCCAATATCATATCAATGCAGTCGTGTGAACCATCCTATTGGGACCACCAGAAGCTCCTCCTATATTCTCCTGTGATCACCCAAGAAGTATCCCACACACGGCACCAATAGTCAATCACAAGGATAGAGTCAAGTGGACCATCCTCCCATGATCACCGAAGACTTTCCTATCTCTCTTTGTGATCACTCGAGAAATCTCCCACTTGCGGTAGCAACAAATATCACATAAGCATGCCTCGCATGCTTCAGTGCACTAGTAGTGGTCATAAAAACATTTTTATCATGTAAATTTATTTCTCAATTTACATCGTGCATGCATTATTCTCAACTATACACATATGACATGCATGCATGTGTAAATTCTCATGAATGCTTAATCAAACTAGTATCCAATGTTCTTTTTAAAAAAATGTACAACTTCTCAATCGTCGTGACCCACGTCAAATGCATAATAAACTCATCAAAAAGATATAGAAAGTGTCACGACAAGGATCAATAGAAATTACTTCAAGACATCTTATGTCCTTGCATTGTAGTTGTAAACGGATTTTTACTTACCTTTTTAACTGTTGAGTTTGTCTTGTTCTACGTGTAAGTCGAGTCTTTCTCCTCCTTTCTACATGGAAATTAACCTGTAATACCACCTAATATCAGACCTTATCCTCGAGTACTCATGCTAAGACTTTTGATACCAAGGTAATCCACATAATATTTATACTTTGAGTTACCACTACAACCTAAAGGCAAGACTACAACTTCCGTAATTTCTCAAGTTAAGTGCATGTAATCAAACTATAGATGAAGTATTATGATCCTAACATCTAACCAAATCAATTCCACAAACATCATAGTTTAATAACAACATTTAAATATTGGAAATAGAAACATAAACATGGACAGCTTTTGGTTTTATGTTTGAGTTGCTGCCAAGATTCAATTTCTTAAGTCTATTCATGTTCTTTAGCATATCCAATGAGCCACAAATTTTTAACACAAGTAGGTAACATATATATAAAGGTAATCATGTTATAGCTTCACCAAAATATGGCAATTAATATGACAAGATCAACCCATAAATTAGAACACTTGATCTCACAACGACTGCTATGGAGTTTCATGAAACTAGCATATCATAACTCAAACTCTATAACTATAAAATCATCTTAACATCTTTTCGTCAAATTAATATGACTCAATAACCTTTTAAAGTTGCATTCCCAAGCATTATAGGTCAAGAACCTTAGTTAAACCTATAAACGACATGCTGATAGAAATTTTCAGATTGTAAGTTGTGGCAGTTGATGCTTGTTTTCTATTCCAAAATATCATAAAAACAGCTATAAATTGGCATACAACTCCTCAGGGGCGAAGAGGGGGAGGAGTTGTGGAGGGGGTCCTGGGGAGACCAGGACCCCCCAATTTTCTGAAATTTTTAAAAATTTTTTTTTTTTTAATATTGTGTTTGATTCTATTAATATTGGAGGGAAGATGGATTATTCTCACCAAAGTGGAGCCATTTAATTAATTGTTGCCCACAAATGTTGACTTTTGGTTACTTTATTTATTACTAATTTACCAATTTGCCCCTCTATTTAATAATTAGATACACACAAGAAGGGTAAAATTGAAGTTACAAATTTATTGAATAAAATGTGAGCCAAAATTTGTTTGGGAAAAATCGATTTTTTTCCGAAATAGTAGAATCAAATATGCTTTTAAGATCACTTCTTCTTCTTAATGATCAACCAAAACAAAAAATAGTAAAGCCCGAACTCAACAATGAATGAACTAAACAAATAAAGTACTCCAATCTAACTCGGATTAAATTAGAATCATTTAATAACCAAGAAGAAAGTATTGAAGTTAGTCTTTTTAAGCAATCAGAACAAACACGAAGTGAGTATCGAATACGTCTAATTGCATGAATCTATTGTATTCAATATCTTATTGTAAGCTTTTTAAAGATTATGACATAAAAAAAATATTAGATTCTCATAAAAATTGGCGCAGTAATTGTTGTTTGAGGAAAAAAAAAATCAGGGGCGCTGCCCATGAACCCCCGAGAAGTCTCCAGGCCCACCACTGTTTGAGGACCCCATAGCTTTAAATTTCTGGCTCCGCCACTGCAACCCCTTACACATGTTGGGAATCCGATATAGAATCACAAATTGATCTTATGTTTAAGATATTGTCTTTAAAAGTTGGCTACAATTTCAGATATATGCACTTATATCAAGCTCTTGCCCTTTGTGGCTTTAATCAAAAACCTACCATTGAAATCCTTTTTTTAATCATAGTAATTAACTTCAATAACTCCTTAAAATCCTTATAAATAAGATTATATCATTTAGAACTCATAATACACTAAAAACTTACAAGAAATTACACCAAAACTGCGAGATAATATACCTGTCCAAATTTCAGTCTTAAGTTATTGGTTTACTTGTCACTTTTTGCTTCCTTTGCTTTCTCTTACAATTAGATTTACTTGAGGCCAACATAGAGATGCTAATATGAGAGTAAGAGGAATGAAATAAGGTGTGAAATTCTGTTAGAAATCATGCAAGGGATAAGGAGGTTGATAGATAAGTTCAAGTCACAAGCATGAGGTGTTCCTAAGCATGAGATGTTTAATTGAGAAAAATTTGATCTTACACTCATCATTTAAAGCCTAAACCAGGTGTGGCCACTATGGTTTTTTCTTAATTGCAACCTAATTTAATTGATAGTATGTCCTACTTTAATTCTCAACATAAATTTTAGGCCGCTCGTTTAATTTTTGTTCCCGATTGCACCCGACTATACTCACTTCTTCCCTAGTTGAATAATTACACTTTGATAATCACCTATCTTTCTTATCCTTATCATATAATCTCAAAAACCATTCATACAATAAAATATCTCCACAATATGTTGATCATCCACCTAGGGTTTCGGGCCAACTTGATCAAATCGAGTTAAAAGTATATAAGATTACCTATTATGTTTGTGGCATCTGCTAAACCACCAACATTTATCATATCGGTATCTGACACTTATCCCATCAATGTCCAATACCTTATTCACCATATATTCTTCTATATTCCAATACAAAATTATTACTTAAGTTGGGGAAAGTTGACAACTAATAACGTACAAGAATATACAAATCTAATTGTAAATTATACCGTGATAAGTAAAAGGAGCCATGGCATAATGATGCTACAAAAATAACATAGGAACGATATATATATATAATGTCCATCGAGATCTCCTTGTCATCTGTGTGGGTAATATTGCCTTTCCTCAAATATCGAACGCAATAGCAAACAAAGTGTAATACCCAAGTCTCTCGTTACTCACTTAGTCAATATAATTCATGCGTTTACTCACTTGGGTATTACACTTTGTTTGCTATTGCGTTTGATATTTGAGGAAAGGCAATATTACCCACACAGATGACAAGGAGATCTCGATGGACATTAATGGTATCTTACATAGATCTATTTTGTGAGAAAATCCAATATTACACAAATTGTTACCACTTGAATAATTCCTGTGTTTTTTTGTCATTTGTTTACTAGATTTATTATTTAGTCAAACATTCTTTTGAGTCAATATAGGTGTCATTCTTCAAAATCTGTAATTTAATTTCATTATTTTTTATGTTGATTAAGTTGTAATTAATTGGAATGTGGAGTAAATAAATAGAAAATTAAAAAAAAATACTTATTTGCAACAAAAGTTGAGATAGGTAAAAATAAGTTCCTAATAACTATAGGTCATAGCCATAATACCGTGGTTAAAAAAATAAAAAAATCTTGAAATATTATCAACTACTTGTATTACGATCATAAAGCCGGCCTGTCATAACTAATTTCAGGAAATGTTGGGGGCCAAAATATACTTATTTTTAATGGTTATGAGTCTATCCATTATATTTTTGAAATGTTGAAGACCAAATATACTATTTTCTTTATATTTTTTCAAAATTAGGCACTTAATTTCCCGCAAAATGTATTTTTAATAAATAACTTATTGCCAAATGTGACCCAAAAAGTTTATTTGAGAACATATTTATTTACTTATAAGTCAACTTTTTTAGCTTATTCAAATACGCGCCTAATATTAATATTTGAAAAAAGAGATTTTGACGCAAATAATCTCTAACGTATATCCTTAGTGCGTTTTTTGTCCATAACTTTTATTTATGGCTAGGATATCCCTAACCTATTCCATTGGGTGCAATAGTGTCCATATAGACGTATTCTTTCCAAATTCTCTATTAGTTGTGTGCATGGTTTCGACTCTCTTTTAATTTATCTGTATTGTAGGGGTAAATTGGTCAAATCGTTTTTTTTTTGCTGGTTAGTTTATAAATTTTTATGCCTTTTCACTAGCCTATTGTACGGAACTCTTTTTTTGAAAATATTGTATGTGTTGTTGAAAATGTGTTGTAGGTGATTGATGTATGAAATGTAATTTAAATATTTAATTTTTGGTGTTTCTCAATTATCTAGCTGTTTTCATGGTTAATGTTTGAAATGTAATGTAAATATTTTTGTTGGTAGCTATATATGTAGTTCTTATTATTTTAATTTCAATGCATTTTCAGTTTTTAGGTTTTGTGCATGGATGGTTTGAGTCGGGAGATCGTTGATATGCACTACTAAAAATCACCTTTTCACCAACAGAAATTTACCAACGGATTATTTCCGTTAGTAATCAGCAACTGATTATCCAGTGGTAAAAGTGATGAACTTTCAACTACGATAATTAGCAACGACTTTTTCATTGGCAAATGTAATAGTTTTTCACCAACGAATTTTCACCTTTCACCAAGGGAATATCCGTTGGTGAAGAGTGAATCATGTCACCAACGGAAATTCCGTTGGTGATATTAATTAATTTTGAAAACCAAAAAATAATTCGACCTTTCACCAACGGAATATCCGTTGGTGAATAGTGAATCTTATCACCAACGAAGATATTAATTAATTTTAAAAACCAAAAAATAATTTGACATTTCACCAACGGAATATCCGTTGGTGAAGAGTATCATATCACCAACGGAATTTCCGTTGGTGATATTAATTAATTTTGAAAATCAAAAAATAATTCGACCTTTCACCAACGGATATTCCGTTGGTGAAGAGTGAATCTTATCACCAACGGAATTTCCGTTGATGATATTAATTAATTTTGAAAACTAAAAAATAATTCGATCTTCCACCAACGGAATATCCGTTGGGGAAGAGTGAATCTTATTACTAACGAGAATTCTGTAGGTGATATTAATTAATTTTAAAGACAAAAAAAATATTTAAACCTTTCACCTACGGAATATCCGTTGGTGAAGAGTGATTCATATTCCTTACGGAATATCCGTTGGTGAAAAGTGGTTCATATAAAAAAAAATCGAGCAATGTGATATTTTATGTTTAAGTGTTAACACAATGTGGAATTTGATTTTTCACTAATATTTATTTTTTATTTTATAAGCAATTATAGAAAATGTTGCTCATTAAACTAATATATATTATAAAAACAAATATAATTACAAGAATTCATATGTCTCCAATGGTTTGGTTGTAACTTCACAACTCTTAGGTCAAATGTTCAAATCACATTACATCCATTCTAAATAAATTAATAAAATAATAAAAATAATTGACAAAGCTTAGTGGATCGGGTCGGGTCTTTGGTGTGTCGAGTTTCAAACCCATAATTGGCAAGTTGGGTCAGGTCCATTAAGTATATAAAATTAATTTTTTTTTAATTCTTAAAAATTTGCACTATTACCTACGGAATTTCCGTTGGTAATAGTGCTCGTGATTTCTATTACTATTTTGAAGATCGCTGAAAGTTTCCAACAGAATTTCCGTTGGTAAAAGCGTGTGTCATTACCAACAAAAATTCCGTTGGTAATAGTGTGTGTCATTACTAATCGAAATTCTGTAGGTAATAGCACACGCTTTTACCAACGGAAATTTCGTTTGTGAAGATCACCAACGAAAATTCCGTTGGTAGCTTTCAGCTACCCTCAAAATAACAACAGAAATTTCGTTGCAAATAATCCGTTGGTAGCGACTAGTAGGCACAGATATCGTGGCTTCAGCAAACGGAAAATCTGTTTCTGAAGCCACGATTTTTTGTAGTGATGGTTGTCAAATGGTGGTTGGCGTATAAATGTACATTACTATCGTGGTACATTACTACCGTGATAAATTATAGGTGAATTCACCATAGCTCATTGGATAGAGGATAATATTTGTGCAACTTTTTTAATAGGTTGGAGACTAACTATAAGTACCAATTTACATGTGTTAGGACCATATGCATACCTTAATTGAAAAAGTTAGGACCATTTACGCACCAACACATAAAAGTTTGGATCTATATTTTCATCTACCTACAAACGTTTGGGACCATTTGTACTCCATATTTAATAGTTACAAACAGTCTATGCACCATTTTCACACATCCTTTATCCACATTATAGCAACTCCGTAAATAAAGCCGAAAAACTAAATGTTCTAATAAAATTCCTTTTTCTTTCTTTTAACATACAAGTTTTTCTTCATCTCCAATGGTAACCCACAACGAAAAATATTGGGTTAATTTATTTTAACTTTCGAACTACCCTTCTCTTTGTTGTGGTTGAATAATCTAGAGTCCAATAATAGATAAAAATTACTATTATGCCTTATGAAATCCAATTAGGTGTTCTTGTGATTTAAATGCATATTTTTATGTTCAAATCTTAATTAGAGATAATTAGGTTTATATATCGATATAGACTTGATTGACCATCAAGAGAAGCTTTTGATTATTGTAGGATCACCGATTTTCAATCTATAGTAATTATAAGCTAAAGCGATTAAACGGATAATTGATTAAGGAACGTATAGGTAGATGCACGAATCCTAGTGTTAGTGAACTTGAATTCTTTCTTGCAAATTTACTTTGATTGCTTGATAATTTAGATTTAATTAAACATAATTAGAATAGTTTTAGAATTAAAATAAAAAACGAATATGTGTTCTTTACTTTGTTAAAAATCGAATTATAATTAATAGGTTAATTGGTAGATAGTCCTCGTAGGTTCGACACTCTAGATATTAATTTATTATTTGTTAACGATCTGTCCACTTGCGGGATTAAAATCACACAACAAATTTTTGGTGTCATTGCCGTGACTAGTTTTAGTAATTACTAAGTTAATTTATAATTTAGTTTTTAATAATTTATTATTATTATTATTTTTTTTTATTTTTTTTATTCTAAGTTCTTCGTGTTACTACTGAATTCCAGATATTTTCTAAAGTTTCAGGTGTTAAGTGTGTATGCACCATACAAAAGATCTTGATCTATTTGATTCAGACCCAGAAATCGAACGGAGCTCTCGCCAACGACAACGTGAGCGAAGAGAAAAGAAACAACAGCAAAAAGACACAATGGAAGACAACCGAATCCATGTTCCATTACTTGTAGTTGTGAGAAATATTCTTGAACCAATAGCTCGATTAGTTGAAGTTAATGAATGAGATATTCTTATGGTGAGTATATGATACTACCGATTGTTGAAAATCGGTCCAGCATAATCTATCCGCCTTGTGGACACGACAACTTCCAGTTGAGGCCAGATGTGATTAATTTGTCCTCAAACAATCTGTCGTTTTATGGAAGAACAGGTAAAAATCCTCATTACCATATTTATCGCTTCGATGAATACTGTAGAAATTTCAAATACTACGGTGTTAATAGAGAGGTACTTAAGATGAGGCTCTTCCCACACACATTGAAGGATAAAGCTAGAGAATGGTTAGATTCTCTACCATCTGGGAGTATCACTACTTGGACAGATTTGATCCAAAAATTCACACTGAAATACTTCCCTCCAGCCAAAGTGAAGAGACTGAAGTATGAAATATCCAATTTCCAACAATCTGAGTTGGAAAATTTTCATGAGGCATGGGAAATATTCAAGGAACTGCTCCGAAAGTGTCCATGTCATAATTTTCCTTTAGCAACTCAGAATCATTTTCTACTCTGGATTAGCTCCAATCAGTCATTCTTTAGTAGATTCTACTGCAGGTGGCTCTATCTAAAATAGATCCGCTAGCGACCTTAACAACTTGTATAAAACCATGAGTGAACAGTTCATTATATAGCTAGACAGAGGATTGCAAAAGAAAGCAACAGGAATGCATGACGTGGAAACCAATTCGCTTGTACTGGCAAAAATTGATGCATTGGCAAAGCAGATGGAAGAAATAAAATACTCTTACTCAACCACTATGGTTCAGATGTCCCTACCAATATGTGCAACATGTGGGGCAAACTATCAATCATCAGAATGCCATTTAACCACTGTTGATATGTCATCACCTGAACAAGCTACATATGAACAAGCTGCACATGCTCAGAATTTTAAACGACAACACAATAATCCATACTCACAAACCTACAATCCTGGATGGAAAAATCATCCAAATTTCTCATATGGCAATACCCAAAACATTCAAAATCTACCAAATCAGGGAAGACCCAAAGAAAGAGAATGAGGATTACAAGAAATAGTTGCTAAATTGTCAGAACTTGTGAAGATTGGACTCAAGGAAGTGCATAAAAGACAAGATGTCGCAATAAAAGATATGGAAAATCAGTTTGGACAGTTAGCTAAACTATTGACCGAGCGACAACCAGGCACATGGCCAAGCTATACCGAGGTCAATCCAAAAGAGCAAGTAAATGCAATTACCACGAGAATCATAGTTGAATTGCCAGAAATTCATGTAAAGAGACTAGGTGTAGAAAAGGAAACTGTATCCAGCAAAGAAAGAGAAAACAAATCAGATACAAAAGTTGAACAGGAAAAATAGAACTCTCCACCAGATTATATTCTACCATCGGCTTACGTCCCTCCAATTCCATTTTCTCAAGGGCTGCAAAAACATAAGCTAGACCAGTAATTCAAGAAATTCATCTATGTATTTAAGAAACTCCAAATCAACATACATTTTGCCGACGCTTTAGCTCAAATGCCGAGCTATGCAAAATTTCTGAAGAAAATTCTTTCCAACAAAAGGAAGTTGAAGACATCCATGAGGGATTGTTGAAGACATATTAGTAAAAGTAGACAAATTCATATTCCCTGCTAATTTTATTATTTTAGATATGTGTGTAGACAGGGATGTACTACTTATTTTGGGTCGACCTTTCTTGGCTACTAGTCGAGTATTGACTGATGTGCAAAAAAGGTAACTAATGCTGAGATTGAATGATGAACATATCACATTCGATGTGTTTAAAGTAACTAAATTTTCGAGCTCTTCAGATTCCTGTTTCCAGATTAATGCCATCGATCAAGAGAGAACCAATACTTTCACATTAGAAAACTAGTCAGACCCAAAGGAACACATACAATCATAAAAACAAGGAGTGACGAACACCTATCCGATAATAAAGTTGAAGTTTTTATAATTGAGTTTGAGCAGGGTGATAAAATAGAGTCATATCAATATGATAAGGAAAAAATCAAACTCTGGAGGTGAACAAAAATTGGAGCAAGGAGAATCGTTGCAAGCAAATCAAGTCCTCCAAAGATATATTCAAAGTGTCTTGAGTAAACACCGCGACAAAGTCAAGCTAATGACTTTAAAGAAGCGCTTAATGGAAGGCAACCCATTTTTTCTACCCTTTTATTTCAATTTCCGTATTCATTTAAGTTTTAGGATTTCAGTTGATATTTTGCACGTTTTATGCTATTAAGACGTAAAGTAGGCATTTTCAATTCTTATGTAACGATGACCAATGATCATCGTCATTCTGCATAAGCACACAATTTTTTAAGTTAAAAAAATTACGTAGAATTCACTATGCGATTGCATAGAATTCTCCTATGCGATCGTATAGTCTTGGAAGAAAGCTTTCTGCCCGAATTTTAGTGTCTTCGCGATCGCAAGGACAAAAAAACATTTCATTTAAAAAAACAATTAGAGCTACAATTTGCAGGCCAGCTGGATGACATTCAAATGAAGATTTGACGACCTGCACCTGTTTAGGATCTTCCACCAGTAGATCCTACCACACTTCTTCTGCCTACACCATTCGATCCACCTCTGGGAAGTCTCTGATCTTTTTATATATTCCTTTCGAATTTTTTACATTGGGGACAATGTAACTTTTAAGTTTGGAGTGTGGAAAAATATTTGATCTGATGATGATACTTGATATTGATTGTTATGTGATATGAATAGCCTTGCCAGCTAACGATAAAACTATTTCTTTGAGTTTACATTTAATCATGACTTGTGCACAGATTATTACTTTTGTTTAAATGTGAGACTACTTAACCATGTCTGATATCATGTTGTGTCGGCCAGTTATGATGATTTTTAGCTATGTTGGTGCACTTAAGTTGAAAACAGTATGATACCTTTTTTAAACTTAAAATCATATGTATCTCGAACAAGTAACCAATAAAGTGAGTAAGTGTGGTAGTTAAGCTGTGATGGTGGCTAGCTAGGTTGTGATTGATTCCATGTATGTAGAAAATTTTTGTGGAACACTTTAGACTAGTTACAGAAAGCTAGGTATTGACCGAATGTTAAGAATCTAATCCCCGAGCATGAACTTATTGCACGCAAGGAACAAGGCTATTACTATCATATAACTCTTTCGTAGCCTTTTTGACTTGAGTGATATAGCCAATCAGCCTAAAGCTCATTACATGAGTCATATAAAAAGCATAATTGACTGAGTTTCGCACACTATTAATATCTTATAATTATTTTCATAATCTTTTTGACTTGAGTGAAAAGGCTCGTAGGGGTTTTTTAAAATCTGACGCCCTAAGGCTCAAAAGACTTGGGAGTTATCGACATAAAGCTCGTTACATGAGTCATCTAGAAAGTTTAAAGGATTGAGTTTTGCACATAAGATTTATATATTAAAATAAAAATTGCTAAAGTCAGTGAAAAATCATTTGCAAATTAAACATGTAGATTAGATATCTAATGGATTTGACTTAGTAGAAACTTCCTGGTCGAGAGCACTTAAAAATAAGAGAATCTTCATAAACTTAGTTTGTCACAATTATTAGCTTTCTCAACCAGATTTGAGCAAGAAAATAATGAGTGAAATGTAACATTTGAACCAAAATATCAGAAATTAAAAGAGAACATCATTTTCAGGGAAAGTGTACCTTATAAGAGAAAAATGAAAAGTTGACCAAATGGAAAAGAGAACACCACCATAGAAATTAAATAGATCGGATTAACCGCTCTCACACACATATCAAGTATGACTTAAGTAGAATCACGTTTGCAATAGTAATGCTTGGACACTCGTCATGAATTATAAGTTGTTGCAAAAACCAGAAGCAAGAACGACAAGCTATTTATATTGTGAATGTTTTTATTATTTTTGTCATTATGTGCATGATTGTCTTTTGCTAGTTTATTCGAGGACGAATAAAAGTTCAAGTTTGGGGGTGTTTGATAAGTACAATTTTATTCTTAAATAGAGCTCACAAAAAAGAACGATTATGAGTACTCTTATTTGTTTTCAGTATAATGGCGTATTGTTTTTTATCATTATAGGATAATAACCAAAATCAAGTGTCGATATAACTAAAAGAGATCAAACAAAAGAAAATGGGACTTAATTGCAAAGATAAAGAGACTTGAGGGATTTGTCATGCAAATACCAAAAAGAAAACGTATGAAATCACAAGAATTAACTATGCGATCACATGGTTTTAATAAACACTGCAATCGCAATACACCAATTTCTACTGGAGAACATAATCAGTTAAAACCATGCAATCGCATATGTAAGTCGGGCATCAGTTTAACAGTTTCTGGTACAAATAGAATTCTACCAAGTCCAGGATAAATAACAACTTAAACACACGTCCTGGAAAGTTGGAAGATGAGTATAAAAGGCAGAATAGAGCACATATCGCGAGGGAGACAAATTTTGGGAACAAAATATACAAGAGAAGAATTGAAGATCGAAGAACGAATTGAAGATTCTTGAGTCGGAATCACGGATTGTAATCTTATTTTCTTCTTTTTCTTTAGGAACATGATTTATACAATTATTATAATATTTTATAAAATCATGTCCTGCTAATTTACTTATTGCTATGATGAACGATGAAACCTTATGTTCTTAATTAATTAAAAGTTTTTTCATTTAATAATTAATTACTTGTTGATTGATTGTTCTTTATTCATTCTTTCTAATGTTTTAATGTTTTATCACCATTAGAATATTTTGTGATCTTTATTGAAATCAAGAGATTCAATATAGATAAGCACGTGATTTTGAATAACATAGAGTTCGATAATAAATAGAAATTGCTATTATGCCTTATAAAATTCGATTAGGCGTTCTTCTGATTTAAATACATATTTTTATGTTCGAAACTTAATTAGAGATAATTAATTTCGCATATCAATATAGAATTGATTGATCATCGATATAGGCTTTTGTTTATTGTAGGATCACCGATTTTCAATCTATAGTAATTATAAGTTAAAGTGATTAAACGGATAATTGATTAAAGAGCCTATGAGTGGATTCGTGAATCTTAGTGCTAGTAAAACTTGAATTCGTTCTCGCAAATTTACTTTGATTGCTTGATAATTCAGATTTAATTAAACATAATTAGAATAGTTTTAGAATTAAAATTAAAAACGAATCCGTATTCTTTACTTTGTTAAAATTTGAATTATAATTAATAGGTTAATTGGTAGCTAGTCTTCGTGGATTCGACACTCTACACATTACATTATTAATTGTTAACGATCCGTCCACTTACGAAATTAAAATTACACAACAATTAAGTTTCAAAATATTTTTGTTCAAAGCTTGAATTTAATAGATCAATCCATTCCCTTTGGAACAACTTTAAGTTTTAGATGATACGGGTCAAAATTGCTTCTAAGTACACAAATGTTTTTAGTTTAAATTTTGTTGTCACCCACTTATAAAAATTGTGAAAATAAATCTAAATTACCCTGATAGAAAATTAAATTTATATTAATAAATGTATATGTCTTAGTTCGACGATTGACATCAGATGATTGGTCAATCTTTCTTAATGAACCCAAAATACACACATGGAAATACTTTTCAATAACTATAGTACAATTATTAGCTAAACAATATATAAGCCGCCCAATGATTTGGATAGATTCAATGACCATAGTACAATTATTAGCTAAACAACATATAAGCCGTCCAATTATTTGAATTACTCGGTTCAATAAGTAAACCAATTAACATTTCTATATATAATATAATCATTTTTATATGCGAAATTCCTTGGATCAATTTCAATATTGGCTGCCATGCATTCTCCAAAAGCCCGATTGCTGATTCTGGAAGCTATTGGATTTGAAAGAAACGATTATCTACGGAAATTTCCTTGTATCGAACATGTTTAAGGTTGTAATAATTTTATTTTATAAGAATATATAAGTGTCGTGTTTGCCTATTGTTTCACGTTACTTGAGTTAAATGTAATTTCGTGAATCATGTGCTCACAATATATTTTCGAGTCCTAACTATTGATTTAGGGCTGGTTTGACAAACATTTTGATAAAAAATTTATCAGATTTTGATAAAAGATCATGAGATGTGTAGTTGTAGGTCGATCTCATGTGTTGCGTATAATCTTCTCATGATTAAAACCTTGTTGCCAAACAAGATTTATTTGATTTAAAGACTTTTCAACTTTAAAATGAATTCCTCAAAAAATAATTTTGATGAATTTATTAAACTTGTGCAAAGCTTGTCAAATATTGATAAGAAGTTTGTTGGCTAAGACTTAGCATTATTTTGTTGAATCGTTTTAAGGAGTCAAAAATGTTATAAAATATGGTCGAGAAGATTTATCAATTTTCATTATAATAGATGCATTAAGATCTAGAGAACTGGCCCACAAATAAAGAAGAAATATGTTTGTAAGAGAAAGGATTGGAAAAAGAGACTACCAAAATTATAATCATATAGGTAAAAAGAAGGAAAAATCAAGATGCAAGTATTGGAGTCAAAAAAGGCGTCATAACTGTGGAAAATTCAATCATTTTTAAAATGATTGTTATGATTTGAAGAAGAAAAATAAATAAAACTAATAATAATCCTAAAAATCAAGCAAATGTTTCTGATGATGTGCAAGTTTATGTTACTTATGATTATCAATGTGAAATGGATTGGATTCTTGATTCTGGTCGTTCTTACATTATGTGTGCCGATAAAAATGCGTTTACTTGCTATAAAGAAATCAGTCGTAGAGATGTTTATATGGAGAACAATATATTCATTTTGATTTATGGGAGCCTGAAAAGGGACCCCACATATGAAGGAAATAAGTATTTCTTCTCTATAGTTGATGACTATACTATTAAGACTTGGGTCTATTTCCTAAAAACTAAAAGTGAAGCTCAAAGAGTGAGTAAAATTGTCTAAAAATCAAATTGTTAATAGGGTGAAAGTCCTTAGAAAAGATAATGGTTTAGAGTTTTATAATATGGAATTTGATATTTTTTGTGGAGAAAAAAGAATTCAAAGACACAAGTCAGTCAGATTCACCCCTCAACAAAATGTAGTTGCTAAGAGAATGAACAAAATTAATATGAACAATGTTAGATGCATATTGATGAGTTTAGGAGTTCCAAAGGCTTTTTGAAGTAAGGCATTGGCTACTGTTGTTTATTTGATGAATAGATGTCCTTCTAGTGCTATCGAATCTAAAACTCCTAAAGAATTATGGAAGAAGAAACCACCTGACCTCTCTTTCCTCAAAATCTTTGGATGTGTAGCATATGCACACCAAAGGAAAGGAAAATTAGATCATATGGATGTAAAATGTGTCTTCTTAGGTTATCGTTAATGAGTGAAAGATTTTATACCGTGGGTAAGAAGAAAAAATGGAGTAAGATCTTTACTGAGCAAGAATTGCCTTGTATTGTGAAAAATAAAGAATGTGAAATTTAATCCGAGCCTGATTTGGAAAGAAATAAAATTCAGATTGAGGAGAAGTCTTTGGAAAAGACAACATCTCGTATAAACCTAGATCCTGGTCTTGAACAACCTAACTTAGAATATCCAAATTTAACTAATGAATATGTTGACTACAAATGAAAAATTTTCTGATATAAATGAAATAAGTGAAACAAATTTATATTCTGAGTCAAATATAGAATAACGTGAAGAAACCAACTTACAAAACTATCATTTAACAAAAGATAGAACAAGAAGAATTGTAAGACCTAAATCCAAATTTACAGTTGAAGGTTTAATGAGTTTCATCTTACATGCTTGAAAAGAAATTGAAAAGTTGGATCCTATGTCGTATGAAGAAGCTGCATCTTGTAAAGACTCAGTTACCTAGTTAGAGGCTATGAAGGAAGAAATGTATTCTCTTCAAGAAAACAATACTTGGATCCTTGTTCATAAAGATAAAAGTCAAAATATAGTTACACTACAAGAAGGGAGACTTTTACCGACTAAAATTTACCGACTACCAAAAATTGGGTCGGCAAAACATCATTTACAGACTAAAGTATTTAACTAGTTGCCCAAAAATTTAAAATTTACCGACTACGAAAAATTTGGTCGGCAAAACATCATTTACCGACTAAAGTATTTAACTAGTCGCCCAAAAATTTAAAATTTACCGACTACGAAAAATTTGGTCGGCAAAACATCATTTACCGACTAAAGTATTTAACTAGTCGCCCAAAAAATTAAAATTTACCGACTACGAAAAATTTGGTCGGCAAAACATCATTTACCGACTAAAGTATTTAACTAGTCACCAAAAGAATTTAAATTTACCGACTACGAAAAATTTGGTTGGCAAAACATCATTTACCGACTAAAGTATTTAACTAGTCGCCCAAAAAATTAGGAATTGTGGTTGGTCAACCAATAAGGGATTCAACGACCATGAGTCTAGTCGGGGAAGGACGTAATGCCGACTAGTGTAGTTGTGGTCGGCAAAAAATTAGGAAGAAATTTTTTGCGCATTTAAGAAATTAACCGGGAGTAATTGCCGACTACATATTGGGTCGGGGTATTATTGACTACTAGAGTTTTGGGCTGACTGTGTACATTATTAGTCAGCCAATTTTTTGGGGGGAATTAATGGCGGGCTCACTAAATTTTTGGCCCATTCATGTGTCTTCCATTCTCACTAAATTCTCTCTCAACCTCCACAGGATTTCTCCATTGTTGCCATCTCCTCCTCGGCACATTAATGATCATTCTATATCTCTCTCATCCTCCTTTGTTGCCGTTTTGCTCCTTGGCGTGGTCCGAAGTTGCCAGCCACCAGCATGTTTGTTAATTTTTATTTTTTTTCCATTCTACATATATTTGTTGAAACCTACAAGGAGCACATGTATTTTGTCCAGAGCCCTTGCTCTATCGCCGTCTCCGGTCATCTTCTCAAAACTTCACTCCAGAAATTCAAGGTACCTTCTTAGTCAATTTGAGAATTTTTTATTTTGTCTTCCCTTATGGGTTTTGCCTCTACTCTTCAATTCTCTGTCAAGCTCGATTTTTTTTGGTATTGTTTTGTAAATAGTATTAGTTAAATGGAACAAATAAATGATTTTGGGAAGGCATGGATCTGTTCATTTTGATGACCTTTGCCCTTCACAAAATTTTTGGGTTTTCTGTAATTATCGTTATTCATCGTGTGTATAGGATTTTGGGATCTGGACTTTGTTTTTTAGTTTTGAATGTGATGTGTATTTAGTTTTTGATATTGTTCTTGTTCTTGTGACTGGGTTCGATTCTTAATTGGAAAAAAGATTGGTTCTTGAAGTTGTTTGTTGGGAAAAGTTTGAAGTAATTGATGATTTTCCGGGAGGATGATGTCTGTTTTCTGTAATTTTGACTATAAACATTGTGTAGCTTTAATTGTGACAAAAAATTAAATTTCATTTGATTTTTGGAAGAATTGTTGTCAGAATAGTGGAAGTAACTGTCAAAATTTGAAAAAGCAAATGAGAAAAGAAAATTCAATAAGTGAAGAAATGATTTTACGATCTCTTCTCTTGAAGATATCTGATGAATTACTAACTGAATGTTGCACAGTAGATTCTTGATTTAGTTAACATTTATCCCTAGTTTGTTTCCGGATTATGAAGTGTCAAAAGTAGAGCATTGAACTTATAAGCATGTTTTGGGTTGAATTAAATTGGAAACAAGTGCAAATTGATTTAGGAATTATGTATCAGGAAGTAGGGGAATTGTGCTTTTGCGTATATAGAAATGGAAATTCAAAAGCAACATTAAAGCCAGAGAATTGATTTTTCAGACGAGTCCAACTAAAATTTTTGATGGAGGAGATTTGAATGGTTATGTGGTGGGAGGTAATTTGTTATATGAAATACTATTTGAAAATTTTGACTATGGCATTTGTAATAGGGAAGGTGAAATTATTTTAGGAATTTAAATTGATTTATAATTTAGTAACACAATCTACGATTTTGTCTGCTGATATATTTAAAAGTTTGTTTTTCATTTTGTTTTCTCTGTGTCTTCAATTGTAGTAACAATGCAAGCACAGAAGGAGGCTCCTTCTGATTGCAATGCAAGGACAAATTTTTGCTTCAGAGTGTATTTGCAAGTCCTGGTGCAACACTAAAAGACATTACTCCAGAAATGGTACTCATCTGATCAATTGTTGACGTAATGAGTGTTCTGAAGTATACAAGGGTTTTCATATTGTCAAGTCTGGTTCTAAGCTGTAACGTTTTGCTTTTCTGTATGTTCATTTTGGATATTTTGATATTCAAAGTGGAAGACAAATGGCTAATTTTCCCTGATTATGCATAATGACAATTTTATATATTGGCTATTTTAGAAAAAATCAAAAAGGAATGCAACGAATAGGTCCAAGCTGACACATGGCCATTGTTCCGGTTCGAGATCCTTCCTTAACACACAAGCTATGGGGGTAAGTTATACATGTTATGCATATCTACAAGCTAGTTGATGTACTTTTATTTAGCATTTCATATAATTAGTTGGGCCAAACTATTAGAGAGTAGATCTCCTTCAAAGGCTGATTCACCAAAGCTACCTAAACTTCTCTTGTTGAAGATCTCTCTGTAAGGCAAATGAAGACGTCTCCAGTATGCAATGCAAATATCTAATGAGAATCTGGAACTTCCTGCTAAGGTATTAGACATTGGAAACTTATAAAATAACAGATCCTTTTGAAAATATGGAGTTCTACAATTAATGCACCAAATAAACCTGTGATAAAAAATATAATATCAGCTAAAGCAGGAGATTTTAATAGCAGGAGTTTCTGGAATCAGGCTCATGCTAGGACAAGTTATGTTTTCGCATTTCAAGATGATTTAGAATTGGTTTGGTATGTGTTTCCAAAGAAAAATAGTCTCATTGGAAAGAGGAAAGCTAGTTGTGCGTAAACTGACATGGTGCTTTGATTTTGGGTGAAGAATTCAGTTTTGAAGAAATTTAAAAGCCTTTTATTTTGTGAATTGCATGATACAATTCCAGTCACATGTGTGATGCCAATGGGGGATCTAGGAGTGAGTCCTATCTATCTTCTTGTTGTTGTTCTTTATTTAATTTTCAGCAATTGAAAACTATGCCCAGAATATTTAAATCAGCTTCTAGTTAAAATTAAGGAATTACATTTAGGATTTTTATATGGATTCAAAACTATGCCCAGAACCATTTAGAATTTTTTCCTGGGTAATTACAATAAAAACGGGGAACAATTTCCTTTGAAGGAGAGGGAAAAGGGAAAAGGGAAAAGGGAAAAGTGTTCATCACCCCCACTTGGCACCAACTGATCTTGTGTTGCAGTGAATTCTACAATGAGGTTCTGAATCATAGATATGTGCAGAATACACTTTCCTTTTTTAATTGTTATAAACAGCTTCTCTTTGCGCTTGAAACATTTTTCCATGCTGCTTAAACGTTTATCCTTCAGCTCATCAAGGCTGCCGATTAACATACTTATGTTATTGACCTAACTGGTATGAAATGAAGGATTATTTATAATGATTATCAAAACTAGTCCTATGTCTGCTGTTCAACCCTGTCAGCTCATAAAAATGTATCAGAATAGTTGATTTGTGTCCTCTTGTAATATGAATTCCTAGTTTTGCTCCTCAGGTGAACATATCTGTATGTCCTAGCTTAGTGGTATGATTCTCACTCAAGTACCTAAACTGTGTAATTTTGTGGAGTGGAAAGGATATAAAGTTGTCTATAAAACATATGCCAGGCTTTTTTTCTGCATATGTATTGACCAGGAAGACAATGAGTTGGAGGTCCTCGAAATTATCCACCATTTTGTTGAGATACTAGACTGCTACTTTGGAAGAGAGTGTGAGCTGGACTTGATCTTTAATTTCCACAAGGTTGATTATATACTGGATGAAATTCTAGTACTATAAGTAATATAATTGCTCAGGCAACAAAATGAGAGTGCAGTATGACTGTTTATCTTGTGTGAAATTCATGGTTTTGGTTCAATTTAATCTCCCTTGTACCAAATATAGCTCAAACTTTGAACCTCTTTGTGCTTTTTTCCTTTTCCTGTAATGAGTGAAGTCATTTATTTAACTAAACCATCAAGTCTGTGGAGAGAATGATGCAGATGATTATAACATGGAAAGAATGGCAATACATCCTTTTATCATCAACTATGTTTATAACATGGCAAGAATGGCAATACAATTACCATACTCGCTTATGCTAAGAGATTCTTGATTTTGGGGCTTGATTATCTGGCCGTAAAACAAGTGTCTAGGAAGACCTTGAGAATAGGTTTATTTAACTATTGTCTGTATCATATGATCTTAATGTTTTTTAAATATTTTACAACATGTTAGCAACAACTGTTATCCAATTGACTATGCAAAATTTAGAGGTATTTATGTTTCGAAGTTGATAAAAAAAATCCAATATAATTTAAACTATCTAGTTGACATTTGGGAATGAAATGTATACCCATTTATGTGTTGTTTCATATATTACCAATTACATATTTATTTAAAAATTGCTTATTGAGTGGATCTTATTATCCATTTGTTCAGGACATAGGCAATGGTAGACCATACATGATAGATTTATGGAAGATCATCCACTACAAACCGGGCAAAGGGTGGATAGCTCAAATTGCTGAAAAGAAATATGTAACTTACTTTCAATTTAAACATAATGAATTGTTTCAAATTATATGTCATTAACTCTTTTATACCTTTTCTTGTAGGATGATATGGTCACGCTTTTATCTTCACAGCAACATACTGACAATGAAGGTCAGAGTGACGACGGGAATGATCGACCACAAGTTCTTACTGCTAATGATGTGGCTAATGAGATTCTTGGCACCCGATCTAGCTATTATATTCGATCAGCTCATGCCTGGTGCTGCTGAAAAGCTTACCACACTCACTAACCCAGCTAGCCCCACCCCTAACATAGATGATCCATGATTATCATCACAAGTGCAGTAGTTAATAGATTAAATGAATATCTTTTTTTGGATAAACTTTTGTTTTGTTTTTCTCTCGTAAATACATGCGCAGGTTTGTAGGTATTTTGAAAGGGAAACATGCACCGTTGTTTTGTGTAGTGCATGTTCTTTTTTATGTGACTAAACGTATATTTGGCAATACAAAATTGTTAACTTAGTATTTAACATTTATTGTATTTAGATGAACAATTTCTAACAGCTTTGCATAACTATAATAAAATTAATTATTAAAAAAAACTTGGTATACATAATTGCCGACCACAAAATTTTAGTTCGAATCTACATTTTTCCGACTAAAAAAATTTTGGTCCGAGATCATTTTTGCCTACTACAATAGAATTTAGTCGGCGAACAATTTACCGACTATATATATTAGTCGGCGATGAATTTTACCAACCAAAATTTTGTTAGTTGGCGAATATAACACCGACTACAAATTTTAGTCGGTGTTGACTTTTACCGACCAAAAATGGTTTAGCCGGCGAATATAACACGCGACCAAAAGAATTTTAGTCGTACATACAATTTACCAACTAAAGAATATTCTAGTCGGTGATACTATTTACCGACCAAATAAATTTTAGTCGTAGATAATGTTTACCGACTAAAGAATATTGTAGTCGGTGAAATACTATTTACCGACTAAATAATTTTGTAGTCGGTATTTGATTCGCCGACAGGCTTTCCCCGACTAACTTGCCGACCAAAAAATTTCAGTCTGAGATAATGTTTGCCGACGGGGTTTACAATATTGCCGACTAATTGTTTAGTCGGTAAAAGTCTTCCGTCTTGTAGTGTTAGTTGTACATGGGTGTTTAAGATTACATAAGGGTCAAACCTAAGACCTAAGTGAACCAGTTAGATAAAACGCTAGGTTAGTGGTTAAATGGTTTACTCAAAGAGAATGGGTGGATTATAATGAGGTGTCACTACAAAAATACCCATTTTGTGACCAAAAAATATTGTCGCTTAAATAGAGATTTTATAGCAAAAATATTTTACCGACAACAAGCTGTTTGTTGCGGACATTGTCGAGCTATAAGTACCATAGAATGTATTCTGCGACAACTATCAGTCACTCGTCGCATAAGCAAATTCGCAACATTTTTTGTTTGCTGCAACAAATGTGAAATGGCAACAAAATATTTGTTGCCATAATGTCATTGCAATACATAGATGTCGCGAAAAATTAAAAAGGCAACAAGTCAATTTGAACCAACGATTATTCCCAAAAAAAATTGCGATGAGAAATGTTTGTTGCAAATACTATTTTAACATATAATTTTTGTTATTTTTTCTATTTTGCAACAAAACATGTTGTAGTAGTAATATACATTTTATAATAGGTCATGTTTGTCGCATAATTTATTTTACAATGAGATTGCTTCGTTCCTTAATATATTGTAAGATATTCAATATTTGTAGTATAATTTATTATGTAACATGTTTTGTGTATAGTTAAATTCATTCAGTAACATAGAGTGTTTGTCGCATCATCATTTGTGCAACGATGTATAGTTGTTACCTAATTTATTTTGTGACTATTTATAATATCACATATTATATTTTACAACATATAAAATTGTTACAAATATTATTTGGTGTCAATAGATATTCGTTTATACGATAAGTTGTGTTTGAAGTTGAATTTATTCTGCAACACAAAGAGTTTGTCGTGTATTGATGTATAGTTGTTGCGCAATTTATTTTATCTTTATTTATATATGTTGTCTATTCTATTTTACTACAAATAAAATTGTTTCAAATATTACTTTGTGACAAATGAATGTTCGTTTATGTGACAAGTTGTATTTGTAGTTAAATTTATTTTATAACACAAAAAATTTGTTGCATCAACATTTGTGCAACACTCTATAATTATCGTGCAATTTATTTTGTAATTGTTTATATATATCGAATATTCCATTTCACAACATGTAAATATTATTTTGTGACAATGTGAATTTTCATTGCACAATACTTTCAACAACAATAAATTTTCAATTTCTTGCATCGCAATAAAATTGTTACTAAGATACACATTTAAAAATATAAATTACATCATTAAAACTTGTACAATTAATCAAATATAAATAATATTATTGTCTTAAAATGGTAATACTAGAGCTTGTAAAAATAGTGCTATAGTAATTCTCAATCTTTTATCGACTTTTATTAGATACATTATCTGTGGTGGAATCTACATATAAAAGAAAAAATATGTAAATAATCATTAAAAAACAAAATAGAATGCAATTATTGGTGCGTGCATTTATTGGTACACATGTTGTATAAGTTGTTAATAAGACAAGATTAATTACACTACACAAGCAAGTAAAATCAAGTAATTATTGGTGCATGCATTTAACAAACAACAACAGACACCATTATTAGTAATTGGGAGGTGCCATAAGGGTTGTATATGTTATGTCACTTTGACGGCAAAATCTTAAATATTAGGTGTCTTGAAAGAACTAGAATAGTGAAGTGATGCAATCCTCAATTGGAGTAGGTCAAAATATGTCAACAACTTAGGTGGTTCAGAAGCACTTAGATAAACCTTTGTAAATAAAACAAGAAAAGAATCCTGGCATGAATTTGGTTACTGCCAACATATAAGCATCATCATTGAACATAAAAACATAAAAACCTACCTGGATATTTTTAAAATTGTATAAAATATATCAGTCATCTAAACAAGTAATGAAGTATAGACATAATATATGCTACTTTAATTTAGATGTAATTTATAAATAAATGGCATGAATCTCTGAAAATCAGATAGAAATATGAAACATAATTAATAAGTAATGACTTTATGGTAGGGCCAAAAGGACCCATAATATGTTGCTCTCCAAATAATTCTATAACCTGTAGGCATTTGGACAATGAAAACTAGGATGAAAAACTGATTAACTTATTACTTATTCGCTCTGACCTCGTAAGTATTTGTTTAGGTACCTTAGTTCAATTTCATTTGTGTACTTCAATCACCATGAAGTTAATTGTTATTCCATTCCCTCTCCCTAGAGGTCCCCAACACACATACACACATTTTATCAGCTATTATATGAACTAATACGATTTCTTACTAAGTAGCTAATGTACATAAAAAGAACAAACAAGGATCACAAAAAACTGTGCAAACCCAACCTTTCCCTGTTCACTCCAGGAAGGTCATCAACAATCAAAGCCATCAATGCCATGCGGAACAAACAAGGATCACAAAAAACTATGCAAACCCAACCTTTCCCTGTTCACTCCAGGAACGTCATTAGCAATCAAAGCCATCAATGTCATGCGGTACATATGATCAACAATAGATTCAGGACCATTTATGCCATGATTAATCCATCAATTTCATTTTATAGTCTAGAGAGAGAGAGAGAGAGAGAGAGAGAGAGAGAGATTCATCAAACTGAAAAGGAAAACAACTTGAATAGATAGACGTCATATCACAAAATATAAATTAATTAAAGAGAAAAATTGCCACAATCCAAAACCTAAAATGTTAAAAACATTTTAAATACAAACGACATAGCATGGCAAACTAAAATGGACTTAGATTGTTGTTCCTATTATAAGTAAAACATTGAAATCCTCTTCCTTTATGTTCTTTTCAATGTCTTTTTCCCTTTGCCTTTTATTTTAAGCAACTTCGAAGTTATGTACTGATGCTTAATTTCAGATCTGTAGCACATATATACCACCTTTCTCTTAATTGGCAGGGGGATAATTATAAATTTGTAAAGGATGGTCTTCCAGGGGTAAGATGCTGAATGGAATAGCTTGTGAAAGCCAAGATTTTATCACATTGGAGCAGTGAGTTTTGTTAAAATTATATCACAATTTACGTAGGAATTCGAAGCAAGCTTTCATGTAATCCATTTTCTATTTTGATGTATCGTTAACCTCAGATTTAGATAAAAATGCTGATAATCGGCATTTTACGTTAAAGCAGCCTGTTGTGTCCTCCTTGCTACCCCCTCCCACCTCCGTCTCCTAAATAAGTCAGAAAATTCCTTTCATGTAACTCATTATAGTCTCATGAGCCTTGAAGTTCTATCACCTGCTACCTTCTTGCTTTCAGAGTGATGATAATGAGCCTAGAAAATTATTATTTAGGTGAGATGCAAGGCTTGATTATCTGTCTTTCCATTTACGAGCCCATTTCTAAGCAAGAAAGAAAAATTAATTGATATACGGTAAAGTTTAGAAACTTATACATTGATTTGATTCATTATGGGCTTGAGTTATATCATTTCACCTGACTTGTTGCTAAAAACAAAAAAAAACAAAAAACAAAACAAAACGAAACAAAATTTTTGCCACAGCTATCCTACCCTTCACAGAAAGATAAAGTTCTTCTAATTATCCAATATTGTACATGATACTCTAAGGTTACATATGGTTCAGTGAATTAGGATGGCTACAATTTGAAATGTATAAACTGATATTGATAATTCTGTCTAAACTTCACTTTAACCGTCTCTCTTGTTCTCTTTTCATAATCCTCTTCCATTCATATCCAGATATCTTCCATGCTTTCCTCCCAGCTCCCGGTGGTGAAGAATTAAGTGATCCTTCATGTGCACTCGTGCCATATCAACATCCTGCATGCCTAAACACTCGGCATATCCATTTTCCTCTCTTGCCTCATAGTAGCATGAGAAGATTAAAACTTTGTTGGAACATATTATAATCAAAAAATTAATCACCATACCAAAAGATTAATATCGAATTGACTAACAATTACTGAGAATCCATGTCAATTTTCTCAACTTCAACCAACATTATCTGATCATGAACCACCAATCACACTAAAAGACACTAAAAAAGGTGAACCTATGTCCCATTATTCAAACAATCCGACATTTACTCATGCAAACACCAGAATGTGTGCATTTATTTATTTATCTATACACACACACACACACACCTTCAGACGGTGGCACAGAGTGTGGAAATCAATGGAAGCAGAAGGAGAGGAAGATGCATCGATATGGATCTGGTTTCCGGTTCCTGATCCGAACCCAGATGCAGTCTGATCAATTTTAGATGTTTGACACTATCATAGAACCATCTGAAGTACACATCCCCTAAACATTCATTTATGTCTCTATTTTTCTCCTAAACCCATTCATTTATGTCTCTATTTTCTAAGTCTTTATTGTAACACCATCTTTCAATCCCTAATATATATATGTACTTGTGGAAAAACATTTTCATCACTAGGTGTACCCGTAAACATAATTTTTTTTTCCACTATGAAAGATAATAGCCAACTTTACACACATAACTTAGTATATTTTGAAACCCATATTTAACATAATATATTGCATCAAACCATACTTATTTACAATAAGGTTACAAAAGTACTCTATTGTAATATCGCCATTTAAAATTATAAAATAAAATACTTTAGTAACCAAAATCATAATCCACAAAAGTAACCCAACATGTCATCATCCATGTACAATGAGCCTCGAAAACCTTGAGGAGCTCCAACAGCCAGCCAAGTTATCTACTAGGCACTAGATTCTCCAAGATCACCGACAATGCAATAACTATATGAGCTAATACCCAATAAGTAAAAACTATATATGCGATGAGTGTGAATATAGAATGTACTTTGAAACATCCAACACAAATGTAATATATTCAAATATGCATAAAATGATCTCGAGAACATTTTTTTTAAAATATTATATTTGTATTGGGCCCTTGACCCAGCTACTATGTACTGAAAAAGAGCTCTGCGCAATATCAATATCAATAAGTAGTAATGAATTGGTCAATATCATATCAATGCACTCGAGTGGACCATCATCTTGGGACCACCAGAAGCTCCCCCTATCTCCTTCTGTGATCACCCAAGAAGTATCCTACTCGCGGCACCAATATTTAATCACAAAGATACAGTCAAGTGGACCATTCTCCCATGATCACCAAAGACCTCCCCCCCCCCCCCCCTCCCTCCCTCTGTGAATACTCAATAAGTCTCCCACTTGCGGTACCAACAAATATCACATAAGCATGCCTTGCATGCCTCAGTGCACTAGTAGTGGTCAATAAAATATTTTTATCCTGTAAATTCATTTCTCAATTTACATTGTGCATGCAATATTCTGAACTATACACATATGACATGCATGCATGTGTAAATTCTCATGAATGCTTAATCAAACTAGTATCCAATGTGCTTTTTAAAAAAACAACTTCTCAATCGTTGTGACCCACATCAAATGCATAATAAACTCATCAAAAGGATATAGAAAGTGTCACGACAAGGATCAATAGAAATTACTTCAAGACATCTTATGTCATTGCATTGTAGTTGTAAATGAATTTTTACTTACCTTTTTAACTGTTGAATTTGTCTTGTTGTATGTGCACGTCGAGTCTTTCTCCTCCTTTCTACGTGGTAAATAACTTGTAATACCACCTAATATCAGACCTTATCCTCGAGTACTCAAGCTAAGATTTTTGATACCAAGTTAATCCAAATAATATTTATACTTTGAATTACCACTACAACCTGATGGCAAGTCTACAACTTCCGTAATTTCTCAAGTTAAGTGCACGTAATCAAACTATAGATGAAGCATTATGATCCTCACTTATAACCAAATCAATTTCACAAACATTATAGTTCAATAAGGCTGTGTTTGATTGCAAGTGGAAAATTTGGGTGGAAAGAAAATATTTTCCATAGAAATGAATTACTAAGAAATTACGGGTTGGAAAAGGTTAACGCCTTTTCCATGGAAAATAAATGTGTTGAAAAATATTAACAAATTTTCTATGGAAAATAAATTCTCCTATCCCACAAAGAAAATATTTTCCTTGAAAACAAGGAAAATGTGGCCAAAAGTGGGAAAATGAGAAAAAAATTTACGTGGAAAAAAAAGATTGCAATCAAACAAAACAAGGAAAATAGGTAGGAAAATTCCTTTTCCATGGAATTTTTTGGCAATCAAACAAACAAGTTGAAAAATAAGTGGAAAAAAGACATTTTCCATGGAAAATCTAAGCCAATCAAACACACCTTAACAATATTTAGAGGTTGAAAATAGGCAGAACATAAACATGGACATCTTTTGGTTTTATGTTTGAGTTGCTGCCATGGTTCAATTTCTTAAGTCTATTTATGTCCTTAGGCATACCCAATGAGCCACGAATTTTTAACACAAATAGGTAACATATATATAAAGGTAATCATGTTATAGCTTCACCAGAATAGAACAATTATTGTGACAAGATCAACCCATAAATCAGAACACAAAACACTTGATCTCACAACGGCTGCTATGGAGTTTCATGAAACTAACTTGCCATAACTCAAACTCTATAACCATAAAATCATCTTAACATATTTTTGTCAAACTAATATGACTCAATAACCTTTTAAAGTTGCATTCTCATGCATTATAGGTCAAGAATCTTAGGTAAACGTATAAACTACATGCTGCCAGAAATTTTCAAATTGTAGGTTGTGGCAGTTCATGCTTGTTTCCTATTCCAAAATATCATAAAAAAGCTATAAATTGACATACAAATCCTTAACATGTTGGGAATTCAATATAGAATTACAAATTCATCTTATGTTTAAGATATTGTCTTTAAAAGTTAGCTACAATTTCAGATATATGCACTTATATCCAACTCCTGCCCTTTGTGGCTTTAATCAAAAACCTACCATTGAAATCCTCTTTTAAATCATATAGTAATTAACTTCAATAACTCCTTAACATCCTTATAAATAAGATTATATCATTTAGAACTCATAATACACTCAAAACTTACAAGAAATTACACCAAAACCGGGAGAGAATATACCTGTCCAGATTTCAGTCTCAAGTTGTTGGTTTACTTGTCACTTTTTGCTTCCTTTGCTTTCTCTTACAATTGGATTTACTTAAGGCCAACATAGATGTGCTAATATGAGAGTAAGAGGAATGAAATAAGGTGTGAAAGTCTGTTAGATGTCGTGCAAAGGATAAGTAGGTTGATAGATAAATTCAAGTCACAAGTATGAGGTGTTCCTAAGCATGAGGTGTTCAATTGAGAAAAATCTGATCTTACACTCATCATTTAAAGCCTATATTAGGTGTGGCCACTATGGTTTTTTCTTAATTGCAACCTAATTTAATTGCTAGTATGTCCTACTTTAATTCTCAACATAAATTTTGGGCCGCTCGTTTAATTTCTGTTCCCGATTGCACCCGACTATACTCACTTCTTCCCTAGCTGAAAAATTGCACTTTGATCATCACATATCTTTCTTATCCTTATCATATAACCTCAAAACCATTCATACAATAAAATATCTCTCCAATATATTGATCATCCACCTAGGGTTTCGGGCCAACTTGATCAAACCGAGTTAAAAGCGTGTAAGATCACTAATTACATTTGTGGCATCTGCTAAACCACCAACATTTATCTTAACGGTATCCGACACTTATCCCATCAATGTCCAATACCTTATTTACCATATATTGTTCCATATTCCAATACAAAATTATTACTTGAGTTGGGGAAAATTGACAACTAACAACGTACAAGAATGTACAAATCCAATTGTAAATTATACCGTAATAAGTAAAATGAGCCATGGCATGATGATGCTACGAAAATAATATAGGAATGATATACATATATATAAAGCATGAATTATATTGGCAAGTGGGTAAAGAGAGGCTTGGGTATTACATCTATATTTCCCCTAAACCCATTCATTTATGTGAAATACTCAAGGGAAATAATAAAATGTGACCTTTTTTTTTTAGGGAGAACTATACTTCCGATATAACCACATTTCAGTTTCTATTTTTAAGGAGATATTTGTACAAATCAATTACAACTCCAGTGACATTTCGAGAATAAAAAGAATTCATTGCTCGTTATTCGAAACATAAAATAGAATCAAGATGACCTGTGCTTCTCCGTGATCCTAAGATTGGAAAATCAGGGCGTACTTTAAAATGTATGCTATGGCAGTTGAAGGAGGCATCCTAAATGTATTCTCATGACCTGTGTTTTTAATCAATACACCACCTGAAAATCTTAACAAACTTCAGCATTATTTCCAACCTTCATTAGGTGAACATTCTAAGTACACGTCTTTGACGTGTGTAGACAAATTTTGTCACAGTAGGGATTCCTTTGACTGACAAATCCCTAGAATTGGCATTTTCTTCACAGCTTCTTCTCCACAGACTTAAGAACAGAAGTCCTTTTGGATCTTAATTTGTATGGATGAGATGCGTTGAAGGACTTTCCATTGCATAACCCAATGTCACCAACACAAGCAGGATCGGTATGCAAACTTATGTCTTGCAACTTAATATCCTCTAAACTGTCACCATTGAAGGACTTTCCATAGCTCAAAAATACCTATTAAAATGAAAACCCAAAAAGTGTCAAAGAGAGTGAGAGATTATGGCAGTTCATTTAATTGAACGGCACACAATTGTTTGAGCTACAATCTGAAAAGATGAGTATGCTGGAAATTGACAATCATACTCTTCTACTCAAAGGAGCAAGCTAACATTAAAGTTATACAATAGCTTGAATCTCAACATTGTGGTCTTGGGGTGTGTGAGTAGGAGGGGGATGGGGGTTGGACTCTCATTCATCTCAAGTAAAATGGCCAAATTCAATAAAAATCCAATTCAGTGAGTCATACCCTGTCTAAATAAAAAAAATTGGGGATGAACACGTCAGTAAAATTCATGCTTCAATGAATCAAACTTGACACCAGTAATATATATACAAATTGGGTTCTAAAATACTGCAATTTTGCCATTTTCTTTGCCAAACTAATACCAAACATGAAGCATGTGATAGATCTTAGTAAGCTACAAATTTAAAGTCTTAAATGTCTTATATAGTAAAAAATGTCAGATACACAACTCGAATGTATGCAAGCAAAGGTAGGGTTCCAGACCATCACAAAACTTAAGATTACAACCTGCATCTATCCACATATCATTGTTAAATTCTATTCTCTCCATTTGGCATGAATATAAACTGCCTCTTCTATACCTCCACCTCTCTCTTTGGCCTGGAAGAGCCTTCTCCCCAGCCAAAGAAAAGTTGGAAGTTAATCTTATCAGGCAACATATATTAATTTAAATGTGCAATGTATTCTTATCCATTCTACTGCAGAATCGTGTTCATTACTGCAACCAAAACATGACCGTATTGTTTATACATGAGCTATCACAAGTGATACTACAATATCATAATTTTAACTCCAAGGTACCCATTCCATGCTTTTGAAAGAATGTTCACAGTTTCATGCAATCAGAAACTGTGTTAAATATTGAGCCTTAGTTTGATATAAGGTCAAGATTGGCTTGCGGTGCGAATTAGATAATCTTTAATCAAATAAGTAAAAATTAGTATTCAAATTGAATATATCTTTGGCAAAAAAGTACGTAAAACGAATAAACTAACAATTCATGATTCGAACAAATTTCATACAAAATAACCACTTTTGGATTGAAATTAAGGGTGTGTTTGATTTTGATTAAAATCAGATTTTTTAGAAAAGTTCATAAAAGTTGATGAAATGTGTGGTTAAAAAGATGTGGGTCCTTGAAATGTGTGAATAAAATTAATTGTTGACTTTGACTTCAACTTTTTAGCAAAATTTTAATTAAAAACAAACAGTGCCTAAAATAAAAAACAAGAAGAAGTCAAATCATAGCAACAAACTAATCATGCACCCCACAAAACACAGTTCAAATCATTACTTCATCATAAAAGTTGATGAAATGTATGGTTAAAAAGATGTGGGTCCCTGAAAATCAAGCCCGAAAGGCTCTTCAGCTTCACCACCATTTTTGAACTGTCAGCACTTCCTTAGTGTAGAATTAGTCATGAATCAAACCTATAAACCAAAATACAAAATACATTAATCTAATTCCTCAAAATCGACTGCTGTTTGTATTGAGATGTGCAAAGAAATAGAAGGATTGATGGAGAGAGAGGAAGCGGTGAAGATGAAGTTGGGGATTTGGACAGGAAAAGGGAAATGGGGGTGTGTTTGTGTTTGTGGTGTTGGGGGTGGAGGTGGAGGTAAAAGTAGAGGTAGAGGCGATGGATAAGGACGGTAGAGATAACGAGGGAAAATGAAAATTTTTAGGGTAAAAATTATAAACGGCAATTGAAATTTCAAGGGGAAAGGAAATGAAATTTAGATGAAATTTGATAATGTTTTAGTACCGCATAAAAAGTTTACCTACAATTTTATCCGTTGGTAATTATTTTATTCTTTTATATAGTTTCCAACGGATTCATTTGTTGGAATAGTTGTCTGTAAATTATTTAATTTGAATGTTTTAATTTGATTTGATTCAAGACAATATAGTTAAATTTAGTTAAGTTATCATTTTATAGTTCAATCTCAATTATATGAACGTTGGGGGTAGGCATGGTTCGATTCTAAAAATATCTTAATTTAGCAATGAGTATATTTAATATGGATCCTTTAGTTTCATCTCTAAGTATGGGATCAATATGGAATTGAAGATATCCACTTTAATTTCGGTTTAGTTATTTCAATTCGAGTTATCAAATTCATTAACTCATGCAAAAATGATATCCGACTATAAAATTTTTAATTGAAGAATCCTTCAATCCAATTTGGTTACACTTATGAAATTTAGAAAATCTATTTGTCTGATTTTATAAATAACAACTATTTATCTGCATATTCTTCGTCAATATTGTCACTTAAAGGAAAATAAGATGTAATTTTCTTCTCCTTCGACCATCCCCTTTCTTTGTAATACTTCCAAGATAATTGAGACATGATAATCTTTAAATGCAATTTCAAACCAATGATCTCCGACTTTGCCCCATTGGAAAACCGGGGCAAGAACGGAGAACATGGTCCCCATCCCAAATAATATTTTTTATTTTAGTTTGTGTTTTTTAATTTAAATTAATTTAAAAAAGGAAAAATATTTTTTAAAAAATAATTAAACAGCGCGGGAAACAACATTCCTTTGAAACAACGCTTTAACTGACCAACTACCTAATACTACGTTGGTTCATCAAACAACGCTTTTTAGCTTTCTTTAGGATTTGCCCAGTAGTGTTCAAAGATTTCCATGTGTTATGCACTAGTTCAACACTTTGTTCTCAACTTTTCTTACCTCCTGAGCGAAATAAGCTAACTTTAGCTAGGAGCCGCTTTTCCTTCTACTAAATTCCTCGAAAACAACATTCGACTTGCATGTGATAAGCATATAGCTAGTGTTCCTTCCAAGCTATGATCAAACTCTTCTTTTGAGTATGATTGGGCTCTGCAGTGGTAGAACCTGGTGAGCCGAGCATTCTATTTCCTAACTTTCTATGAATACTGCTTCTTTTATAATTTTTGCTACTTAGTTATGTTTATTAATTGGTATCTAAGAGAGTAACAATCTATTCACTCAACTAATCAACTCATAAATGAAAGTTGATCAAGTTTCCATGAATGCTTGTTTTCATTAATTTCGCGTTGAAAACACTTAAGCGCTTGTTTTCATGTCAGAATTTATTTCAGCAACGGATAATAAAGTATAATAATTGCAATTAGATTCGGTACTTGAGTACAATTGGTGGGTCAAATACATTTTCCAAATTAACAATCGATGGTTACTAAAATTATAATTTAAAAGATTCGCATTAAAATCAACATTTGTTATAACGATTTTTTATTTTCTATCACCGTGTAACATTATTTGTCATGGCCTAGATGACTGTCATGAACTTTCATTTACACTTTCCAAAAAAATTGAAGAATATATATATATATATATATATATATATATATATATATATATATATATATATATGTGTGTGTGTGTGTGTGTGTGTGTGTGTGTGTGGGGGGGGGGACAACGAGAATGTTGATTAAACAAAGTGCTTACTTAATTAAGCGCATCCAAAACATATGATAAAACAAAAATAAAAAAGGAAAGCGCTCATTTACATCACTAATGATGCAAACGGATTGGCAATAGATGATCCTGATCGACTTGCTAAGATCGAGCAGCTTCTCCTTTATGTTCTGAAAAGCAATAGTGATACGCAAAGAGCTAGCACATCAATTTATGTTGGTTCTACTTGTACAGACAGGATGCTACATCAAAATGAGGTATGTCCATCGTGATTATGATACTGACCACGTAGAACATTCCACAACAATCTGTAGATAACATCTCATCACTGTAGAAAACTGTGAAGATAAATGCTACACAGTGGTGAACTTGAGTTGTGTGGACCGACCTAAGATGGTCTACGATATAGTATGCAAATTAACTGATATGCAATATGTAGTATTTCACGCCATATCATTACCAAAGGACCAGATGCTCATCAAGTATTTCTTTAATGAGAAGGTTTGTAGCTTCACTACTTTGACAAGGCGCAATATACTTAATTGAGAATGAGAATGGCTTTGTATGTAAAATAGCATATTTTGCCAGCATAAGTTGTTCAACAATCAAGAGGCGAATATTCGAGGTACCTATGGTGTTATCTACATTAAGTTTAATTCATTCCGTTTCGAGTAAAACTTACCCTTGATTTTTCATGTAGTTGGATATTGTCAATGGCTTTACATCCAGTGATGAGTTCTAAGAACACAACCCCAAAATTGTAGACATTAGATTTCACCGTCAATTGTCCAGTCATGGCATACTCAGGAGCACAATCACATAAGTACCCATAACCCTTGTGGACACGTCTGATTGTCTCTTGTAGGATCTAGCTTTGCAAGTCCAAAGCCAGAAAATATTGGAGAATATCATTCTCCTAGTAAGATATTAGACGACTTAAAATCCCTGTAAATAACTAGAGGTTTGCCTTATCATGGAGATACTCAAATATATTACAATAATTAATTTAAAATATTTGTCTAGTAATAATTATAATTTACCACATCAAAGAAAATACAAATAAAATTTTATTACCAATTAATTAAATATGATTTTTTAAAAATTTAATAAATTTTAAATAATAAAAAATAATTATAATTTCAAATAATTGATTTTCATCTTACATTTTGATTGGCTATGCTAAGTTAATTAATGGCTTATTCAGTTCCCATTTTTTCTCAAAAAAATTCATTTTTGGCCTATTTTTCAAAATTTTTACACAACAAAGTTTGAAAAATCAAAAAAAATGGGCAAAAAAAATTATTTTTTGGAAAAAAAAAAAATCTACACCGAACAAACCCTAAATTAGTCAAATATATTTTTTATCCACTTATCTCGTAGACCCAAAATTTACTATCACTTATTATCCAACATTTCATATCCGTAACTTATAAACATTTAACAACTAATTTTAACATTTAACAACTAATTTAACATTTAACATCTACTTAATTTTACTTCCCTCTATCCTACAATTTGAATTCCCGCTCAAAATTTCACCCAACTCTAAAAATTTCATTTCTCCACATTTTCTCATACAATTTCACACTTATGGACCAAACCCACACGCTATTTTCACCCACCTTCTAATTGAAATCCCAATTCTCACGTGCACCACCTCTATCCTACTCTCCCTGTCTCTCACCGTCTCCAACAACACCCCAGTCTTCCACTCAATGCTAGCGGCAGCGACTCCTTCCTCACTGTCGGCAGCTATAACCCCTCGAAATTTTCATCCCCTACTGCAACTGAGGACTTCTTCGAGGAAGGACTTCTCCGAGAAACAACTTTGTTCTCTTTTTTGTGTGGTTATTTTTTGTGTTCTCTTTTCAGAGATTTTTAGTTTTTGGTACATTTTGTGGATATTCTAGGAATTTTTCTAAGATGTCATCTGCGGTTGTAGATTATTAAATATGTTGCCATTGTACCAATGAGCACACTAACCCTAACTATAATTCTCCACATAACAGATTTTTTCAGTGTTTTCTTTGAACAAAAAGTCACACACCCACCCACTTTCATACATCGGCACATATAACTTTTTCTGCACTTTGTTCATAATCACAAGAGAAATAGGTATCTCAGGATTTTCATGGAAATTGAATGATCAGCCAAACCTGCCCAACGGAAAAATCATATCAATGGTAGTTTTGGATGGATGGGGCGAGGCCAATCTGACCAGTACAACTGCATCCACGTTGCACAGACTCCAACTATGGATTCCCTAAAAAATGGTGTGCCTGATAAATGGAGATTGGTAAAGGCACACGATACAGCTGTGGGGCTGTCCACAGAAGATGACATGGGCAACACTGAGGTTGGTCACAACGGTCTTGGTACTGGACGGATTTTCGCACAAGGTGTGAAGCTTGTTGATCTAGCTCTTGCCTTTGGAAAAATATACAAAGGAGAGTGTTTTGCTCACATTCAGGATTCTTTTGCAACTGGAACATTGCACCTCATTGGGCTACTAAGTGATGGATGTGTCCACTATAGACTTGATCAGTTGCAGCTGTTGCTAAAAGGTGCTAGTGAGCGTGGTACCAAAAGGATTCGTGTTCATATTCTTACTAACGGACGTGATGACACGACCCGTCCTAAATCACCCTAGTAGATCCAAGATGTGCCGTGCGTCGATGATGGAAGCCAGCTAGATACCGGACACACCATTAAGGCTACTTAGACTTTTCTAGAACTTATTAACTTTTCTTTGACTAAAAAAATTTTATAAAAATTTTGACGGAATTTTCTTTGTAAATTGAGCTAAACCAAACCTGAAAAATAATAATTTCTCAAACACAAAGTATATACAAAATCAATTGGGGTCCACCTGGCCCAAATATGAACCAATCGAAAATAAAATATAGCCAACTCGACCGATTCCACTATCCTTTACAAAACATCCCAAAATATAACAATTACATCAAATGGTGACAAGCCCCTCTAAATTCTACATGCCACTACAATACCAAAATGAAATATACTAAACCTAGTGGACATGAGACAAATACATGATAATGACTTTCTTAACAAAATATAATCATACAAATAACTAGATCAAGCGGTTGTAGCTCTTGCAGAATCTCTCAAAAGCTGCTCAAAACTCAACTACTACCTGAGTAAGAAAATATAGAAAATCTGTGAGCTAATAGCTCACTGAGTAGAGAGTTCGTAAATAAATCATAATTTTCAAGAAAAACTGATTTCTCATGTTATATATACATACTGAGTAAATTCAAATCGTAATTCATAAAGAAACTAGATAATCTGATAATTTAGTAAATCAAGATATGCCATCTAATAACAATATACGTAACCATGTGTTTCTGTAAACTAAATAAGTTGTCATATACTGAAAATTACACCAAAAAGTGTCATGAATCACTGATAATCTATAATCTGTAATTTGGTCATACATTGTGGAAATAGATTCACACCAGTGCAAAGCGGGTAAATCACCATAACTAGTCATACACTATAGAAACACATTCACACCAGTGTAGAGCAGGTAAAATCATCATATTTGGTCATACGCGCGTAGACTGGCTGAGCACTCTCGTACACGGCCCAAAGCCCCTTTGTGTACGAAAGTGAGTCCCAAAGACCTCTGAAATAAGCACTCTTATACATGGTCCAAAGCCCCACTGTGCATAAGAGTGGGTCATAAAGACCTCTCATAATACACCCTAGTACACGGTCCACAGCCCCTCGGTGCACTAAAGTAGATAACAGCATCATCAAGTACTTTCTGGTGGTTTTATAAACAGTATCTAAATAATGGCATTTTTCATGATAAAACATAATAATAATTTGCACTGATAGAACTAAATTTATTTATAAAATCTATTATATTCTGAAAATCATGCTTGTCTTCATAATCATTATGTAGCTAATACACATGGTATTTAAATTCTTATATTTTGAAAAATAAGTTTTTTCACTCACAGAGCTTTGGCTAGGACTAAGTTGGTCGGTACGCTACACCAACTTCCTCGTCACCTCTTGAAAAAGAAAATAATTGTTCAAAGAAAATAAGCAACCATTCCAAGTAACACTAGTTATTAAAAACAAGACTAAGCTTAGCTTACCGTACTTAAGTAAAACTTATTTAAAATTCCTTTACTCAATTGGATCTAATCATCATTCTAATTCACCACTTTTCACATCTATCAATTATATGTGACCATGAAAAATTTCCTTCAATTTCGTAATAAAGTCACCAAGCTAGAAGCTCATTTCTATTCATTCAATACATATAATGTTCCTTGATATTCTCAATCAATTCTAATCATCCATAAGGCTCAAAAATAATCTCATTTACATCACATTCACTTAAAGAACCCAAATAGAAATTCTAGGATTTACTAAAATCATCAATCCAAGCTTATAACATAAATAAACCAACATAAGCCTTAATATGTCTAAAATAACTTAAATATCTAATTAAACCTACTAAATCAAGAACTCTAAAATTTCGTCAATTAAATCCTTCATTTAACATGCAAATATAGCTCATGTCACTAAAAATTACTCATCTCTTTTCATAATATTCATATTTAAGCTCATAAGCAAAAATCCTAATTTTTAACCTTATTTCTAAAATAAGTGGGTTCTTGCTTATCTCTTGAAAATAGAGAAGAAATGGAGAACCCAAGCTTTAAAATCGATTTCAGCCGACGGCTTCTTCTTCTTCCTTTTTTCCTTTTTCCTTTTCTTTCTTTTTCTTTCCTTTCCTTTTCTTTCCTTTCCTCTGTCCGTGATTTCCTTTTCTCTTTCTCTGTGTCTCTCTGCGTGTAATGTCAAGAAAAGGCCCAAATTTATTTTACATTTATGCCAAATTGCAGTCTTAGCCCCCAACTTATATATATAGTGGTATTTAAATCCTTAAGTACCCATAATTTATAAAATAGCCCATAACAATTTATTTACTTAATTTAAGTCCAAATTTGACTATTTGACTTAGATTTGATCTAAAATTTCATTGACTTTGACTAGATAGAATTTGACTTTGATTAATTTAAAACCGGTCGTAACAATCTTACCTTCTTCAAAGAAACAATTGAGAAAATTGAGCATGAATCTAATCTTCATTCTCCCATGTAGCCTCCTCTGTCGAATGATTCTTCCAAAGGACCTTAACTAGCGAAACGATCTTGTTTCACCGAACTTGCTCCTTTCTATCTAAGATCTGAACTGGTTCTTTTTCATAGGTCAAGTTTTCCTTCAATTCCACTGGCTGAGATTTCAAAATATGTGAAGGATCTGAAATATACTTCTGAAGCATAGAGACATGGAATACATCATGAATCCTGGATAACTCAACTGGCAAGACTAATCGATAGGCCACTGGCCCAATCTGCTCAATCATTTCATAAGGCCCAATATACCGTAGACTTAACTTTCCCCGCTTGCCAAATCTCAAAACACCCTTCCATAGAGATAATTTTAGGAAAACTTTATTCCCAACTTCGAATTCGAGATCTCTTCTCCTCTTGTCTGGATAGCTCTTCTGCTAATCTCGTGCTACATCCAATTTTTCTTTAATCACTTTCACATTCTCCGAAGTAATTTGAACCATTTCAAGACCTACTAACTTTATTTCTCGAACCTCATTCCAACAAACTGGTGTTCTGCATTTTCTGTCGTATAGTGCTTCAAAAGAAGCCATCTCAATACTGGAGTGGTAACTGTTATTATAAGCAAACTCTATCAAAGATAAGTGAGTATCCCAGTTACCTTTGAACTATGGAACACAAGCTTGCAACATATCCTCTAGAGTCTGTATGGTTCTTTCTGATTGACCATCTGTCTGAGGGTGAAAAGTTGTGCTGAAATGTAGCTTAGTGCCCATAGCTTCCTGCAAACTAGGCCAGAATTTAGATGTAAACCACGAATCTTTATCTAACACAATAGACACTGGAGCACCGTATAAGCTGACCATCTCATCTATATACAACTTTGCCAACTTGTTTAAAGTGTAAGTGGCTTTGATCGGTAAAAACCTCGCAACCTTGGCCAAACGATCCACAATAACCCAAACATCATCATGACCATTTTGAGTACGAAAAAGACCGAACAAGAAGTCCATAGTAATATGCTTCCACTTCTATTCTAGAATAGGCAATGGTTGCAAAAGTCTAACTGCCTTCTAACGAATTGGCTTTACTTGCTGTCAAATGAGACATTTGGATATGAACTCTGCTATTTCCTTCTTCATAGCTGGCCACCAGTAATACTCTTTCAATATGTGATACATTTTAGTACTGCCTGGGTGCATTACATAGGCTAAACCGTGTGCCTCTTCTAAAATTTCTTTCTTCAATTCTGAAACGTCAGGAACACACAAACGACTTCCCATAACCAAAGCACCATCATCTTGAATTGCATAATCTGTCTGCAAACCAGTACTAACCTCTGTTTTCAATCATCTAAGTGTCAGATCTGGAGATTGGGCTTCTCTAACCCTGTCAATCAATGTAGGTCTCACCTGAAAAAATGAGATAAAATCGCTCCCGATGTAGTAGCTGAAACTGAGCATGCAGCTTTCTGAACTCACAAAACAAAGAAGCACATACTGCACTGGATTGAGATGAAGAACTGCTAGTCTTTCTACTGATAGCATCATCAACTATATTAGCTTTCCCTGGATGATAATCAATTCTCCAATTATAATCCTTTATCAACTCTAACCATCTCCTTTGCCTCAAATTCAAGTCCTTCTGATCAAAATGTACTTCAAACTTTTGTAGTTGGTGAAAATTTGGCATTTCTCACCATATAGGTAATGCCTCCAAATCTTCAATGCCAACACAACTGCAGCCAACTCTAAGTCATGTGATGGGTAGTTTAACTCATGCTTCTTCAATTGTCTCGAAGCATAAGCTATAACCTTTCCGTTCTGCATCAAAACACAACCCAAGCCCTGTCAAGAAGTATCACTATAAATCACAAGCTCTTCACCTGGAGATAGAAGAGTAAGTATGGGAGCAGAAACTAGTCTATTTTTCAACTATCGAAAACTCTTATCACATTCTTCACTCCACACGAATTTAGAGTTCTTTCGAGTCAGACTAGTCAAAAGAAGAGCAATTCTAGAGAATAACTGTAAGAATCGACGATAATAACCTGTCAGTCCAAGAAAACTCTGTACTTCTGTCACATTTGTAGGGCGTTCTCATTTCATCACTGCCTCGGTCTTGATGGGATCTACATAAATGCATTCTGCTGAGATGACATGGCCCAGAAATACCATTTTGTTAAGCCAAAATTCACATTTACTGAACTTAGCATACAATTGTTTATCTCGCAAAGTCTGTAAAATATTCTTCAAATGCTCGGCATGCTCCTCACGACTGCGAAAATAAACTAATATATCATCAATAAAGACAATCAAAAATCTATCCAAGTATGGATGAAGCACCCTGTTCATCGAATCCATAAATGCTGCTAGAGCATTAGTTAGCCCAAATGGCATCACAAGGAACTCATAATGGCCATACCGAGACCTGAAAACAATCTTTGGTACATCGACATTTCTGATCTTAAGTTGATGATACCCAGAACGCAAGTCGATCTTAGAAAATACAGTAGCACTCCGAAGTTGATCAAACAAGTAATAAATACGAGGTAGATGGTACTTATTGCGAATTGTCACCTTGTACAACTGTATGTAGTCGATATATAATCTCATTGTGCCATCTTTCTTTTTCACAAACAAGACTGGTGCTCCCCACGGGGATACACTGGGTCTAATGAAACCTTTTATCGACTAGTTCTTACAACTGCACTTTCAATTCTTTCAGCTCTACTAGAGCTATTCTGTAAGGTGTCTGAGATATAGGAGTTGTCCCTGGAGTCAAATCAATAGTGAACTCGATTTTTTTGTTTGGCGATAATCCTGAAAGGTCTTCTGGAAATACATCAGGAAAATCTCGTACAATAGGAATATCATCCAAATTCAGCTTAGAAATCTGACTGTCAATCGCATAAGCTAAATATGTCTGACACCCCTTTTTGAGAAATTTTCTAGCATCAAGTGTAGATATTATACAAGACGGTAAAATTCTCTGATCATCTCTAAGAATTATTTCAGGCTTTCCTGGCTTTCGGAACACAACTTCTTTGCAAAAGCAATCAACTAAAGCATGACTTGCAGTTAAGAAGTCCATGTCCAAAATAACATCAAAATCATGAATATCGAGATGAATCAGATTAGCCTTCAACTCTCAATCATTCACTTTGACCACACAGTCCTTATACACACTGTTAGCTAAAAGTGAATCTCCTATTGGAGTCGCCACAACTAAGTCGTTGTCTAATGGTTCCAATATACAATCAGCATAGATAGCAAGTACATAAGAAATAAATGAATGTATGGCACCTGAATCAATTAAACAACGAGCATTTCTACCAAAAATAGACAATGTACCCATGACTACATCTGGTGACTCCTCGACATCTTACTGAGTTACGCAAAAACTCTTCCCTGGGTCCTGGCACATCCTGCCTGACCTTTATGTTGAACACCACTACTGCTAGTGATATTTTCTTGTACTCCAGTAGACCCTCCTGGTTTACCTGCCCCAGTATTCTAATATTGATCATGTCTGGAACTACCGACACTTGCCTGTGGAAACATCATCTGTGATCTACCACCCTCCTGAAACTGAGCTGGGCAATCTCTCTTTATGTGTCCAACTTGACTACACCAATAACAGCCACCAGTTCTTTTAAGGCACTCTCCTAGGTGAAATCTCCCACAAGACTGGCAATGAGGAAATCTGGCACCACTAGAACCTTTACTCTGTCTTGAACCAATAGTTCTCTGGAAAGAACCTTGACTCTGAGATCGGCCATGTGCTGACTGCTGGACTGAACTATGGCTGGACCTTGAACTCGGGCCCCCTCTAGACTGGGTCTTGAAATTTCCGGTATTGGCGACACCCAGCCAAAACACAGATCTATTCTTTTGAGATGATGTGCCCCTAGAAGTCCAAGTCCCTAACTGACTACCATTGCCTCTAGCTGTCATCTGCTCTTTGTGACCACGTGTATCTAAAATATACTGCTCAACTCTGAAAGCAGCTACAACGAGTTTCCAAAGTCTTTATAATCACCACCTGTCACCGCTACTCTAATCTTACTCCTCAAACCACCATCGAACCTCCTACACCTGTCAGCTTCATTAACTATCAACAATGCAGCGTATTTTGATAGCTCTATAAACCTCTTCTGATAATCAACCACTGTCATAGACCCCTGAACTAAATGCAAGAACTCTTCTTGCTTGGCATCTTTATAGGCTTGAAGATAGTATAATTTATTAAAAACATCCTTGAAATCTACCCAAGTAATAACACTGGGGTCGGCATATCGACTATGAATTGTTAGCCACCAATCATATGCCCATTCCACTAATAAGAAAGTAGCCAAGCGCAATTTCTTCTCATGTGGGCACTCCATCACACCAAAAACTCTCTCTAGCTAGGTCATCCAATTTTCCGCATCTAAATGGTCACCCTTACCATTGAAAACTCTCGCTACCAACCTCTTTGCTCGCTCAATACTAAACCTATCTGTGTTCTACTGCCTTTGCAATATAGCATCAAGAGTTTCAGTGAGTCTCTCAACATAGGGGTCATTTGTAGCCTCATTTCTATGTGTCAAGTTTTGAGTAGTTTGATGAATTGACCCATCAACTCTGTTGGCCTCTCTGTTGTCTCCATCATCAGGAGCATTTTGATTTTGAGGCAATCTATTTGGGAGTCTACATGTTCTTTCACCACAAGCCACGACCTATAAATTGGGAAAATATGTCTTAAAACAAGTTTATAATACATGCAATGCAAGTCTATAGACATGTGACCATGCTCTGATACCAACTGACACGACCCGTCCTGAATCACCATAGTGGACCCAAGACGTGCCGTGCGCCGATTATGGATGCCAGCTAGATACCGGACCTACCATTAAGGCTACTTAGACTTTTCTAGAACTTACTGACTTTTATTTGACTAAAAAAATTTTATAAAAATTTTGGCAGAGTTTCCTTTGTAAATTGAGCTAAACCAAATCTGAAAAGCAATAATTTCCCAAACACAAAGTATATACAAAATCAATTGGGATCCACCTGACCCAAATATAAACCAATCGAAAATAAAATATAGCTAACTCGACCGATTCTACTATCCTTTACAAAACAACCCAAAATATAACAATTACATCAAATGGCGACAAGCTCCTCTAACTTCTACACGCCACTACAATACCAAAATAAAATATACTAAACCTAGTGGATATGAGACAAATGCATGATAATGACTTGCTTAACAAAATATAATCATACAAATAACTAGATCAAGTGGTTGTGGCTCTTGCAGAATTTTCCAAAAGCTGCTCAAAACTCAACTACTACCTGAAGAAAATATAGAAAATCTGTTAGCTAATAGCTCAGTGAGTAGAGAGTTCGTAAATAAATCATAATTTTCAAGAAACTGATTTCTTATGTTATATATACATACTGAGTAAATGTAAATCGTAATTCATAAAGAAACTAGATAATCTAATAATTTTGTAAATCTGTAAAAAAAAATGCCATCTAATAACAATATACGTAAACATGTGTTTCTGTAAACTAAATAAGTTGTCATATACTGAAAATTATACCCAAAAATGTCGTGAATCACTAATAATCTGTAATCTGTAATCTGGTCATACACTATGGAAACAGATTCACACCAGTGCAGAGCGGGTAAATCACCATAACTAGTCATACACTGTGAAAATACATTCACACCAGTGTAGAGCAGGTAAAATCACCATATCTGGTCATATGCGCGTAGACTGGCTGAGCACTCCCGTACACGGCCCAAAGTCCATTTGTGTACGAAAGTGGGTCCCAAAGATCTCTGAAATAAGCATTCTTATAAACGGCCCAAAGCCCCTCTGTGCATAAGAGTGGGCCATAAAGACCTCTCATAATACACCTTAGTAGACGGCCTAAAGCCCCCTTTTGCACTAGAGTAAATAACAGCATCATGAAGTATTTTCTGGTGGTTTTATAAACTATATCTAAATAATGGCATTTCGCATGATAAAACATAATAATAATTTGCACTGATAAAACTGAATTTATTTATAAAATCTATTATATTATGAAAATCATGCTTGTCTTCATAATCATTATGCAGCTAATACACATGGTATTTAAATTCTTATATTTTAAAAAATTAGTTTTTCCACTCATAGAGCTTTGGCTAGGACTAAGTTGGTCGGTACGTTGCACCAACTTCCTCGTCACCTCTTGAAAAAGAAAATAATTACTCAAATAAAATAAGCAACCATCCCAAGTAACACTAGTTATTAAAAACAAGACTAAGCTTAGCTTATCGTACTTAAGCAAAACTTATTCAAAATTCCTTTACTCACTTGGATCTAATCCTCATTCTAATTCACCACTTTTCACATCTATCAATTATATGTGACCAATAATAATTTCCTTCAATTTCGTAATAAAGTCACCAAGCTAGAAGCTCATTTCTATTCATTCAATACATATAATGCTCCTTAATATTCTCAATCAATTCTAATCTTCCATAAAGCTCAAAAATAATCACATTTACATCACATTCACTTAAAGGACCCAAATAGAAATTTCAAGGTTTACTAAAATCATCAATCTAAGCTTATAACATAAAAAAACCAACATAAGCCTTAATATGCCTAAAATAACTTAAATATCTAATTAAACCCACTAAGTCAAGAACCTTAAAATCTCATCAATTAAATCATTCATTTAACATGCAAATATTGCTCATGTCACTAAAAATAACTCATCTCTTTTCATAACATTCATATTTAAGCTCATAAGCAATAACTCTAATTTTTAACCTTATTTCTAAAATAAGTGGATTCTTACTTACCTCTTGAAAATAGAGAAAAAATGAAGAACCCAAGCTTTAAAATCGATTTCGTCCAGTGGCTTTTTCTTCTTCCTTTTTCCCTTTTTCCTTTTCCTTTTTTTCTTTTCATTTCCTTTCCTCTCCGTCCGCGATTCCACTTTCTCTTTTAAAAGTGTATCTCTGCGTGTAATGTCAAGAAAAGGCCCTAATTCATTTTACATTTATGCCAAATTGCAGTCTTAGCCCCCAACTTATATATATAGTGGTATTTAATTCCTTAAGTACCCATAATTTATAAAATAGCCCAAAATAATTTATTTACTTAATTTAAGTCCAACTTTGACTATTTGACTTAGACTTGATCCAAAATTTCATTGACTTTGACTAAATAGAATTTGACTTTGACTAATTTAAAACGAGTCGTAACATGTGATTTGTTGGATGGCTCAAGTGTAGGCTTTGTGGAGACTCTTGAAAATGATCTTGCAAAGTTGCGCGAGAATGGTGTTGATGCCCATATTGCATCTGGCCGGGGTCGCATGCAAGTTACAATGGATCGTTATGAGAACGATTGGGATGTTGTGAAACGAGGTTGGGATGCCCAAGTGCTTGGAGAAGCAACACACAAGTTTAAGAGTGCTGTTGAAGCTGTCAAGAAGCTGAGAGAGGCTCCCAAGGCAAATGATCACTATTTACCAGCATTTGTTATTGTAGATGATAGTGGAAAGGCTATTGGGCCTATTGTAGATGGTGATGCCGTTGTTACTTGCAGCTTTTGGGCTGATCGTATGGTTATGCTGGCCAAGGCACTTGAGTCGGAGGTCTTTGATAAATTTGACCGAGTTCAATTTTCGAAAATCCGTTATGCTGGAATGCTTCAATATGACGGTGAATTGAAACTTCCCAGTCGCTACCTTGTTTCTCCTCCAGAAATTGACAGAACATCTGGAGAAAATTTAGTGCATAATGGAGTCCGGACTTTTGCTTGCAGTGAAACAGTAAATTTTATGTTACCTTTTTCTGGAATGGAAATCGCTCGGGATACTTTAAGCCAGAAATGGAAGAATATGTTGAAATTCCAAGTGATTCTGGTATTACCTTTAATGTCCTGCCAAAAATGAAGGCTTCGGAGATTGCTGATAAGGCAAGAGATGCCATCCTTAATCCGCAAATTCCATCGGGTACGTGTTGACCTACCTAATAGTGACATGGTGGAGCATGCTGGTGACATTGAAGCAACAATTGTGTCTTGCAAGGCTGCTGACGAGGCTGTCAAGATGATCCTTGATGCGATCGAGCAAGTGGGTGGCATATATGTTGTGACTGCTGATCATGGAAATACTGAGGATATGGTGAAGAGAAACATGAAGGGCGAGCCTCTTCTTGACAAGAGTGGCAACATTCAAATAATTACTTCTCATACACTTCAGCCAGTTCCCATTGCAATTGGTGGTCCTGGATTTGCACCTGGTTTCAGATTCCTCAAAGATATACCTGGTAGTGGCCCGGTGGGCTTGCAATGAACCTCCATGGATTCAAGGCACCCAGTGACTACGAGCTAACCCTTATTGAGGTTGTTGACAACTAGGCCATCTAACATCGCTCCAAGTTTTTGACTATAGGAAAAAGTGCGTCTTTTATTTCGAATAATATACTTGTGAGTTTACTCTTTAGCATATTCTGATTTTTCACTAAATCAGCAATGCCTGTTAAAACACTTATCCATTAGAGAGCTGTATGATTGTCCCCAACTTTTCTCGTGATTTTTTACTCAAATATTCAACAAAATCTGGTTTTTATTGCTTAAAAAAAAAATAGATTTTGTCTGTGTTATGTTCCTGATATTTAGTGTAAAAGAGCAAGCATTCATCAATGAAGTTGAAGATGAAGTGGGCAAAGGATGCAATATCCATGGATCTTTGGAGGTTAACAAAGTACTTGCTTGATTTGCTGGCTCTGCGCATACAGAAAGTACCTTCCCTTTTGGCTGAGTTTGAATCTTGAAATTTATTCTTCAACTACAAATATTAAAGAAGCACCAATTAGTTTTTTGATAGTGTGTGCGTGCATGCAGGTGTGATTGTGAATATATATATTTATATATAGGGAGAGAGGGGGTGATGTTTGTACATGTTTGTTAGTTGTTACACATGAAGTTTTTTTACACATCAGAATGTTTTGGTTTTTGGACAATTGATAATGATGTCAAAATTTTTAGACATGTAGTTTGGTAGTATTTAATTGACTCTAGACATTTTAAATGATACTATTTAGTTTTGATTCTTATTGTTATTTCGTTCATAGAAAATACATTTAAGGGCAACATATTTTATGGACCAAATCTTCGTTATGTTTATTTCTTTACAAGATTTTTATCATTTTTCCTTTTTTTTTTTAATTTTAAATATTTTTCTTTGTTCTCTTGTTCTATTTGGAGTTATAGTTTCAAAATATTGATCTAATTTCTCCGGTGGGCATTGTTATAATGCCCACCGAGACATGTGTCGTGCAATAATTGCATGAGTGTAAATGCCACTTTTATACTCATGCAATTATGGGCCTTTACACTCATGTAATTATTGCATAACACATGCCCCGGTGGGCATTGTTGGGCATTATAACAATGCCCACCGGGAGCATTAGAACGGGACTCTATAGTTTCAAATATCTTCTTATGTTTACCCATTTGTTTTGTCAATGTATGAACTGCGTGAAGACTTTGGATCTTTGGTCTTTTCCTTGCTTCCTTCTTAATTTTTTTTCACATAAAATAAAAAATTGTCACTTTTAGATTTAGCAAGCAAGCTAGTAAAAATTGTTAAAATTGATACACTTAAAACTTAGCAGTAGCTATTAAAAGACTAGTTTGGGCTAAATTAAGTTTAATTTATGAAGTTCAAATTCTTTACATAGGTTGTGATGTATTATAATTTTTTACTTTTTCTTTCTACTTTAAACCACCTAAGATAAATGGTTTGGATGGAATACTTGTTCAAGTGTGGGTATACTTGGGTTGCACAGTTAAGATTTATTAGCCACACTTAAAACTAATTTAAACTTTATATTATTTTTCTAACTTATGAGTTCTACAATGCCACTTATTTATGGTACCATTTTGTGATAGTACTATACTTGACAACAAGCTTTCCTACTTATGTCGATTAATGCATTTAGTATTGCTATAGTTGGACTTGTTTATCTTACTTTGAACTATTTGTAAAAAAAAATTGATGGCTCTTCCCCTATCTTTGTTGATCTAATTTAAATATTTTAAAATTTTACGATTCACATGTTACACACAATTAAATAGTATAAAAAATAAATTCATATTGAACAAAAAAAAAAAAAACACAATTGCATGTTTATGCATACTTGTTAATAATTTACTATGATTTGTTAATTAATTGAAATATTTATTTATGAACAATAGTAGAATAGATTGGTGACAAATAGTGTTAATTAAAAAGACTAATAGGCGACGAATGTGGATGTCACGATTTGTTTTCCACCATCCCTACAAGCTAGAGCAATAACAAATATAGGTGTCGCAAAATTTTTTCCTCCATCCTAAAATTTTTAGCAACAAATATTCCTTGTCACCAAAAGTAGATCTATTCCATCACAAAAAACTGTGTCAAACAAAATTAAAGTTGTCGCCATAAGTTTTTCGCCAAAAATATTTTGGCATCATGCTACTCATCATATTTTTGGCGACAATCTTTATTACTTGTCGCATATTTTGATATTTCACGACAATTTTTTATGTCGCCTTATATTTCATTGGTACTTATTTTTTCACCACAATTTTTGCGACAAACTATAAATAAGTGTCGCACTAAATCACTTATTGCTACAAATTTATGTATGTTACAATATATATTGTCACGAAATGGAAATTTTGTTGTAGTAAAATAGGAAAAAAATGAGATTGATGATTTCTTAATTAGCGGCTCAATTCAATGGAAATTAGTGCAAATGGATGTAAAAACTGCTTTTTTATATGGTCACTTGCTGACCTGTTCTCGCCACTCCTCAGCCATCAAGAGTCATGACTTGCTGTTACGTTGGTCGGACCCATTTGACTTCATCCTAAATGGAATTATGTAAGTTCTTTTTTATTCTAATTTTGATTTTGTTCTCAAAATTAGTTGCTTCTATGTTCTACCTCGGCATAAATGATTGTTAGTTGCTTTTGACTGTTTTATTATTAGGTTAAGGAATGTAATTAATAGCTTTTTGCTTATGTGTTCCCTTGTATTTCCTTTCTATTTTTTAATATTGCTTCTTGTTTGCCTAGACTTATTGAAGTATTGAAGTTTGGTACTTCATTTCTACTTGCAAAACAATTTCATTTAGCCATAGTCCCATACCGTGATGACCCCCATAGGCCCAAAACAATTTCCTTCAATAACTAAATAAGAAATCATAGTAAATACACCATAAAAAAGGTACATATAGCGATGACAACATTAACGACGACATAATGTCAACACTACTTGTTCTAGATATTAGCAATGAGAATGAAAAATCGTCGCTATATTTTCTAACTGTGTAACGGCGACATTGGTCGTCTCTATATTTTAACTATCGTCGCTAGTATTGTGAATCTATATATATCCTAAATGGCGGGAACAATTCACGCCATTTTTACATTGGTCGTCTCTATATTTTAACTATCGTTGCTAATATTGTGAATCTATATATATCCTAAATGGCGGGAACATTTCGCACCATTTTTGTGTACATATAGAGACGACATATGTTGCCGCAATAAAGTTATAGCCGTAGTTTTTAGTCAAACGATACAGCGGATCATCATGATTCTTCTCATAATATGTATTCAAGGCTATTGAGACGACAAACGTCGTCGCTATAGAGTTGTCAAATTTGGCGAGAATATTGGCATCTATTTCTTATATCTAGAGACGAATAACTAGTTGTTACCACCCGATTTTAGTAAGGCCTCCGTGTCAACAAAGGTCCAATGAAGACCCCGTATAGGCCCAATTAAGTCTTTGCTAAAGCCTTATAGGCCCAACAAGGACCTTCCAGATTCATAAAAGTCCCATAAAGCCGACGAAGGCCCTGGAGGCCTAGCAAGGGTATCATAACATCTCTGGATCAAAGTATTGCGAGGCCCTTGAATGTCTTCAACACTCGCGACCGGCCCATAAAGCCTCGTCGAGCTCTGTATTTATGGTAACTGACAGACAGCATGATATTTTGAGATGACCAGTGAAATAATTAAAGGCAGATTGTGCTAGATTGGTACACGGATCCTCACAAGAAAACCAAATCACAATCTCTTAAAGATTAGGCAACGTGATGAATCCAAATAAGGACGGTAATCAAGGAGATTGTCTTGATAGCCGATCATCCCTATCCCATAAGGAATGAGGATCCGATTAGATATCTAATTGATTGTTTCCTAAATCAATTAGAACTCTTGTGCTATAAATATAATGTCTCTGGTTATTCTAAGGCACGTTCTTTTTGCACTTGAATTTTACCCTAAACTCTATTTAAATATCTGCCTGCTTGTCCCTCCCACACCTAATTACTTTCACCCCTGTGTATTATTCATTATACCGATAGTTGACTTGATCATCAGAGTACCAACGATCCCCAGATCCTTTTTCTCTGGAGATCTTGGTGCCTAACGATTGTCTGAGTGTGTAGGTAACATACAGGTTGGCAGAAGAGTGACTCGAGATCTATTAACACATGGACGGTGCATGTTTTGATGTCAATAGATTGGCGCCAACTGTGGAAAATGAAAAATGTTACACACCTTAAAACTTGTGGTAAAAATGTGTTTTCTACCAGGAAGAGCATGGCAACCGAACACTCCATGGAAAAAGAAGTCGAATCCTACCACACTAACTTGCGACAGGAAAGCATTCAAGATCTCCAGAATGTAACCCATCGCAAGAGGAGAAAACAACGACAAAAGTGGACAGTTGAACAAGAAAACCAAGACTTGAGGCTGGACAATGCCCGGATGAAGGCAGCGCTTGAACTATTGGAGAATCAATCCCTCCAATATAGACCAAGTGTAGTTGTGCCTGGAGAAACCCTTCACGGTCTGCCTCAATGGAAAGTCGTCGATCTCAGGATGACCTACCTATTTCAAATGGTCAGAACCCTCAGAACATCGTTCTGAAACCCTTGTAGGATGATCAGATGGGGAGACCTTTTACAGTGCAAAAAAACTGGCCCGTTCTTGCTGCTAGCGTGTTTGACAAGTTGGGAGTGGGATCTTCCATAGAGCCACCCCTACCAACACACAGCAGGCGCAGTGAGCACAGCGAGGCCCACACAGAAAGGATGAAAGACCCAAAACAAAGTTACTCGAGGCCCAAGGAGAAGAATGAGGGGCTAGAATGCTACGAGGATGATGACGATGAGAATCTCCCATTCACCAATTATATGAAGGCCATGGAGATACCTGCAAACTTTCTAATGCCTCCTATGGACAAATACAACTGGGAGGAGGGGAAACCCTACGGATCATATCAATATATATAAGATGAAGCTCCAAGGCCACTCTCCCGCAGTGAAGTGTCAGAATTTTTACATCACACTCACATCCGATGCGAAGAGGTGGTATAAAAAGCTGAAGCCAGGGAGCATCTGGAGCCGGCCTCAGCTCAAAAGAGATTTTGTCAATGCCTTCATTGGCAATCGAACAATGATAGCCGACATCGCCCAGCTACACGACATTCAACAGAATGAAGGATAAACAGTCAAGAGCTAGTTCAAGAGGTTCATTAACATTATCAACAAGATTGAGACTGTGACCAATGAAAAAGCCCTAGATGCACTCGTGACTGGACTCACATGTGCACCCTCTTCTGGAGGGATGTACAGAACAGTCAACCAAAGACCTATAGTCAGTTGGTAGACTTGGTCCAGTGCAAAATTCGGTCAGCAAGGACGATTGAAAACAGGGAGAAATCCAAAAAGGAGAGGGAAAATCGCTACAAAAGAGAGGAGCGACGCTCTCCTGAACCTCGTTTCAACCGCTTTCAGAGAAGGCACTCTCCTGGACCACAGAACAACCATTATAGGATATTAACTAGACGTAGGTAGTCCATGTCCCCTATCCTAAAACACCTACAGTGGGTCTCTTGCCTGTAGCACCACTACACAAGTTCTGTCGCATACACATGACTAAGGTACATAACACAAAAGAATGCTCGGGTGTGAGAGAACTAATCAACCGCAGAAACCATAGGTAGGGAGAGGAGAATTGACCACGTGAGGACGTCGAAGGCCACCCACCCAGGGGCGAAGACCTCCTCCTCGACACCAGGACGATAGACCTCGCCACAATGATGGAAAGAATGATAGAAACAGGGATCCGCAGAGGGTAGAAGGGCCTGCAGGAGTTCTCTCAGTCCAAGAAATAAACACGATCATAGGAGAGCCCTATGTCGGAGGGCACTATGTTGGAGGGCACACGATGAACTCGTGGTGAAACTATGCGAAGACAATAAGAGAAGAACCCATGGAGAGTTGGTAGGTCCACGGACACCGACCAAGAGCATTGCAAATCTCATTCACTGAGGAAGATGAGGTCGGTATACACTACCCCCATTGTGATACTCTAGTGGTCCATGTTGTCGTCGCCAGAAACGAATTAGGACAGATGTTGGTCGATGATGGAAGCACCGTGAATATCCTGGTCGGCAGTACCTTTGATCAGATGGACGTAGATCATGAACTGACAGCCATCTCAGAGCCACTATTCAGTTTCACAGAAGATAACCTCGTTCCACGAGGAAGGATTACCCTTGCGGTGGACTTCAGAGAACTCCCATGCCACCTTAGAAAATTCATAGTATTTTTGGTGGTGGATACCCGCTCCATCTACCATAGAGTCCTCAGAAGGTCTGCGCTAAAGGATTTACAGGTGGTCACATCCATCCATCACTTAGCAATGAAGTTCCCGACGTTGGGAGGGGTTGCAAAGATTCGCAGCAATCAAACAGAGGCGAGGGCCTACTACATGAACGCGTTACAAAAAGTAGCAAAATCCGAAGATGTCACCCCGGCGGTAATGACTATACATTCAGAGCCGATAGACGTCGACCATGAAAAGGTGGATGAGAAAATGACATTGGACGAGGGCTTGGACCCTCTAGATTATAAGCTCAAACTCTCTAACTTCTCTAGCTGAAGAGTTGGAAGCATTTCCAGTGAACCCCTTGGAACCAACCCAGATATTGCAGGCAGGAGAGAGGCTCGAGGAAAAGATGAAAGAGGGTTTGAAGCAGTTCCTACGAGAGAACACTAATATCTTCGCATGGAAGCATAGCGACATAGTGGAGATTGATCCATCAGTGGCCTGCTATGCCTTAAAGGTGGATCCTAAAGTGCACCCTAAGATACAAAAAATGAGACCTTTGAGCACCGAGAAGTATCGCTCCTTAAAGGAGGAGGTTGACAAGTTATTGGCCAATGGGTTCATCAGGGAAGCAACGTACCCCCAATGGGTATCCAACTCCATATTGGTAAGAAAGAACACCAAGAGAATGGAGGATATGCATAGACTTCTCGGACTTGAACCAAGCATGTACGGTTATAAGATGATGCCCTTTGGCTTAAAGAACGCAGGAGCCACATACCAGCAGTTGGTAAACTGCATGTTCTTAAGATAGATCAGAAACACTAAGAGGTGTACGTCGATGACATGCTCGTAAAAAGTGTGAACGCCGAGGACCACATCGAGCACTTAAGAGGGATGTTCAGAGTCCTCCGCAAATATCGCATGAAGCTTAACCCCCTAAAGTGTGCCTTCAGAGTCGCGTCTGAGAAGTTCTTCGGTTACATGGTAAACCAACGCGGGATAGAGGCTAATCTCGAGAAGATTAAGGCGCTTATCGAGATGCGGTCACCATCTTCCCCAAGGAAGTCTAGAGCCTGACAGGAAGGTTGGCTGTCTTGAACAAATTCATATCAAAGGCAATCGACTATTGCCAACCTTTTTTCCAGACCATCAAATGAGAGAAGAGGTTTTAATAGGCCGAAGAGTGCGAGAAAGCCTTCTACAACCTCAAGGTCCTCCTCGAAAAAGCCCCGCTGCTGTCCAAATCAAAAAATGGAGAAACATTGCTCATCTACCTCGTCATGTCCGAAAAGGCAGCAAGTTCGATTTTAATCCGAGAAGAAGGCCCAGTGCAGCTTCCTATCAATTATGTAAGCAAAGCTCTACAAGACGCAGAGACGAGATACCCAAACATGGAGAAGCTCGCCCTGTCTTTGATTATCACCTCCCAAAAACTCTGCTGTACTTTCAGTCACATAACATCAATGTCCTGACAAACCTACCTCTAAGACATATACTCCAAAAGTTGGACACCTCAGGAAGGCTGATAAAATCGTCAGTCGAACTCAACTAATTTAATATTTCCTACAAGCTAAGACCTTCCATAAAGGGACAAGCTTTGGCAGATTTTGTGGCTGAATTCACCCATATCCCTGAAGGCTTGTTTGAAGCCTAGTCCCAAGAAGTGTAAACATGGAAATTATATGTTGGCGGATCTTCAGACAAGGCCAGAGCTGGAGTCGAGATTTTACTAGTCAGCCCTAATGGCCACAATCTCAACTACGCGCTTCGCCTAGAGTTCAAGGCCTCAAACAATGCAGCAGAATACGAGGCGCTCCTAGCAGGCTTGAGACTGGCGCAAGAGATGAAGACAAGAAAAATCCAGATTCATAGTGATTCGCAGCTGGTCATTAGTCAAGTCAATAGGACCTTTACAGCTCACGAACAGTCCATGGTGGCATACTTGACAAAGGCCAAAGACCTCTTATGCCACTTTAAGGTATTCAAACTCCTCCAGATCTCGCAGGTGGAAAATGGCTACACAGACGCCCTCTCAAAATTGGTAAGTAGTAGGGACTCCAACATGATGAGGGATATCCCAACTGAAAAGCTCAACCAGCCATCCATCGACAAGTTTCCAGCACCCAATACCATGATAATATCTGAATCTCCCAAATGGATGAGGAAAATGATCGTATACTTGACCAACCAGGTACCAAACGATAGACAAGAAGCACGACTTCGTAGAAGGGCAATGAAGTTCGTGCTACAGGATGAGATCATGTATAAGAGAGGCTTTAGTTATCCCTTCCTAAGCTGTATAACACATGAGGAAGCAATGTATGTGATGAAGGAGATACACGAGAAAATTTGCGGTAATCACTCAAGAGGAATGGCTCTGGCAAAGAACGCATTGAAACAAGGGTATTATTGGCCAACCATGAAGAAAGATTTACATAACTACACAAAGAAGTGTGACAAATGCCAAAAATTTGTTGCCATACCGAAGAACCCAGCTCAGAACTTTACTTTGATCACCAGTCCTTGGCCTTTCGCCAAATAGGAGATCGACTTTATAGGTCCCATCCCAACCGGGAGGGGTGGGGTCAAATTTGTGGTGGTAGCGGTGGACCACAGTTCACTAGAAAGAAGTTCAACTCAAACTACAAAGACCTAGGCATTCGGAAGGATTTCATTACCCCCTATTAACCCCAGTCTAATGGCCAGGTGGAGGCTGTAAACAAGGTCATCAAGCACACCCTCAAAAGAAAATTAGAGTCTGCCAAAGGAGGATGGGCTGAAGAATTACCCGAGACTCTGTGGTTGTATCAGACCACTTCTCAGACGGCGACCGACGAAACTCCATTTGCCACGACGTACTTGACAGAGGCAATGATTCCTGTCGAAGTAGGGATACCCTCTCCCAGACACTTACACTTCAACGAAGTCACCAATGTTGATTTACACAGGGCGAACTTGGACTTGTAGGATGAAAGACATGTAGACTCGCAACTTCGTCTCGCGGTCTACCAAAGAAAAATGGCTAGATACTACAACTCCTAGGTTAAGGGCAGGAATTTTCACATCAATGACTTTGTCCTGAAGAAATTGTTCCAGGCTAATGGAAAGACGGGAACAGGAACCCTCGGCCCCACCTGGGAAGGACCTTACAAGATCATCAAAGAAATCCAGCCTAGAACCTACAGATTAGAAGATTCAGAAGGAAGAGAGACAAGGCATCCCTGGAATATCGCCCATCTGCGACCGTATTATCAGTAGTTTTTATTTTACAGTTCTCAATTTCCCAGCATTGTTTCCAGCATCTCTAGACACCGCGTTCTTTTAATAAAGTTCATTGTTTTCTGAACCAAAAGTGGTCTCTATCCTACTATGACAAGAAGAGGATATTCGGCAGCGAGGGAGTGTGGTTCGTAGCCAACTCTCCCTGGATAAACATTTAACGCACATTCAAACAAATAAGAGAAACTCGGCAGTAAGGGAGTATGGTTCGTGGCCAACTCTATCAACTCGTTGGATAAACATTCAACGCGCATTCAAACAAGTAAGAGAAACTCGGCAGCGAGGGAGTGTGGTTTGCGGCCAACTCTGTTAACTCGCTAAATAAACATTCAACTCGTATTCAAACAAGTAAGAGAAATTTGGCAACGGAAAAGTATGGTTCGCGGCCAACTCTATCAACTCGTTGGATAAACACTTACGCGTACTCAAACAACTAAAGATAATGCGTTTTCATTAGCCTGCGTTGCAGAATAAAGCAATCTAAATGAAAATATATGACACCAAAAGCTCTACATTTACTAATCAGGAAAACAACACTAGTAAAAATAGACAAGACTCTTATGTTCCACTTGGACCATTAGGATCCGCATATCCAGAGACCTCGAGTTTTGCTAACAGACCTTGGGCCTTCGACAACTCCAACAACGTCTCAGTCAACTCTTTATCTTTGGTATGGATCATGTTCTGACAAGACCTCAGCTGCGATTCAGCTTTCTTTTGAGCCTGAACATAGGCCCTCTGGATTGTTTTAGCTTTCATGATATCATTTATGGCACGTGCCCTCGCGTCTTCAGAAAAGGAGAGTTGCTCTCGAAGGTCTTTGTTTTCTAAACGTAGCGCATCAACATCATCATCTCTCCCGACTGTTGAGCACAGTTCATCAATCTTTATCGCTAGTACTTTGTAAAACTCGTAGTTGAGCACGTAACTTCAAGAAGTATACATTTCGACCAATTTTAACAACTCTGCCAATTCTGCATTGTCTACGGCTTTTCCAAAGGTAGAAGTCCAATACTTATGAACTGAGGCCGCTGCTATGGCAGCCGGAGCTGGCAATTTTCCTAAAACTATTGGTTTAGCTCGTCCCGACGAGATCCAATGTTGATACATTTGTATTTGTCGGTAGGTGGAGAAATAGGGGTTCGGAACGCCTCCTCCTTGCTATCGGCACCTACCTTCCTCATGCCCGATTGTCTAAAGTTTTTCGATAGAGGCACAGGTTCCACAGGAGATGGAATGGAAGGCACATCTGATGTTACTTTTGGCGCCAACGGGATGAAAGAGGAGCTGCTCACCATTGTCTCCAGTGCCTGCAGAATGCCAACTCCCAAAACAGACGTCGCAGAAGGTACCAGAAATAGAGGAATAATATCATCCACAACCCCACCATGTCTTATCTTAAGCTTTGGCACACTGGAAAAATAAAAGCCTGACATGGCTATTGACGACTGAAATCCAAATATTGCGATAGGAAAGTAAAGGTGGGAGGAATGAAAGGATGTTATGAAAAGCATATATATAAGCACAGGGGAATACGAGTGTTCAGATGAACGGGCACATGCGGAAGGGGTGGATGTACCTAAATAAACCCTAGGATGATATACAAGGCAAGTGGAGATACGCGCCTCGTAGGCTGTACCATCATTACGACATGACGACGCCGCCAAAATATATCCCACGTAAAGACATAAAGTATGAGAGCCTTGCAAAGGTCGCGAGAACGTCTCAACCCATGAGCCTCGCAATCGCGCCAATGGCCGTCTAGTCCGGACATCCCAAGCCATCCACTCATACATCTCTTCATCAAATTACTTATCTTAGAACCATAGCAAGGCGACAAACATGGAAATTATGGTACAATCTTATTTTATTCATCATAATACGAAGTACAGGGCAAAAATAAACGAGCATGATTATTATCATACTATCCCGCCGCCTCTTTGGGTCGGCACATATCGGGATCTAGGATCTACAGAGTCGATATGTAGGTCTCTGTCACCTCAAGCCTCATCATTGGGGAGAACTTGATTTCACCATGATCAGGAGTCTCCTAAAATCAATACGAGTTGATTTGGTGACTAATTAGGCCATACTGCTAAAAAAATGACATTGACACCTTTTGGCAGATGCTTTCCATCCCCGTCATCTGAATCAGGATCACCGATTGGTTTGGCATCGATGTCCATTAGGGAAGCACCGATCGGGACCTTCTGATTAAGGCTACTAGGCCCAACCTTCTCGTACGTTTGGTCCTCTGAGCGTTGATTAGTTGGGCATTTGGTCCTCTAAATGTTGATTCTCCAATTTTTATATCTTCTGGACGTCGTTTCTTTATTTATACTTTCATAGCACATTTGATATGAAAGGTATAGTCACACAAATCAGGAAAAATTATAGCCATGGAGGCTAACTCACATGATTTGCCAAAATTATGCATGCGTGAGAAACACAATCAAAGGCCCTTGATGTTTTTATAGGAGCTGCATAGGAACTTGACACAGGACAATAAATGAGATAATTAATGTACAGTTGTCACAAGGGTAATTGGAATGCCACACGTCTGTGTTGCCTTCCCACTTACTAGGGCATGAAAGATACGAACTCTTCGAATTCTATAAAGAAGTCAGTGCCATTAATGTCTAAGGGAGTGATTTTCCAATTTCAGGAGCAATTTCCCATGCCTAGTGGGCACAATCGTTCATGAAGTTACCAATCTAAAGGTACGCAACGAATTTTCACACAAAGATAATATGCTAAGAAAATAAATTCGATAGTTAATGCTGGAACATATGCAAAAAAGAGGAACAAAGTTTAAAGTCTAGATGCCCCGCTGCCTCTCTATGGGTCGGCACAATGCTAGCCTTCCTCCACAATAGGTGGGGTGATTTGGTCCTCAGCTTCATTGGAGCCTCGGTAGGAGCATATCGAAAGAAAGAGATATCCCACCCCAGATGGGTTTCCGCGATCTACTCCATCAGCTACTCGCCACCTATGGTCATCAAGCGATGGGCGAGGTCCTGATATTTGGGTGTATCCACAAACGCATCCTGATATGCCTCCACCATCCTGGCTTCGGCATTCGCTTGCTCTGCCTTGACCCTCTCCACCTCCTGCCTAGCTGCGGCCAACAGCTCATCCTTTTCGCTGCGACGATCTCTAGGCTACTGTTCGCAGTGGATAACGCGGTCTCAGCCGCAAGGGTCCGGTCTTTGGCCAAATTTTGAGCCTCCTCGGAACTCTTTTGAGAAGCCTCGGCAACCCTCTTCTGATCTCGAGCTTGTTTCAAACTCTCTTTGGCGACCTTCAGCTCGATTTCATACTTGTCCCTAGTGTCAGCCTCCTTCGTCACAACCAAGTCCAACCTGAACTGGAGAGCCCTCTTCTCAGACTCCAGCTGCCCTTTCTCGAGACTTATGGCATTTAGGTCTTTGGACAACATCCTGGACTTGGCCTCTTCTTTGCTGCACTGACCATCAAAGCTTTCAAGGGTGCTAAATAACTCTTTGGTCATGACCAACCCCCGTATCAAGTTCATCTCTGTCAGGCGCATTGTGGCTTCATCTGTCGCTTTTTCTTACTTTTGGGTCCAGTAATTGTATACGCTCGCCGCTATTATCGTAGGATTAGCAGAGAGTTGTTCCATTACAGAAATTTCCAACTCTGAATGGCGCTGAGAAATGTAGACATGACTTCCCTGACCAGTCGAAGAGCCAGAATTCTCTGCCTCCTCTACTCCTCCATCAGGGTACAGCGAAGACTGGTACTTGTCCTCAGCCGCCTCACTTTGCGAGCATCCCTCATAAACCCTCCCGTGGCTACGGGAGTCTTCTCCTTCCAGGCGGCCGCCTCACATGTGTCCTCAGTGATTCTCTTTTTCTTATTAGTGATGGCAAAAATATCCGATCCGCCCCGAACCCGATGGATATCCGATCCGAATGGAGCGAAAAATACCTGATCCGTGGATCGGCGGGGCGGATCGGGGCGGATATCCGTGATCCGCCACGGATCTCGGGGCGGGGCGGATCGGGGCTGCCCCGCCCCGAATTAAAAAAAAAAAGCATGCTAAGGGCTCTGGGCTCTACAAGGTGCATATATCAGATGTGTGGACTGGGTTCCAGGTTCTCAGGTTCAGCTCATGGTAGTCACCAATAGATTTGTCAAAATATATGATCTATCTCAAGACAATATCAGTCCTATGCACTATATCACATTGCCCGATGATACAATTGTTGATGCAACTCTTTTTGTGGGTTCCAAGGGTAGGGTGTTTCTTATGGTCCTCTCGGAGTTGGGCTGCTTATACAGGTTAGAGTTGTCAACGAAGGGAAATGTTGGGGCCCAACCTTTGAATGAAAGTATTCAAATGGATGGTGGAAACAAGCATGCTAAGGGCTCCTCACTGTATTTCTCATCTACTTACAACCTTGGAACCGTGGTAATCATCTGCAACCGGCGCAGGTTAGAAACCAATTCCCCCTTTCTCTCTCAGGTATCCAAAACCCACTTATTTTCAATGGCTACAATTTAATATTTTATTATTTATAATGGAATTTTACTTTTCTCATTGAGGTATCTTTGAGACTGTAATTTCAGGGCGTTGATCCATCTTCTAAAATATTTCAACACATTCAGATGAAGTAAGAAAAAATAATCAAATCAAATGTAGTATTTTTTTTTTTGGGCAATTAGTTAATTAGTCTTGCTCGATCTGTATTATTCTTGAGATTCTCCTAGTCTGTACTTGATTGTTTTTTATTCTTGCTCGATCAATTGGCCAAAAAATAAAAATAAAAAAATAAACGGATCAGTATACGGATCAGGGATCCGATCCGCCCCGATCCGTATCCGATCCGCCCCGATCCGCCCCGAAAAATGGCAGATCGCGGGGCGGATTTGGATCAGGTCGATCCGTCCCGATCCGCCCCGTTGCCATCACTATTTCTTATCATCAGGAGAGTGAGGTCGGGTGGATGATGGAAGGACGAAGACAGAGGCAGAGGAAAAACAGCCTATCCAGGAACTAGAACATCGGAGGGTGGAGGATGGACTGTCATTAACGGTATGGCATCCCAGGCCTCTTGCAACGGACAAGACGCCTCCCACGGAGGAGCCTTTGTTGAGGAACCCTCCTAGCTAGCGGGACGGACAAGCCGGAGCACATGAATGCCCTTAAACCTGAAAGTTGTTGACATAAACACCAAGATACAACTCATTAAGGTAGCTTTTCATAACGAAGCCAATACTACAACTTACGAGACTCACCAACAGTTCATAGTAGATCAATAAATTATCATCTTTCAACAAGTTGCTGAGACTCCTGAAGTCACTTTCAAGCGCTCGCACCCTATTCTACTTTGATCACAACTCTTCTTGGTCCCTATTCGGGATAGGTGGCTTCCCGCATTCTGTAAAAGTAAGCAAGACATTAAGTTAGGAACTACGATCAAAATCCGTACAAAGACAGCAATGTGTACAAAGTCTCTCTCTGACATAAACTCTCAGTCTCCTCATACGAAGATGAACATCTCCTTCTAGTTATGCACTTTGTAGGGACTGTTGGTGGCCGTCTCCCATTTCTAACCTAGCTGAAAAGAGATATTGTACTAACCCACAGACCGACAGGGCCGGTACATAGATTCAAACTCCCTTGGGTCAAGTTCCCTCCCAAATCGACAATACTCCACAATAGGTATGGGGTCACCATTTTTCCCCAGCCATTCGGTGTTATCTGGAAAGGGGCCAGATTACAATCCCTTAGAACCTCGTGGAAGAAATGATACATGGGCAGGCGAAGGCCTTGCAGCATCGCAGGTTCGTAAAGCACGACGAATCCTTCAGGTGGATCGTCGGTGCGCTCCTCGGAACTGAGAGCCCTAAGTATCACAGACACGAGAATATCATAGGATAACCGTATGCCATCCAACTCCACTTCAGTGATCCTCGAATGAGCCATGGATGCTTCAGTGGCCGACCGCTTGAGCTCCTCGTCGAGCCTCTTATCGAGTGATCCTCTCATCTCGAGTACATCGGTGTCAAGCCGTCCCTTTCCTACGGCCTCTTTCAGTGATCCGATTAGGCAAGCCCTCATCCCGCTTGTGGACATGGTAGACAGGCATGCGACTAAAGGTGCTTGGTTCACTTCTCCTACACTCTCAGCCGATGGAGATGATGAGGAGGATGACGATGACTCACCTCGGATACTAGGGTTTGTCCGAGCATCCAATCAGTTCTACGAGTCATCTTGTCTAGACGACATTACAAAACCTCTCAATTCTAGAAGAAGATACTTCTACTGTTGCCGAAATGTATGGCAGAGTATGTCCCCAAATTATGAACTCAAGAAATAAAAATGAAAGCAGACTAAGAAGCAAGTCATAGCAACTCTCGCCGCGCTTACATCAAATCTGCAGTCAGAACAATACACACGCTTTGAAGTTTCTTAATTATCGGTGAAGCATTCCACAACACTCACAACAGGCACAGAAGTAAGAAGAAGTCATAAATGAAGGGGGCACCAAGCTTTATAGATTGAGGCACTTTAATCTCCACTGTCCAAACCCCAAATGTTACATCTGAACCGTTGATCAATGGGCGCGTGTTCAAATTAGGGCAACAGAGTGGAAACAGAAACCTAAGCATTTAGTGAAACAAGGATACACGCACCTCACGTGTGCTCTCATTGTCTCGTCACGCGCCATTAGCTTTAAATGCACACACCCTCTCACTCATGATTGTCTGGCCATTGGATTGACAACTTTGATTGACAGAATCACACCAACCATGGACACATCACCAAATGTCTAATCACTTGAAGTCCTCACCTGTCATAAATATTCGGCTTCGCACTTGGGGGACTATACTGATTAAGTTCAATCTATACTAAATAAGCAATCCAACGCACGAAGACCACACTTTGCAAAATCTGCTGAATTCTCCTTCGACAAGTTTTTGTCAAAAATTTAGTTTCTTCTCTTACTTCTAAAGTCCCATGCCTACTATAAATAATAGGCTTGGACTTAGAGGACTATTGTTACCACTTGATTTTGGTAAGGCCTCTACGTCAGCAAAGGCCCAATGAAGACCCCATATAGGCCCAATTCAATCCTCGCTAAAGCCTTATAGGCCCAGCGATGACCTTCCAGATTCATAAAAGTCCCATGAAGCCGGCGAAGGCCCAGAAAGGGCATCATAACATCCCTGGATCAAAGTATTGTGAAGCCCTTGAACGTCCTCAACACTCGCGGCCGACCATAAAGCCTTGCCGGGCTCCGTATTTATGATAACTGGCAGGCAGCACGATATTTTGAGATGACCAGAAAAATAATTAAAGGCATATTGTGTTAGATTGGCACACAAATCCTGACAAGAAAACTAAATCCCAATTTGCTAAAGATTAGGCAACGTGATGAATCCAAATAACGGCGGTAATCTAGGAGATTGCCTTGACAGCCGATCATCCCTATCCCATAAGGAAGGAGGATCCGATTAGATAACTAATTGGTTGTTGCCTAAATCAATTAGAACTCTTGTACTATAAATACAACGTCTCCAGTTATTCTAAGGTACGCTCTTTTTGCACTTGAATTTCACCCTAAACGCTGTTCAAATCTCTGCATGCTTGTCCCTTCCACACTATAATTACTTTCACCCTCCGTGTATTATTTTATATATTGACAGTTGACTTGATTCGGAATACCAACAATCACCGAACTCTTTTTCTTCAGAGATTTTGGTGTCTAACTATTATCCGAGTGTGTATGTAACATACAAGTTGGCATAGGAGTGATTGGAGATCTGTTGACTCATGAACGGTACAAGTTTCGACGTCAACACTAGCTCTATTAAGGCGACATTGTCGCCGCTATAGAATCTCATTTTTCATATTTCCATCTCTATATTTCTACAAATTCAATCTTCTATTTGAGCTCTTCTTCTTCATTCTCCATCTCTATATTTCTGCAAATTAAATCTCCTATTTCAGTTCTTATTTTCTTCTTCAATTATTCATCACTGTATTTCTGCAAATTCTATACTTCACTACAAAAAAAAAAGTCTTTTTAAGGTATAGATATTGATAAAAGTTGGACAAAAATTAAAAATTGGACAAAACTGCCAGATTTTTAAAACGGTTTGAAAGCATTTATAAACTGAGCTAGGTCATATGTAAACAACAGAAGGATTATTAAATGACCATGCACATGATGTTTAAACAGTCTCACACATCCATTGGAAATTGTTGATGCTCACATATTTCATCATAGTTTGACGGAGAGTTATGTACAGTGGATATACCATGGCAATACCGAGGTTCAGACTACGAATGTTCATACAAAGAATGAGAGAGTGGGTGTAGAATATGAGATGATATATGTCATGGACGACATAGTCGGTGATGAGCATGTTGGTACAGGCACCGATGGTTACTATAACAAATTGTTTGAGGCTCTGCATTCAGAACTATACCCAGGAGTTTCATCATTTTCGTCCTTAAAATTTTTATTGAAGTTGATGTATATTAGGGTTTTGAACAAATGGACAAATAAGTCTGTCGATGATCTTTTAAAGCTACTGAAGTTAGCTTTCCCAAATAGGAACCTCGTGAACTCTAACTACAAAGCTAAGAAGATGATGACAAAACTTGGTTTGGGTTACAAATCTATTCATACCTATAAGAATGACTGTGCACTATTTTGGAGTGAACATGCTGATAGATAAACTTGTTCGATCTGCTACAAAAGTCGTGGGGTGCATACTTCTAGGAGAGTGAACGAGAAGAATGTTACGCATAAAGTGTTGTGATATTTTTCCTTAGCCTCCAGACTAAAATGTACGTTCGCGACGAAGGATACTGCAAAACTCATATAGTGGTACAGTATAGAAAGGTCTAGGGATAAAGATGAAATACAGCATCCTGTGGACGAGAATGCGTGTTGGGATTTTGATAGAGAGCATCCATTGTTCGCAAGTGAGATCTAGAATGTTTGGTTAGGTTTGGCCATAGACGGATTGAATTCATTTGGAGACACGAGCCAAGCTTATAGCATGTGGCCAGTAGTTGTAACAGTTTACAATATGTCACCTTGGTTATGCATGAAACCCAAATACATCATGCTTACTCTCTGAATACCTAGCGCTAAAGCACCGGGTAAAGACATTGATGTATTCTTACAACCATTAGTGGACTAGTTGAAGAAGTTGTGGGCCAATGGGATTGACACACGTGCTAGAACCAATAATAGGTCAGTATTCAGAATACGTACAGTGTTATTGTAGATAGTTAACAATTTTTTAGCAATAAGTAGTATGTTGGGTTGGAGTGATCAGGGATACATGGCATGTCCTACGTGCAATGAGGAAATACCTTCAATTCGTGTGATAGGTAAGACAGTTTACGTGGGTCACCGATGGTTCCTGCCATCTAGGCATCATTTTTGAGCAATTTAGACTTCAACAGAAAGACAGAGAGACAACCACTACCAGAAATGAGGGAAATAGCGGCGACATTTGTCGTCGCTAAATGTTCATAAGTCGTATCTTTAAGGTTTTAGAGACGACAAAGTCGTCGCAATATGTCGCCGCAACAAGTTAGTGTCTCTAGAGTTATAGCGACGACTATAAGTCGTCTCTATAAAAATTTGTATTTATAGAGACGACATTGTCGTCTCAATAGAGTCGTGACCATATCTCGAAAACGCACTTATAGGGACGACATAGTCGTCGCAAATACCGTCGCTATAGATAAACTAATAGAGACCATTGTGTCGTCGCCATACGTTCATCCATTACAGCGACGATAAAGGCGTCGCTAATACAAATAATGTATTTAGTTTTAGTGACGACATTGTCACCGCTATAAACCTTCTGAATTTTTTTAAAAATTTTTTTTTAAATAATGTAATTACCTATAGCGACGACATTGTCGCCGCTATAAACGTTTTGAATTTTTTTAAAAAAATTTTTTTTTTCCAAATAATATAAATAATATATAAAAAATTCAAAAAATCTACAGACCCTGTAAACCGTCGTCCCCATCCCCGTCCCCGTCCTCCTCATCCGCAGGCGCAGCTGGTAATTTACTTTTTAAAAGCTCAATTTCACGCTGCATTTGGCGTAGCTGCTCCTCGTACATGGCAAACCGAACATCATTACTCTGGGGGTCTGCAGAGGACTGATGGGAAGTTCCTTGTGGGGCAAACGATGCAGCGGTCGAATCGAGCGAGTGAGAGGTGCCCTTCGGAACCCGACCAACCCCACGGACGTGACCTCGTCGTTCTCCGAGCACCTCCTTTGCAATAGCACGCTCGTCTAATGACGCGCTATTGGAGGCGACTTGTGTCTGTTGAGTCTCTCTGAACTCAACAAGCTTATCCTGTTTATTGAAAAAATAATAATAAATAATAATATCATGCATGTCAGATAAAATTATATTCACATAATTTTAAAATTCTCACATAGTCACCAGCCGCCTGCGGGTTCACCCAATTGCCATCCCGGAAGGTGTGAAACGTTCGGAACGAATCAATAATCCCCGGCCACTTCTGGGTCTCGGGGTCCCGCTACGACAATTTAAACGTGAAATTTAGTATACATTTTTACGTAATGTAGTGAAGATATTTATAATGATATTGAAAATTTATATGTTGTACCTGATCGTAACGCGTGGCAGAGAAGCTCTTCGACCCCTGCACGCTCGGGTATTTAGCCTTACCCCGATTGGCTTTATTTTTGGAGGAACGGTCCTGAAAGTATAACATATTATTGATTAGCAAAAAATGTATTAGTTAAAAGAGTATATAACATATCGTAAACAATATATAAACAATACTTACCACGAAAGTAGGACTGGTGAAGAAGTCAATGCACTTCTGCCAGTCCTCGGCGGACATCTCGCCGTATGGTCGGCTCGGTCCATGCGCTTTTAAGTGATTATGCGCCTTGAGTTTGTAATCGCGATAACGATCGGCCGCCAGACGATCTACTGCGGCACATACTGCCCGGTACTCGTCGGGCGACCGATCGCCCTGCAGATCGAAGTAGCTCTGCAAGAGTGAAAAAAGAATATGTTAGTGTACAAGTCGTAAAACAAATATTAATGAAGTGTACTAATAACAAAACTAATTTACGTTCATACCTCGATAATGCTACGTAACCGTGCCCGCTGCTCCTCTGGAACCTCTGTCCATGAAGGGTAGCACGGGGGCACGGTGAATCTCACTTGGTTCCCAACCAAGCGCGTGAAATACTTCGCGTTATTCCCGATCGGCTGCATTGTGCGTTCGACATTGTCGAACGCAATAGGAAGTGGCATCTTCCCATTCGCCTGCCAAACCATCTCGAGATTGATGCCTCGAGATATACCCCGTCGCTTTGGCGGGGGTGCTGAAAATGAAAAAATTAAAAAATATATTGATCATACGATTTTCTTCAACGATATGTATAAAATAATAAATAATTACAATTTGAAAGAAACGTCTTACCAGACTCGCATGCCGAAGGGAGCCGGTGAGATGGCTGCTGTGGAGGATCTCCTGCACCATCACCTCCGTGCGACATCACGTCAGCCATACTAACACATGACATAATTGCGAATATCACGTCAGCCATACTAGCTTTAAATGTATGTGAAAATTTGTATGTATTATATTTTATTTCAATTTGGTCCCTAAACATATTTTATTGCAAATAAGTCCCTAAAATTACTTTAAAATTATGGATAATTTTGAATTAATTATATTTTATTTCAAATTGGTCCCTAAACTACTGTAAAATTATAAATAAGTCCATAAACTTTGAATTTATGAAAAAATTTGACTTGATTATATTTTATTATAAATTGGTCCCTAAACTTATTTTATTGTAAATAAGTCCCTAAACTTTGAATTTATGGTAAAATTTGACTTTATTATATTTTCTTATAAATTGGTCCCTATACTTACTGTAATTTCAAATAAGTCCATAAACTTTGAATTTATAAGAAAATTTGACTTTATTATATTTTATTATAAATTGGTCCCTAAACTTACTGTAAAATTGCAAATAAGTCCCTAAACTTTGAATTTATGGAAAAATGTGACTTTATTACATTTTCTTATAAATTGGTCCCTATACTTATTTTATTGCAAATAAGTCCCTAAACTTTGAATTTATGAGAAAATTTGACTTTATTATATTTTATTATAAATTGGTCCCTAAACTTACTTTCATTTCAATTAAGTCCCTAAACTTTGAATTTATGGGAAAATTTGACTTTATTATATATTATTATAAATTGGTCTCTAAACTTATTTTATTGCAAATAAGTCCCTAAACTTTGAATTTATGAGAAAATTTGACTTTATTATATTTTATTATAAATTGGTCCCTAAACTTACTTTAATTTCAAATAAGTCCCTAAACTTTGAATTTATGGGAAAATTTGACTTTATTATATTTTATTATAAATTGGTCCCTAAACTTACTTTAATTTCAAATAAGTCCCTAAACTTTGAATGTATGGGAAAATTTGACTTTATTATATTTTATTATAAATTGGTCCTTAAAGTTACTTTAATTTCAAATAAGTCCCTACACTTTGAATGTATGGAAAAATTTGACTTTATTATATTTTATTATAAATTGGTCCCTAAACTTATTTTATTGCAAATAAGTCCCTAAACTTTGAATTTATGAGAAAATTTGACTTTATTATATTTTATTATAAATTGGTCCCTAAACTTACCTTAATTTCAAATAAGTCCCTAAACTTAGTTGTACTTGATTGTGCCATTCTATGAGAAGTACTTGTACCAGTACACATTTCTTTCAATACCATCCAAACTAGTGAACTTTTGAATTTTATGTGTCAATGAACTTCTATCAAAAATAATAACAATAAATTCAATTAAAAATATTAAGGTTTGCTTAATTGTGTATTGAACCACCTGTTCCTGGATAACTAAAACAGATCTTACAAATAAACCTACCGTTGAAAATAAAATCTCGTTACTTTAGGTCACTAATCAAAAAGAACAATAAAATGCAAATGACAGCATGTTTCCATGCTTTTAGATATGTTGGTGCGCATATGGAAAGCTTGAGTTCAAAGAGGGATATGAATGAGTATGAAACGTGCACCAAGAGAAAACAGTTTCATCATTGACTAATCATGGAGCAAGGACAAACACTTCAAAGTTGCAATTTGCAGATGTACCATGGGAAGGGAGACAAAACTGAAGAAATTGTTGTCTGAAGGGTTACTCATAATTACTAGAAATCTAAGTGAAGAAACATGCACAAGAATGCCAATCCTCTCAAAGTCCCACATCCTTCCCCATCTCAATTCACTCAACAAGAAAAATTACAATGGGATTCTTATTGAACATATAAATTAAACAATTCTACACAAATTTTTCTTGTAATACTTGATTCTATATTTATATAACGTAATCAAGCAAGAAAAAACAACAATAAAAAGACCCAACATATAATTTTCCTATTTATGTAGTGAAAGATCATGAACTAAATAGCTAACAAGATATCAGTTTCATATATATAACCAGAAATTTAAAAGTAAGAAAAATAACTTTGTTATTCTGATAAATTGTTGATGGTTAACGGAAAGAGATATATGGAATGTGAACTCAATCCTAATGAAAAATCAAAGAATGGTAATGATGTGGCTGCTTATTAAAACAAATACAAACACAAATAAGCCTGAATTTTTCAGTCTATGAATGCATTTCTTGTTTGACCAATTTGAGTTGGTTTTTTTTATTGGAATTAATAACTAAAAAGAACAAATAAATTCACACATAACGTATAATACATTCAGCCCGATTGGGGGAATTTTTTTTTTTTTTCATTAGTTAATTAATCACACCCCATATTCAACAAAAATCAGTGCTAAAACTTCCAAAAATCATTCAATTTATTAGTGAGATAGAGCGATTGAGAGAGAGAGAGAGAGCGCACCTTTCTTGCTTTGATGGTAGTCTCTGGACGATTCTGAGAGAGAGGAAGACGGCGGCAGTCGGCTGACGGCAGGGGAGCGACGGCGCACGGCTGACGGCAGCAGGAACGGAAGAAACCTCACAATATTTGGCAGAAATGAAAAATAAGAATGTTCTGTGTGAATTAAAAGGTCTAACTCAATAGCGACGACATATGTCGTCGCTATATAGATCAATAGCGACGACATGTTTTCAGATTTTTTGAACACGCGCCTTAAAGGAGGCGCCCATTTTTCAGCACAATAGCGACGACATATGTCGTCGCTATTGACAATACATTACAGAAAATTAAATGTTGCTTTCTCATTTGAAGGGGGTATCTAAAAATTGCCAATAATTTTTATACTTATTAATTTTCCCGCTTTTGAATATTATTAAAAAATTTTCTTATTTAATATTATCAATTATTTTTAATATTTAATATTATCCATAATAATTATTATTATATAATTTTTAATTTTTAATTTTTAATATTTAATATTTAATATTATGAATAATAATTTTTAGTATTTAATATTGAATATTTAATTTTTAATTTTTAATATTTGATATTTAATGAGATTTAATATTATGAATAATAATTTTTAGTATTTAATATTGAATATTTAATTTTTAATTTTTAATATTTGATATTTAATGAGATTTAATATTATGAATAATAATTTTTAGTATTTAATATTGAATATTTAATTTTTAATTTTTAATATTTGATATTTAATGAGATTTAATATTATGAATAATAATTTTTAATTTTTAATATTGAATATTTAATTTTTAATTTTTAATATTTGATATTTAATGAGATTTAATATTATGAATAATATGTTTTCATATTTATTGATATTTAATAATATCAATTATTTTTAATATTTATTATTATCAATAATAATTATTATTATATAATTTTGAATTTAATATTTAATATTTAATTTGTTATGTTTTCATATTTATTTGGGTCATTCAATTTTAAACATTTTTCATTTGAGTCCTCTTAATTTTTCTTTTATTTCATTTTCCTTACATTTTATTTGCAACTTAAGTCCTTCAACTCGCGTTTTGACCAATACCAAATAACCGATGAATGAATGACAAACATTCAAGCCGAAAACAGTAACAACAATTTGAACATGCGTTTTTTTAAAGTAATTTCATTACAAATTTAGTGACGCACAATAACATTTCAATCTGAATCACTATCATGATACGATTGATCTACGTCATCGTCACTGACGTCCTCATTGATGTCACTCGATGTTTCTTCATCCTCGTATTCTGCATTTGTATCGTCTTCAACATCATCGTCGTTTATAAACGAAGTTTCTCCTGCACTATCTAACGATGCTCTCCTGATAACCGATGCATCGATCTCATCAGCTTCATCATCATCACGTTGCAAGGATACATGCTCTATGTTGCCAAGATCAACGACTAGAGATAAACCGGAAGAGTAGTTATTGTGGAGCAGGTCAATCTCTGTGATGTTAGCTCCCACTGTGTCCCAAGTGCTCCTATGATGGACAATTTGTACTACTCGCCAATTCGGACCACGAGATGGATCTTCAATGTAGAACACTTGTTGTGCTTGGCTAGCAAGTATGAACTGATCATCCTTGAACGCCTCTGCACTGATGTCAATACTTGTAATGTTATTCTCAGTTACCATCCGTCTCCCATCACACCTAAACCACTTGCATCGGAAAAGATAGACTGAAAGTTTCGGTCCATATTGTAGCTCCAGTATATCTTGCAGCTGCCCGTAGTAAACCTCACCCCCAGTCCCTGGGACGGACACACCACTATTTTGAGTTTTTCTTCGAATATCACGATCATATGTCACGAACCGAACTCCTTTGACAACACAAGCCGTGTATGACATAACCTGCTGGTAACATCCACTGGCCAACGCAAATATCTCATGAGAAACTTGATGGTTGTGGCTTTGGCGCATTGCATATAGCTGCATGACAAGAAGTATTATCAGTTATTGAAAGCAATTATGTTGAAAACTTGCAATTTTATTCAGTCGATGTTCGTTTACCTTTCTGTAGAACCAACCATGAAAGTCTCTTCTGTGCACTAGTTCGATGTTTGGACAGCCACTGTTCAGTAGTTCCTGCTTATGTTCCCTGAACAAGGTATTGAAGATCAACGTTCATCAGTTCGTTTCAAATGATAAAGTTAATTTGACATAAAAGCATAATAACCAAAAATTAACGCCGTCTTACTGCAAGAATGGCTCAACTTCATAACAGTTGTTCAGGATGTAAAAAATTGCTTGATTTCGAACTTGAGTAGGAAACGTCGTTGGTGACTGCTTTCCAAGTGGGTGACACTGCGACTGAAAAACAGAAAGCTGTGTCTGTGGAACAGTAGCATCCTCGCTTCTGTCTGGTCGATCGAACCTTGTCCCTATGTCCTCGAAGTACCTCGAACAAAAGGTCAATGCCTCGTCCACAACATACCCTTCAGCTATTGATCCCTCGGGCCGAGCTCGATTTCTGACGTAGCCCTTCAATTTCTTCAGGTATCGCTCGAATGGATACATCCATCTCATGTGCACCGGACCTCCAAGGATTGCCTCTTCTGGTAAATGCATTACGAGGTGAATCATGATGTCGAAGAAGGCTGGCGGAAATATCCTTTCCAACTTACAGAGAATGAGTACAAGGTGATCGTGGGATGCTATCATGTCGCTAACCTTTAGTGTTCTTGCACAAAGCTTTCTGAAGAACGTGCACAGTTCAATAATGACCGTGGAAATTGTTTTATTCAAGAACGCCCGACATCCGACTGGTAATAACCGTTGCATGATAATATGGCAATCATGTGACTTCAACCCGATAATACGGCTGTCATTTGGAGCAATATTCTTCCTTAGATTAGAAGCGAAGCCATCTGGAAACTCAACCGATCGGATAAATTGACAAAATTTCTTACGATTTGAAGACGACATGGTGTAACATGCGGCAGGCTTCACCCACTTATTCCCGTTCTGATACAAGTGCAACTCCCTTTTGATCCCTAATTGCATTAGATCGCGCCTCGTATTGACTGTGTCTTTTGATTTGAATGGATCGTCCATAATTGTGCCGAGCAAGCTATCACAAACATTCTTCTCTACGTGCATGACATCGATGTTATGTTTGAGCTCGGTAGAAGTCCAATACGGCAACTCATAGAAAATGCTCTTTTTTCTCCAATTGAGCTCGTCATCACTTCTCCGAATTGTAGCGCCACCGTAATTTGGGTGCTTTCCTGGACTTCTATATCTGACACGACTTAACTGTGCTAAAATGTCTGTAGGCGTTAACCGACGCGGAGGTGGTCGCCTATCTGTCCTCCCATCGAAGTCTAAATTGCTCCGAAAATGATGCCTGGATGGCAGGAACCGACGATGACCCACATAAGCTGTCTTACCTATCACACGGACTGAAGGAGTATCCTCGTTGCACGTCGGACATGCCTTGTACCCCTGACCACTCCAACCGGACAAACTACTTCTCGCTGGAAAATCGTTAACAGTCCACAACAAAGCTGCACGCAGTCTGAATACCGACTTGCTTTTGGTTCCACCGTCTCCCGTGTCAATCCCATCGGCCCACAATTCCTTCAACTCATCCACTAATGGTCGTAAAAATACATCAATGTCCTTACCCGGTGCTTTAGGACCAGGTATCAACAGAGTAAGCATGAGATATTCGGGCTTCATGCATAACCAGGGTGGCAAGTTGTAAACTGTTACAACTACTGGCCACATGCTGTATGACAGACTCATGTCACAGAATGGATTGAATCCGTCTGCGGCCAAACCTAACCTGACATTCCTGATCTCACTTGCGAACATTGGATGTTTCAAGTCAAAATCCCGCCATGCCTTTCCATCAACGGGATGTTGCATTTCATCATCGTCCCTAGACCTTCCTATATTGTGCCACCTCATAAGTTTTGCAGTATCCTTCGTCGCGAACATACGTTTTAGTCTGGGGGCCAAGGGAAAATATCGCAACACCTTATGCGGAACATTCTTCCCCTTCACTTTCCCAGAAGTGTGAACCCAACGACTTTCCTGACAAATCGGGCAAGTTTGTCTATCAGCATGTTCACCCCAAAACAGTGCACAGTCGTTCTTGCAGGCATGAATGGATTTGTAACCCAAACCAAGCTTCGTCATCAGCTTCTTAGCTTCGTAGTGAGAGTCAACCAGGTTCATATTTGGGAATGCTAACTTCAGCAATTTCAAAAGATCATCGACAGACTTGTTTGTCCATTTGTTCATAACTTTAATATGCATCAACTTGACTAAAAAATTTAGGGATGAAAATGATGAAACTCCCGGGTACAGTTCTGAATGGAGAGCCTGAAACAATTCGTCATAGTAACCATCGGTGCTTGTACCTGCATGCTCATCACCAACTACGTCGTCTATTACATCCATCATCTCATCTTCCACACCATCTCGCTCATTCTGTCTATACACATTCGCAGTACGAACATCAATCTCGCCATGATATATCCAAGTGACATAACTCTCCGCAAAACCATTACGAAATATGTGAGCCTCGACAATTTCCAATGGATGTGTGAGACCGTTTAAACATTTTTTGCACGGACATTTAATTCTTCCTCTGTCGTTAACGTATGGCCTCGCCATGTTTATAAATGCTTGCAAACCGTTCTGAAATTTTGCAGACTTTGTGATATTTCTAATTGTTGTCCAACTTTTATCAATATCCATACTTGTAAAATACTATATTCTTACAAATACAGTACTGATAATAATTGGAGATGATTATGAAGAAATGGAGATGAAAAAATGGAGATGGAAAAGAATTGATATGCTGCAGTGGAAGAAATACAGAGATGCAAATCGGAAATGGAAGAAATACAGAGATGTAATACAGAAATGCGAACATTGGAAGAAGATAAAGAAGAGTCAATAGCGACGACATTGACATTGTCGTCGCTATTGACATAAGTCGTCGCTAAAGAATCATTCCCATTTTTCGAGGCAAGCAATTATTCACGCGCCTGCAAAATAGGTATAGCGACGACATATGTCGTCACTATATATAACAATTGGGCGCCAAATTTCCCACCTAAATTGACGTTGGTATATAGCGACGACATATGTCGTCGCTATAGACCCCTTCACACTTTACGAGAAAATGCATGATTCACGTGACTTACATCATCATCAGCATATCAATTGCGACGACAGTTGTCGTCGCTATATATGCACCAAAATGCCGCCATTAGTTCCCGCCCTTTCCTAATCTTAGTGGCGACGACAGATAAAGACGTCGTTATTGCCTCTATACAACAGCGACGAGTTGGGTCTTATAGCGACGACATATGTCGTCGCTATAAGTTTGGTTTTTATAGCGACGACATTTCTCTGTCGTCGCTAATACGTAGAATTAATAGAGGCGACTTTTTGTCGTCGCAATATATGTCGCCGCTATAGACCCTCTTTGTTGTAGTGAACCTCCTCCTCGTCAGTGAACGGCTGCAGACATTTTAGCACATTTAACCTGTGTGAGACATAGTATTCTGAGAAAACACCTAATTACGGGTATATGCTCTGCGCCAAAGCAACGTCCCTCAAGTTTTTCATGAGTTGTTTTCTTTGGCTAGTAGATATTACATACAAGTTATGTCTTACAAGGCATGTGTTGTAAATGGAGTTCTCTTCCTAACATATGGTTGTGATGTTAGAAGGAAAACACAGAACAGTGATGTGTCTGTCCCAGGGATTGGGGATTAAACTTACTACGGGCTGCTGCAAGAGATGTTGGAGCTACAGTTTGGACCAAAACTTTTAGTTTTAATGTTTCGATTTAAATGGTTTAGGTATGATGGGAGACAGAGGGTAACTGAGAATAACGTTACCAGTATTGATATCAGTGCAGAAGTGTACAAGGATGACCAGTTCATACTTGCTATCTAAGCACAACAAGTGTTCTACATTGAAGATCCTTCTCATGGTCCGAACTGGCGAGTTGTGCAAGAAGTCCAACCAAAATGTTAAAAATTTTAAAATAAAAAAGAAATAAAGTATCGAAAATGTTTTATGTTAAAAATTAAAGGTTGAAAACCCTTTTTCTTTTTTTTCGGGTTTAGGACTAGATACTTTAAATATAGGTGGAGTTAAAATTGTACACCAACAAATTGTCACGTGCAATTTTTGAAAGAATTGGGTATGGACGTATATGTTGTCTCCACCATCCCAGTATATCAAAAAAATTTCTCTCCTCGTCATTTAAAATACTAAGTATATCGTGTGCGAAATACTTAACTAACTTTACAAGTGTATCAATAGAACAAGAAAGAGAAGAAGCAGAAGAAGAACCAACCACCCCTACGTGAACTAACGTAACTCCATAAGTCAATGTTATCAGTTGATGATGAAGTATATATTGGAACATAGGTTCGTATGACGTTCTTACCTGTCTTTTCAACACAGACCTCATACATTTGTCAAAGTTTTTTTTGAATACTTTATCTAGTCTGGCAATTATTATTATACAAGTTGCATTTTTAATTTTGGAAGGCTAAATTGCATGTATTGTCTCCAATTTTTTCTCAGAATCAGGTAAATTCTTGGTGATCCAAATTTTGTTTTTGTTCTCAAAATTATTTGCTTCTGATGTTGTACCATGGCTGAAATGATTGTTAATTAGTTGCTTTTGACTGCTTTTTATTAGCTTAAGGAATGCAATTAATTTCTTTTTATTTGTAGATTATAATATGTGTTCCATTGTCTTTTCTTTTTATTTTTTTATAATGCTTCTTGTTTGCCTAGATTTATTGAAGTTGTGAAGTTTGGCACTTCATTTCTACTTGCAAAATAATTTCATTTAGCCATAGTCCCATACCGTGATGACCCCAATAGGCCCAAAACAATTTCTTTTAGTAACTAATTAATTGTTGAGAAATCGTAGTAAATAATTTTCGTGAAGACCCCTATAGGTCCATACTGTTGCAACGTCTACATTTGTGATGGCCCATTTGCCATCACAAAACTGTTGCAATACTGTCCACACTACAAGAATTTATACTCTGCCTACAAAATTTTAGGTGACAAATTTAAATTTTATAAGGTTATGTTTTACTTCAAAATTTTCAAGAGTGAGAGGACTTGTGCCTACGAATATGTGCATTTTTCTCTACAAAAAATTCGTCAAGTAAGATGTATATTTTTTTGACAATAAAAATTAATACGTTTGTAGGCTAATATCAAGCAAGAAAAATTCTCACTTTTTTGTTTTTTTTTTAGTCCATACAAACGGAGTATTTGAAGGTAATAAATAAATAAATAAATAAATTCTCGTTTTATATGCAAAATGAAAAATTCCCTCCTAATTAAATATTAAATTATTTCTACCTAAAATCCCTCCATCCCTCCCAACCTGGCTTCTCACAAATTATCATCCTCCCGCCTCTTACCTCCATAGAACATCTCAAATCTCCTTCTCTGCGAAGTGGGAGCCCAACCCAAAAATTTCTCCCAAACATCACTATTTGGTACTCTATAGAAGCAATTGCCCAAATAAAGAAATTTTCGTTAAAAGTGGAGAAAGTTAGAGCTACAATCACAGAAGAGGAAAAAGTTAGATTTGAAATCTCCTTTCTTTTGATTGATTTTTAATTGTTGATGAGATGTGAATCTTTTGATGTGTATTCAGGCCACTATTCGCCACATCAGACATCTCATTTCTTTCGACTATAATACTATTTCTCACATTTATCGTAAGGGCAACCAGTTGGCTAACTTACTTGCTTCAGAAGGTTGGAAACGTCGTTGGTATTTTGAGTACAGCGCTCAGGACTTACCGTGACATTATCGCATCTTAGTTCAGATTGATAGACATGAGCTTCCTACAGTCATGGGTATATAGAATTTTTTTAGGACTATCTGTTTAAGAAGTAGTACTTCATTATTTATTGTTTTATTATTTATTCATTTATTAAATTGCTTTAACTTTTATGAGCGGAGGTCAGGTTTTATGCCATCCTCCCATCTATTTTTATGAGTTATTTATATATGGTTGGGAGATCCGAACCTCTCCATCCTTTTCTAGTGGAGGCTTGAAAACTACACTGGAAATGTGATGGTATATTGAATAAAAAAAATCTTTTGATGTGTATATCTTCATTATTATTACTTGTCTTAAAAAGAGAAATTTTCGTGAAAAAGTGGAAATTTTTCAATCAAGCGATTTAGTCTACAATTGAATTAATATTGTGTTTAAAAACTATATATGCGGTTTTAACTATATATGCGGTTTTACTTGACTATGTATGCTAAATGTCAACACTTGATGAATTTTTCTGTACCTTGAGTTTCTGATGTTTGGGATGAACTAGGGAAGTGTGTTTCTAATGTTTATGATGAACCGGAAAATTTTATATTCTTTCATAACCTTGTTTGTTCTCGAGTGGATTGGACTATAAGATTTGAAGGTTTAAGGTTTCTCAGTGATTTTACGATAGTTTGGCGGTGTTGAGTAGTTGAGTAGTTTATAGTAGAGGATTGAGCATTAACGGTTGTCGTAAGCTAATTAAAATTATCTTAAAGATTATCTATGCACTTTAAGAAAATATTCCATAAATACAAGTCCAAATATACTCGTCCAGCGGAGATATGTTCATAACTAGATTTGGGTACAAAATTATAAGGATTCACTATGCATTGTTTCATGATTAAACAGCCAGCTACATAAATGAAAAGCAGAATAGGTACATATTTCCAGAGTTATGTTTAATTCAGCTCGACCATAGTCTTTAAGATAATATTTTCTTATGTTTTGGTTGATAGTTGAGTAGTTTGTAGTAGAGGATTGAGCTTTGGCATATTTGGAGGCGAGATATCGTAGGTGTTCAAAAAAACGGGTATAGAATTCGTATACGTGCTCAGAATTTTTATTATAATATGTTTTCGGAATCGTCACGACGAGCCGGTCAAGAGTAGTTGCTTTGCTACTTCTGAAGATAGAATTTAGTCATTTCAATTCGTCTCTTTATTTTAAAATTGCCTTCTGTATATCTTCTTCATATGAGGGCATTTTATTTCACATTTCTCTCTTTTATAATACTGCCTAACACCATTTTCATTCATCTAACCTAAGGTTAAAACAGTCATAAAAGTACACCTCTTAAAATCGACTATAAATTGCAAAAAGGTTTTAAAAAATTTCCCAAAATCGCAGTGAGCGAGGCAGCCTATGCTTTCAGCCTCTACTTTTAAAATATACATCCTATATATCGCCTATGCTTCCAGTCTATGGTTTTAAAATTCAGGTTGCTACCCTTCTATGCTTCCAGCAGCCTATGATCTTACGATCCTAGTCATTTCATCAAGCCCCGCCTTTCCAAAGAATAGGAAGTTTTCATTTCTGCACCATATATTGATCAATAAGTATATATAACTTTTGCTGAATTTAAGTAAATACCATAGATTACAAAATAGATTACCAAGAAATAGAAGAATGAGCACCCAAAAACCAAATGATCTTATTGATTGAAACTATATAAGTAAATTGTTAAGTAAAAGTTATAAGTAAATAGTTAACTATATAATTAATTGAAGTAGCAGGCATAATGTGTTTGGCAAAAGCTTAAGTTTTCAAAACATAGTTAAGATTAATTAAAAATAACTTACAAAGAAAAGGCCCCATTATCAGAATGTGTGATCAAATGCACAATTTCATAAACGTTAGTTCACACGTCTTAACATTCAGGCCAAGTTGTACATCAGGAAACAGTTTCCATATTCGATTCCTATGATTATTTTTTTAGGAAACATTTTTATATAAATGGTGGACCTGATATTCTAGTTTTAGGTCTAAGGGAAGATTTTATTGCAAACATAATAAATTGTGTCATCTCTAATCTCCATCAACTTAGTAAGCACCTGGTTGAAAGAGTTTTTTATAAACTATTTTTTTCTCAACTTTTTATCAACTTTTCAATCACACATTCTCACCAATTTTTTTTTTTAAAATCTCCTGAAAAACTACTTTTAAATCCTACCAAACAAACGCTAAGTTTCCTCTCTTGATGTCCACGATTTTATGTTGTATATTTAGATCCTGAGTGTATATAAGAGGAAAAAAGAAACAAAATTTGACACATGAGGCAACAATCATGAAATTTCCTTATTTGAATATGCAGGTTTTGGTAAATTGTACCTTATGTGTAACCTACAATATTTGCTTGCATGATTAAGACATGACTTAGTTTAGTTGTCTTGTGGATAGTTATTGTTAATTGTATAGTTTGGAAGACTTATATTAGATTCCATGAATATAGTAAGATTGGCAACAGATTTTATATTATTGCTAAGTTATTTTTAATTAAGGATCCGTTTGATAGTTTTCTTTTCCATGGAAAATGCACATCCGAGTAATTCAATCACTACTTTGGCTGTTTGATACAAAAGTGGAAATGGAAAATGGGTATAACAATTTTAAACTTGTTTTTGGCCAGTTCCATGAAAAATATTTAGGATGGTTTTTATTTCCTAATTTACGTGGAATTTCAATTCTTTTCTACCTTTGCCAATCAAACGAACCCTAATTGTTGTGATGTATTTTTGCTTCACTTTTCTGATGGAAAATGAACTCATTGATGTAATATTGTAATCTATTAAATCATTTATCCTTTTAGGACAATTTTTTAAGTAACTTCATTATATTCTAAATAAACTTGAATTTAGGTTTCAAAGCAATTTTCTTGTTTTTCTACACAAGTTCACATCAATACGAAAAATGAAATTCCATAACTTGATATCACTTGTTGTTCTCATTCTCTTAATTGTTTTGTTTCTCCATTGAATTAAAAGTTTTGATTATTATATTAAATATCTTTTAAGAGCTGTGGAAAGACTTTTGAATTGCAGTGCTTCCTTCAATTCAAATTACAACAAGGTAAGTTTATATAATTCAAGTACTATCAGTTAAGATTTAGTAAGGAAAAGGAAATTGATTTATCCCGCAAGTGAACGGGAGGCTACAAAGAGAACAATTCCCTTTTTTCAATAGTAGTTCTCTCTCCGCTCGCTGTAATAGCTTGCTTCTCGGGTGGCTCGCACCCTGGGTGGTGTTGAGCCCAAAGACTTGAAATTCAACCCCTAATTTGGTAAGTTAATTAAATAATTTCATAGATTAACCTTTATGTCAAATTTATGTTATATATGTATAAATTTTTATGTTCTATATATCTATGTTGGGTCCTGATCTGCTGCCCCTAGTGGGCAGCAATTTCTTGCCCACATGCTGACTTGTCAGCATGTGGGCAAGGATTTCCTGTCCACTAGGGGCAGGAGATCACTGTCCTATCTATGTTAGGGTTAATTATAGCAATTATATTATGGACAGAAATTAGATATGTAATCCGAATAGACCTAGTGCTGATCTATTTTGCCCATAATATTATATATGTTGCACATCAAAGTATTATTTTGCTATTATGGATTCAATACCATATATCACATTAGGAAGTCAAATGTTGTTTACATATGAAGAGAGAGGTTGTAATCTATAGTATAGTGCTACCCTGTTTGCTAAACAAAAATGTGACTTTAGGAGACGAATAATTTTGTAGAGAAAGAACTTAGACGACTATTCATCTCTAAAGGATTTGTAGGGAGATAATTTAGCCCACAAATTTCTACCATTTATCGTCTTATACATTTTTCCACGATGTTTGCCCTACAAACGCCCCAACAAAAAAAATTTGTAGGTAAATGTTTTTCCCTACAATAATGAACATTTCCCTACAAATATATTTTGTATGCAGAACAAAAAATTCTTGTAGTGCCATAGTTTGGTAACACGATTGTAACATTTAGTAACCATCGCAAAAACCTAATTTTCTTGTAGACGTTATCCATCCTCGTCTATTTCTTAATTCTATTTGTTTGTGTGCATGCTTTAAATCTGAAGAAAAACGCTTAAGGAACGAATTGGTTGTATTATGTTGTCACTTCCTAATCTTAATAAAATAATATACTTGCATCTTATGTGATATTCGAAGTGGACAAATCGAACGAATAAAAGTGTGTATGAGTAGAGTATAGTCTCACGATAATTGTGTTACTATATTTTTGAAATTGATAAATCACATGATGGCTTGTACTTAGTTTAAATCGTCCCCAAGATTTGTTTCCATTTTATTTGGCTAAGTTTAAATTATAATTTAAATTGGTCATAATATCTAAGTATTAAATTAAATAATATTTTAATCAGTCAAAATTAAAAATAAGTTACTTGTTTTGAAACTAAAATTTTTAAAAAAGGAATTTTTTACTTATAAAAAGAAACTAATAAAATATTCAAACACATTTAAAAATATAAAATCACTTCAAATAAATTTATTTAATTTAAGCTTAGCCAAACAGGTTAAGCTAACTCTATGTTTGGCTAAGCTTAAATTATAATTTAAGCTGGTTAAATTAATTGAATTTTTTTATCCACATATTTTATAAGACTCATCACTCATTACTCATTTATCATTATTCACACATTTTATATGACCTATAACTTATAATTACTTAAAAAATAATTTCATTACTACCAAACATACTATTAATACACAATACTAAACACAAACAACTTAAATTATAAATTTAAGTTTTGACAAACATTGGATAAGATAAACAAACAAGTGGAAATAATTTTCCACCAATTATTTAATCTCACGTGATACAAAAGTCACATAGCAGCTTTTTATCAATTATTTAATCACACGTGATACAAAACACACAGCAATTTTCCACCAATTATTTATTAGTACGACAAATATTTTTTATATTTGTATTTTTGATGTATTTGAGGATCAATATCTCCGCAATGCCGAGTTAATGATTGGGAAGAAGATAAAGGTGGAAGGCTTTGTTCATTTCGGAAGAAATTGGACGGATCAACCTCAGTCTTGACACAAACCAATCTTCTGTAATTATTCTTGAAGTACTTAAATCCCCATACACTTGCTTGTTTGTAGCTCATGTTCCTCTCGTTGTTCATTCCAATGTCCAAATCCCTGTAATTGAAATATGCAGTTCTTGGAGATTTTGAGACATATGGAGCCATGTAACTGTAAAGCTTCCGGATCCAGTTTACATGCCTTTCGGATTCATTCTTTCCGGGTTTATCCCAATTCACCACATAACTGATCATGAATATATTTCCTGCTCGATGTGGGAATGGAATTTCAGATTCTGAGTAATCATCCAATCTTCCTCCATAAGGACTTAACTGTAACTCTGCACGATTTTCAGTTTCTTCGTCAAGAAATTTCCATATTCCTTTAAGACCATGTTCTGGGATGGGTTCCGTAGCATAATCAGATTTTCCTTTGAAGTATGGCCTCACCAGTGGAACCCTACTCGTCAGAACATCCAGCGATGCATTTCTGGGGAAAGCTGCAAAAAAAATTACTGATTCTATCCATGGCATTTCAGTACAATCTTCTTTCACCAAACCTAATTCTGGAAATTTCTCTTGCATTATTGGGAGGAGATCATCAACTCGGCCGAGGTACAAAGAAGTGAAAAATGCTCCTATTGTCCTCTTTCCATTTCTTGAAGAGGTGATACTTCTTAAGAAGAGTCTCATCAGAAGGTTTTCGTCAATCTTGTCAGCAATATATTGCCATCGGTGTACTAACTGTGTTGCATTTTGTTCTAGGGTTCTTGTAACATTGAAAACAGTCACAGTTTGGGGAATAACAATTAATTCAATTTTAAATGCAACCACAATCCCAAAACTGGTACCTCCACCTCCTCTAATGGCCCAAAAGAGATCTTCTCCCATGGATTTTCGGTCGAGAATTCGGCCATTAACATCAATTACTTTGGCATCAATGATATGATCTGCAGCAATACCTATAGGAGAAAAGGAGACAGATGAAAATCTATATTTAATAACACTTAATGAGAGAGACACTAGATACTGAAAAGAACAAAAATAATACCATGTCTACGGGACAACATGCCATATCCTCCGCCACTCATGTGTCCACCAACACCCACAGTAGGGCAAACTCCTGCTGTGAAAGCAAGAGTTCTGCTTTTTGAAGCAATAGTATAATAAAGTTGACCAAGTGTTGCTCCTGTCTCAACCCAGGCAGTTTTGTTTTTAGTGTCAACGGATATGGATCTTAGGTTTCTCATATCCACAATGGCAAAAGGAACATCAGAAACATAAGATAATCCTTCATAGTCATGTCCACCACTTCGAACCCTAATATGTATCCCACTTTGTTTGGAGCAATAAACTGCAGCTTGAATTTGGGACTCATGGAATGGTGTAACTATGACAAAGGGTTTCATGGGAGACATTGAAGAGGCCCTCAGATTCTGTATTGAGGATTGAAAAATGGAAGAATATGATGAGTTTTTTGGGGTATAAATGACTTGGGATATTACTGAGTTTTCATTTTGAAACTGAGAGATAAGACATTCAAGAAAATCAGTTTTGATATTATCAGTCGAAGCAGCAGGAGAAATGAAAAGAAATGCCAAAAGAAATAAACAGAAAGGACGTTTTACAGGAATCGCCATTTTCCTTTCTGTAGTTTGGAAATTTCTTGCTTATGGGTTACATTGTCACCTCAATGTATATATAGATGGTCCAAGTGACCTTCAGAACATATTGATGGTCCAAGTTTGAATTATATTTGTTTAATACTAAATTTAAATAAAATAATATTGCATTCAAAAAATAAATTTTATCGCTCTCTTCAACCGCTTAAGGTTTGTTCGAAGATATTTTTACATCATATGATTATTCAAGCTTTCTCTAAACCTCCCATATGGGAACAATACTCAAGGATTGTAGTACAATTATTAACTAAACAAATTATAAGCTCCCAATGATTTGGAATTTGGATTTATATATATGCAATTCCTCAGGTTAATTTAAATAATGTCGGCCAATTACTTATTAAGAAACATCCTAATAGACAGACATTATCTCTGAATGTTCTTTCTAAACATGTTTAACGTTGTAAAAAGTATTATTTTGTAACAGTTCATGAAAGTAGTATTTGTCTATTTTTTCAAGTATTACTTGAATTTACAAAATTCGTGAATCGTGCATGTGCTCATAGTATATTTTCAAGTGAAAAGTACTGCTGACATGATATCGTAAATTATCACTTGCGGAGGTGGGGGACCTGAAATCTGAATTATAGATGATTGGTCAATTCCAGTCTATTTATCTAAAATCTGAATTTCACATTTTTCTTTTCCGTTTTTCACACTAAATAACATAGTAGTTAAGTTACGATATTTGAATACTTACAAATCTTCTCCAAATCACTCAACATATCACTATATATTAAAAGATATATAGATGATTTGGAACTAAGTGGTATAATGAGTATTCGATTTGGTTAGAGTATAGTACATAAAAAAATTCTGTATTTTGCTTGTATCGCTATTTTTTTATTTAAGTCTTGATTTTTTGTTGTCCACGGATTCTCAAATTAGAACCAAAAAAAAAAATTAGTATGAAAAAAAAATTTGCATGTTAATTTGGAACTTCCAACTAAAAATGGCTAGTTCGATTTTGAGCACGTATTAAAAGTCATAATTAATATGCAACATGTAATATAATATGTATCAGTATAGCTCACTTTGTAAAGGGCCCTTTTTTTATATATCAAACTATTTGGAAGTAATGTATCTCGTTTAGCGAACAAGGTGAAACAATTAGCTTATTTTGCACCTATTATCCCTATTTCTTATAATTGGAATGATTGTATATAGTTTTTCCCATCATCGATAATTATTGGTGCTCAATATATTAATTTACCCATTCCTTCCAGAAAAATTATATATATAAAATATTTATAGCTAATGTTAAGAACTACAAATTTAATGTAATCAAGATACAAATACAAAACTACTAAATAATTAAATATAATTTTTATGTTGGTGAGAATTACAAATAAGTTTAAAAGAAAAATTTTTATACTACCTACAGAATTAAACTGTTGTTTAAAAATTAATAGAGCAGACTATATTTTATACTTACTTGTCGAAGAAAAATTAAATTCAGAAAATTTATTTGAAAATGTGGATCGAGGCTAGAATTCGACTCTATGCCTTTAAGACGAATTTGTCTCGCTATGGTGCTCACGGTTTGATGACAATCGTCTCCCAAGGTACAACGATCCCTTCTTGTGATGGTAGCACTTCGAATCACAATAAACAACGAACTAAAAGTGTTTTCGTACTCTCTTTTGTTATGCAGGCAAGAAACAAAACCATTTGTATTTGAATGCAGAAGTTTGAAAATTCGAATGAATGATATACAAATCGAATGGACTAATTTATAGCATGCCAAAAGGTTCAATTGAATGGACACAACTGTTGGGTTATGTCAGTTTAACCCCAACAGTTATCATTTGAACAGACAAGTTTGGAAAGACATGTCTTTTGTTCAAACAGGTACCTTATGGAGTGATTAATTAAAATTAATTGTTTGGAAGTTTAAATAAAATAAATAAATTATTTTTGGAAGTTTAATTAATTTATTTTATTTGTCCAAAAAGATTATGATGCGAACCCATGAAAAATTGAATCTCGGAACCCACAAAAGATTTTATTTGAACCCCAAGAAAGTTAAAATTTGGCCGCAAGAACTTGACACGATGATTACTTGAATCAAAGAACCAAAGTTATAAAAGTACCACAAAAGTTTGCAAAATCTTTGATAAGTTTTAAGCTTGTTCAATTAAGAACACGAAAAAAAGTGAATCCTCACTTTAATTAATATCTCAAATCATTTAAACGTTCAAAGTTTTGATTGTTTACAATGAAAAGTACTTAAATAGTAAAATTAATGAAAACCTAGTCTAATTAGAAAATATACCTAAAAACTAATTAAAATAGAGTTCTAAACGAAAAAAGAAACAAAAACAAAAAAAAAAATTAAAAATCATATTTTTCCCAAAAAATATGTATGTCGCCCAGGCTTAACATTTGGTTTCTGCTTTTGCACGGAGGCCTTGGACGATCGCCCAAGGTTTTACCTGGGCAATCCTTTCAGTCTCTCACCCATTTTGACCTCCAAACTTTGTTTTATACTTATTTTGGTCCTCCAATCTTCCATTAGTCTCTGATATACCTCTAATATGACCCTTAGCTTGAGTCCAATGTAACAAAGGTTCATGGCTTGCATGGATCGCATCATCTCCTCCTTCTTCAAAAGGATTCGACCTCAAATCACTACCGGCATCAAAGGGATAAGGATCACCTTCCGTCCTCATATGCACCCAAACCCAATTACCAGGCTCAAAGATGAATCTGCAGTCTTTGTTTGCTTTAATTTGATGTATTTGAAGCTTATTTGTCTCATCTAGATTGCTTCTATTGGTTGGTCGTTTTGGACTAACATCTCTATATATCAAGCCAATGTGATGTGTGATGTCTCTAATAGGTGGTAACCTACTAGACATCCCTTCAGAATATACGTCCTCCAATTCCTGCAATAAAGAAATAACCAAATTGGAGAGGGATTGGTTAATTTTTCGTAGTACAAGGTGGGAATTTTTGTATACTAGTAAAAGTATTTGTTGATTTTTTTTCTCTCTCATTGTCGTTTCTTGCACATCTAAATCAAATTGATGTTCTAAATTCTCTATTTTAATTTGTGCCTGAAGGGCATGCCTCACAATTAGATCTTAATCATCTACAGGGTATTCTACATCATCATTTTTCAACTAAGGCAATATATCATTATCACAATCATCTTTAGATTCCACAACCCCATAATCACGCGACAACCCCATTATACTGTTGCTAGTTACATCATCTCGTCCCTTAGGTGGTTCCGTCATCTCCTTTGAAACAACCATAGCACTCACATTATTATTATTCCACTTGAAATAGATTTTAGGGTCATTCCTACCTTGGCATAAAGATATTTTTATTTTTATATTCCCAATGTTTTTATCTACTCCATCGTGGCCTCTATAGTCTCCTCCTCTAGGTGCCCTTTCACGCATATCTCATCTACGCCTTATCCTCCCCATCTCAGTTAAGTAATTATAATAATCTTCATCCTCAAATTCAGCTATAGATAAGATCACACATATCTCCTCTAGGCCTCATCCTACCAATCTCAACCATATAATTACAATCATCTTCATCCTCAAATTCATCTATAGGATTATGATCATGCCTATCATGTCTCTTAATATTAGGGACCCTGTGATGTTTCTTCCTTAGTAAGTTTATAAGCACTGTATCATGCCTATCGATCTTACCTATCATCTCTTTATCGTTATCCTTCATCTCGCCAAACACCCTATTCATTCCCCCAAATTGTTGTTGCATGGCTCTTAACAATAAGGATTGGTGGTTCTCTTTTCCGGACATTTTAAGATAATAAAATAGAAATTAGGAAAGAAAATAATATTTGCCTCACGTGTTTACACTCATATTTAACTCTTTATGGCTTTTTCCCGATAATAATCTCACAACTCTTACATTTTTCATCTCTTGTTTTTCTTACCAAGTTCTATAAGGAACTATCTAAACTCAACCAAGAATTCGGATCCCGCGACCTTCAAGAACAAGAATTAAGGAGAACAACGAGAAAGAATAAAGATGAAAAGCAAAATAAGAATAAGAAATAAACACCAGATGGTAATTCATGGCACAAAAATCTCCAAAGAACTCGTTTCTTGATTTTTCTTGAATTTTTTTTTTAAACTTTTGCGGTCAAACCCAAGAAATTAAAAAAAAAAATCACAAAACAAGAATATATCTATATATATATATATATCTATATATATATATATATATATATATATATAAAATAAAACTGATGCGAACCTCCAAAAATTGAATATCAGAACTCACGAAAGATTTGATCTGAACCCCAATAAAGCTAAAATCCGGCTGCAAGAATTTGACCTGATGATTACTTGAATCAAAGAACCAAAGTTATGAAAATGCCACAAAGGTTTACGAAATCTTTGATAAGTTTTTAGGTTTGTTCAATTAAAAACATGGAAAAAAGGTGAATACTCACTTTAATTAATCTCTCAAATTATTCAAAAGTTTAAAGTTCTAATTATTTACAATGAAAAGTACTTAAATAGTAAAATTAATAAAAACCTAGTCTAATTAGAAAATAAACCTAAAAACTAATTAAAATAGAGTTCTAAATGAAAAAGGAAACAAAATTTTTTAAAAAAATCATTTTTTTCTCGACGCCCATGCTTAACATTTGGTTTTTGCTTTTGCATAGAGGCCTTGGGTGATCGCCCAAGGTTTTGCCTGGGCCATTTTTAGCCTTTCTCTCGTTTTGACCCCCAAATTTTTTTTCATACTTATTTTGATCATTCAATCTTCCATTAGCCTCCGATATACCTCCAATATGGCTCTTAGCTTGAGTTCAATGTAACAAAGGTCCATGGCTTTCATGGATCGCATCAATTTAAATTGGGTCAAGCCCAATCTTTTGACCCACGACCCATGAACTTGAGCTTGGTCCACCGACGAGCGTGTGGGCCTTTGGACCGAACTTAATAGGATCTAGGTATCTCCCCTTTCAAAGACTATTGGTATCCCTTGGAGCCCAAATCCAATAGTCAAATTAGAGATATATAAAGTAGTCACAAATCTTTTGTTCTTCCAATGTGGGATACATGTTTCTCACTTCTTTTTACAATCCAAGTTTAAGGTGTCAACCTTTGGCAATAAATTTTTCATTCACCCAGAAATAGTTTTGTACGACTAAATATACCACAACCATCTACTCGTGGAGTATAACATATTCAAATTGGAATTAATTAATATAGGTGGTTCGGACCCACCCTAATATTTGGTCAAACATTGATTAAATCAATTATTTAGTCAACTATTTCCAATAATCCCCCACAGGAATGAAAATTACTAGAATAAATGTAAATGTTAATGCAGACACTAAAAGAGAGTACAAGTAGAAAGATATTGTATCAGGAGAGGTAGCTTCTGGCTTTGAACCTACCTTAGTGGAATACTATTGGATTTACTTGGCTAATCGGTGAACGTGATGTGATGTCTTGAACTGTTCAGCCGTTGTTGTAAACTAAGACAATAGTACCCACACAATATCCTTCTTAACACTTCTTTGATTTTCATAGTTATGTTCATTTTGGCTCTGAACAACCATTGGGTTTCATAAGCATTTTAGAGAATTTCAGCCTAAAAAATACTCATAGAAGCAACGCCACTTCGCACTTACATAGGTGATCTCCTGTTAAAAGGATTCTTCCACACTCCACTTGGTTTATCCAAGCTATAGGGATCGTTAAAAATATAACTTAACCTTACATACTCTGCATACACTTTTCTTATTATATAAATGGGTAGGAGATCATTCTTAAGTGCTTAAACTGAATCTTCATAATATAGTTATCCCATTGAACCAAGATCTTGGGATCTCCAGTCAATAAGGTTGGGTTACTATTATAAAGACTCATGCATTGTAGGCTTTTAATCCCATTCCTTCTGTTAAGCAGTATATCTGATCTCTTGGTAAACCTTTTGTAAGAGGATTCACGAGATTCTCTTTTGATTTTACGTAATCATTAGAAATAATACAATTTGAGATCAACAGTTTAATAGTATTGTGTCTACGACGTATATGTCTAGACGTAACATTATACATACTATTTTGTGCCCTACCAATAGCTGACTGACTATCACAGTGAATACTTATAGCAGGCACTAGTTTAGACCAACATGGAATGTCTTCTAAGAAATTATGAAGCCATTCTCCAGCTTTATCTAAAGCTATAAATTCTGATTTCATCGTTGATCGAGTTATACATGTTTATTTTGAGGACTTCTAAGACACGACTGCACCACCAATAGTAAAAACATAACCACTAGTAGACTTATAATATTTTGTGTCAGATATCCAATTTGCATCACAATATCCTTCCAAAACTGCTGGGTATTTAGTATAATGTAATCCAAAGTTCAAACTATACATTAGATATCTAAGAACTCTATTTAATGTCTTCCAATGGTCACTACTTGGATTACTAGTGAATCTACTCAGTTTGTTCACAGCACATGCAATATCTGGACGAGTGCAGTTCATAATATACATTAAACTACCTATGATCTGTGAATATTTTAACTGGGACATAGGTTCACCTCTATTTTTGACAAAGTGTAAACTTAAGTCAGTTAGAGTTTTCACAAGACTTTCATCATATACATTAAACCTTTTGATTATCGTCTCAACATAATGAGACTGTGACAAAATAAGTCCATCAAGTGTTCTAGATATTTTAATTCCCAAAATTACATTTGTTACACCCATATCCTTCATATCAAAGTGTTTGGTCAACATCCTATTAATAGAAATAATAATGTCATGATTACTACCCATAATTAACATATCATTAACATACAAACACACAATCACATAAGCATTTGGTGTATGTTTTATATAGACACATTTATCACACTCATTAATTTTAAAATCATTTGACAACATTGTTTTGTCAAATTTTTGGTGCCACTGTTTTGGTGCTTGCTTTAACTCATATAAAGACTTAACAAGTCTACACACCTTTTTATCTTGTCCATGTGCAATAAAACCTTCAGGTTGTTCCATGTATATTTCTTCGTCTAACTCTCCATTTAAGAATATTGTTTTAACATCCATTTAATGGATCTAGAGATTATGCAATGCTGCAATTGTAATTAGAATTCTGATCGAGGTGATCCTTGTCGCCGGTGAGTATGTATCGAAGAAGTCAGTGTCTTCCTTTTGTCTATATCCTTTAGCTAATAACCATGCCTTGTATTTATCAATAAATCCATCGATTTTAACTTCTTTTTAAAAATTCACTTACATCCTAAATGCTTATTTCCAAGTGGAAGATCGACCAACTTCCAAGTATGATTTTGCATAATAGAATCTATCTCACTATTAATAGCTTCTTTTCAGAGCAAAACTTCTGGGATAGACATTGCCTCATTAAATATCTTAGGATCATTTTCTATCATGTATGTTAGAAAATCTAGACCAAACGATGTAGATGTTTTGGTCCTTTTACTGCGTCTAGATTCTTCATCACTTAGATGAGTACCACTAGCAGTATTATAAGTTCGTTTATTTTACATTAGTTATTTCTTGTCTTTACATGGAAATACATTTTCAAAGAATGCGGCATTCCTAGATTCAATAATAGTACCTTCATGTACGTCTGGAATGTCTGACTTGTAAATAAGAAATCGATATGCACTACTGCTATTAGCATATCCGATAAATACACAATCAACTGTTTTAAGTCTAATTTAACTTGTTTAGGCTTTGGTACTTCAATCTTAGCCAAACACCCCCGCACGTTTAAGTGTTTATAGGTAGGTTTACGGCCTTTCCATAATTCATATGGAATTTTATCCTTTTTCTTTTGTGGTATCTTATTAAGATTAACATTTGCTGAAATTATAGCTTCCCCCCCCCCCAACACGTTCTGATGTAAGCCCGAACTTATCAAAATAGCATTCATCATTTCTTTAAGAGTTTAGTTTTTGCGTTCAACAATACCATTTAACTAAAGTGAATAAAGTGCCGTTGTTTGATGAATGATTCCATATTCTGAACAAAACTCTTCAAACGGTGCTCCGTATTCTCCTCCTCTATTACTACAAATAATCTTTATTTGTTTGCTAAGTTGATTTTCAACTTCATTCTTATAATGTTTAAAAACATCTAAAGCTTCATCTTTGCTTCTTAGCAAATAGATATAACAGAATCTTATGCAATCGTCAATAAAAGTAATGAAGTACTTTTTACCACATCTAGTTTGCACAAATTTCAAGTCACATATATCACCAAGAATGAATTCTAAAGGAATAGTGTTTCTTTCAATAGAATGAAACGGAGTTTCGGTTAACTTAGCCTCAACACAAATATCGCATGTATGATTAGGATCAAATTGTAAAGAATGCAATAAGCTTAATTTCATTAGTTTATGCACAGATTTAAAGTTTGCATGTCCTAATCGGTTATACCATAAACAAGAAGACTCAACAATATAAGCAGAAGGAGATGTAGTATTATTATGGATTGGTTTTGGTACAATAGTAAGGACATTCATCTTGAATAGTCCATCAGAAAGGTAACCATTTTCCACGTATACATCATTTTTAGTGTGTACAAACTTGTCAGATACAAAGACCAACTTAAAACCATTCCTGCTAAAGTAAAGACTCAGATATAAGATTCATGTGAATGTCAGGTACATGTAGCACATCGTTGAGGACGAGTTCTTTGTCGAAAATCATCTTCAAAGTTACTTTCCCTTGTCTCTCAATTTTTGAACTTGTGGAATTTATCACAAACAATTGTTCTTCGTTGACTATCTTGTAATTAGAGAACATTGCTTTGTCAACACAAATGTGTCGAGTAGCACCAGTGTCTACCCACCATTCTTTAGGATTTCTATTGTTGTTGCATTCAGAAACAACAGTAGACAAGTTCAATTCTTGAATATCCTCAAATAGTGCATCACTTTCCGTAACATTTGCTTGAGCCTTTTGTTTCTTTGGCTTGTGATATTCACTTGCATGGTGTGCCGTCTTTCCACAGTTGTAGCAGTCACCTTTGAATTTCTTAGTATTCTTTTTGTTGTCTTTGTTCGGTGCCTCACTAGAATGCTTTCTTTTATTGTTAGTCTTTGAACTAGACTCTACAATGTTGGCTTTTGCTTGTCCAAACTATCCTCCAAATTTATTGTCAGACTTTCTGTTGTCTTCTTCTATCCTTAGTCGAATGATCAACTCTTACAAGTTCATCTCCTTGCATTTGTGCTTGAGTTGGTTTTTAAAATCTCTCCATAAAGGAGGAAGTTTCTCAATAATTGCAGCAACTTCGAATGACTCGCTTAGAGTCATGTTTTCAGCATGAGTGTCATGAAAAAGAACCTGTAATTCTTGAACCTGGCTGATGACTGTCTTGGAGTCTACCAACTTGCAGTCAAAGAATTTACCAACAATGAATTTCTTCGTGTCACCATCCTCAATTTTGTACTTTTTCTCCAAAGACTCCCAAAGTTCTTTTGCTGATTTCATGGTACTATAGACAAAATATATTGTATTGTCAAACCCATTTAGGATGTAGTTTTTGCACAAGAAGTCAGAGTGTTTTCACGCATCCAAAGCAATAAGAGACTCTCTATTGTTTGTTCCTTTTTTGCACTGCCGAATGATCCTCACTAAGAAACTTTGCCAAATTCAAAGTGTTTAAGTAGAATAGCATCTTTTGTTACCATCTTTTAAAGTCTACACCACTGAATTTTTTCGGCTACTCTCCATGTGGAACCGAAGTGGTTTGAACTAGAATAGCTATAGGTGGTACTACATTGATTGCACCAATAGTAGGGAGAACACCGTTACACTCATTTATATCCACTAGTTAGACACACGTGCGTTGCACATGCTTTTGTAATCATATTGTTAATTTTTAAAATTTTCAATTTTTTTATTGTTAATAATTAAAATACTAAAGTAGCAATTGCAATAAATATAAAAAAATATATGGTTGTTGATAACATATTGTTTTGTATTGTTTGATGTTGATATTTTATTTACATTTATAGAAGTACAATTGCAATCAAAGATGTGTTTTATATAGTAGTAATATGAATAGTAACTTGAATTCAGTGAAGTGCTTTTGGTGATTTGAACTTTGATTATTGACGAACTATTGATATCAAATCGTATAAAATTAATGATGTATTAATAGAGATCTTCAAGGTTGTATTTTACGAAAAAAAATTAATAATTATTAATTTTATTGGAAAGAATGTAATAATTGACTTTATAATATTGTACATTCGTTGGAGTAGTTACTCTTTGTAAACAATATTCTTTGTGTATGTTAACTTTTTATTAAGCGCATCTGATATATTATTGATTAAATTAAAAATTAAAAAAGTTTTATATATTTGTCAACTATAATCACTGTAATCTAATGTATTCAAAACAATTTTTTTATCTCTATAATTTGAACTTTAATCTGGTAATAAAAAAAAGTTACAATTTTTCTATTCATTTTTTTTAAAAATCCATTTCTCATTTCTTTCATCTACATAAGACAAAAAAAAAGAGATCGTCTTTTCACCTTCGTATTTAATTTAATATATTAAATATTTACAAATTTTAAATGTACATTTAATAAATTGTTAAAACTTTAATGTACGATAATAATGAACAATAAAAGAGTAACAATTAAATATTAAAAGATAATTGCATTCATTTAAGTACAATTACAATTATAGATGAGTTTTATATGGTGATAATATCAACAATAACTTGAACCTAATTAAGACTTTTTGGTGATTTAAACTTTGATGATTGACAAACCATTGATATTAAATCCTATAGTATTAATAATCTACATGGCTGCATTTTACGAATAATAAAATTAATAATTACTAATTTTATTGTGAGAAAATGTAATGATTGACTACATAATATTATACATTTGTTGGAGTAATAGTTCATTGTGAACAATATTATTTGTGTATGTTTTCTTTTTATTAGATGTGTTTGATTTGATGACGTTAATGAAATGTCATAAATGCGAGTAAGAAACAAAAATTAAAGAAGTGTCAATACTTGTTTATAATATATATATATATATATATATATTAAAATTAAAATAAAAAAAATTTCACACGTTAGTTCTAAATTGTAGTATATGTTTGGTGGGGTTTAACGATTTTGAAAAAAATTGGTAAAATATGTGGTTGAAAAGTTGATAAAAATTGTAAGTCCCACAAAATATGTAGTTCAAAAATGAATTTGAGAAAAAAGAATTGAACCAAACATGCTCGTAATCACTCTAATCTAATGTATTAAAAATAATCTTTTTATCTCCATTTCAATTTTGACAACTATGATTTGAATTGTAATGCGATAATAAACAAAGTTACAATTTTTCTCATTCATCTTTTTTAATTCATTTCTCATTCTTTTAATCTACTTAATGCCCAAAAAAAAAAAATTTTGAGATCATCTTTTTACTTTCATATTCAATTTAATAGATTAAATGTCTAAAAATTTTTATTGTATATTTAGTAAATTGTTGAAAATTTAATGTACAATAAAAATGAACAATAAAAGAGTAATAAATAAAATATTAAAAAATAATTATACATTAATAAATACTAAAAGTAAATATAGAATTTAAAAAATTTGTAAAGGTAAAATGGTCCAAAAATATTTCTCCATTTAAGTCTTTTTTAGACTTTCAATATATTGTATAGGTAAATGTGGGAATTAACAATAACCAAAATTAAAATTACTAACATGCAGAGATACGGTCCCAGATCTGATTTTAATACTGAAGATATTGTTGAATTAAATTAAGAATGCCAATTACTAATGGATATTATTGATGGAATTAACAAATATACATATAGCAATCAATATTCAATTGTTGGAACCAGTGAATGTAATCTGAAATTTATGTGATCTGTAGCCTAGAAATTCATTCGATAATTATGCAACAGATTTTCTCTAATTAATGCAATTAGAATATAGATTAATGCACAAAGATTAAATGCTCATTAAACTGTTAAAAACAAAATTATCATAGAGAAATGTAATGCAACTTTAACCTGTAGCGTGAAACACGTGAACATTTATTAACCTGTAGCGTGCAACACGTGAACATTTATTAACCTGTAGCGCGCAACACGTGAACATTTATTAACCTGTAGCGTGCAACTTACAGTAATATAAAATGCACGTAAAAAAAAAAAAAAACAAATTCATCCTAAAATTTTGTTAAAAAATTAATAGTGTAGATTATATTCTATAATTATTTTGTAAATATGGTGGAATGGGGGTTGGAAAAAATTATTTGCCTCCGAAAAATAATTTTTTTTATTTTTCCAAAAAAATTAAGATAAATCGGGAAAATTAAATTAAATAAGTGAAAAATCTAGAAAATGTAGGCACACCATGGTACCCGAAGGCAACAATGTAGGCACATCATGGCACCAACGCAGGCACACCATGGCACACGAAGGCAACAACGTAGGCACATCATGGCAGCAACGTAGGCACACCATGGCCGGAAAGTTATGTATTTTGTTCAAACAGGTACTTTTTGGATTAATTAATTAAAATTAATTGTCTGGAACAAAAATTTTATAATGGGTCAAGTCCAATTTTTTGACTCACGACCTACAAACCTGAGCCCAGCCCGGCCGACGGAGGTGGTGCGCGAGTGGGCCTTTGGACCAAACTCAATAGGATCTAGGTCTCTTCCCTTTCAAAAACCCCTTGGGGTCCAAACATAATAGTCAAACTAGGGATATATAAAGTGGTCACAAATCTTTTGTTCTTCCAATGTGAGATACAAGTTTCCCACTTTCTTTTACAATTCAAGTTTCAAGAAATCAATCTTTGGCAATAAATTTGTCATTCACTCGAAAATAGTTTTGTACGACAAAATATACCATAACCATCTACTCGTAGAGTAGAACATATTCAAATTAGAATTAATTAATATAGATGATCCAGATCCACCCTAATATTTGGTCAAACATTGATTAAATTAATTACTTATTCAACTATTTCCAACATAAACTATATGAAAATAATATCAAGCAATTGCGGAAATATATAGTTAAGAATATTGTGAAATTCTATCAATATTTTAACAACTCAATTTTAATAAAATATGAGAAATATATTTACAATGTTTAGTAGAATCCCAAAATTTTAAATTGTGATATAATTCTCAGTAAATGTCAAAAAAAAAAAATGTAATAACTAAAAATCTGGTAAATTTTAATAAATATACGATTGTATCCAAAATCCAAATAGATTGAAACAAATCATGATAGTGTAATGTCAGAGTTTTTTCTGAATACTTTATTTAGTTTGACTATTTTTTATTTTTTTATTTTTTTAATAAATATGTCAATTCGAAAATTCAAACTTGAGATATACATTTTAGCAATATAATTTAAATTTAAAATTTTTTTCAACATATAAGCGTCATCCAATTCCTCCTCATTTTCAATAAAATTTAATTATACATTTTGTCAAAAAGAAACGATTCTAAAATATGAAGTAACAAAAAATGGTATTCACTCCGTCTAATAAAAATAAACTTACTTCTATTTTCATACAGATTTAAAAAAATTAATTATTATATTTGAAATAATAATTTACTAATATTTTTATATTATAATGACAGTTCATATTTGTTGATAACAAAATACATTAAATAAAGATGTAATAGAAAATTAAGAAATTAATTATATTATCAACATAGAAAATAATTTTTTTTAGAACAAAAATAATATAAAATTTTGATATTTATGCACAAGTTAAATTTTATTATCCTAACTAAAAAACATACATTATAAAATGATTAAAATCGTATGGTATACGTTAAAGTCGTATGGTATACGTCAATGAGGCTTTTGTAGTTATCTATTCTCATTCTTCACATGCTACGATCAGGCTGTATCTGAATCCGATATTTAGAAAATTTGATAGTTTTGTAATTATAATATTTGTGGACTGGGTGTGTGCAATTTTTGACTACCACAATTTTCATTTTCTTTAAATTCCAATTTAACCTTTGATTTTGACTTCCCACTGATGCAATGAGTTGTACATGGTCAGCTTGATTGAATAATTGGACAATGACTTTACCCTTTTTATTAGGAATAATTAACTCCAGTACCCTTTTTTTTTCTAAAAAAGTTGAAATATACCCCCAATTTATATTTTTTAATTTTAACCCTACTTTAATATTTCTGTTAACAAATTTACCTATAAATTTGAAGGACTAATTTGTAAATATCCACACTAAAACCCGCGCTCCAAGGCAACTGTACACCCCACTTCCACAACCCACCCGCCACAACCCTTTCAACAGCGGAGAAAAGTTGTTTTCCAGAGAAATCTCCATAACGTTCCAAATCAAAATCGGTTAATATTTCTTCATCAAAATTTCTTCATATTCAGTTCGAAATCGAAATTTCTTCATCTTCATTTCGAAACTTCTTCATCTCTAGTAATACATTCAAAATTTCTTCATCTGAGTTCGAAAATGGTGAAATCAAAAGGTCAATATGTTAATATTGAGCTTGAAATAGGCATTAATTCGAAAAAGTCGAAGAGGAAGTCTTCTATATCTGGAAATAGAACGAAGAGGAGTAAAAATTTCGTCCAAGAATACTTCGAAGAACTCGAAAATGTCCGAAATGTATGTTCTGTTTCTCTATTTCTCTATTTTGTTTTTAGAATTTCCTATATTGTTCTACATATTTGAATGAGAGTATGTTCGAAATTTGTGTCTGATTTCTCCATTTCTTTATTTTATATTTTATTTCTCGAATTTTTTATATTGTTCTAAATGTTGCAGCGAGAATATGTTCGAAATGCATGTCCTATTTAGCATTTATTTATTTATTTTATAGTTCAAATTTCTTTAGTGTTATATATCATGAAGATACCTTCTGTTTTTATTTGTTACAATTTCTCTGTTTGCTATAATTTGTCTATTTATGTTTTGCTATATTGTTGTATATACGTTTTATAATTTCTTGTGCATGTCGTGTAGCAAAATAAACATTGAAGTTTAGATATCTATCTTTACATTATATTGCTTGTTATTTTTATCTACTGACTGAATCGAAATAGTGAAGGGATACTGCAATTCAGCAGTGGATAAATGATTGGAATTGAATTTTGTGTCTCATTTGTCCCTTTGTCAGTTCTTTGTTATTTTTTATTTTTTCATATGACTTAAATTAGCCTTGCATTGTATATAAGCTATTACTTATCAGCTGTTATTATTGATTTTCTCAATATAGTTGTTATGTTACACAAATGCAAATAGCAATTTATTGTTTTGTTTTCATTTTACAGGATGGGGAATTCATCAGTAACCCCGATAAAAGGCTTCCTGGTAAAATATTGGTGTCATACAGTTATGACGTCATTTACGACATTAAGGGAAAACTGAACGATGTTCAACAAGAAATTTTCAGACAATCCCATTTCTCAGCTTATTTGGACATGAAAAGTATATCTCTACAACCCCAGCTCATCCACTCATTACTTCTAAGGCAGATTCAACATCTTAACAACAACGAAATTTGGTTGAAATTGTCAGGAAAAGCCTTGAAGTTCTCCATTGAAGAATTTTGCCTTGTATCTGGACTTCAATGCTCAAGTGGTGATCATATTTCAAAATATGATAGGGGGGCAAATAGATTGAAGGACAAGTATTTTAGAGGCTTTCGAAGTGTGTCGAAGGTAGAACTTCGAAAGGTTTTCCTAAACCTAAATGATGAAGTTCTTGATGTGGATGTTGTAAAGTTGGCAATTCTTCATCTTATATCTTCTTTCTTGTATACAACTTCGTACAAGAAATGTATAGATGACGTTCACATGAGATTGGTTGATTCCGATGACATGACCAATTTTGCATGGGGTTATGATCTTTTCCAGATTACAATCAGGCACATGAAGTTGGCATTGAATCCTGGAAATAAAAAGCTGGATGTTGGTAAAAAGGCTTGGTCCTACAGACTGAATGGGTTTCAGATTTCGCTCCAGATTTGGGCATATGAGATTATACCTTGCCTTCATGGTACCATTTGTACGAGGATTGGAGAGGAAAGTGCCCGACCTCGTTTTTTTGAACTGGGAAGCCGACGTGACTGTTTCTGGGTCACAATTGGAGAATGATCTATTTGATCTTTTGATTGTAAGTAATTTTTTTTTTTGTATATATGTATATTTCATTTCTTTTTCGATATATTATATGTTACATTTTTGACAATTATATAAATTGTTTTGTTTTGTAGTTTGAAGTTAATAATTTAAAGGCAACTGACGAAGAGAAGCTTGAAGTATATGCTTCTAGGTTGTTTGAAAACAACCAGGCAAGTATTGAATTTAATCCTCATTCTGTCGATCCTCCTCAATCAAATCCAACTGGTGCATTTGATAGTGCTAGTAATTCAAGGGATTTTACTGGGGATGGGGAAAATAAACAGGTGACAGATTTTTACATATTTTTTTTTTCTTTTTAAGTTCAATTGAGGCTAATTTTCTTTAGTAATGATTTGAATTAAGCGTCTGATCTTCTTTTTATAAATATAATTTAATATGATCTTTATATTTGTTGTTTGTGTTTCTAGGCTTGCTGCAACTTAAATGAAGTTGTGATGAATCGAATTGCTAAAATAGAATCGAAGCAATCAGAAATTGAAGCGAAGCAGGCTGAAATTTTGTCATTTCAGCAGGATTTGAAAAGACTTCAGTGGGAATGTCCAAAACATGATTGCTGATTTTTTAAATCAGATGGACAACAAATTCCATTTTGACACAGAAGAGTATGTTTTGAATCGGCAGATTGTCTTATATTCTCCAATTTTGGAGACACTTGTATTTTTTCTCATGTGTTTTTAATTCTTTTTAGTATGTAAATAAAAGCCCTATCTTTCAAATAGTATAACATATTTTACTATTTTTATTTGGAGTCATGATGTTGTTTTTATATTGTTATTATTTGTGTAGGATGAATTTGAGAAAAACAATTTCAATAACTATACTGAATTTGAGACAGAGGTACTATTTCTAAAATTAATGCTATTGATGTTAATGACATTGTTGATTTTGAAGAATGGTTTAATATGGGGTTGTGTAAGAACAGCAAGTAAGTTGCATTTTTTTATTCCCAAATAGATAGTGTAATAATCTGATGATGTTTAATTATTTTTAATTATTATATTTGTAGAAAAAAGAAATTTAATGATAATAACAAGATGATCAGTCCACCATTTAGTTTTGGAATACTTGAAGTGGTGGACAAGAAATGGTTTTATGATTTGCGTACACCTGAAGAGTGCCTAGCAGATACGGTATAATTTTTAGTTTCTTTGTTGTAATTTATGTCAACATTTTAACTAAGTATTTATGCATTTGACTGTTTCATTGGGCACTATTTTGTTTCTATTTTTCAGCATATCGATGTAGCATTTTATTATCTGCGAAAAACAGTAAGGCACAGTGATAGGCTTCAAGTCCGTTTGACGACAACAGATTATGCATTTGATTGTTTTATACGAATGACTACTGAAAAGTTTTTGAGCAATGAAGGCGTTGTTGGTTGGAACAAAGCACTTTTATCTTATGTTCGAGGATGTCGAATGGCTTGTAACACACCATGGTGGGACGTTGACCATGTGTTACTTCTTGTTATGATGCAAGATAGAGCGCATTGGATCCTTCTACATTTTGATATTGTACATCGATGCCTCAATGTGTTCAACTCTTATCATAAAGTTATTCGTGACAATCATATCCGTAAAACAGTGAAGCCATATGCTAAAATAATCCCTTCTCTTCTCCATCATAGTGGTTTTTACAAGGCTAGGTCTTCTAGTTTTGTAGATTGGAGTGCATAGGATGGCAAAGATCCATTTGATGAATTGGACATTCATATATTGGGTAAGATACCACAGCAATACCAAATGTTAGTATGAATGATGGCAAGTGTATGTATTGGAACAGATTTTGTAACTTACAAATAATGGATTGTGATAATTATTTGTTTGTTTTTTTGCAGCGGTGATTGTGGTGTTTATGTTACCAAATATGCCGAGTACTTTGCTCATCAGAAATTGGGAGAAATGTCGAAGACATTCAACCTTGAAGAAGCTCGGCTTACTCTTTCAGTCCAGTTGTTTAAATATGCAAAGAGAAAAATAGATGAAGGGTTTGATAAAGAGAAAAATAGATGAAGGGTTTGATACCGATGAAGAAAGAGTGTCGGGCAGAGTTAGGTAGAGTGTACCTTATTTAATTGTTAATGTCAATATGAAAATTTATTACACATTACACATATTTCATGTTTGTATGTGATGTGTTCAAGGAACAAAGTGTTATCATATTTTAGTGTTTCTATATGATGGTGTATTGAATAGAATGGTTAGTTATAGAAATTTGGGTATACTGTGATTTCATCTTTCTTTGTGGTCTTCGATTTGGGTTGTCGTTGTTTTGGTTTTCAAATAGCAAATTTAGGGTATTCGTGTTCAATCTGTGTTTAAGTTGGTTAATATTTATCAAGGTGTTCAAAGTGTAAACACTTTTCTAGAATCGATCTAGTTGTTGAGGTTTAGTTTTTTCCATTTTAGGGATTCTATTGTTTCATGTCGTATGTGCTATGTGTTGTGTACAAAAAGAAGTATTTTGAGGATTTTTGGCTTCAATAGAATGTAATATCGGCTGCATGTTAAGAGTTACTAACAGAGAAGATAATTGTTTGCCCATTTTCCCTTCCACCTATACAAATTCATAGTGAGAATTAGATTTTCAAATCAAGGCAGAAAACTAATACTAGCTACAGTGGAATTATAAGCAAATTTTTTTAGTCTTGAAATTCAATTGACGAATCTGAAATGGAGCGGATAACTGTTCTAAAAATGTGTTACCCTTGTCAAAATTGATTTTAATAAAAATGAGGAAGTAACATAGGATAACAAATACAGTAACATATATGTTACCCACGTAAAAGTATTGTTTTCAAAAATAAAAATTGGAAATATTTGATTGTAGACGAAACAAATGTATTTTTTAATAACATTCACCTTAAATGAATAATTTTCATTTATTTAAATTTTTTTATTTAACTTATTTAATACATTAATTATTTTGTTTAATTTGTATGTTGTAATGTTATGGTTGTACGAACTTGTCAATATGAAATTTCGATTTGTTAACTTATTTCATTAATGAAGCACATACATAATTGTATTTAATTGAGTTGGTTATAAAATAATATGATAAAAGAAAAACATTTAAAAAATTAAGTGTATTACATAATTAAAATCATAAAATAGAACAAAAAAATGAAAAATGTGCATTTTTTAAACGACTCGAGCAACTCGACAAACCTAAAATCATGTTTGTCGAGTTACTCGATAACAAATGGAAGACAAAATAAATCTTTTCAATAGCTGAAGTAACTCGGGAAAATGAAAATCGAGTTTCCCGAGTTACTCGACAAAGCAATGAAATTTAAAATTTTGATTAATTTGTTTTTTATTTTTATTTAAAATTTGTAATACATTTAAATAATTTTTTATTCTTTATTTGTTGTATTGTTTTTTGACAAACTCTTGAATCTGAAATTTGGAATTGTTTGAGTAACTTGATAAATAAAACATATAAAAAATTTTATTTAGTGAATCATTTATTAGAACATAGTTAAATAGAATATATATCATATAAATTTAATATATATCATAATGAATTAATGCAATTTGATGTAATTATTCTAAATTAAATAATTAGTTATTAGAACAAATTTTCACTCTACTATGTTTTTATATTTCATAGAATTAGTTAAGATATATTATATTAATTTAAAATAATACATAAATATTTTTTATAATAGCTATTTTATTATAACATATTATACTAAGTTATAGAATATGAAATATTATTTATATAAAAGAACTTATTATTCATTGTATTGTATAGGGTAACACACGTGGTAACATACGTGTTACCCTTGTCAAATTAATTTTAATGAAAATGAGAGAGTAATATAGGTAAACAAATATGGTAACATATATGTTACCCGCGTAAAATTATTGTTTTCAAAAATAAAAATTGGAAACATTTGATTGTAGACGAAATAAATGTATTTTTTAAAAACATTCACAAGGAGATAAATCATAAAATAGCAATTGTATTGAAAATGATGAAATAACATAGGGTAACACACGTGGTAACATATGTGTTACCCTGTCAAATTGATTTTAATGAAAATGAGGGAGTAACATAGGTAAACAAATATGGTAACATATATGTTACCCGCATAAAATTATTGTTTTCAAAAATAAAAATTGGAAATATTTAATTTTAAACTATATAAATGTATTTTTTAAAAACATTCAGAATGAGATAAATTATAAAATAGCAATTGTATTGAAAATGAGGAAGTAACATAGGGTAACACACGTGGTAACATATGTGTTACCCTGTCAAATTGATTTTAATGAAAATGAGGGAGTAACATAGGTAAACAAATATGGTAACATATATGTTACCCGCGTAAAATTATTGTTTTCAAAAATAAAAATTGGAAATATTTAATTTTAAACTATATAAATGTATTTTTTAAAAACATTCACAATGAGATAAATTCTAAAATAGCAATTGTATTGAAAATGATGAAGTAACATAGGGTAACACACGTGGTAACATATGTGTTACCCGTGTCAAATTGATTTTAATGAAAATGAGAGAGTAATATAGGTAAACAAATATGGTAACATATATGTTACCAGCGTAAAATTATTGTTTTCAAAAATAAAAATTAGAAATATTTGATTGTAGACGAAATAAATGTATTTTTTAAAAACATTCACAAGGAGATAAATCATAAAATAGCAATTGTATTGAAAATGATGAAATAACATAGGGTAACACACGTGGTAACATATGTGTTATCCTGTCAAATTGATTTTAATGAAAATGAGGGAGTAACATAGGTAAACAAATATGGTAACATATATGTTACCCACGTAAAATTATTGTTTTCAAAAATAAAAATTGGAAATATTTAATTTTAAACTATATAAATGTATTTTTTAAAAAGATTCACAATGAAATAAATTATAAAATAGCAATTGTATTGAGAATTAGGAAGTAACATAGGATAACACACGTGGTAACATATGTGTTACCCTTGTCAAATTGATTTTAATGAAAATGAGAGAGTAATATAGGTAAACAAATATGGTAACATATATGTTACCCGCGTAAAATTATTGTTTTCAAAAATAAAAATTGGAAACATTTGATTGTAGACGAAATAAATGTATTTTTTAAAAACATTCACAATGAGATAAATCATAAAATAGCAATTGTATTGAAAATGATGAAGTAACATAGGGTAACACACTTGGTAACATATGTGTTACCCTGTCAAATTGATTTTAATGAAAATGAGGGAGTAACATAGGTAAACAAATATGGTAACATATATGTTACCCTCGTAAAATTATTGTTTTCAAAAATAAAAATTGGAAATATATGATTGTAGACGAAATAAATGTATTTTTTTAAAAACATTCACAAGGAGATAAATTATAAAATAGCAATTGTATTGAAAATGAGGAAGTAACATAGGGTAACACACGTGGTAACTTATGTGTCACCCGTTTCAAATTGATTTTAATGAAAATGAGGGAGTAACATAGGTAAACAAATATGGTAACATATATGTTACCCGCGTAAAATTATTGTTTTCAAAAATAAAAATTGGAAATATTTGATTGTAGACGAAATAAATGTATTTTTTAAAAACATTCACAAAGAGATAAATCATAAAATAGCAATTGTATTGAAAATGAGGAAGTAATATAGGGTAACACACGTTGTAACATATGTGTTACCCTTGTGAAATTGACTTTAATGAAATTGAGGGAGTAACATAGGTAAACAAATATGGTAACATATATGTTACCCGCGTAAAATTATTGTTTTCAAAAATAAAAATTGGAAATATTTAATTTTAAACTATATAAATGTATTTTTTCAAAACATTCACAATGAGATAAATTATAAAATAGCAATTGTATTGAAAATGAGGAAGTAACATAGGGTAACACATGTGGTAACATATGTGTTATCCTGTCAAATTGATTTTAATGAAAATGAGGGAGTAACATAGGTAAACAAATATGGTAACATATATGTTACCCGCGTAAAATTATTGTTTTCAAAAATAAAAATTGGAAATATTTAATTTTAAACTATATAAATGTATTTTTTAAAAAGATTCACAATGAAATAAATTATAAAATAGCAATTGTATTGAGAATTAGGAAGTAACAAAGGATAACACACGTGGTAACATATGTGTTACCCTTGTCAAATTGATTTTAATGAAAATGAGAGAGTAATATAGGTAAACAAATATGGTAACATATATGTTACCCGCGTAAAATTATTGTTTTCAAAAATAAAAATTGGAAACATTTGATTGTAGACGAAATAAATGTATTTTTTAAAAACATTCACAATGAGATAAATCATAAAATAGCAATTGTATTGAAAATGATGAAGTAACATAGGGTAACACACTTGGTAACATATGTGTTACCCTGTCAAATTGATTTTAATGAAAATGAGGGAGTAACATAGGTAAACAAATATGGTAACATATATGTTACCCTCGTAAAATTATTGTTTTCAAAAATAAAAATTGGAAATATATGATTGTAGACGAAATAAATGTATTTTTTTAAAAACATTCACAAGGAGATAAATTATAAAATAGCAATTGTATTGAAAATGAGGAAGTAACATAGGGTAACACACGTGGTAACTTATGTGTCACCCGTGTCAAATTGATTTTAATGAAAATGAGGGAGTAACATAGGTAAACAAATATGGTAACATATATGTTACCCGCGTAAAATTATTGTTTTCAAAAATAAAAATTGGAAATATTTGATTGTAGACGAAATAAATGTATTTTTTAAAAACATTCACAAAGAGATAAATCATAAAATAGCAATTGTATTGAAAATGAGGAAGTAATATAGGGTAACACACGTTGTAACATATGTGTTACCCTTGTGAAATTGACTTTAATGAAATTGAGGGAGTAACATAGGTAAACAAATATGGTAACATATATGTTACCCGCGTAAAATTATTGTTTTCAAAAATAAAAATTGGAAATATTTAATTTTAAACTATATAAATGTATTTTTTCAAAACATTCACAATGAGATAAATTATAAAATAGCAATTGTATTGAAAATGAGGAAGTAACATAGGGTAACACATGTGGTAACATATGTGTTATCCTGTCAAATTGATTTTAATGAAAATGAGAGAGTAATATAGGTAAACAAATATGGTAACATATATGTTACCCGCGTAAAATTATTGTTTTCAAAAATAAAAATTGGAAACATTTGATTGTAGACGAAATAAATGTATTTTTTAAAAACATTCACAATGAGATAAATCATAAAATAGCAATTGTATTGAAAATGATGAAGTAACATAGGGTAACACACTTGGTAACATATGTGTTACCCTGTCAAATTGATTTTAATGAAAATGAGGGAGTAACATAGGTAAATAAATATGGTAACATATATGTTACCCTCGTAAAATTATTGTTTTCAAAAATAAAAATTGGAAATATATGATTGTAGACGAAATAAATGTATTTTTTTAAAAACATTCACAAGGAGATAAATTATAAAATAGCAATTGTATTGAAAATGAGGAAGTAACATAGGGTAACACACGTGGTAACTTATGTGTCACCCGTGTCAAATTGATTTTAATGAAAATGAGGGAGTAACATAGGTAAACAAATATGGTAACATATATGTTACCCGCGTAAAATTATTGTTTTCAAAAATAAAAATTGGAAATATTTGATTGTAGACGAAATAAATGTATTTTTTAAAAACATTCACAAAGAGATAAATCATAAAATAGCAATTGTATTGAAAATGAGGAAGTAATATAGGGTAACACACGTTGTAACATATGTGTTACCCTTGTCAAATTGACTTTAATGAAATTGAGGGAGTAACATAGGTAAACAAATATGGTAACATATATGTTCTACATATTTGAATGAGAGTATGTTCGAAATTTGTGTCTGATTTCTCCATTTCTTTATTTTATATTTTATTTCTCGAATTTTTTATATTGTTCTAAATGTTGCAGCGAGAATATGTTCGAAATGCATGTCCTATTTAGCATTTATTTATTTATTTTATAGTTCAAATTTCTTTAGTGTTATATATCATGAAGATACCTTCTGTTTTTATTTGTTACAATTTCTCTGTTTGCTATAATTTGTCTATTTATGTTTTGCTATATTGTTGTATATACGTTTTATAATTTCTTGTGCATGTCGTGTAGCAAAATAAACATTGAAGTTTAGATATCTATCTTTACATTATATTGCTTGTTATTTTTATCTACTGACTGAATCGAAATAGTGAAGGGATACTGCAATTCAGCAGTGGATAAATGATTGGAATTGAATTTTGTGTCTCATTTGTCCCTTTGTCAGTTCTTTGTTATTTTTTATTTTTTCATATGACTTAAATTAGCCTTGCATTGTATATAAGCTATTACTTATCAGCTGTTATTATTGATTTTCTCAATATAGTTGTTATGTTACACAAATGCAAATAGCAATTTATTGTTTTGTTTTCATTTTACAGGATGGGGAATTCATCAGTAACCCCGATAAAAGGCTTCCTGGTAAAATATTGGTGTCATACAGTTATGACGTCATTTACGACATTAAGGGAAAACTGAACGATGTTCAACAAGAAATTTTCAGACAATCCCATTTCTCAGCTTATTTGGACATGAAAAGTATATCTCTACAACCCCAGCTCATCCACTCATTACTTCTAAGGCAGATTCAACATCTTAACAACAACGAAATTTGGTTGAAATTGTCAGGAAAAGCCTTGAAGTTCTCCATTGAAGAATTTTGCCTTGTATCTGGACTTCAATGCTCAAGTGGTGATCATATTTCAAAATATGATAGGGGGGCAAATAGATTGAAGGACAAGTATTTTAGAGGCTTTCGAAGTGTGTCGAAGGTAGAACTTCGAAAGGTTTTCCTAAACCTAAATGATGAAGTTCTTGATGTGGATGTTGTAAAGTTGGCAATTCTTCATCTTATATCTTCTTTCTTGTATACAACTTCGTACAAGAAATGTATAGATGACGTTCACATGAGATTGGTTGATTCCGATGACATGACCAATTTTGCATGGGGTTATGATCTTTTCCAGATTACAATCAGGCACATGAAGTTGGCATTGAATCCTGGAAATAAAAAGCTGGATGTTGGTAAAAAGGCTTGGTCCTACAGACTGAATGGGTTTCAGATTTCGCTCCAGATTTGGGCATATGAGATTATACCTTGCCTTCATGGTACCATTTGTACGAGGATTGGAGAGGAAAGTGCCCGACCTCGTTTTTTTGAACTGGGAAGCCGACGTGACTGTTTCTGGGTCACAATTGGAGAATGATCTATTTGATCTTTTGATTGTAAGTAATTTTTTTTTTTGTATATATGTATATTTCATTTCTTTTTCGATATATTATATGTTACATTTTTGACAATTATATAAATTGTTTTGTTTTGTAGTTTGAAGTTAATAATTTAAAGGCAACTGACGAAGAGAAGCTTGAAGTATATGCTTCTAGGTTGTTTGAAAACAACCAGGCAAGTATTGAATTTAATCCTCATTCTGTCGATCCTCCTCAATCAAATCCAACTGGTGCATTTGATAGTGCTAGTAATTCAAGGGATTTTACTGGGGATGGGGAAAATAAACAGGTGACAGATTTTTACATATTTTTTTTTTCTTTTTAAGTTCAATTGAGGCTAATTTTCTTTAGTAATGATTTGAATTAAGCGTCTGATCTTCTTTTTATAAATATAATTTAATATGATCTTTATATTTGTTGTTTGTGTTTCTAGGCTTGCTGCAACTTAAATGAAGTTGTGATGAATCGAATTGCTAAAATAGAATCGAAGCAATCAGAAATTGAAGCGAAGCAGGCTGAAATTTTGTCATTTCAGCAGGATTTGAAAAGACTTCAGTGGGAATGTCCAAAACATGATTGCTGATTTTTTAAATCAGATGGACAACAAATTCCATTTTGACACAGAAGAGTATGTTTTGAATCGGCAGATTGTCTTATATTCTCCAATTTTGGAGACACTTGTATTTTTTCTCATGTGTTTTTAATTCTTTTTAGTATGTAAATAAAAGCCCTATCTTTCAAATAGTATAACATATTTTACTATTTTTATTTGGAGTCATGATGTTGTTTTTATATTGTTATTATTTGTGTAGGATGAATTTGAGAAAAACAATTTCAATAACTATACTGAATTTGAGACAGAGGTACTATTTCTAAAATTAATGCTATTGATGTTAATGACATTGTTGATTTTGAAGAATGGTTTAATATGGGGTTGTGTAAGAACAGCAAGTAAGTTGCATTTTTTTATTCCCAAATAGATAGTGTAATAATCTGATGATGTTTAATTATTTTTAATTATTATATTTGTAGAAAAAAGAAATTTAATGATAATAACAAGATGATCAGTCCACCATTTAGTTTTGGAATACTTGAAGTGGTGGACAAGAAATGGTTTTATGATTTGCGTACACCTGAAGAGTGCCTAGCAGATACGGTATAATTTTTAGTTTCTTTGTTGTAATTTATGTCAACATTTTAACTAAGTATTTATGCATTTGACTGTTTCATTGGGCACTATTTTGTTTCTATTTTTCAGCATATCGATGTAGCATTTTATTATCTGCGAAAAACAGTAAGGCACAGTGATAGGCTTCAAGTCCGTTTGACGACAACAGATTATGCATTTGATTGTTTTATACGAATGACTACTGAAAAGTTTTTGAGCAATGAAGGCGTTGTTGGTTGGAACAAAGCACTTTTATCTTATGTTCGAGGATGTCGAATGGCTTGTAACACACCATGGTGGGACGTTGACCATGTGTTACTTCTTGTTATGATGCAAGATAGAGCGCATTGGATCCTTCTACATTTTGATATTGTACATCGATGCCTCAATGTGTTCAACTCTTATCATAAAGTCATTCGTGACAATCATATCCGTAAAACAGTGAAGCCATATGCTAAAATAATCCCTTCTCTTCTCCATCATAGTGGTTTTTACAAGGCTAGGTCTTCTAGTTTTGTAGATTGGAGTGCATAGGATGGCAAAGATCCATTTGATGAATTGGACATTCATATATTGGGTAAGATACCACAGCAATACCAAATGTTAGTATGAATGATGGCAAGTGTATGTATTGGAACAGATTTTGTAACTTACAAATAATGGATTGTGATAATTATTTGTTTGTTTTTTTGCAGCGGTGATTGTGGTGTTTATGTTACCAAATATGCCGAGTACTTTGCTCATCAGAAATTGGGAGAAATGTCGAAGACATTCAACCTTGAAGAAGCTCGGCTTACTCTTTCAGTCCAGTTGTTTAAATATGCAAAGAGAAAAATAGATGAAGGGTTTGATAAAGAGAAAAATAGATGAAGGGTTTGATACCGATGAAGAAAGAGTGTCGGGCAGAGTTAGGTAGAGTGTACCTTATTTAATTGTTAATGTCAATATGAAAATTTATTACACATTACACATATTTCATGTTTGTATGTGATGTGTTCAAGGAACAAAGTGTTATCATATTTTAGTGTTTCTATATGATGGTGTATTGAATAGAATGGTTAGTTATAGAAATTTGGGTATACTGTGATTTCATCTTTCTTTGTGGTCTTCGATTTGGGTTGTCGTTGTTTTGGTTTTCAAATAGCAAATTTAGGGTATTCGTGTTCAATCTGTGTTTAAGTTGGTTAATATTTATCAAGGTGTTCAAAGTGTAAACACTTTTCTAGAATCGATCTAGTTGTTGAGGTTTAGTTTTTTCCATTTTAGGGATTCTATTGTTTCATGTCGTATGTGCTATGTGTTGTGTACAAAAAGAAGTATTTTGAGGATTTTTGGCTTCAATAGAATGTAATATCGGCTGCATGTTAAGAGTTACTAACAGAGAAGATAATTGTTTGCCCATTTTCCCTTCCACCTATACAAATTCATAGTGAGAATTAGATTTTCAAATCAAGGCAGAAAACTAATACTAGCTACAGTGGAATTATAAGCAAATTTTTTTAGTCTTGAAATTCAATTGACGAATCTGAAATGGAGCGGATAACTGTTCTAAAAATGTGTTACCCTTGTCAAAATTGATTTTAATAAAAATGAGGAAGTAACATAGGATAACAAATACAGTAACATATATGTTACCCACGTAAAAGTATTGTTTTCAAAAATAAAAATTGGAAATATTTGATTGTAGACGAAACAAATGTATTTTTTAATAACATTCACCTTAAATGAATAATTTTCATTTATTTAAATTTTTTTATTTAACTTATTTAATACATTAATTATTTTGTTTAATTTGTATGTTGTAATGTTATGGTTGTACGAACTTGTCAATATGAAATTTCGATTTGTTAACTTATTTCATTAATGAAGCACATACATAATTGTATTTAATTGAGTTGGTTATAAAATAATATGATAAAAGAAAAACATTTAAAAAATTAAGTGTATTACATAATTAAAATCATAAAATAGAACAAAAAAATGAAAAATGTGCATTTTTTAAACGACTCGAGCAACTCGACAAACCTAAAATCATGTTTGTCGAGTTACTCGATAACAAATGGAAGACAAAATAAATCTTTTCAATAGCTGAAGTAACTCGGGAAAATGAAAATCGAGTTTCCCGAGTTACTCGACAAAGCAATGAAATTTAAAATTTTGATTAATTTGTTTTTTATTTTTATTTAAAATTTGTAATACATTTAAATAATTTTTTATTCTTTATTTGTTGTATTGTTTTTTGACAAACTCTTGAATCTGAAATTTGGAATTGTTTGAGTAACTTGATAAATAAAACATATAAAAAATTTTATTTAGTGAATCATTTATTAGAACATAGTTAAATAGAATATATATCATATAAATTTAATATATATCATAATGAATTAATGCAATTTGATGTAATTATTCTAAATTAAATAATTAGTTATTAGAACAAATTTTCACTCTACTATGTTTTTATATTTCATAGAATTAGTTAAGATATATTATATTAATTTAAAATAATACATAAATATTTTTTATAATAGCTATTTTATTATAACATATTATACTAAGTTATAGAATATGAAATATTATTTATATAAAAGAACTTATTATTCATTGTATTGCATAGGGTAACACACGTGGTAACATACGTGTTACCCTTGTCAAATTAATTTTAATGAAAATGAGAGAGTAATATAGGTAAACAAATATGGTAACATATATGTTACCCGCGTAAAATTATTGTTTTCAAAAATAAAAATTGGAAACATTTGATTGTAGACGAAATAAATGTATTTTTTAAAAACATTCACAAGGAGATAAATCATAAAATAGCAATTGTATTGAAAATGATGAAATAACATAGGGTAACACACGTGGTAACATATGTGTTACCCTGTCAAATTGATTTTAATGAAAATGAGGGAGTAACATAGGTAAACAAATATGGTAACATATATGTTACCCGCATAAAATTATTGTTTTCAAAAATAAAAATTGGAAATATTTAATTTTAAACTATATAAATGTATTTTTTAAAAACATTCAGAATGAGATAAATTATAAAATAGCAATTGTATTGAAAATGAGGAAGTAACATAGGGTAACACACGTGGTAACATATGTGTTACCCTGTCAAATTGATTTTAATGAAAATGAGGGAGTAACATAGGTAAACAAATATGGTAACATATATGTTACCCGAGTAAAATTATTGTTTTCAAAAATAAAAATTGGAAATATTTAATTTTAAACTATATAAATGTATTTTTTAAAAACATTCACAATGAGATAAATTCTAAAATAGCAATTGTATTGAAAATGATGAAGTAACATAGGGTAACACACGTGGTAACATATGTGTTACCCGTGTCAAATTGATTTTAATGAAAATGAGAGAGTAATATAGGTAAACAAATATGGTAACATATATGTTACCAGCGTAAAATTATTGTTTTCAAAAATAAAAATTAGAAATATTTGATTGTAGACGAAATAAATGTATTTTTTAAAAACATTCACAAGGAGATAAATCATAAAATAGCAATTGTATTGAAAATGATGAAATAACATAGGGTAACACACGTGGTAACATATGTGTTATCCTGTCAAATTGATTTTAATGAAAATGAGGGAGTAACATAGGTAAACAAATATGGTAACATATATGTTACCCACGTAAAATTATTGTTTTCAAAAATAAAAATTGGAAATATTTAATTTTAAACTATATAAATGTATTTTTTAAAAAGATTCACAATGAAATAAATTATAAAATAGCAATTGTATTGAGAATTAGGAAGTAACATAGGATAACACACGTGGTAACATATGTGTTACCCTTGTCAAATTGATTTTAATGAAAATGAGAGAGTAATATAGGTAAACAAATATGGTAACATATATGTTACCCGCGTAAAATTATTGTTTTCAAAAATAAAAATTGGAAACATTTGATTGTAGACGAAATAAATGTATTTTTTAAAAACATTCACAATGAGATAAATCATAAAATAGCAATTGTATTGAAAATGATGAAGTAACATAGGGTAACACACTTGGTAACATATGTGTTACCCTGTCAAATTGATTTTAATGAAAATGAGGGAGTAACATAGGTAAACAAATATGGTAACATATATGTTACCCTCGTAAAATTATTGTTTTCAAAAATAAAAATTGGAAATATATGATTGTAGACGAAATAAATGTATTTTTTTAAAAACATTCACAAGGAGATAAATTATAAAATAGCAATTGTATTGAAAATGAGGAAGTAACATAGGGTAACACACGTGGTAACTTATGTGTCACCCGTTTCAAATTGATTTTAATGAAAATGAGGGAGTAACATAGGTAAACAAATATGGTAACATATATGTTACCCGCGTAAAATTATTGTTTTCAAAAATAAAAATTGGAAATATTTGATTGTAGACGAAATAAATGTATTTTTTAAAAACATTCACAAAGAGATAAATCATAAAATAGCAATTGTATTGAAAATGAGGAAGTAATATAGGGTAACACACGTTGTAACATATGTGTTACCCTTGTGAAATTGACTTTAATGAAATTGAGGGAGTAACATAGGTAAACAAATATGGTAACATATATGTTACCCGCGTAAAATTATTGTTTTCAAAAATAAAAATTGGAAATATTTAATTTTAAACTATATAAATGTATTTTTTCAAAACATTCACAATGAGATAAATTATAAAATAGCAATTGTATTGAAAATGAGGAAGTAACATAGGGTAACACATGTGGTAACATATGTGTTATCCTGTCAAATTGATTTTAATGAAAATGAGGGAGTAACATAGGTAAACAAATATGGTAACATATATGTTACCCGCGTAAAATTATTGTTTTCAAAAATAAAAATTGGAAATATTTAATTTTAAACTATATAAATGTATTTTTTAAAAAGATTCACAATGAAATAAATTATAAAATAGCAATTGTATTGAGAATTAGGAAGTAACAAAGGATAACACACGTGGTAACATATGTGTTACCCTTGTCAAATTGATTTTAATGAAAATGAGAGAGTAATATAGGTAAACAAATATGGTAACATATATGTTACCCGCGTAAAATTATTGTTTTCAAAAATAAAAATTGGAAACATTTGATTGTAGACGAAATAAATGTATTTTTTAAAAACATTCACAATGAGATAAATCATAAAATAGCAATTGTATTGAAAATGATGAAGTAACATAGGGTAACACACTTGGTAACATATGTGTTACCCTGTCAAATTGATTTTAATGAAAATGAGGGAGTAACATAGGTAAACAAATATGGTAACATATATGTTACCCTCGTAAAATTATTGTTTTCAAAAATAAAAATTGGAAATATATGATTGTAGACGAAATAAATGTATTTTTTTAAAAACATTCACAAGGAGATAAATTATAAAATAGCAATTGTATTGAAAATGAGGAAGTAACATAGGGTAACACACGTGGTAACTTATGTGTCACCCGTGTCAAATTGATTTTAATGAAAATGAGGGAGTAACATAGGTAAACAAATATGGTAACATATATGTTACCCGCGTAAAATTATTGTTTTCAAAAATAAAAATTGGAAATATTTGATTGTAGACGAAATAAATGTATTTTTTAAAAACATTCACAAAGAGATAAATCATAAAATAGCAATTGTATTGAAAATGAGGAAGTAATATAGGGTAACACACGTTGTAACATATGTGTTACCCTTGTGAAATTGACTTTAATGAAATTGAGGGAGTAACATAGGTAAACAAATATGGTAACATATATGTTACCCGCGTAAAATTATTGTTTTCAAAAATAAAAATTGGAAATATTTAATTTTAAACTATATAAATGTATTTTTTCAAAACATTCACAATGAGATAAATTATAAAATAGCAATTGTATTGAAAATGAGGAAGTAACATAGGGTAACACATGTGGTAACATATGTGTTATCCTGTCAAATTGATTTTAATGAAAATGAGAGAGTAATATAGGTAAACAAATATGGTAACATATATGTTACCCGCGTAAAATTATTGTTTTCAAAAATAAAAATTGGAAACATTTGATTGTAGACGAAATAAATGTATTTTTTAAAAACATTCACAATGAGATAAATCATAAAATAGCAATTGTATTGAAAATGATGAAGTAACATAGGGTAACACACTTGGTAACATATGTGTTACCCTGTCAAATTGATTTTAATGAAAATGAGGGAGTAACATAGGTAAATAAATATGGTAACATATATGTTACCCTCGTAAAATTATTGTTTTCAAAAATAAAAATTGGAAATATATGATTGTAGACGAAATAAATGTATTTTTTTAAAAACATTCACAAGGAGATAAATTATAAAATAGCAATTGTATTGAAAATGAGGAAGTAACATAGGGTAACACACGTGGTAACTTATGTGTCACCCGTGTCAAATTGATTTTAATGAAAATGAGGGAGTAACATAGGTAAACAAATATGGTAACATATATGTTACCCGCGTAAAATTATTGTTTTCAAAAATAAAAATTGGAAATATTTGATTGTAGACGAAATAAATGTATTTTTTAAAAACATTCACAAAGAGATAAATCATAAAATAGCAATTGTATTGAAAATGAGGAAGTAATATAGGGTAACACACGTTGTAACATATGTGTTACCCTTGTCAAATTGACTTTAATGAAATTGAGGGAGTAACATAGGTAAACAAATATGGTAACATATATGTTCTACATATTTGAATGAGAGTATGTTCGAAATTTGTGTCTGATTTCTCCATTTCTTTATTTTATATTTTATTTCTCGAATTTTTTATATTGTTCTAAATGTTGCAGCGAGAATATGTTCGAAATGCATGTCCTATTTAGCATTTATTTATTTATTTTATAGTTCAAATTTCTTTAGTGTTATATATCATGAAGATACCTTCTGTTTTTATTTGTTACAATTTCTCTGTTTGCTATAATTTGTCTATTTATGTTTTGCTATATTGTTGTATATACGTTTTATAATTTCTTGTGCATGTCGTGTAGCAAAATAAACATTGAAGTTTAGATATCTATCTTTACATTATATTGCTTGTTATTTTTATCTACTGACTGAATCGAAATAGTGAAGGGATACTGCAATTCAGCAGTGGATAAATGATTGGAATTGAATTTTGTGTCTCATTTGTCCCTTTGTCAGTTCTTTGTTATTTTTTATTTTTTCATATGACTTAAATTAGCCTTGCATTGTATATAAGCTATTACTTATCAGCTGTTATTATTGATTTTCTCAATATAGTTGTTATGTTACACAAATGCAAATAGCAATTTATTGTTTTGTTTTCATTTTACAGGATGGGGAATTCATCAGTAACCCCGATAAAAGGCTTCCTGGTAAAATATTGGTGTCATACAGTTATGACGTCATTTACGACATTAAGGGAAAACTGAACGATGTTCAACAAGAAATTTTCAGACAATCCCATTTCTCAGCTTATTTGGACATGAAAAGTATATCTCTACAACCCCAGCTCATCCACTCATTACTTCTAAGGCAGATTCAACATCTTAACAACAACGAAATTTGGTTGAAATTGTCAGGAAAAGCCTTGAAGTTCTCCATTGAAGAATTTTGCCTTGTATCTGGACTTCAATGCTCAAGTGGTGATCATATTTCAAAATATGATAGGGGGGCAAATAGATTGAAGGACAAGTATTTTAGAGGCTTTCGAAGTGTGTCGAAGGTAGAACTTCGAAAGGTTTTCCTAAACCTAAATGATGAAGTTCTTGATGTGGATGTTGTAAAGTTGGCAATTCTTCATCTTATATCTTCTTTCTTGTATACAACTTCGTACAAGAAATGTATAGATGACGTTCACATGAGATTGGTTGATTTCGATGACATGACCAATTTTGCATGGGGTTATGATCTTTTCCAGATTACAATCAGGCACATGAAGTTGGCATTGAATCCTGGAAATAAAAAGCTGGATGTTGGTAAAAAGGCTTGGTCCTACAGACTGAATGGGTTTCAGATTTCGCTCCAGATTTGGGCATATGAGATTATACCTTGCCTTCATGGTACCATTTGTACGAGGATTGGAGAGGAAAGTGCCCGACCTCGTTTTTTTGAACTGGGAAGCCGACGTGACTGTTTCTGGGTCACAATTGGAGAATGATCTATTTGATCTTTTGATTGTAAGTAATTTTTTTTTTTGTATATATGTATATTTCATTTCTTTTTCGATATATTATATGTTACATTTTTGACAATTATATAAATTGTTTTGTTTTGTAGTTTGAAGTTAATAATTTAAAGGCAACTGACGAAGAGAAGCTTGAAGTATATGCTTCTAGGTTGTTTGAAAACAACCAGGCAAGTATTGAATTTAATCCTCATTCTGTCGATCCTCCTCAATCAAATCCAACTGGTGCATTTGATAGTGCTAGTAATTCAAGGGATTTTACTGGGGATGGGGAAAATAAACAGGTGACAGATTTTTACATATTTTTTTTTTCTTTTTAAGTTCAATTGAGGCTAATTTTCTTTATTAATGATTTGAATTAAGCGTCTGATCTTCTTTTTATAAATATAATTTAATATGATCTTTATATTTGTTGTTTGTGTTTCTAGGCTTGCTGCAACTTAAATGAAGTTGTGATGAATCGAATTGCTAAAATAGAATCGAAGCAATCAGAAATTGAAGCGAAGCAGGCTGAAATTTTGTCATTTCAGCAGGATTTGAAAAGACTTCAGTGGGAATGTCCAAAACATGATTGCTGATTTTTTAAATCAGATGGACAACAAATTCCATTTTGACACAGAAGAGTATGTTTTGAATCGGCAGATTGTCTTATATTCTCCAATTTTGGAGACACTTGTATTTTTTCTCATGTGTTTTTAATTCTTTTTAGTATGTAAATAAAAGCCCTATCTTTCAAATAGTATAACATATTTTACTATTTTTATTTGGAGTCATGATGTTGTTTTTATATTGTTATTATTTGTGTAGGATGAATTTGAGAAAAACAATTTCAATAACTATACTGAATTTGAGACAGAGGTACTATTTCTAAAATTAATGCTATTGATGTTAATGACATTGTTGATTTTGAAGAATGGTTTAATATGGGGTTGTGTAAGAACAGCAAGTAAGTTGCATTTTTTTATTCCCAAATAGATAGTGTAATAATCTGATGATGTTTAATTATTTTTAATTATTATATTTGTAGAAAAAAGAAATTTAATGATAATAACAAGATGATCAGTCCACCATTTAGTTTTGGAATACTTGAAGTGGTGGACAAGAAATGGTTTTATGATTTGCGTACACCTGAAGAGTGCCTAGCAGATACGGTATAATTTTTAGTTTCTTTGTTGTAATTTATGTCAACATTTTAACTAAGTATTTATGCATTTGACTGTTTCATTGGGCACTATTTTGTTTCTATTTTTCAGCATATCGATGTAGCATTTTATTATCTGCGAAAAACAGTAAGGCACAGTGATAGGCTTCAAGTCCGTTTGACGACAACAGATTATGCATTTGATTGTTTTATACGAATGACTACTGAAAAGTTTTTGAGCAATGAAGGCGTTGTTGGTTGGAACAAAGCACTTTTATCTTATGTTCGAGGATGTCGAATGGCTTGTAACACACCATGGTGGGACGTTGACCATGTGTTACTTCTTGTTATGATGCAAGATAGAGCGCATTGGATCCTTCTACATTTTGATATTGTACATCGATGCCTCAATGTGTTCAACTCTTATCATAAAGTCATTCGTGACAATCATATCCGTAAAACAGTGAAGCCATATGCTAAAATAATCCCTTCTCTTCTCCATCATAGTGGTTTTTACAAGGCTAGGTCTTCTAGTTTTGTAGATTGGAGTGCATAGGATGGCAAAGATCCATTTGATGAATTGGACATTCATATATTGGGTAAGATACCACAGCAATACCAAATGTTAGTATGAATGATGGCAAGTGTATGTATTGGAACAGATTTTGTAACTTACAAATAATGGATTGTGATAATTATTTGTTTGTTTTTTTGCAGCGGTGATTGTGGTGTTTATGTTACCAAATATGCCGAGTACTTTGCTCATCAGAAATTGGGAGAAATGTCGAAGACATTCAACCTTGAAGAAGCTCGGCTTACTCTTTCAGTCCAGTTGTTTAAATATGCAAAGAGAAAAATAGATGAAGGGTTTGATAAAGAGAAAAATAGATGAAGGGTTTGATACCGATGAAGAAAGAGTGTCGGGCAGAGTTAGGTAGAGTGTACCTTATTTAATTGTTAATGTCAATATGAAAATTTATTACACATTACACATATTTCATGTTTGTATGTGATGTGTTCAAGGAACAAAGTGTTATCATATTTTAGTGTTTCTATATGATGGTGTATTGAATAGAATGGTTAGTTATAGAAATTTGGGTATACTGTGATTTCATCTTTCTTTGTGGTCTTCGATTTGGGTTGTCGTTGTTTTGGTTTTCAAATAGCAAATTTAGGGTATTCGTGTTCAATCTGTGTTTAAGTTGGTTAATATTTATCAAGGTGTTCAAAGTGTAAACACTTTTCTAGAATCGATCTAGTTGTTGAGGTTTAGTTTTTTCCATTTTAGGGATTCTATTGTTTCATGTCGTATGTGCTATGTGTTGTGTACAAAAAGAAGTATTTTGAGGATTTTTGGCTTCAATAGAATGTAATATCGGCTGCATGTTAAGAGTTACTAACAGAGAAGATAATTGTTTGCCCATTTTCCCTTCCACCTATACAAATTCATAGTGAGAATTAGATTTTCAAATCAAGGCAGAAAACTAATACTAGCTACAGTGGAATTATAAGCAAATTTTTTTAGTCTTGAAATTCAATTGACGAATCTGAAATGGAGCGGATAACTGTTCTAAAAATGTGTTACCCTTGTCAAAATTGATTTTAATAAAAATGAGGAAGTAACATAGGATAACAAATACAGTAACATATATGTTACCCACGTAAAAGTATTGTTTTCAAAAATAAAAATTGGAAATATTTGATTGTAGACGAAACAAATGTATTTTTTAATAACATTCACCTTAAATGAATAATTTTCATTTATTTAAATTTTTTTATTTAACTTATTTAATACATTAATTATTTTGTTTAATTTGTATGTTGTAATGTTATGGTTGTACGAACTTGTCAATATGAAATTTCGATTTGTTAACTTATTTCATTAATGAAGCACATACATAATTGTATTTAATTGAGTTGGTTATAAAATAATATGATAAAAGAAAAACATTTAAAAAATTAAGTGTATTACATAATTAAAATCATAAAATAGAACAAAAAAATGAAAAATGTGCATTTTTTAAACGACTCGAGCAACTCGACAAACCTAAAATCATGTTTGTCGAGTTACTCGATAACAAATGGAAGACAAAATAAATCTTTTCAATAGCTGAAGTAACTCGGGAAAATGAAAATCGAGTTTCCCGAGTTACTCGACAAAGCAATGAAATTTAAAATTTTGATTAATTTGTTTTTTATTTTTATTTAAAATTTGTAATACATTTAAATAATTTTTTATTCTTTATTTGTTGTATTGTTTTTTGACAAACTCTTGAATCTGAAATTTGGAATTGTTTGAGTAACTTGATAAATAAAACATATAAAAAATTTTATTTAGTGAATCATTTATTAGAACATAGTTAAATAGAATATATATCATATAAATTTAATATATATCATAATGAATTAATGCAATTTGATGTAATTATTCTAAATTAAATAATTAGTTATTAGAACAAATTTTCACTCTACTATGTTTTTATATTTCATAGAATTAGTTAAGATATATTATATTAATTTAAAATAATACATAAATATTTTTTATAATAGCTATTTTATTATAACATATTATACTAAGTTATAGAATATGAAATATTATTTATATAAAAGAACTTATTATTCATTGTATTGCATAACTCGACAAACTGAAAAGTGAGTTTTCCAAGTTATTGAACAAAGTAATTAGATGAATAATTTTCATTTATTTAAATTATTTAATACATTAACTATTTTGTATAATTTGTATGTTGTAATATTATGGTTGTACGAACTTGTCAATATGAAATTTCAATTTGTTAACTTATTTCATTAATGAAGCATATACATAATTGTATTTAATTGAGTTGGTTATAAAATAATATGACAAAAGAAAAAAATAAAAAAAATAAGTGTATTACATAATTTAAATAAGAAAATAGAACAAAAAAACGAAAAATGTGTATTTTTTTAGCTACTCGAGAATCTCGACAAACTAACATTCATGTTTGTCGAGTTACTCGATGACAAATGGGAGACAACATCAATATTTTCAATAGCTGAAGTAAGTCGGCGAAATGGAACTTGAGTTTCCCGAGTTACTCGACAAATTAATGAAATTTAAAATATGTAATACATATAAATAGTTTTTATTGTTATTTTGTTGTGTTATTTTTTGATAAACTCGTCAATATTAAATTTGGAATTATTTGAGTAAATTTATAAATAAAATATATACAAAATTTTATGCGGTGTAATGCTATGTTTTTATATTTCAAAAAATTATTTATGATATACTATATTAATTTAAAATAATTCAAAATTTTTTTTTATAATAGTTATTATATTATAATATATTATATTAAGTTATAGAATATGAACTATTATTCATATAAAAGAACTTATTATTGATTGTATTGCATAACTCGACAAACTCAAAATCGAGTTTTTTGAGACATTCAACAAAGTAATCAGATGCATAATTTTCATTTATTTAAAATTTGTTATTTAAATTATTTAATATGTTAACTATTTTGTTTAATTTGTATTTTGTAATATTATTATTCGAGGAACTTGTCAATATGAAATTTTGATTTATTAACTTATTTGATTAATGAAGTACATACATAATTGTATTTAATAGATTATTTATTAGAACATAGTAAAATTAAATATATATTGTATAAATTTAATATATATCATAATTAATTCATAGAATATATTATATTTTCTTTTATTATGATTAATTTATCTAGTAACTGTATATATCCAAATTTAAGATTCACAGGTTGGTTATAAAATAGCATGAGAAAAGAAAACAATTAAAATAATTAAGTGTATTACGTAATTTAAATAAGAAAATAAAACAAAAAAGTGAAAAATGTGAATTTTTGAAGGTACTTGAGAAACTTGACAAATTGAAAAATATGTTTGTCGAGTTACCCGATGACAAATGGAATACATAATCAATCTATTCAATAGCTTAAGTAACTCGACAAAATGAAACTTGAGTTTCTCGAGTTACTCGACAAACCAGTGAAATTTAAAATTATGATTATTTTGTTTTTCTTTTTCATTTATAATATGTAATACATTTAAATAAATGTTTATTCTTATTTTGTTGTGTTATGTTTTGATGAACTCATGAATCTGAAAGTTGGAATTGTTTGAGTAAATTGATAAATAAAAAGAATATAAAAATTTTGTGGTTCATTATTGTTGTGAAGAACGTACATAAAAAATGTATTTTTATGACTTATGTATGTTTAAATAAAAATAATAATATTTATTAGAATAATTATTTTCAATTATATGATGAAAATAATTGTAAGTTTTATAATAAATAATTTTTGTATTTCTGTATTTTTTATTTTTGGTGTAAAATAAATGGGACATTTGATATGTGATCTTATTTACCATGTTATATTTACTAATACATGAAGTAATTTTATTAATATATTAACAAAAATGTTTTAACGTATTTTATATTAAGATATACATCAAATAAGTTTGTATAGGAAGATATAAAGTAAAAGAAAAATGAGATAAAAGTCAAAAACGTGTCAAACCCTAGTCTTCATGGTGGACACGTGTAAGTAAAAAAGTATTCATTGTCATTTAATGGGCCATTCAATCTGTCTAAACCGGTTATTCATTTGTTATCGTGTATTTTGAAAAAACAATATTCTGCATTTCAGTTTGTAGAGGTTGGAAGGAGGTACGATTTTTGTTTACAAAAAAATTGGATTTTGGGCGTTATTTTGTTCGGCATATTATAGCATTATCTTCATAAGGTATGTATTTTTATTTTGTATGACACTATGTAATGTGAATATTGTTTCATTTTAATTAATGTATAGATAAAGTTATACATATATAAATCATTGTTATATTAGTTTATGTATTCTATTATATATAAACTATGTATTTAGATTATATAATTTGTACTTATATTTGTGGTAGAAGTTGGCTGATGAGAATGATCATAAATATTTTTTAGATATGGATGTTGAATACGTGGTCAGTGAGAATCGCAGATTTGATGGAGTCATTACACAGATTAGTAATTTTACGTATATTGATGTTATAATGGAAAATTTTAACGAGGAACAGATTCAAAAATTTAGGAATAGCTGTTTTGCTCATTTTGAATATTTTCATGGTAGGAGATGTCAGTTTAGCGGAAAGTTGGTACATGAATTTTTGCTCAATACTGTGCATTCGAATAAACGAAATGAGGTTTGGTTTAAAATACAAGGTGAATTATGTAGATTTGGAATGCAGGAGTGTTGTTTGATAACAGGCTTATTGTGCTATGATAATGATGATAATCTTAGTACCATAAGAGTTTTGGCAAGACATAGAATTCGTAGGAGGTGGTTCAATAATTTTGCTCATATATCGTTAAATGAGCTTGAGAATGTTTTTATTCATTGTGATAATGAGGAAGATAAGTACAAGTTAGGGTTGGCATTATTGATTGAAGGAGTGATTAGGCCTAGGGAGAGGAAAAAAATAAATATAGAGACACTGTCTTTGGTAGATAATTTGGATGTTTGTTATGAATATCCATGGGGACGACATTCTTACTTCATACTTCTGCGTTCGTTGTTAACTTCTTGGGAGAGACGTTAACTTTTAAAGTGCATTGATAATAGTGCTGCAGTTGCAAAGTACACCATATATGGTTGTCCTCTTGTGTTCCAGGTAAATATGTATAATTATTTATAATATTTAATGAATGCGCGATAAATATATTATGTGTGTCATGACTAAGTGTTGGTTATTTTGTTTATAGATTTGGATATATGAGGCATGCCGTGAGGTTGGTGAAAGATTTGGTGAAAAAGTGTATGATACATTTCCACGTATTGTAAACTGGTATGCACAACATCGTGTTGGGAAGAAAGATTTGGACCTATTTTTGGAATCAACTGAGGTATGTCAAAGTAATTTTAATTATGTATGAGAAATGTTTAATAGTTATGAAAGTGATGTTTATTTTTTGCTATGATTTATAGATACATGTTCTACCAATACTTCAACCAACTGCAGAAGAGATAGAACAACCATACTTGTACACGATGGTCTTAATAGAGGATGTAGGAGATGTACGAGTTGATGCAGTTGTTCAAAATTTTTTGTATGAGGCGCAAGAAATTGATGAGATAGGGCAAGGAATAGAAGAATTTGAGCCTGTAAATGTAGTTGACCCAGATGTTGTAGTAGCATATGGAAATATTGTTCATGAGGCTGAAGAGTTTTATGAAGGTGATCAACAGATTGGACAAGTTGGGAACGAAGATGATGGTGAAAATGAGGGCTGGTCTCCATATATAGTTGTGGAAGAACCTATAAATAATTGGCCTGCACGAAATGTGGATGAAGGACACGAAAGTGATCAGCAGAATCATCATGATGATTATGAGCATAATTATCATGATGATTATGAGCATAATTATCATGATGATTATGCTACAAATGAACTTGTACAATCATTATTTGATGAACAAAGAGTGTACATTAATGAGCAGTTTGGTAGTACAGGGGATGAACAAAGAGCATATTTTGATTATCAGTTAGGCAATTTTAGAGATGAGCAACGGGATTATATTGATAATCAATTTCGTGATATGATAGATGCTCAACGTTTGTACTTTGATCAACAATTAGCAAGTACAAGAGATGATTTGATGCGTTGTTTAAATCAGATTGAATCATCTGTATCTAGGAGTAGTGAAAAATTTTTTGATGAAAAAAAAAAGAGATACAGGAACATATTGATACAAAGTTAGTTGGTTTAGAAGTTGAACATAGTAATATGATTGGTAGTTTACGTGAAGAACTTTGTACAAAGATTGATAGTTCTATTTTCAAGATTCAAGACATGTTGAAGGGGGCATTGGTAGAAAAGCATACGGTTGTGGAGAGTAGTAGAATAGAACAGCAGGCCGCTTCTGCGAAGCAGAGAGTAGATGAAAAAAATAAGAATAGCAAGGAAAGTGCATCTCTGTCATCTAGTTCTATTCACATTCCTATACTTTGTGATATTGATGAGGAAAGACAAGTTGAATTTATTCATTGGATGCACAAATCAAAGGATCAGTAAGTTTGAATTTTGTATTTGGTTATTTATTATATATATGTTATGTTTTTATTCTATTTATAATAAGTTTCCTGTTATAGAGACGTTGTCCGGTTGCGTGGTGGGGATGGTGGCATTAGATTGACAAAGCAAAAGCTAGAATCTATTGGCCAACGTGAATATATATTGGCGGCTGAGGTATGTCCTATTTGTATTTTTTCATCTCTTATGTTTATTGTAAACTATTAGAAACACATTCTTATAAAAAAAATTTTTTTATAGGATATGGATAATGCCATGTTTTTGCTTAAAAAAAGAAGAGCAAATTTTACAGACATTTTTTCATCAAGATATGGAATTCTAGATAGCGGGTTTGGAATATTTCTTCGGGGTATTGGTTCGAAAATATTGGATTCTACAGGACAATTGATGCGTAAAGTTCCTGTTGTTTACCATGGTTCTATGGAGAGATATGCAAATGGTTCCATTCCCAGAAGTTTTGGTAAAAGTTGGAAAGATTGTAATCATATATTGTGGCCAGATATTATTGAAGATAAGTATTGGGTCCTTTTTTATGTTGATCTACTAAGTTGGAGGTTGACAGTGTATGATAACAATTACCACTTTTATGATGAAGCAATGTTATATCGACATGTTGTTCCTGCCATACATATTATTCCAGATATTATTCAAAAATATGTCGTTGCTGATTGGGCAGATCTTGGCAAAAAGATCATTCAACCGCTTGAATATTACAGGAAACCCTATGTTGAGATACCACAGTCTATTCGACATAGGTAAGAAATTAAAATAAATGTTTGTATTTGTAATCATATTTATATATACTTACAAGGTTTTCAATCATTCTTGCAGTGACAGTGGCATATTTGTTATCAAATATGTTGAGTGTCTTCTTGCTGGAATACCTATTGATGCTGTTCAATTGGAGAAAGTAGATTTGTATAGAGGAAAGCTTGTAATTGATTTTTTTTACAATGAATTTTTTTTGTCCCAAATGAACAAAATGAATAGCTATGATGTTTGTATATTGAAGTGAAAACTGTTTTTTGATTTTAATTTTATTTATTCTAGTTAGGGGTTAACATTTTACATAGTGTAAAATACGTTGGTTATATATAATTGTTTGTGCAAGTTTATTAGTGTATGTAACAAATTTGAGTTTTAGTATAATATTTTGAGTTTAGATTGGTGCTGATTTTGTATTTTTATATGAAGAATAGCAAAATTATTTATTGTGTGTTGTGGTTTAATATGAGCAGATGAATTCATAACTTATGTTATTGATTTTATAACACATTTATATATTTGTATGTTATGAAATTTTATCTATTTAAATCTTATATATTTTGTGCTATTGTTGACTATTATTGTGGGTGTGTGTTTTTTTGTTTTTTAGTAGCTTCGCATTTTGAATTTCTGAGTATGTGTAGTGAGTTGACAAATGAATGGTAAAGATTTTGTGGAGTTAATTGAGTAATGAATTATAAAACATTGTTTTAGTTTATCGTTCTTGTTTGGTCTGGGAAGAATTTCATGATTTGTTAATATATTTAGTTTGAAATATTTAATTTTGTAAGTTATTAGTTATTATGTTGTATTGTTATTATTATAAAATAATTAAATATACTTTGTAATTGGTTGTTTGGATTTACCTCATAAAGGAACTTGGAAATGTCAAGTTTTAGTTTGTTGAGTTATGTGATAAATCGAATCAAAGCAAAATAATTTTATGTAATTATTTAATATAATATATTATAGTAAATCTATTTTACTAATTGTAAAACGATTAATTTTATCTCTAGAGGGAAAAAATAAAATAGATAGTAAAATATCATAATAAACTTGAATAACTAGTGAAATGCATATTTTCGAATTTTTAGTTTCCTTTGGATATTTTAATTATATATGAAATCGTAAAATAAATATATACAATTAATTTTCATACAGAAATAAATACATGTATTTACAATTCTTTTAAATTAATTGTATTATATGTTATCTAAAATTTCTTATTGAATATCTTTGATAGAAATATTCCCATTTTATAATTTTTTTTTTGTTTTTGTAATTTTCATCAAGTACCTTGATAAACTGATATATGTGTTTGTCGAGTTACTTGAATAATTTAAATGATGCATATTTTGCAATACATTTGTAATAAATATATTAAAAAAAAATTTTACCTATATTTACACGTGTATGTATAATATTTGTAACTCAATTGTACAACATAAAATTGACAAAAAAAATTTATTTCCTTTAGTTTACATAAATATTCCGAATTTCTGATCTCTATTTTTGTGTAACATTTTTTCAGGGTTGTCGAATAACTCATTAAGGGCATATTCTTCAGTTTTATTTTAATTTTTTATTTTATGTATAGATTTTATATTATAATAAATTCATATAATATCTCATTATTTAATATGATATATATTTTATTTTACTATATTATAATGTATACTTTCTACAAGGAGAAGAAAATGAAATAAAGAAAAAATATATATATATAAAAGATATTTGTGTCGATTTCGTGGAAAACTACAAATATTCAACTCGAGAGAGTTTGTCCAGTTAAACAGCATGTACAACAATCTACATAGCCAAAATAATGAGATTTTCGTCCCTGAATAATACAATATTATTGAATTTGACAACGTTTATCGAATTGAATAGTGAAGTGGAAAAGTGCACATACACACACATAAAAATATAAACATGAAGCTTATATAAACCGATATTTATTAAAATAATAAGCATATAACATAATCATTATTAACTCAGAACATTAAATATTTATTAATAATTACAGTAACACATATATAATTTTTTTTTCACTTAAACAAAAATTATAAAAGAAAACAATATTGTACATTTAATTACTGAGATAACGGGAAAACTTCTAATAGAATTTGTCAAGTTATCTATAAAATATTTTAATATAAAATGAAGAGAAACCTATAATATAATATACATAAATCCATAGAATGTAAAATATATGAAAGCTAAATTTTTACGGTAATGAACACATAGATTTATAATATTTATTGATTAATAGTACTAAATATAAAACTGAAATTAATTATTCACTCTAAAATTATTTATTGAATTGAATTGACAAAAATATCTTGATTTGATGATTTGTTATTTTGTGTCAGATTTTCCATCGAGAAACGTGATAAACCTATATATAAGTTTTCGAGTTAGTCGATCCCTTCATAAACGGCATATGTTTCCATTTGTACTAGAGTTTTTTGTCATTTATAATGTAATGATCTGATGATTGTAATCGATTTATTATATTATATTGGTATTATACAAAGTTCATTAAAAATTAGTATAGAATTGAATAAATAATTATTTATAATTGTTTTTCATAATTATTAATATAAATATTGTTATAAATAATATTATATTTAGTAATTCTATAGTTAGTAGTATTGATTTATAAATATTATAAACAAATACGTTAAGTTATGTTACAAATTTCTTTGATATAATTGATATTTTGTTGATTTGTGTATATTATATTTTAGGTTTTTGTTGTTTTACTTAGTAACATTATCGAATACTTAACTTAGTTTTATCGTATCATTATTTGATATAATATATTATAATAAAAGATGTATTATATAGGTAAATTATATATTAATGTAAATTATTGCACTCTAGCATATTTCATTTTATCGATAACGAAGACACACTGTAGGTTAAAAAATGAAGAGACATTATAAATTATTAGAGTCTATAATAATTAATGTTGTCATATTTAATGTTATCAATAATGAAGCCACATTATAAATTATTGTATTTTACTATAATAAATAATAGGTTAAAAAATATTATATATGAGTCGAATTAATTAAGTAACTCAACAAGTAGTTGTTTTGTAAGAGTATATGTAATAATTATCTTTATTTAATGTTTAATATAGGTAGCAAATGGCAAATCTAGAAATTTAATGTTTAGAAGATATTTCATTAAATGCAATTTAATGCGAAATGACTTCTGTTGGACAAAAATATTTCTAACATGGAGATGGTGTCAGAGCACGAGGCTCGATGCGGAAAAGAATGGATGGTCCGAATTGTTAAAGAGATAATGAAGCATATATCTTGACTGACAATTAAATAAATAGTAGTTTATGTGAATTCGGAATATGGGTGTGCCGAGGTAACTCATAAATTGAGCATAATACATAATTTTTGTTTTTATATGATTTATTACAGCATAGTACAATAAAATATATACTATAAAAATGTAATATATATTATATTAAATTCAAAAATATATACTATATATATAGATATGTAAGTGTAATAATGACTGTACGATAATATAAGTAAAAATTACTAAAATAAACTTACAGCAGAATAAAAAATATATTGCAAGAAAATATTAATAATCAATTGTGACTTTATTGGAACTATCAATTCATCACCTTTAACTTATTGTATATTCTATGAAACTATTGAAATATGTTAAAATCTATTATATTTTATCATATATTATAACATAATGTAATGGAAAATTAGTATAAGAATAGTATTAAATTTTTATAGCAATTTTAATAATTAATAAATGTTGTTAAAATAGGCAATTTTTATTACAACGAAGAAGTATAATAAATGATATTAAGAATTTGTTGTAATATGAATTGATTGTAAATAAACTCTTTGAATTTTGAGTATGCGGTTTGTGGCAGAGAAACTGATTCATATATGAAGGAACTCGAGCAAGGTATACATTGATAATGTCGAGTTAAGCGTAAAGGAAAAAGGAAGTAAACACACTCAAAATAAAAGTTAACAATAGTAGATGATTTATAAGATTTTAATAGGGGAAAAATAATAATATAAAAATAGATATATCTGTTACAAAATGAATATTATATGTAACAAACAATTTATTAGGTCAAACATTGCGGCTATTATGCGGAATAAAATATGAAAGGAAAAGTCAAAAGGTCAATAAAACTAAAAATTTTGGTACGATATTTGACGGCTAAATTCTCGAGTAATTCGAGAAACTACAATTAAATTTGTCGAGTTAAACGAAAAACGAAATTATAGAAACAAAGCAAATGTATACTAAATTTCACTATAATCATTAACAATAATGAAAGCTAATTATTATAATAGTAATGAGTATAATTATTATAACAAATTTTGACTTCACTTTGTTTTTTCATTTTTTAAAATTACATATAATATATTATATTAATTTAAAATAATATATAAATTTTTTTTATAGTAGTTATTTTATTATAACATATTATCTTAAGTTATAGAAAATGAAATATTATTCATATAAAAAAAACTCATTATTCATTGTATCACATAAGTCGACAAATTCAAAATTGAGTTTCCTGAGTTGCGCAACAAACTAATTATATGCATAAATTGAAATTTTTTAAACTTTTTGTATTTAAATTATTTAAAATATTAATTATTTTGTTTAATTTATATGTTGTAATATTCGAGGAAGCTGTCAATATGAAGTTTCGATTTGTTAATTTATTTGATAAATTAAGCACATACATAATTGTATTTAATTGATTATTTATTAGAACATAGCAAAATTAAATATACATTGTATAAATTTAATATATATGATAATCAATTAATACAATATATTATATTTTGTTTTATTATGAGTAATTTATCTTGTAACTCGACAAATATAAATTTTGAGATTCAGGAGTTGGTTACAAAATAACATGACAAAATACAAAAATGTAAAAATATTAAGTGTATTACATAATTTAAATAAGAAAATTAAACAAGAAATTGAAAAATGTACATGTTGGAAGCAACTCGAGAAACTTGACAAAATTGAAAATCATGTTTGTCGAGTTACTCGATCACAAATGGTATAAAAAATGAATCTATTGAATAGCTTAAGAAACTCGACAAAAAGAAACTCGAAGTTCCCGAGGTACTCGACAAATAAGTGAAATTTAAAATTTTTATTATTTTATTTTTCTTTTTGATGTAAAATATGTAATATATTTAAATAATTTTTTATTATTATTTTGTTGTGTTATTTTTAGATGAACTTGTGAATCTAAAATTTGGAATTGTTTGAGTAAATTGATAAATATATACAAAATTTTATGTAGTATATAATTTATTAGAACATAGTAAAATAAAATATATATTATATAAAATATATCATAATGAATGAATACAATTTTATATAATTTCTGTAATTAATAAAAATAATTATTGTAACAAATATTTACTTTACTTTGTTTTTATATTTCATAAAAGTAAATATGATATATTATATTAATGTAAAATAGTATATAATTTTTTTTTATAATAGCTCTTTTGTTATATAACATATTATATTAAGGTATAGAATATGAAATATTATTCATATGAAAAAAGGCATTATTCATTATATCAAATAAATCGGCAAACTGAAAATCGAGTTTGATGAGTTACTCAACAAACTACTTATATACACAAATTTAATTTTTTCGAAATTTTTGTATTTAAATTATTTAATACATTAACTATTTTATTTAATTTGCATGTTGTAATATTATTATTTAAAGAACTTGTCAGTATGAAATTTGAATTTGTTAACTTATTTAATAAATGAAGTAGATACATAATTGTATTCAATTGATTATTTATTAAAACATAGTAAAATTAAATATACATTGTATAAATTTAATATCTATGATAATCAATTCATACAATATATTATATTTTTTTTATTATGATTCATTTATCTAGTAACTCGACAAATCAAAATTTGAGATTGAAGAGTTGGTTAAAGAATAACATGACAAAAGAAAAAAATCAAAAACATTAAGTGTATTACATAATTTCAATAAAAAAATAAAACAAAAAAATGAAAAATGTGTATTTTTGAAGTTACTCGAGAAACTCGAGAAACTGGAAACCACGTTTGTCGAGTAACTCGATGACAAGTCGGATACAAAATCAATGTATTGAATAGCTCAAGTAACTCGACAAAATGAAACATGAGTTTCTCGAGTTACTCGACAAACTAATGAAATTTAAAATTTAGATTAATTTGTTTTTATTTGTTATTTAAAATATGTAATACATTTAAATTTTTTTTCTTCTTATTTTGTTGTGCTTATTTTTGACGAACTGGTGGATCTGCAATTTGGAATTGTTTGAGTAAATTTATACAAAAAATATATAAAAAATTTTATGCAGTGTATCATTTATTAGAACATAGTAAAATAGAATATATATGACATAAATTTAATATATATCATAATGAATTAATACAATTTCATATAATTTTTGTAATGAATACAAATAATTATTATAACAAATTTTGATTTGACTTTGTTTTTATATTTTATAAAATTAGATATGATATATTATATTAATGTAAAATAATATATAAATTTTTTGTATAGCAGCTATTTTATTGTAACATATTACATTAAGTTGTAGAATATGAAATATTATTGATATAAAAAAACTCATGATTCATTGTATTATATAACTCGACAAAGTGAAAAGCGAGTTTCCGAAGTTACTCAACAAACTCATTATATACATAAATTTAATTTTTAAAAAAAATTTATTTAAATAATTTAAACATTAACTATTTTGTTTAATTTATATGTTGTAATATTATTAGTCGAGGAATTTGTGAGTATAAAGTTTCGATTTGTTAACTTTTTTCATAAATGAAGCGCATACATAATTGTATTTAATTCATTATTTATTAGAACATAGTAAAATTAAATATACATAGTATAAATTTAATATATGTTATAATCAATTAATACAATATATTATATGTTGTTTTATTACGAATAATTTTTCAAGTAATTCGACAAATCTAAATTTTCAGATTTATAACTTGGTTAAAAAATAACATGAAAAAATTAAAAAAATTATAAAATTAAGTGTATTACATAATTTAAATAAAAAAATAAAACAAAAATATGAAAAATGTACATGTTTGAAGCTACTCGAGAAACCCAACAAACCAAAAATCATGTTTGTCGAGTTACTCGATGAGAAATGGGATACAAAATCAATCTATCCAATAGCTGAAGTAAGTCGACAAAACAAAACTTGAGTTTCCCGAGTTACTCGACAAACCAGGGGAATTAAAAATATTGATTATTGTTTTTTTCTTTTTTATTTAAAATATGTAATACATTTAAATAAATTTTTAATCTTATTTTGTTGTGTTATTTTTTGACAAACTCATCAATCTGAAATGTGGAATTGTTTGAGTAAATTGATAAAAAAAATATATACAAAATTATATCTACTGTATTATTTATTAGAACATAGTAAAATAGAATATATATCATATGAATTTAACATATATTATAATGAATTAATACAATTTTATATAATTTTTGTAATAAAAAATAATAATTATAAGAACACATTTTTACTTCACTTTGTTTTTATATTTCATAAAATTAGATATGATATATTATATTAATGTAAAATAATATATAAATTTTGTTTATAATAGCTATTTTATTATAACATAATATATGTAGTTATAGAATATGAAATATTATTTATATAAAAAAACTCATTATTTATTGCATCACATAACTGGACAAACTCAAAATCGAGTTCTCCGAGTTACTGAACAAACTAATTATATACATAAATTTAAAATTTTAAAAATTTATTTATTCAAATTATCTAATACATTAACTATTTCGTTTAATTGATATGTTGTAATATTATTATTCGAGGAATTTGTGAGTATGAAGTTTCGATTTGTTAACTTATTTGATAAATGAAGTAGATACATAATTGTATTTAATTGATTATTTATTAAAACATAGTAAAATTAAATATACATTGTATAAATTTAATGTATATCATAATCAATTCATACAATATATTATATTTTCTTTTATTATGATTCATTTATCTAGTAACTCGACAAATCAAAATTTGAGATTGAAGAGTTGGTTAAAGAATAACATGACAAAAGAAAAAAATCAAAAAAATTAAGTGTATTACATAATTTAAAAAAAAATAAAAATAAAAAAAAGAAAATGTGTATGTTTGAAGTTACTCGAGAAACTCGAGAATCTGGAAATCACGTTTCTCGGGTAACTCGATGACAAATCGGATACAAAAACAATCTATTTAATAGCTCCAGGAACTCGACAAAATGAAACATGAGCTTATCGAGTTACTCGACAAACTAATGAAATTTAAAATTTAGATATATTTGTATTTCTTTTGTATTTAAAATATGTAATACATTTAAATATTTTTTCTTCTTATGTTGTTGTGTTTTTTTTTGACGAACTGGGGAATCTGAAATTTGGAATTGTTTGAGTAAATTGATAAAACAAAAATATAAAAATTTTTATGTGGTGTATCATTTATTAGAACATAGTAAAATAGAATATATACCATATAAATTTAATATATATCATAATGAATTAATACAATTTCATATAATTTTTCTAATTAGTAAAAATAATTATTAAAACAAATTTTTACTTAACTTTGTGTTTATATTTCATAAAATAAGATATGATATATTATATTAATATAAAATAATATATAACTTTTTTTTGTAATAGCTATTTTATTATAACATATTATATTAAGTTTTAGAGAATGAAATATTATTCATATAAAAAAAGTCATTATTCATTGTATCACATAACTCGACAAATTCAAAATCAAGTTTCCCAAGTTACGCAACAAACTAATTATATGCATAAATTGAAATTTGTAAAACTTTTTTTATTTAAATTATTAATTATTTTGTTTAATTTATATGTTGTAGTATTATTATTTGAGGAAGCTGTCAATATAAAGTTTCGATTTGTTAACTTATTTGTTAAATTAAGCACATACATAATTGTATTTAATTGATTATTTATTAGAACATAGTAAAATTAAATATACATTGTATAAATTTAATATATATGATAATCAATTAATAAAATATATTATATTTTCTTTTATTATGATTAATTTATCTTGTAACTCGACAAATATAAATTTTGAGATTCACGAGTTGGTTACAAAATAATAAGACAAAATAAAAAAATAAAAAAATTAAGTGTATTACATAATTTAAATAAGAAAGTTAAACAAGAAATTGAAAAATGTACATGTTTGAAGCCACTCGAGAAACTCGACAAACTAAAAATCATGTTTGTCAAGTTCCTCGATCACAAATAGTATAAAAAATGAATCTATTGAATAGCTTAAGTAACTCGGCAAAAATAAACTTGAATTTCCCGAGTTGCTGGACAAATCAGTGAAAATAAAAATTTTGATTATTTTGTTTTTAATTTTTATTTAAAATATGTAATATATTTAAATAAATTTTTATTCTTATTTTGTTGTATTATTTATCGACAAACTCGGGGATCTGAAATTGGGAACTGTTCGAGTAAATTGATAAATAAAATATATCATAATAAATGAATACAATTTTATATAATTTTTGTAATTAATAAAAATAATTATTGTAACAAATATTTACTTTACGTTGTTTTTCTATTTCATAAAATTAAATATGATATATTATATTAATGTAAAATAATATATAATTTTTTTTTATAATTGCTCTTTTATTATAACATATTATATTAAGTTATAGAATATAAAATATTATTCATATAAAAAAAGGCATTATTCATTATATCACATAACTCGACAAACTCAACATCGAGTTTCATGAGTTACTGAAGACACTAATTATATACATAAATATAATTTTTTTGAACTTTTTGTATTTAAATTATTTAATACATTAACTATTTTATTTAATTTGTATGTTTGTAATATTATTATTTAAGGAACTTGTCAGTATGTAATTTCAATTTGTTAACTTATTTAATAAATGAAGTAAATACATAATTGTATTTAATTGATTATATATTAAAACATAGTCAAATTAAACATACATTTTATAAATTTAATATATATGATAATCAATTAATACAATATATTATATCTTCTTTTATTATGATGAATTTATCTAGTAACTCGACAAAGGTAAATTTGAGATTCACGAGTTGGTTAAAAAAGAACACGACAAAATAATAAAATTAAAAACATTAAGTGTATTACATAATTTAAACGGAAAAAAAAAAAGTTGAAAAATGTGTATTTTTGAAGTTACTCGAGAAACTCGAGAAAATGGAAATAACGTTTGTCGAGTAACTCGACGGAAAATTGGATACAAAATAAATCTATTTAATACCTCAAGTAACTCGATAAAATGAAACATGAGTTTCTCGAGTTACTCGACAAACTAATGAAACTTAAAATTTAGATTAATTTGTTTTTCTTTTTAATTTCAAATATGTAATACATTTAAATTTTTGATCTTCTTATTTTGTTGTGTGATTTTTTGACGAACTGGTGAATCTGAAATTTGAAATTGTTTGAGTAAATTCATAAAAAAAATATATAAAATTTTTTATGTAGTGTATCATTTATTAGAATATAGTAAAATAGAATATATATCATAGAAATTTAATATATATCATAATGAATTAATACAATTTCATATAATTTTTGTAATTAGTAAAAATAATTATCAAAACAAATTATTACTTCATTTTGTTTTTATATTTCATAAAATTAGATATGATATATTATATTACTGTAAAATAATATATAAATTATTTTTGTAATACTTATTTTATTATAACATATTATATTAAGTTATAGAAAATGAAATATTATTCATATAAAAAAACTCATTATTCATTGTATCACATAACTCGACAAATTAAAAATCAAGTTTCCGGAGTTACGCAATAAACTAATTTTATGCATAAATTGAAGTTTTTAAAACTTGTTTTATTTAAATTATTTAAAATAGTATTTATTTTGTTTAATTTATATGTTGTAATATTATTATTCGAGGAAGCTGTCAATATGAAGTTTCGATTTGTTAACTTATTTGATAAATTAAGCACATACATAATTGTATTTAATCGATTATTTATTAGAACATAGTACAAATAAATATACATTGTATAAATTTAATATATATGATAATCAATTAATACAATATATTATATTTTCTTTTATTATGATTAATTTATCTTGTAACTTGACAAATATAAATTTTTAGATTCACGAGTTGGTTACAAAATAACATGACAAAATAAAAAAAGTAATAAAATTAAGTGTACTACATAATTTAAATAAGAAAATTAAACAAGAATTTGAAAAATGTACATGTTTGAAGCTACTCGAGAAACTCGACAAACTGAAAATCATTTTTGTCGAGTTACTCGATCACAAATGGTGTAAAAAATGAATATATTGAATAGCTGAAGGAACTCGACAAAAATAAACTCGAATTACCCGAGTTACTCGACAAATCAATGAAATTAAAAATTTTGATTCTTTTGTTTTTCTTTTTTATTTAAAATATGTAATATATTTAAATAATTTTTTATTCTTATGTTGTTGTGTTATTTGTCAACAAACTTGTGAATCTGAAATTTGGAATTGCTTGAGTAAATTGATAAATAAAATATATACAAAATTTTATGTAGTATTTCATTGATTAAAACATAGCAAAATAGAATATATATTATATAAAAATTAAGTGTATTATATAATTTAAATGAAAAAAAAAAAACACAGAGTTGAAAAATGTGCATTTTTGAACGTACTCGAGAAACTCGATAAACCGAAAATCAATTTTGTCGAGTTATTCGATTACAAATGGTATACAAAATCAATCTATTCAAGAGCTGAAGCAACTTGACAAAATGAAACTCGAGTTGGCCAAGTTAGTCGACAAGCCAGTGAACTTTAAAATTTTGATTGTTTTGTTTTTCTTTTTTATTTAAAATATGTAATATATTTAAATAAATTTTTATTCTTATGTTCATTAATTTTCGAGGAACTCATGAATGCAAAATTGGAATTGTCGAGTAACTTGATAAATAAAGCATATCAAAAATTTTATTTAGTGTATCATTTATTAGAACATAGTAAAATAAAATATATATTATATAAATTTAATATATATCATAATGAATTAATAAAGTATATTAATTTTATTTTTATTTTAGCAATTACTATAACATATTATAAAAAAATTACTATATTAAATTTATAGCATAATAAAATGATATTCTGTATTAATATATTATTAATTAATTATTATATTATTATAATAATTTAATGATTATATTCAATTTAATATAATAAATGGATATGAAATAAATTTATTTATAAATGATGAAAAAATTTATTACATATTTATTTATAATTTATTATTGTAAATATAAATATAAATTTTGTTATAAATGATATTATCATTAGTAATTATAAATATAAAATGATTTTTATACTATAATTTGATATAATTATTTTGATAAATAAAATGAGATTATTTAATTATTTGATAAAAAAATATATAATAAATTTTATAATTATTTATGAATAAATATGTAATAAATTTTATGATCATTTATAAAAAAAATTTTTTATATGAAATTGTTATGATAAATTGATTATAATCATTAAATTATTATAATAATGTCAAAATTCATTAATAATATATTATTACACCAATAATTTTATTATGTTATAAATTTTGTTTTAAATGATATTATTATTACCAATTATAAATATAAAAGATATGTTATAGTATAATTTCATATAAAATTTATGATAAATAAAAATAAGTATTATAACATATTTTTATTACATTGTCATTTTTTAAATCATAATATTAAATATGATATAATATAATAATATAAAATAATATAAAAATGTTTTTTAATAATAGCTTTGTTAATATACTATATTATATTAAGTGATAGAACGAAAAAAATTGCTTAACTTTTTTTGTTATCAAAGAACTCCACAAGATAAAAATTTAGCTTACTGATTTGCTTGATTATATAGATAAGTAAAAACAACCTCTTAAAAAAATAATTAAAGAACTAATAAAATTTTTTGTTATAAACGAAAATATAAAATATTAAATTTCACTATTGAATATATCGAGGAACTCGATAAATTCAAAATCGAGTTTCTCGAGTTACTCGACGAAAGAATAAAATTTTCTGCTGTTAATTTTCGAGGAACTCATGAAGTTCAAATTTTGCTTTGTCGAGTTACTTGAAAAATTAAGCATGTACAGAAATTTGTTTAATCTATCATGTATTAAAACATAGTAAAATAAAGTATATATTATATAAATCTAATATTTATCATAACGAATGAATACAATATATTATATTTTATTTTGTTTTGGCAATTATTGATAGCATGAGAGAATAAAAAAAAACAATACATAATTTAATAAAAAATATGAAAAAAAAAATACAAAGAACAAAATTGCAAACTATATAAATGATTATTTACTCGAGCAGCTTCAGAAAATGAAATATGAGTTTGCCGAGTTACTCAATTAATAATAGGACACGTAGGTTGAAATTCAATATTCAGTTTCTCGAGTAATTTTATAACATGAATAGATGAGTAATATTAGATAAATAAATTTTAATATTCTATCACGAAATTAAATATAATAATAAAATTATTATAATAATGTAAGAATTGATTTATATTTTTTTACTACAGAAGGAAATATATTATGCTACAAATTTATTATAATAATTTTATGAAATTTTTTTTTTTTTGTAATTCTAACTTTGTCGATTTGTGAGGCGAAGTAGGAAAAAAGGAAAAAAAAATAATTTCAAATCTTCATTTAGTCATGACTTAACAAAGACTGATTTGACATAGAAAACAATCACTCAAAAATATGAAATTTTGAAAAAAAATAAAATACTGATGTAGCCAAAAGTTGAAGAGGATATTTACACAACCTAAAGTTTATTTATTGGTTTATAATAGCAATTCCAATATTCCAAAAGCATAAATTCGATTAATAGTCTAGTAGTTTTCACAGCAATTATTTTAGTATGTCTAAACATGTTGTCAGACTATCAATTTTGAAGATGTGGTAATCACATTAGCATTCTATGTCTTGTAAAAATTTCATATTGTGTGGTAATTGTTTTCTATGAAAAATAATTTTTTTTTTATTCCATAATAAGTTAAAATAATTTTTTGAAGTAAGGGCACTGTTAGAAAAATGTCTTCGCTTGGTCATAGAGTAAATAAAAAATTTTTAATATAGAAAACAATCACCGAAAAATATGACATTTTTAGGGAATATAGGATACTTAAGTGGCCACCATATATTAAAATTTTATAATTCAACAGGATGTATTGGCTTAGTAAAATAATATATGAAAAACAAATAAAAAAAATTTAAATTTAAGGAGTAATACAGGTTAAAAAACATTAAACAAAAGATGTTTAAATTATGCAAGTTATTATTGTCTAAAGTAACTCGTTGAATTAAAGTTTAAATATGCAGGTATACTTTATGAATAATACAATATAAATCATGAAGTACGAAAAAAAATATGTATTTATTAAAAAGTTATATTCTAAATATTTAATATTATCCTTTAATATACTCTGTATATTTATAGTTGGGGTAATTATATTTACACTACATTTTTTATTATTGACACTACATTTTAATTGTAATAAAGGTACACCAACATTTCATATTTAGACACTTATGTCTCTAATTTTTTTAATTGTATTTTTATCATTAAGTTTTATTTAGTTTTCACATCTTGCCTCTAATGACAATTTTGTTTAAATATTCTACTAACGTGCATTAAAATGGGGGGAAAATATTTTGTCAAACCTACGTATTTGTTATTTATTTTAACGATGTAAAAATAGTAAAGGTAAAACAATAATTTACGCCATCTTAATTAATTATTTGGACAAAAATCATTGTGAAAGACAAATATAAGACATGCAAATTAATAGATTAATGATAAAAATTTGCCACAAAAAGTTACAGTCATAAATACAAAAGTAACCAATAGTTGGAGAGTTTTATTGCAATAAAAATGTAGTGTACTAAACAAATAATGTTATGGTAATATAATTACCCTTATAGTTTTTGGTGCTTATGTTTATTATTTTGTATAGATTTTTTAATTTTCATAACAAAAATATTTTATATATTTATTTGGGACAAAAATAAATTTTTTGTATTCTGTTTATTATTATTAATAAGTATATATATGCAATAATATAAAATTAATAGTGAAAATAAAAGTACATAAAAATATAAAATATATAGATTTGTTAAATATAATTTACATCATTGCAGTACATTACAAAACGCTTATATCTAGAAACGACAAAACGTTAGAAATATTACACAAAAAAACCTAATATTCATTGAAAGTAATGGAAAAAGGTGGCAATGCATACAATGATATTATTAGTTTTTAAAGTGCGTTTTTCTCTTTCGAAAGTCGTGTATTTCTCTCTGTTCTTGGTGTAGGCAATTTTTCTGGGGTGACTTCATTTTCATATGAGATTGGATGTTGTTCAATTTTTCTCTTCTTGGATTGAGACCCAGGTGAAGAAGGGAAATTAAGCTGTTTCACTGCACTTGGAAATGTTTGCCCTTGAAGAGGCATTGGTGTGTCAGTGGTATATGCTATATCTTTCCCTTTGTTAGTCCTTGAGCTTGTACTTGTAGAACTCGTCGACATCGAAAGAACTGATTCATTAAGGAAGATAATGTCATACTTGTATTCATTGTCGAGGACATTTTTCTTCATTCCTTTAACATAAAAAAATTGTTCTTCCTCCAACGTGATTCTAATTTTTTCCAAGACTTGTGATCCACTGTCCATTATTTGTTGGCCTGTGTACTGTAAGAATTTTTCTGCTGTATCTCCAATCATAGTCCCAGATAATGACCCTGTGGAGTCCTCAAGTTCCAGATATACACGTGCCCTAACATATAAAAGATGTTAAAAGTGTTGCATGTGTAAATAATTGTAAACAATAAATGAGTTCTAAACAGTAGTATACCTTGGTACTACTACTGCATGAGAAAATTTGCAGAAGACGCATTCATATGTTTCATTGAAATCAGAACTTGATATTTTCTTGCAAGTATTGCACGACATGTACCAAAAGGATTGTTTAAATACTCTCACGTATGCACGTGCGTGAACCCAGAAATATCCATGTCCTGATAGCTATTTTTGAAGAAAAATTATATAAATATTATGCAATAATGAAAAAAAATTTCTATATAATATTTTAAATAATATTAGGCTTACTCCAGATAACAAATTTGGAATTTGTTGAATCTCTGTGATATTCTTCATGTCTGGAGTTGAAAGAGTCTTTGTTGTTGAGGATGGATATATCTTTGTCAAGATCATTTCATCTAACTTGTCCGAATTTGTTTCAACCCTTGCACAATGTGTAAAAAGATTAGTAATTTATACACGTGTATATATATATATATATATGTATATATATATATATATTTGAAAAAAAGATAATGAATAAAAATTTATTTACCAAGATGTTAGCTCAATCACTTGTTCTAAATGGGCATTGAAGGAGAAAATGCTGTTAGCCTTGGTTGAAATTGAAAGGCCTGCGCATGAAATAAATATATAGATATATTTATTTGGAGACCTAAGATTGCCTATAAATTTTGTAATATTCCATTGATGAATTATAAAATTATTGACAATGTATTACCACTAAAAGATGTCACTTTTAGATGGTTTCCAATGATGATTTGTTTCGTGCTCAAATTATCAGCAATGAAACGGCATTCCTTCTCCACAAAATTATCCCACATTGTTAGCAACACAGTGTTGAAGCTAGTATAGAAACACAGTAAATATATGAGAAAGTGGTATATGAATTTCTTTAATAATACTGTAATTATTAGAATATATATTTATAGATGAAAATAATATAGCTATATATATATAAACCTTGTGTCGATGAGAACTACATCTTGAATAGATGTTTGTGTTTCAAACCTAGTTTGAACCAGCCTTTTAGGTTTGACATCAATTGCAACTCCAATAATACCTAGAGGATAAAAATAAGAAATTAGGACAAATGAAATTTGTTATCAATACAATGGAATACATAAAAAGAAAAAAGTATGTTTTTTTGTGAAATAGGAACAAATACTTATATCAGAATTTGAGTCCATGTAAGGTTCCAATTTGTTGAAAGGAACAAAATTGTATGTAGAAGATATTAAAACACTGTGGTCTTCATCGACTTCTTGGACTCTTGTTCGACCAGATATTGTCCATTGTACATTGCCCATAGAAGCTTGGTACTCAGGCTTCGTGAATTTAACGTTCGCATTTGAGACAAGATATGTTTTGCCAAGTAGTAGCTTGTCTTCATATGCCGAGATGTTGGCATCATAAATAGTTGCATGGACTCTATTTTTCTGTATAATACCATGTATTTAAATTAGATATTTTGTATAAACATATATATAATTTTGGGTAGATATTATTTTTTAATATGAATTAAGACAATTTAAAGCTATAACATATTAGAGGGAAAAATTTTTTTTTACAAATTTTATGTGGCTAAAATGAAATAAATCAAGAAACATAAATAATAGATTCAAATAATATACCTGAGGATCCATAAATACCATATTCTGATATTTTGTTGGGCTTCGTTGAGCTGTTCGTGGAAACGATTTTTCCACAACAATGATTTTTGAAGTCCAATTTGTATCGTTAGGAGCAATATTTGGTATTAATTTGTACTGTTTTTCCATTGTTTGATCCTGTAGAAAATGTCAAATATAAATTAAAGAGTATAAATAGGTTATCAAAGTGAAATAATATTTATACTAATAATGAATTGTAAGAGTATATGTTCAAATATAGTATGGAGTTATACTTAAAATCTGAAAGAGGAGTATGAGGATACAAATATTGAGAATTAAAGAGTTGTTGGTCAATGCTAATATAGAATGTTTGTTGTGTTTGGTTTCTAATCACAACCAATGTATATATATAGAGGTATATAGTATCTATTATGCCAATAGTAAGGATATGTTTACTCAATGAGGGTCTAAATCCTCTGTCCTGATTGATACGTGGGTTGTGACGCCGTAATTAATAAATGATATGGGCCCCAATGATGATGTCATAAGAACTCATTCATAGTTGTTCTCATTTCATCCTACTCAGCCCCAATTAGTTTAAATAAAGTGCTGACTATACTAATAATAGATTTGAAGATTCCAAAATATTAAGATAAGCAGTCCAAAATTTACGTCAGTATTTCTACTATTATGTTAAATCATAGTACAGGCAAATTTATCAAATTGAAATAAAGAAAAGTTTATTATTATAATGTATATTATTTAAAATAATGTAACAGCGAAAATTTATTATTGAGTTGAAAAACTTTATGAAGATTTTAATAAGTATAATTACTTATTATATATTTAAGTATTTTTGTGTATCGATCAACAAAATATAACCTATAAAATTAAAAATAAATAAATAAATAAAAATTGATCATTAAATTGTGAATATGAAATTTGCTTTACCTAGTAATATACAATCAAAATAAGTAACTACTACAACAGAAGAAAAAAATCAGTCATCAGAGTTCAAGCATTTACGAGACTTGAGTCGATTCGAAGTTATTATTTTCTAAGGTGAAAGATCAAACTATTAGAGGTTATGAAATGAATGGATGAAACTATAATAAAACAATAGGTAAGGAAATCTATAATAAAGTAGGTTTTATATTAATAATTTATGGATAAACCACAATGTACAAAATTCTTCTCGGTAAGTTAAACAAAATAAAATTTTTTAAGATTTCTGTATAATACAAAAAAGTTAAAGTGTCCAATTACAATGTTTATACTGTAAATTTTTCTATTATTTTAATGGAGTTCAGTTAAAGTTAAAATTAGTGAAGAATTGTTAGATGCGTGAGAAATAGTGATGTTCGGCCTATTTGTGACTATAAATAGGAAAATGGGAATCATATTTCAAATAAAAGAAGGCATTGGGATGAAATTGTTACAAACATGAAAGAATAGGCAGTCCTTCTTTGAATTAATTGGAGATAAGATAGGGTCCAGCATTTATTACACAATGCGTGTCTTGAAGGAGATACGGACCAGCCGTCTAGCATTAAATGATGTGTGGAAAGCCATGCAAGAATTGGGGATGAGCATATGAAACCCAAATTGGGAATAACGAGGTGAAGCACAACTGGAAGATATTTATATATGTTTATGTATACACATTTTTGATACGTGTATGGTGAGAATGAATAGATTAAAGATCATATTGACATGTGTACAATAAAAAGATATTTGTGCATTTATGATCTAAATTTTTACTTGTCTTAGGTATGATTACATGTAATAGTAGACTAAGCAGTAATCTATAATTTCTTGTATTAATTTGTCAGAATTTCATGAAAGCAATAAATAAACTATACCTACATATTTTGTAGTTATAGCTGTTGATTTGTGTTCATTTAAATATAGAGGAAAAAAAGTCATATAAAATATAAAAAAAAATTTATATTGTTAATAGGTAATGACTTTATAACATATGTACAAAAACTCGTTACATGGCAAAAGGAATATAAATTGATAACATTGAATATTTAAATATTTATACTTTAAATATTTGTTTGTTAAATTTTGTATTCTATTTATTCATTTAACTCAATCAATACTACGTTCTTAGAAAATCGATTAACTTTCATAAAATCATGAATAAGATAAATTTAGTTTTAAACTTCAAAAAATTCAAATTCGATAAATATAATGTATTTTATATGAATTTTTTTTCATATAATTATGTTGGTTACCAAATACACGTTATAACTATATCTATTATAGAAATGAACTTAATAGAAACTAATATAGCTTTTGAAAGTTTAATATACAATCATCATTACAAATTGTATTAACAACAATGAAAAAAAATTTTGTATACTAATAATATTCCATGAATTCCTTATTTAAATCAATGTGTTATATAATATTTAGTATATCTATAATACTAATATACACATATTGAATATTAGCAAAATGAGAATACAATAATAAAAGATGTTTCACTTTGTTAAAAATAAACAGTCAAAAATCGGTACTAATTTAACATAAATATATTATTAATTTTTTATGAAATTATTCATAATGTAAAATTAAAATAAAATAATCATTGATAAATCTACACTATTTGTAGTATAATAATTTAAAAAATAAAAAAACAGTTAATAGTCAAAAAAATTCAAAAATTATCTAAATCAAATGATAAGTTTTATTATTTTCAATTAAAAATCGATACTATTACAAAACATACATAACTATAGCACTATACATCTCAACAGACTATCGATTTATTCATTGCACTATCAATAATTTAAAAGCTCTGTACATATTTTCTTGAAAGTCCTATACAATATCCTCCACCAATTGAGATGTAAGAATACACTGGCTCTTTATTGACTGCAATATAATTCATGTGAAAGCTTTGTAGAAGTATTATTCAAATAACACATGGAATATACTTCAACAATATTCACTGGAATATCATTCATATCAAAGCTTTATACAAGTGTTCTTCAAAGAACACATAGAATATAGTTCAAGAATACAATTTTAACTATTGTTTATAAAGCACAAATCCTGTAATAAACAAAAAATGCATAATAATAATTAAAACACTATGAATGCACAATTGCTAATATTTCTGTATAAACTACATTCTTTGTACAACAAAAATGATTTTTAAGTTTATCATTTGGTATAATTAATGCTTTAATACATTTACTTGTTTTTGCTCTAGATAATGCAACATAAAGTTGACCATGAGAAAATACAGGTTCAGGAAGATACAGTCCAACATAATCTAGTGTTTGACCTTGAGCTTTATTTATTGTCATTGCAAAACAAGCACGAATTGGAAATTGCGTTCTTTTAAAAGGAAATGTACTCTTGTCACTTTCAAGTGGAATAAATGGAATTCTAGGTAAAAAAAACTTTCTTCCCACGCCACTCTCCAACAGATATTTCAGCATGAATAACATTACGCTCAAATGCACGACAAATTAATCTAGTGCCATTACATAATCCTTCAGATGGATTAATATTTCTTAATAACATAACAGGACAATTTTCTTTCAATACAAGTTCATGAGGTGGAATACTATTTGGAGTTAATGTATTAAGAAAATCTTCATGAATACTTTGTTCATTTTTTTCTAACGTTTCATCAAAGCTATAATATATAACATTTTCACCAGCAATTTGATCAAGGACAATGTTATTTATTTCATCAACAGCATTATTTGTAGGAGTTAAAATAACTCGATTAATCATCTTATCTAATTCATTGCTATATTCCTGTAAGTTTGGGTAAACACTTTGGATCAATTCTTTGAGAGAAACTATTTTGTTATCAAAGGGTATAACTATTTCATCTGGTAATGTAATCATATTACAGGTATGCCTAGGTTGGATTCCATTGCCTATATCAAGCAATAACTTAGAAAAGTATGGGTCTAATTGAGCTCTCATATTTTGCACCAATTGTAATTGTATGAAATTTGGCCATAAGTATGAATAGACTAAACTTGATCCAATGATTGCTTCTTTATTTCCTTTTTGAACTATTGGTAATACTTGTCGAAAATCACCTCCTAAAACAACAACCTTCCCTCCAAAAGGCAATATAGAATCATTAACATCTCTTAGAATTTTATCTACAGCCTCTATTGCATAACGGTGAACCATTGGTGCTTCATCCCAAATAATCAAATTTGTCAATCTAAAGAAGCTTGCTAGAGCAGACTGCTTACTAACAGAACAGGTCATATTGTGATTTATTTCAAGTGGTATCTTAAACCTTGAATGTGCTGTTCGTCCACCAGGTAATAAAGCAGCTGCAACCCCTGAGGAAGCTGTTGCTAAACCTATAAGATTTTTAGATCTAATTCTAGAGAGCAAAGCTTTATATAAATAAGTTTTACCAGTTCCACCAGGTCCATCTATAAAATACAAATGACTTGTATTACTATATACATCTGAAAGAATTTTGTCATAGGCAATTTTTTGATATTCATTCAAGTTATTTGCATACATAGTATTGTCAGCATGAATAACATTGTTTAATTCTTTATTAATAATCTTAGCTAATATGTCTTCTTGTTCCATATATATTTCAAAAGGTACAAGATGGTAATCATTTATATTTTTATTATTTGCTTCTAATATAGAATTGATTTCATGTAGTGCTTTTATTTCTGCATTTGCAATAGACATACCATTAGATAAATAATCTTCACATAAAAATAGGTGAAATTTTTTCCATAATACATCTGGATTATTAGGAGAACATAGAATGAGTATGGTAGCAAATAATCTATGAAGAGAAGAAGGCATTTGATAACTAATAGCTTCATCTAAACAAAACTGACAATAATTATTGTCTTGTAATAAACCAAGTGACATAGCTGTTTCACAAAAAGACGACAAATAAACACCATGAACTAATTTTAAATTTTCAAAAGAAGTTGCTCCTTTAATATGATTTAATAAGATACGTAAATAATATCTTTCTCCTTCAGTTATAGTAGATGTAACTATTCTACCAATAACATTTCCTTTTTTCCTTCGACACCATATTTTCCCTTGGCCATCCCATACAAAAAATTTTGGAAAATCTTTATATAATAATGTTTTTGCAAGTTCATTTGAAAGATTCATATGAAAAAATTCAGTTAACATTGTACGTTGTCTAGATTCATTATTGATGACTGTTTCTAAATTTTCATAATCTCTATATGTTATCAAGTGGTTATTTTCAAGATGTAGTTGTAATGAGATAATTGAGGGAGACAATTCATACAAAACAAATCCATATATTCTCCACATTGCTTCAGGTGGAGAAATCCAACGACCATTTTGATATATCTCAATTTCATCAATAGGATTTTCATTATTAGTATTACTAATTGAAATACTTACACGATCATAGCCTTTATAAACATATTTATAGAGGTATTTAACAGCTTTAACTGTTGAACATATTTCCACATTAATATGGCAATCAAACTTCGCACACAAATATGGATTGTAAGGTACAACCCATCTATTGTCTAACAAATGTCCTCGAATCATAAATGATTGTTTATCGTTAAATCGTCTATAAGTTGGATAAGAATTATGGCCAATAAAAGTATTTGAGATATATTCCTTTGGGTATTTATTCTTGCAATAACCATTTCTATCCATACAAACATTATGCGGATTCAAATGACCACATGGACCATGCATCATATGTTTAACAACAATAGAATGAAGGTGGGGATATTTTACTTTGTTTGGAATTTCACATGATACAATAGAATCGACTCTATCAATATTATTAATTTTCGCATTGCTTTGTAAGATTAGTAAGAAATGAGCATGTGGAAGTCCTCGTTTTTGGAATTCTACAACATAAATATATGCAGCAACAGGCCCAAATATTTGGTGCTTGAATAGATCAACTTTAAGTTCTTCTAATTTAGCTTTGAATATTCTAGCAGTCAAATCAGGTCTATTCTGTCCTATATCATTATGCCTTAACTCTTGTTTTATTTCTACCCAATTAGGGTTACATGTCAATGTTAAAAATAAATCAGGTTTACCAAATTTTTGTACCAATGCCATTGCATCCATATATCTTTTTTTCATATCTCTAGGACCCCCAACAAAAGAAGAAGGTAAAATAATCTGACGACCAATTTGTGCACCTCTATTTTGACCATTTTCTACACTATCAACAACTCCTTGATATAATTCAGCACGAATTTCACTTTGATTTTGATGAAAATAATCTAATCGACTTGTTTCAAGTTTAACATACATATCTACTACATATTGCTGTAAAAGTCTGCCAGCATGAAGCAAAACATCGTTTTCTATATCACGTACCTGTAATTTGTAGCAATAGTATTCACGACAAGATACTTGTAAACCTTTTTTATTCTTCTTGTAAGCTGCACAACATAAAAATGCAAAGAAATTTAATGAAAAAAAATTTTAAATTGAATGAGTTTAAATGAGGAAACATATTAGTAGTGTTTACCTTTTTTTTCTTTCTCTATTATATCAGCTGCACAACTCATGTTTTCAGTACAAAAAGAATTCTCTTTTGTATTATAAATATCAACTATACTATTTTTTGCCTTTTCAATACCTTCATGCCAACCAGTCTCACCGAAGGGAAATAATAATGGACACTGTAAGGGATCATAACATCCATAATAATAATGTATTCTATGTGAATTATTAGAGTGACAATAAATTGATATATCACGATATCTTATGTCTGCAGATGGGTCCTCATCAACCCAAACTGCAGCCACTTGAGATGCAGAAGGTGCATTATATACTCTTTGATCAAGACCAGCATCACATCTAATATGAATTTTGCAAGTTTGAAGACTTTCAATATCACCTAAAGAACGAAAAAATCTAGAATATGGATTAATCTTTAATAGATTTACTAATATGTGTAGTAAAGATGATGAGAAATTGATACATGTATTTAATCTATTTTGTATTTCATTGTCTGTATCATAAAAATATAACTGTAAATATGATGGATTACTATCAATGTTTAGAATTGGATTTATATAATGGTATACTTGTCCTTGAACTCTAAAAGTGTAAATACCTTTGTAGTTAGTAGATTTAGATAAATCTTTATCAAACTTCACTCCAAAAGAGGTAAAAGCAAAATGGTTATTATAATTTCGCACATTATTTTTAAAATCTAATGCTTCATCTGTACTTGAAGTGTATAAATCATATAAAATAGAAGGAGAACAGTTGATATGCAATTTAATTTTTCCATCAAAACAACAAAAACCTTTACTTTCTTTTTCAAACTTTTTTGCAAAACAGTGAATACAATTTGTTGGAGTACGTAATACATAAGTTTCTGTGGGTACATGTCTCATAGTAATATTTGAAATACAAGGAGTTAATTGAAATTCATGATTTTGATTTTCATGTTCTTCATAATAAATATTGCTTTCTACACCACCACCTTCTAAATTGTTAGAGCCAATGAAAGAAATTTCATGTCCATCTTCATTCAATTCTTCAGCTATAAAAAATATGACAAATGAAAACAACATAAATAAATGAATGGAAAAAAAATGTGCATAATGGGAAAAACATAAAAAAAAAAAAAAAAAAAACCTTAGCTCACCAGATAATTGCAAACTACCTATTGAATTGACATCATTCAACTCAATATTTTCAAGAAACTGAATCCTTGTTTTTCGAATCTTTTTCTTAGATGTATATTGTGTATGCTGAGCATACATCTGTCGTCTTTTCTTGTTTTGTTGTTCTTTATTTGAGTCAAACAATTTTTCACCTGTCATCTAATATATTTTATCATACAATAAATATAAAAATTAGTCTCATTCAATGTACAAAAAAAATATATATATACTATAAACATTATTAACAAAAATAAGAATATGATTAGTACATAAATTTAATAAGCAACAAGGAAAAAATTCTTATTGGTTACAATTGTAATACTTTACTATAGCTTGTAAATACATGATATAAAAAAAATTACTTATTAATAAAGATATAATGAAAGAATAAACCAAATAAAACAAATAATAATTAACTTCAAATTTCTATCAGTGAATAATTACATACCTATAAATTGAAGTTGAGAACTTGCTATAAAACCACTGCTAAAGAACTGATCAAATCAAAAAAATGAATACCAGACCTTCTACAATCTATACTCAAACTCAATAGGTGGACAAAGGAGATGGGAATTATAATTTCGAATACAAGAAACAAGGTACAATGATTTCAAGTAAGAAAAAGAAAAATTCAACAAAATTCTAGGGTTTGATGAGAGTAGAAATAAAAGAACAAGGCTGAGAACAAAGAAAATAGAAAAGAACCAAAAACTGTATATATATGTCTCGTACAAATAAAACAAAGGAAATATATAAAATAATACTGCCAAAACAACGTCGAATATTTATAATAAGTGAATGGTTTAGATGTACATAAAATTGTATATGTTATTAATAATAACTACAAAGATAAGGACAAATAAATGAAAAAAACTGAAAAACAAGTAAGTTATAATTTCTAAATGAGTACACGTGTTAAGAATTGGGTAACATTTTGAATAAATTAAGTTTAATCATTTGTCTTAGTTACCTCGTAACTTGGAATATTTACTAATATTAAAAAATTTGCATCTATTACAAATTGAAGACCAGATATTATAGACAAATTTTGAAGTCAAACATTGCGGCTAGTATGGGAAATAAAATTATAGAATATAATAATTGCAAAATGCAACAAAAGCAAAAATTTAAGTAGAAACATTGACAGCTAATTAGTCGAGCAAATCGAGAAACTACACTTCATTTTGTCGAGTTCATCGACAAAACAAATTACACAAACAGAAAAAATTTGTACTAAATTTCACAATCATGATTAACAATAATGAAAGCTGATTGTAATATTAGAAATCATATGATGACTACAAAAATAAATGCCTGACATTTAAAAAAAAATGACACATATATAATTTCTCATTTCTTACTGTTCTTATTTTATTTATTGTTTTCGTCAAAATCCAGTTAACAAAAAGTAGAGTTAGTTAATAATTTTTTGTAAAATATTAATTTTTTGTATTTTTGTTAGAGTTATTCAACATAACCAAAATAAAATCTGCAACAAAATATAAAGGTCAGGGACCGCCAAAAAAATTAAAAGGTCATGGTTAAATTTGTTATGAAATGAAAATGATGTGAACTAAAAGTGCAAATTACAAACAAAGAAATAAATAACTAAATTGCTAAATCCCCATAAAAAAAAATAAATAAATAATTTTTTGTTTTCCAATGTTTCCTAGATTAATCAGTTACTCACCAATCTGGGATAACTAAAATATTTTTAATATTTCCACTTTGCTAAGTCACTCGGTAAAGTGGGAAAAAGGGGAAAAAATAAAAATATGTTAAAAAAAGAGAAAATTGTGAACACAAAATTGGACTACTTTATAAAAATTGCAAGACTTAATGTACATTTTAAATTTAATTTGTTATTATTAGTTTTTTCAATTTGTATTTAAAAAGGTACACAAATTAAACATACAAAAAAATTTAAAGGTAGATGACAAAAAAAAAATATTCATGGGAAAATTTTTTATAAAAGGAAAAGGATGTGGACTAAAACTGCAAAATAAAAAATAAAGAAATAAATAAATTCCTAAAAGACCAAAAAAAAAAAAAGGTAAAAAAAAAATATGTTTCCAATGTTTCCCACTTTCCCGAGTTACTCGGCAAATTGGGATAACTAAAATGTTTTTATTTTTCCCACATTGGCGAGTTACTCGACAAAGTGGGAAAAATTTTAAAAAAAAAAATTTTTTTTTTTGTTTTTATATTTATATTTATATTTTGTCATAAAATAATCCATAAAAATAATTTAATAATAATAATTTTACGTGAGCAAAATGGGGAAAAAAATTTTATAATCAATAATCACAATATCATACAATATAAAATAATTTTATATCATATATACTATAATATAAAATCTTATCATAAATGCTAGAGTAAAAAAAATTATATAAACACCTAAATTATTAATCAAAAAAAAAAAATTCAAAGTTGAAAATAATAAATTACTAAATTACTTACATGCAAAAACGAATAACCAAAACTTAAAATTTAACAATCGCCAATCTAGGATAACTAAAATATTTTTAGTATTTCCACTTTGCTGAGTAACTCGGCAAAGTGGGAAAAATGGAAAAAAATAATAATATTTTAAAAAAAGAAAAATTTGTGAACACAAAACTGGACTACTTTTTAAAAGTTGCAATACTTAATGTACATTTTAATTTTATTTTGTTATTATTAGTTTTTTTTGTTTTTGATTCAAAAAGCTAAACACATAAAAATATAAATAAAAGTTTAAAGGTTAGAGATGAGGGAAAAAACAAAAATGTGGGAAATTTGTTATAAAAGGAAAAGGATGTGGACTAAAACTGCAAATAAAAAAAATAAAATAAATACATTCCTAAAAGCCGACAAAAATACAAAAAGTAAAAAAAAAAATTGTTTCCAATGTTTCCCACTTTTCCGAGTTACTCGGCAAACTGGGATAAATAAAATGTTTTGATTTTTCCCACATTGCCGAGTTACTCGACAAAGTGGGGAAAATTTTTAAAATAAAAAAATTTTTTGTTTTTTGATTTTTATATATTGTCATAAAATTGTCCATAAAAAAAATTTAATAATAATAAATTTGCATGAGCAAAATGGGGAAAAAAAATTAAAATTCTTTTTATATTCTGTCATGAAAATGTCCACCTAAAAAAAAAAAATTGAATTTTTCTAATCAATAATCACAATATCATATAATATAAAATAATTTGATATCATATATAATTTCATATAAAATCTTATCATAAATGCTAGAGTCAAAAAAATATATAGACGCCTAAATTATCAATAAATAAAAAAATTGAAAGTTGAAAATACTAAATTATTAAATTACCTACACGCAAAAAACAATAATCAAAACATAAAATTTAACAATTAAAAGAAAATACAAAATTATAATGACAAAGTGCGAAAAATGTTAAAATAAAAAAAATTATTTATGTTTTCATTTTTATATTTTGTCAAAAAATTGTCTATAAAAAAAAAATTAATACTAATAATTTTGCGTGATAAAAGTGGGGAAAAAGTTTTTTATTTTATTTTTATATTCTATCATGAAAATGTCCACCCAAAAAAAAAATAATAATAATTTGAATAATCAATAATCATAATTTCATATAACATAAAATAATTTTATATCATATATAATCTAATATAAAATCTTATCATAAATGCTAGAGACCAAAAAATATATAGATGCTTAAATTATCAATGACATAAACAAATTAAAAGTTGAAAATACTGAATTATTAAATTACCTACCTGCAAAAAACAAGAACCAAAACATAAAATTTAACAATTAATATAAATACAAAATGAAATATGTTTATGAACTCAAGAACAACAAAAACCAAATCTAACACTAAAAAAATCTCCTAAGACAAGTGACTCAACAATAATCCAATGATAAAATACCAGAGAGGACATATGTTCGAGTCACTCGACAAGTAAACCGAATAAATATTCTCTAGTCTCGACAACAGAAGAAAAAAACGAAAAAAAAAAACAAGATACAAAGTCAACAAAAGTTGCGCACGTGTAGAGAAAACAAATCAAATGATTTAAACAAATAATAAATAAATAGGTAAAAAGCTTTGAAAAAATGACGGCTCCCACAAATTGAAGAAAAGTCAACAAAGGCAGCCTTTTTAAGAAGTTAAACAAACTTACAATACTAATACTGAGATTTGGACAAATTCAAGACTAAAACTACATGAAAACGACGTCGCGTTGGTTGAAAGAGTGAATAGTAAACATGCCATAGACACTTATATTATAGTACAGATATATATATACACACTATAATATAAGTGTCTATGGTATGTTTACTATTCACCCTTCAACCAACGCGACGTCGTTTTCATGTAGTTTTAGTCTTAATTTTGTCCAAATCTCACTATTAGTACTATAAGTTTGTTTAACTTGTTAAAAAGGCTGCATTTGTTGACTTTTCTTCATTTTTTGGGAGCCGTCATTTTCCCAAAGCTTTTTACCTTTTTATTTATTATTTGTTTAAATCATTTGATTTGTTTTCTCTACACGTGCGCAACTTTTGTTGACTTTGTATCTTGGTTTGTTTTATTCGTTTTTTCCCTTCGTTGTCGAGACTGGAAAATATTTATTCGGTTTACTTGTCGAGTGACTCGAACATATTTTCTGTCTGGTATTTTATCATTTGATTATTGTTGAGTCACTTGACTTAGGAGATTTTTTTATTATTAGATTTGGTTTCTGTTGTTCTTGACTTCATAAACATATTCCATTTTGTATTTATATTAATTGTTAAATTTTATGTTTTGGTTATTGTTTTTTTTATGTAGATAATTTAATAATTCAGTATTTTCAACTTTTAATTTGTTTATGTCATTGATAATTTAGGCATCTATATATTTTTTTGACTCTAACATTTATGATAAGATTTTATATTAAATTATATATGATATAAAATTATTTTATGTTATATGAAATTATGATTATTGATTATAAATTTTTTTTTTTGGGTGGACATTTTCATGATCGAATATAAAAATAAAATAAAAAAAAAATTTCCCCACTTTGCTCATGCAAAATTATTATTATTATTTTTTTTTTATAGAGAATTTGATGACAAAATATAAAAATGAAAAAATAAATAAATTTTTTTTTAAAAATTTTTCCCACTTTGTCATTATAATTTTGTATTTATATTAATTGTTAAATTTTATGTTTTGGTTATTGTTTTTTGCATGTAGGTAATTTAATAATTTAGTATTTTCAACTTTGAATTTTTTTGTTTGATTGATAATTTAGGCGTCTATATATTTTTTTGACTCTAGCATTTATGATAAGTTTTTGTATTAAATTATATATGATATAAAATTATTTTATATTGTATGATATTGTGATTATTGATTATAAAAATTATATATATATTTTTTTAGGTGGACATTTTCATGACAGAATATAAAAAAAAAATTTATATTTTTGTTTCCCCATTTTGCTCATGCAAAATTATTATTATTAATTTTTTTTATGGACAATTTGATGACAAAATATAAAATTCAAAAAATAAAAACATTTTTTATTTTGAAAATTTTCTCCACTTTGCCGAGTAACTCGGCAAAGTGGGAAAAATAAAAACATTTTATTTATCCCACTTTGCCGAGTAACTCGGAATAGTGGGAAACATTGGAAACATTTTTATTTTTTACTTTTTGTATTTTTGTGGGCTTTTAGGAATTTTTTTTTTATTTACAGTTTTAGTCCACATCCTTTTCCTTTTATAACAAATTTCCCATTATTTATTTTTTTCCTCATCTCTGACCTTTAAACTTTTTTTTATATTTAATTTGTCTAGTTTTTTGAATGAAAAACAAAAAAACTAATAATAACAAAATAAAATTAAAATGTACATTAAGTCTTGCAACTTTTAAAAAGTAGTCCAATTTTGTGTTCACAAATTTTCCTTTTTTTAAATTATTATTTTTTTTTTCCATTTTTCCCTCTTTGCCGAGTGACTCGGCAAAGTGGAAATATTAAAAATATTGTAGTTATCCTAGATTGGCGATTGTAAAATTTTTTGTTTTGGTTATTGTTTTTTGCATGTAAGTAATTTAATAATTTAGTATTTTCAACTTTGAATTTTTTTGTTTTATTAATAATTTAGGCGTTTATATATTGTTTTGACTCTAGCATTTATGATAAGATTTAATATTAAATTATATATGATATAAAATTATTTTATATTGTATGGTATTATGATTATTGATTATAAAAATTATATTATTTTTTTTTAGGTGGACATTTTCATGACAGAATATAAAAAAAAATATTATATTTTTTTTCCCCATTTTGCTCACGTAAAATTATTATTATTAATTTTTGTTTATGGACAATTTGATGACAAAATATAAATATAAAAAAAATTTTTTTTTTTTTTTCAAATATTTCCCACTTTGTTGAGTAACTCGGCAATGTGGGAAAAATAAAAACATTTTAGTTATCCCACTTTGCCGAGTAACTCGGAAAAGTGAGAAACATTGGAAAATTTTTTTTTTTTTTTTTTTTTTTTTGTGGGCTTTTAGGAATTTATGTATTTATTTTTTTTTAATTTGCAGTTTTAGTTCACATCCTTTTCCTTTTATAACAAATTTGCCCATGAATTTTTTTTTTTTTTTGTCATCTCTGACCTTTAAATTTTTTTTTATGTTTAATTTGTCTAGCTTTTTAAATAAAAAACAAAAAAACTAATAATAACAAAATAAAATTAAAATGTACATTAAGTCTTAAAACTTTTTAAAGTAGTCCAATTTTGTGTTGACAATTTTTTCTTTTTTTAACATATTTTTATTTTTTTCCATTTTTCGCACTTTTTCGAGTGACTCAGCAAAGTGGAAATATTAAAAATATTTTAGTTATCCCAGATTGGCGAGTAACTCGGCAATCTAGGAAACATTGGAAAACAAAAATTTTTTTAATTTTTTTATTTTTATGGGGTTTTAGCAATTTATTTATTTATTTATTTGTTTGTAATTTGCACTTTTAGTTCACATCATTTTCATTTCATAACAAATTTAACCATGACCTTTTATTTTTTTTGCCATCCCCGACCTTTATATTTTGTTACAGATTATATTTTGGTTTTGTTGAATAACTCTAACAAAAATACAAAAAATTAATATTTTACAAAAAATTATCAACTAACTCGACTTTTTGTTAACTGGATTTTGACGAAAACATTAACAAAAATTAGAACATGAACAAATGAGAAATTATATATATGTATTTTTTTATAAATGTCAGGCATTTAATTTTGTATTCATCATATCATTTCTAATGTAATAATCAGCTTTCATTATTGTTAATAATGATTGTCAAATTTAGTATGAATTTGTTCTGTTTGTGTAATTTGTTTTGTCGATGAACTCGACAAAATGAAATGTAGTTTCTCGATTTTCTGGACTAATTAGCTGTCAATATTTCTACTTAAATTTTTGCTTTTGTTGCATTTTGCAATTATTATGTTGTATAATTTTATTTCCCACACTAGCCGCAATGTTTGACTTGAAAATTTGTCTATAATATCTGGTCTTCATTTTGTAATAGATGCATATTTTTTTATATTAGTAAATCTTTCCAAGTTACGAGGTAATTAAGAAAAATGATTAAACTCAATTTATTCAAAATGTTACCCAATTCTTAACACGTGTACTCATTTAGAAATTATAACTTACTTGTTTTTCAGTTTTTTTTCATTTCTTTGTCCTCATCTTTGTAGTTATTATTAATAACATATACAATTTTATGTACATCTAAACCATCCACTTATTATAAATATACGATGTTGTTTTGGCAGTATAATTTTATATATTTCCTTTATTTTATTTGTACGAGACATATATATGCAGTTTTTGCTTCTTTTCTATTTTCTTTGTTCTCAGCCTTGCTCTTTTATTTCTACTCTCATCAAACCCTAGAATTTTGTTGAATTCCTCTTTTTCTTACTTGAAATCATTGTAGCTTGTTACTTGTATTCGAAATTATAATTCCCATCTCCTTTCTCCACCTATTGAGTTTGAGTATAGATTGTAGAAGGTCTGATATTCATTTTTTTGATTTAATCAGTTCTTCATCAGTGGTTTTATAGCAAGTTCCCAACTTCAATTTATAGGTATGTAAATATTCACTGATAGAAATTTGAAGTTAATTATTATTTGTGTTATTTGGTTTATTTTTTCATTATATCTTTATTAATAAGTATTTTTTTTATATCATGTATTTACAGGCTATAGTAGAATATTACAATTTTAACCAATAAGAATTTTTTCCCTGTTGCTTATTACATCTATGTACTAATCTTATTCTTATTTGTGTTAATAATGTTTATAGTATATATTTTTATTTTTGTACATTGAATGAGACTAATTTTTATATTTATTGTATGATAAAATATATTAGATGACAGGTGAAAAATTTGTTGACTCAAATAAAGAACAACAAAACAAGAAAAGAAGACAGATGTATGCTCAGCATACACAATATAAATCTAACAAGAAGATTCAAAAAACAAGGATTCAGTTACTTGAAGATATTGAGTTGAATGATGTCAATTCAATAGGTATTTTACAATTATCTGGTGAGCTAAGGTTTTTTTTGATTTTATGTTTTTCCCATTATGCACATTTTTTTTCCATTTATTTATTTATGTTGTTTTCATTTGTCATATTTTTTATAGCTGAAGAATTGAATGAAGATGGATATGAAATTTCTTTGATTGACTCTAACAATTTAGAAGATGGTGGCGTAGAAAGCAATATTTATTATGAAGAACATGAAAATCAAAATCATGAATTCCAATTAACTCCTTGTATTTCAAATATTACTATGAGACATGTACCCACAGAAACTTACGTATTACGTACTCCAACAAATTGTATTCACTGTTTTGCAAAAAAGTTTGAAAAAGAAAGTAAAAGTTTTTGTTGTGCTGATGGAAAAATTAAATTGCATATCAACTGTTCTCCTTCTATTTTATATGATTTATATACTTCAAGTACAGATGAAGCATTGGATTTTAAAAATAATGTACGAAATTATAATAACCATTTTGCTTTTACCTCTTTTGGAGTGAAGTTTGATAAAGATTTATCTAAATCTACTAACGACAAAGGTATTTATACTTTTAGAGTTCAAGGACAAGTATACCATTATATAAATCAAATTCTAAACATTGATAGTAATCCATCATATTTACAATTATATTTTTATGATACAGACAACGAAATACAAAATAGATTAAATACATGTATCAATTTTTCATCATCTTTACTACACATATTAGTAAATATATTAAAGATTAATCCATATTCTAGATTTTTTCGTTCCTTAGGTGATATTGAAAATCTTCAAACTTGCAAAATTCATATTAGATGTGATGCTGGTCTTGATCAAAGAGTATATAATGCACCTTCTGCATCTCAAGTGGCTGCAGTTTGGGTTGATGAGGACCCATCTGCAGACATAAGATATCGTGATATATCAATTTATTGTCACTCTAATAATTCACATAGAATACATTATTATTATGGGTGTTATGATCCCCTACAGTATCCATTATTATTTCCCTTCGGTGAGACTGGTTGGCATGAAGGTATTGAAAAGGAAAAAAATAGTACAGTTGATATTTATAGTACAAAAGAGAATTCCTTTTCTACTGAAAACATGAGTTGTGCAGCTGATATAATAGAGAAAGAAAAAAAAGGTAAAGACTACTAATATGTTTCCTCATTTAAACTCATTCAATTTAAAATTTCTTTTCATTAAATTTCTTTGCATTTTTTTGTTGTGCAGTTTACAAGAAGAATAAAAAAGGTTTACAAGTATCTTGCCGTGAATACTATTGCTTCAAATTACAGGTACGTGATACAGAAAACAATGTTTTGCTTCATGCTGGCAGACTTCTACAGCAATATGTAGTAGATATGTATGTTAAACTTGAAACAAGTCGATTAGATTATTTTCGTCAAAATCAAAGTGAAATTCGTGCTGAATTATATCAAGGAGTTGTTGATAGTGTAGAAAATGGTCAAAATAGAGGTGCACAAATTGGTCGTCAGATTATTTTACCTTCTTCTTTTGTTGGGGGTCCTAGAGATATGAAAAAAAGATATATGGACGCAATGGCATTGGTACAAAAATTTGGTAAACCTGATTTATTTTTAACATTGACATGTAACCCTAATTGGGTAGAAATAAAACAAGAGTTAAGGCATAATGATATAGGACAGAATAGACCTGATTTGACTGCTAGAATATTCAAAGCTAAATTAGAAGAACTTAAAGTTGATCTATTCAAGCACCAAATATTTGGGCCTGTTGCTGCATATATTTATGTTGTAGAATTCCAAAAACGAGGACTTCCACATGTTCATTTCTTACTAATCTTACAAAGCAATGCGAAAATTAATAATATTGATAGAGTCGATTCTATTGTATCATGTGAAATTCCAGACAAAGTAAAATATCCTCACCTTCATTCTATTGTTGTTAAACATATGATGCATGGTCCATGTGGTCATTTGAATCCCCATAATGTTTGTATAGATAGAAATGGTCATTGTAAAAATAAATACCCAAAGGAATATATCTCAAATACTTCTATTGGCCATAATTCTTATCCAACTTATAGACGATTGAACGATAAACGATCATTTATGATTCGAGGACATTTATTAGACAATAGATGGGTTGTACCTTACAATCCATGTTTGTGTGCGAAGTTTGATTGCCATATTAATGTGGAAATATGTTCAACAGTTAAAGCTGTTAAATACCTCTATAAATATGTTTATAAAGGCTATGATCGTGTAAGTATTTCAATTAGTAATATTAATAATGAAAATCCTATTGATGAAATTGAGATATATCAAAATGGTCGTTGGATTTCTCCACCTGAAGCAATGTGGAGAATATATGGATTTGTTTTGTATGAAATGTCTCCCTCAGTTATCTCATTACAACTACATCTTGAAAATAACCACTTGATAACATATAGAGATTATGAAAATTTAGAAACATTAATCAATAATGAATCTAGACAACGCACAATGTTAACTGAATTTTTTCATATGAATCTTTCAAATGAATTTGCAAAAACATTATTATATAAAGATTTTCCAAAATTTTTTGTATGGGATGGCCAAGGGAAAATATGGTGTCGAAGGAAAAAAGGAAATGTTATTGGTAGAATAGTTACATCTACTATAACTGAATGAGAAATATATTATTTACGTATCTTATTAAATCATATTAAAGGAGCAACTTCATTTGAAAATTTAAAATTAGTTCATGGTGTTTATTTGTCTTCTTTTCGTGAAACAGCTATGTCACTTGGTTTATTACAAGACAATAATTATTGTCAGTTTTGTTTAGATGAAGCTATTAGTTATCAAATGCCTTCTTCTCTTCGTAGATTATTTGCTACCATACTCATTCTATGTTCTCCTAATAATCCAGATGTATTATGGAAAAAATTTCACCTATTTTTATGTGAAGATTATTTATCTAATGGTATGTCTATTGCAAATGCAGAAATAAAAGCACTACATGAAATCAATTCTATATTAGAAGCAAATAATAAAAATATAAATGATTACCATCTTGTACCTTTTCAAATATATATGGAACAAGAAGATATATTAGCTAAGATTATTAATGAAGAATTAAACAATGTTATTCATGCTGACAATACTATGTATGCAAATAACTTGAATGAATATCAAAAAATTGCCTATGACAAAATTCTTTCAGATGTATATAGTAATACAAGTCGTTTGTATTTTATAGATGGACCTGGTGGAACTGGTAAAACTTATTTATATAAAGCTTTGCTCTCTACAATTAGATCTAAAAATCTTATAGGTTTAGCAACAGCTTCGTCAGGTGTTGCAGCTGCTTTATTACCTGGTGGACGAACATCACATTCAAGGTTTAAGATACCACTTGAAATAAATCACAATATGACCTGTTCTGTTAGTAAGCAGTCTGCTCTAGCAAGCTTCTTTAGATTGACAAATTTGATTATTTGGGATGAAGCACCAATGGTTCACCGTTATGCAATAGAGGCTGTAGATAGAATGCTAAGAGATGTTAATGATTCTATATTACCTTTTGGAGGGAAGGTTGTTGTTTTAGGAGGTGATTTCTGACAAGTATTACCAGTAGTTCAAAAGGGAAATAAAGAAGCTATCATTGGATCAAGTTTAGTCTATTCATACTTATGGCCAAATTTCATACAATTACAATTGGTGCAAAATATGAGAGCTCAATTAGACCCATACTTTTCTAAGTTATTGCTTGATATAGGCAATGGAATCCAACCTAGGCATACCTGTAATATGATTACATTACCAGATGAAATAGCTATACCCTTTGATAACAAAATAGTTTCTCTAAAAGAATTGATCGAAAGTGTTTACCCAAACTTACAGAATTATAGCAATGAATTAGATAAGATGATTAATCGAGTTATTTTAACTCCTACAAATAATGCTGTTGATGAAATAAATAATATTGTACTTCATCAAATTGCTGGTGAAAATGTTATATATTATAACTTTGATGAAACGTTAGAAAAAAATGAACAAAGTATTCATGAAGATTTTCTTAATACATTAACTCCAAATGGTATTCCACCTCATGAACTTGTATTGAAAGAAAATTGTCCTGTTATGTTATTAAGAAATATTAATTCATCTGAAGGATTATGTAATGGCACTAGATTAATTTGTCGTGCATTTGAGCGTAATGTTATTCATGCTGAAATATCTGTTGGAGAGTGACGTGGAAAGAAAGTTTTTTTTACCTAGAATTCTATTTATTCCACTTGAAAGTGATAAGAGTACATTTCCTTTTAAAAGAACGCAATTTCCAATTCGTGCTTGTTTTGCAATGACAATAAATAAAGCTCAAGGTCAAACACTAGAGTCGGACTATATCTTCCTGAACCTGTATTTTCTCATGGTCAACTTTATGTTGCATTATCTAGAGCAAAAACAAGTAAATGTATTAAAGCATTAATTATACCAAATGATAAACTTAAAAATCATTTTTGTTGTACAAAGAATGTAGTTTATACAGAAATATTAGCAATTGTGCATTCATAGTGTTTTAATTATTATTATGCATTTTTTTTTTATTACAGGATTTGTACTTTCTAAACAATAGTTAAAATTGTATTCTTGAAGTATATTCTATGTGTTCTTTGAAGAACACTTGTATAAAGCTTTGATATGAATGATATTGCAGTGAATATTCTTGAAGTATATTCCATGTGTTGTTTGAATAATACTTCTACAAAGCTTTCACATGAATTATATTGCAGTCAATAAAGAGCCAGTGTACTCTTACATCTTAATTGGTGAAGGATATTGTATAGGACTTTGAAGAAAATATGTACAGAGCTTTTAAATTATTGATAGTGCAGTGAATAAATGGTCAGTCTGTTCAGATGTATAATGCTATAGTTATGTATGTTTTGTAATAGTATCGATTTATAATCCAAAATAATAAAACTCATCATTTGATTTAGATAATTTTTGAATTTTTTTTACTGTTATCTGTTTTTTTATTTCTTAAAATATTATACTACAAAGAGTGTAGATTTATCAATGATTATTTTATTTTAATTTTACATTATGAATAATTTAATAAAAAATTAATAATATATTTATGTTAAATTAGTACCAATTTTTGACCGTTTATTTTTAACAAAGTGAAACATCTTTTATTATTGTATTTTTATTTTGCTAATATTCAATATGTGTATATTAGTATTATAGATATACTAAATATTATATAACACGTTGATTCAAATAAGGAATTTATGGAATATTATTAGTATACAATTTTTTTTTTCATTGCTATTAATACAATTTGTAATGATGATTATTTATTAAACTTTCAAAAGCTATATTAGTCTCTATTAAATTCATTTCTATAATAGATATAGTTATAAAGTGTATTTGGTAACCAACATATTTATATGAAAAAAAATTCATATAAAATACATTATATTCATCGAATTTGAATTTTTAAAGTTTAAAACTAAATTTATCTTATTCATGATTTTATGAAACTTAATCGATTTTCTAAGAACGTAGTATTGATTGAGTTAGATGAATAAATGGAATACAAAATTTAACAAACAAATATTTAAAGTACAAATATTTAAATATTCAATGTTATCAATTTATATTTCTTTTGCCATTTAACGCGTTTTTGTACATATGTTATAAAGTCATTAGCTATTAACAATATAAAATTCTTTTTATATTTTATATGACTTTTTTTCCTCTATATTTAAATGAACACAAATCAACAACTATAACTAAAAAATATCTAAGTATAGTTTATTTCTTACTTTCATTAAATTCAGACAAATTAATACAATAAACTATAGATTACTACTTAGTTTACTCTTACATGTAATCATACCTAAGACAAGTAAAAATTTAGATCATAAATGTACAAATATCTTTTTATTGTACACATGTCAATATGATCTTTAATCTATTCATTCTCACCATACACGTATGAAAAATGTATATACATAAACATATATAAATATCTTCCAGTTGTGCTTCACCTCGTTATTCCCAATTCGGGTTTCATATCCTCATCCCCAATTCTTGCATGGCTTTCCACGCATCATTTAATGCTAGACGGCTGGTCCGTATCTCCTTGAAGACACGCAATGCGTAATAAATGCTGGACCCTATCACATCTCCAATTAATTCAAAGAAGGACTGCCTATTCTTTCATGTTTGTAACAATTTGATCCCAATTCCTTCTTTTATTTTAAATATGATTCCCATTTTCCTATTTATAGTCACAAATAGTCCTAACATCACTATTTCTCACGCATCTAACAATTCTTGACTAATTTTAACTTTGACTTAACTCCATTAAAATAATAGAAAAATTTACAGTATAAACATTGTAATTGGACACTTTAACTTTTTTGCATTATACATAAATCCTAAATAATTTTATTTTGTTTAACTTACCGAGAAGAATTTTGTACATTGTGGTTTATCCATAAATTATTAATATAAAGCCTACTTTATTATAGATTTCCTTACCTATTGTTTTATTATAGTTTCATCCATTCATTTCATAACCTCTAATAGTTTAATCTTTCACCTTAGAAAATAATAACTTCGAATCTACTCAAGTCTCGTACATGCTTGAACTCTGATGACCAATTTTTTTCTTCTGTTGTAGTAGTTACTTATTTTGATTGTATATTACTAGGTAAAGCAAATTTCATATTCACAATTTAACCATCAATTTTTTATTTATTTATTTATTGTTAATTTTATAGGTTATATTTTGTTGATCGATACACAAAAATACTTAAATATATAATAACTAATTATACTTATTAAAATCTTCATAAAATTTTTGAACTCAATAATAAATTTTCGCTGTTACATTATTTTAAATAATATACATTATAATAATAAAATTTTCTTCATTTCAATGTGATAAATTTGCCTGTACTCTAATTTAACATAATAGTAGAAATACTGACGTAAAATTTTGGAGTGCTTATATTAATATTTTGGAATCTTCAAATCTATTATTAGTATAGTCAGCACTTTATTTAAAGGGTTAATTACACTAATGGTCCCCATTCTTTCACATTTGTAACGATTTCATCCCCATATCATCCCCATTCTTCCATTTATTCTCACATAGGGTCCCCACTCACAGAATCCGTTTATTTCCACCGTTATTTGGGTTCGCACTCCCTTTTTTATCAATTTAAAATGAGGGCATTTTAGACAGATCCCAAAATATTTCTTTCTTCCCTCCATTTGTCAACTACATGACGTGGGATGTCTTATATTAATGGTGAAGTTCTGATTTGTTCTTTTGTCTCTCATCTGACATCTCTCTTGTACTGTTTTCTTCATTCTTCTCTCCTCAACTTTGTTCTCCGTTCTGTGTTGTGTCATTGCAACCAAGATATAGAAGGTAGAACATGCAGATGTGGTCATGTTATGGATCTGAAGACTTCTTGGACTGATGCAAACCCAGGAAGAAGATTCTTCGTCTGTGACCAAAAGGTATCATTTAGCACAAATGACCGGTGTTTTTGGTTGAATCTGTAATTAAAATGTGTCTTCTTGTAGGGAGATTGTTGTAGATGCTTTGTGTGGTATGACCCACCAATATGTGACCGATCAAAGGTAGTCATTCCAGGTTTGTTGAGGTCAACACGAAGATTGGAAGACGAGATCTCTACTTTACAAGCAGCTAATAGAAGATTGGCAGCAGAGAACATTCGATTAGAAGCTGGTAATACAAGTGTTGAATCTGACAACATAACACTACAAGCTGAGAATAGAAGATTAGAAGCAGTGAATGGAAAATTGCGTGCTGAGAACAGAAGACAAGCACAAAATCAAACATCGGCAGCTGGAAGCAGTCGAAGTTGGATTTTTTTTGCTATAATTTTGTTGTTTGGAGTCTGGGTATTCATTTACTAAGTTACGTATCTATAGTAAAAGGGAAAAATGTTAAGTTCCAATTTTCAATCAAATGAAATGACGATGCTGTTAATCTGTTAATTTTCAAGTCTACAATGGAATGAATGTACACAGCAATAAGTTGACATTTGAAGGGATGATACATTCTGATTGATTGTTGAGGAATGGGGGATGTATACTGAGAATCAAGGTAAAGAATGGGGACCTTTCATGTAAATGTTTGTAAAGAATGAGGACCTGTACTGTTTTTAAACGTAAAGAATGGGGATGATATCTGTGAATGAAGCTAAAGAATGGGGACGTACACTGTGACTAAATGTAAAGAATTGGGACCTGATGAGCTATATATTTCAAAGAAAAAATTGAACATATCTGCTTTGTTTTGCATTAAAAACCAGCAAAATCAACATTCCACATAAACCAACAAAATCAACACCCTAAACAACATCCAAAACCAGTAAAATTCAACATTCCACAGCCGACAACATCCCAGCAACATCCACAAAGCAAAAAACTGACCTAAAACAGAAGCAACTAACAAAAAAATTTCCATTCATCACCATCAAAACACAACCATGTCAACCAAAGTGATCTAAAACAGCAGCAATACTTATCCACAACATCAAAATGGCATGTACTTACTAAGGACAAAACAAAAAAAAATACATGCACTTCAGATTCCACAAAATGTACAGCATCTTCTTCTTCTTCTGCTGACGTTTTCAGGCCTTCTTCTTCTTCTTTTTCGCTTGCTTGGCTTCGGTGCTCCCTGTTGTAGATATCTTGCAACTACGTTTGTTGTGTCCAGTTTGTCCACATTTTTTACAAGACATACGAATACCAAACCTGCGACGTTTATTGCTTGATGAAGGTACCTCATCAACTTCTCTTCTTCTTACTTTCTTCGGCCTTCCAGGTGGTTTACGATGAGGTGGTGGGTTTATCGGATTTTGTTTACTGTCTATCCAAAATTCTGGACCCGCCATTGGATAAATTACTGGATGATAAGCCTTTACGAATGACTCTTTACTATAGCACATGTCCACGTAATCTTTGTTGTGAAAATAACGTGATTGCAAGTGCACAATATCGTTAACAAGTAATAAAGTGGACTTTTTGAGTCCGGATTATCGTTCCCACGAAGACTATCTTATTTAGATACTAGTTAAATTAATCAAAGTGCTAATCTATTTAAAACAATTTAAAATCAATTGAATTTGAATATTTAAGCTAGAACTTTGGATTTTTCGAAAATAATAATAAAGCAGAAATCAAGAATTAATAAAATATGATGGTTAAAGCGTTTGGACAAACGAATTCACCTAGTTATCATCTCTAATTTCTCCTCTCAAGATTTCTTCCTAAAGTTGTATTCGGTCGAATTCACAAATTTAACCTAATTTACCTCTCTCGAGTTCAAATTAGTCCTATCTAATTAAGTCAACTTAGGCAGTCAGAATGGTCCTTAATTAGATGCATTAAATCTCCCAAGAATTCAATTCAAGACCGTGACAATAACAAAAGCGTATCTCTACCTTTTATCCAATTGCCAGATTTTACTACGTGGTCTAGATTAATAATTCACCTCTCGATTCATTACAATCCACAAATCAATGACAAATAATGGCCAATTATCTCAAGCATTAAGAAAAAAAGTAAAATCAAATACTTAATCAATTTATAAATCAAAACTTGAGATTCGAAATTAAAGAATTAAACTTAGGCTACATCGTTCATCCAAACATTAAATCTAGCTATTCATGACTCGGGAGAAAGAAAAGATGAAGAGAAGGAAAGACATAACCGGATCTTGAAAATAATAGAGGAAGAGACGTTGAATATCTTGCACCAAGAACTCTTTGTCTTCAAGCTCCAATCTTCAATTCCGTCTTTGTTCTTCGTCTCTTGGTATCTCTCTCTCTCAATATGATTTTTACAAGATTTTTCGACCCCTTATTATGAGTGTATAACTCATATTTATAGTTCCCCCAATAAGCCCTAAAAGATCCCTAAAAATCGTGGGTTACAAGTTTCCAAATTGCTTTAGGACTCAAAAATGAAATAAAATAACAAGAAAATTTCGCTGCCAGAATTTGGCCTGGGCGCACGCCCAGGCATAATCCGGGTGAACGCCCAGGCAAAAGAATTAGCCTCAGCCACTTCAATTTGAAGTTGGGTGTTCGCCCAGCTTTGAGTTGGGCGTTCACCCAACTATAATTTCTTCATATTTGCACCCGTGATCCTTCAACTTTTCATTGTAGTCATTTTAGTCCTCTGATTTCTTCTTATATTTCAATTTAGTCCTCTTTTATTTGCAACCCAGGTCCTTCAACTTTTGGAGGTTTGCAAGTTGATCCCCATCTCCAAGTTTTCGTACACTTTCAGTCCTTTTCGCCTATTTTGCTTTGTTTTTCTCCAATTCCATCCGATCTTGGGTTTTGACCTGAAATAATTAAATCAACACACAATTAAGTAGAAAAGTACTTATGAGCACTTACAATTGTCCACTTTTGATAGTCTAGATAAGTGTAAAATAACACTTATCAAATACCCCCAAACTTGAACATTTGTTCGTCCTCGAACATAACTAATCACTTAAACAAACAAACAAATAATATTAAAATTTACTACAGTGGATATCTTGCCGCATTTGCCTCATGTTTTTGAAACAGTCACACAATTTATGATAAAACTTCTAAATCATGCTACCAAAATCAATCATTTTGACTTATCCGATGCTTGACAGATATCAGTGTGTACGCATAGTCACTTCGATCACCATAAGCCTTTAGGTTGGTGATATTATGCCCCCAATGGTCAAATATTTCCTTTCTCGCTCGTAAGAATACACACCCCCCCAACCGATATTCAATTTTCTCACCCTGGGTATTAGCTCTAGACTGACTCTCAAAACACTTATTCTTTTATCACTCAAAAGTTGGTTAGGTCTAGCCAATACAATTACTATCTAGAACTGTGATGATTCTCCTTTTATCGAATGTTTTGGCCATCAAGCGTCCACTAGGTAAGTCAAACCCACTAGTCATCTATATCCCCAAGTTATGCGCACAATGGTTCATTCTTGCTTTTGCTTCTTCTCTTTTTTTTTTTTTTTTTTTTTTTTTTTTTGCAAGATAAAGAAGCGGGGATTAGATTCCTAACATCCGGTCAATACCTAGATTCCACTTGGTAGCCAAAGTACACTCCACACATATATTACTCAAGCACGGAATCAACACATATCTAAACAACTTCTGCATTGGTTTAACCATCCCCAAACTATTCTCTCAACTGGTCAGGTAATTGAGTTGTCAATTGGTAGTTTTGGTTTTCTCAACTAAGATTCACTACTCTTTCTCTGTATTCTATTCAATATATCAACCTAGCGTAGTGAAATTCATGACCATAAATCACACTTAATCGTATCTCACATGGATAAGTAAAGTCTATAAAACAAGCATAAGTAGCATAACCTAGGAATAATTCATGAATTGATATCAGTTTCAAATAATATCATCATAGGCCGGCAAGGCTATCCATCACACAAGCACACAATTTTTTTTTTTTTTTTTTTAACACACAAAAAATAACAAAAATACTCAAAGTCACCCCCAAACTTAAAGTTCACATTGTCCTCAATGTGACAAAAGAAAACAGAATAAATAAAAAGGAAAGAGTCAACCCGAGGCAAAAGACGTGGAGATAACAATCGGACTTTTAGCTCATCAGTACGCATTGGATTGGAATGACGATGTGCAACCTGAAATATGAAAAACAATGATGATTAACTATACTTAATCACTAAAAAAAATGGGAAACGTGCTCTACTTCCTAATGCAGTCCTAAATTTCTACATGCAATGCAATGAACATGTAAGGGATAGGAAAATGGGTTGCCTCCCATTAAGCGCTCGATTTCTAGTCTAGAGCTCGACTTAATGCAAGGATCATTTATGGAGGCTTGAACTGGGCTTTGGAAGTCTTGCATTGGTTGCTCTTACTAGCTTTGCATGATTTATCCTTTGCTCTCCATATTTTAAATCGACCCTTTTCATCTTTAATTGGCGCAACTAGTCCACCTGAGTCCGGTTTGCAGTTTTCTCGGCCAATTATTTCCCCTTCATCCACTCTATAGCACTCCTCGAGGTCGATTGGTTGCTCGGGTATGGTGTACATACTGAATACTGCTCGTTCATCCTGTACCCTCAAGATTAGCTCACCCTTTTCAACATCAATAAGGGCCCGACTAGTTGCTAAGAATGGTCGTCCCAAAATGACTGGCATATTGCGATCCTCTTCGATGTCAAGGACAATAAAATCAACTGGAAAGAAAAACTTTTCCACCTTGATGAGCACATCCTCAACTACACCCCGTGGGTATTTGATCGATCTATCAGCAAGCTGTAGAGATACACTTGTTGCTTTCACTTTTCCCAACCCTAATCTCCTGTAGACAGAAAGAGGCATTAAATTTACACTTGCACCTAAATCACATAAAGCATTAAAATTATAAAATTCTCCAATTGTGCAAGGTAATTTAAAACTCCCTGGATCTTTTAACTTCGGAGGTAACTTATTTAGCAGAATAGCACTACATTCCTCAGTTAAAGCCACTGTCCTGTTTTCATCAGGTTTTCTCTTCTTGGACAACATTTCTTTCATGAATTTCAAATACAATGGCATTTGAGCTAATGCGTCGGCAAAAGGAATGTTGATATGCAGTTTCTTGAAAACTTCAAGAAATTTTTCAAACTGCTTGTCGAGCTTGTTCTTATGTAGCCTTTGAGGAAATGGAATTGGTGGCACATAAGCTTTGACAGGAATTGGGACCCTCACTTGTGATGATTCAGCAGATTCTTGTGCAACGTCTTCTTTTGATTTCTCATGCTGCTGCCCAGTTTCTTCTTCTTTAATCATCAATTGTTCATCATTTTTCTCTGTTCTTGTCACAAGAATTTCTGGCAGTTGTACCCCGCTCCTAGTAGTGATGGCATTTACCTGTTCTCTTGGATTTGTTTCTGTAGTGCTGGGTAAAGTGCCTGGTTTTCTATCTGACAATTGTAGGGCTAACTAACCAATCTGAGTCTCTATTTTTCTGATAGACGCTTGCTGATTTTGACTGTTGATGTCCAATCGCTCCAATGCTTTATCAGTTTTCTGCATATACTGTTGGAACATCTCTCCTAAACTCGGTCCTCTTTCCTGTTGAGCATTATATGCATTACCACTTTGTTGATTTTCAGACCATCTAAAATTGGGGTGTTGCTTCCAACCTGGATTGTATGTCTGTGAATATGGGTTGTACTGCTGATGTGTATTATTCTGCACAAAATTGACCTGTTCTGGGGAGGCCAATAACATACAATCTGATGTTGAATGGTTAGCTCCACAGTTCTCACACATGATGGTTGCTTGGATTGCATTCACTCCTTGCATTTGTGTTCTGACCAAGAGCTCCACCTGCTTTGTCAATGTAGCAAGTTGTGCATTGGTAGCTGATAGACCATCAATCTCATGTATGCCTGCTACTTTTCTTGGAGTGGTGCGATCAGATGAAAACATGGTCTGTGTGTTTGCAATCAACTCATAGAGATCCCATGCTTCGTTGACATTTTTATTCGCAATGGACCCGTTTGCAGATGAGTCCACTGTAGATTTAGATTGAGGAGATAGACCAGAATAAAAATATTGAGCCTGTTGCCCTTTTTTAATGCCATGATTTGGACATTTTCTGAGTAATTCTTTGAATCTGTCCCAAGCTTCATGATACCTTTCGCCCTCCATTTGTTGGAAAGTAGAAATTTCCAACTTCATCTTTGCTACTTTAGCTGGTGAAAAGTATTTATTACAGAATTTTCTAGCCAAGTCATCCCAGGTTGTGATACTAGCATGTGGTTCTGAGTCTAACCATTCCAGAGCCCCATCCCTCAAAGTGTAGGGAAATAACCGGAGTCTAATGGCATCGTCATTGACTCCTTGAAATTGAAAATTATGGAGCATACGCAGGAATCTGGAGAGATGAGTATTAGGGTTTTCAGTCGCCTTTCCATAGAACTGTAAGTTGTTGCTGAAAAGATTAATCATATCAGCTCTTAGTTGGAAGTCGTTCCGACCAAAAGCTGGATAAATGATGCTTGAACGATCAGGAGCTGCTGCCGGAGTTAGGAACTGAGCCATTGGCATATTTCCATCGTCATCTTCTTCCTGTTCTTCATTTTGTTGAATTTGCTGAGCTGCCATTCGGGCTGCTTCTACAGCGGCTGCTCTTGCAGCCTCTTGTTCAAGTCCTCTTCTTATTTGTGCTTCTGTCATTAGAATGTGTTGCTGATCTCTCTGTTTTTGGTTGTGTTTTCTGCGTCTTCGTCTGAAGGTACGTTCAATCTCAGGATCGAATGTCTCAAGATCGCCTCCTTGTGCACGGAGCATGCAACAAACACCTTTTCTGTAGTAAATAAAAGAGAAAAAAAAGAGTATCAAGCTAAAAACAATTTAACTACAAAAATTAATTTAAGACTGATAATAAATAAGAAATAAACATGAAAGAAAATAAACAGAAAATAAAGGAAATAGTAATAATAACAATAATAAAAGAAATTAATAATAATAATAATAAAAAAAATAAAACAATAAAAAAAATAAAACTAACACAAAAAATTAATCTAAACTAATATTAAATAAGAATAGTCCCCGGCAACGGCGCCAAAAACTTGTTGTGAAAATAACGTGATTGCAAGTGCACAATATCGTTAACAAGTAATAAAGTGGACTTTTTGAGTCCGGATTATCGTTCCCACGAAGACTATCTTATTTAGATACTAGTTAAATTAATCAAAGTGCTAATCTATTGAAAACAATTTAAAATCAATTGAATTTGAATATTTAAGCTAGAACTTTGGATTTTTCGAAAATAATAATAAAGCAGAAATCAAGAATTAATAAAATATGATGGTTAAAGCGTTTGGACAAACGAATTCACCTAGTTATCATCTCTAATTTCTCCTCTCGAGATTTCTTCCTAAAGTTGTATTCGGTCGAATTCACAAATTTAACCTAATTTACCTCTCTCGAGTTCAAATTAGTCCTATCTAATTAAGTCAACTTAGGCAGTCAGAATGGTCCTTAATTAGATGCATTAAATCTCCCAAGAATTCAATTCAAGACCGTGACAATAACAAAAGCGTATCTCTACCTTTTATCCAATTGCCAGATTTTACTACGTGGTCTAGATTAATAATTCACCTCTCGATTCATTACAATCCACAAATCAATGACAAATAATGGCCAATTATCTCAAGCATTAAGAAAAGAAGTAAAATCAAATACTTAATCAATTTATAAATCAAAACTTGAGATTCGAAATTAAAGAATTAAACTTAGGCTACATCGTTCATCCAAACATTAAATCTAGCTATTCATGACTCGGGAGAAAGAAAAGATGAAGAGAAGGAAAGACATAACCGGATCTTGAAAATAATAGAGGAAGAGACGTTGAATATCTTGCACCAAGAACTCTTTGTCTTCAAGCTCCAATCTTCAATTCCGTCTTTGTTCTTCGTCTCTTGGTATCTCTCTCTCTCAATATGATTTTTACAAGATTTTTCGACCCCTTATTATGAGTGTATAACTCATATTTATAGTTCCCCCAATAAGCCCTAAAAGATCCCTAAAAATCGTGGGTTACAAGTTTCCAAATTGCTTTAGGACTCAAAAATGAAATAAAATAACAAGAAAATTTCGCTGCCAGAATTTGGCCTGGGCGCACGCCCAGGCATAATCCGGGTGAACGCCCAGGCAAAAGAATTAGCCTCAGCCACTTCAATTTGAAGTTGGGTGTTCGCCCAGCTTTGAGTTGGGCGTTCACCCAACTATAATTTCTTCATATTTGCACCCGTGATCCTTCAACTTTTCATTGTAGTCATTTTAGTCCTCTGATTTCTTCTTATATTTCAATTTAGTCCTCTTTTATTTGCAACCCAGGTCCTTCAACTTTTGGAGGTTTGCAAGTTGATCCCCATCTCCAAGTTTTCGTACACTTTCAGTCCTTTTCGCCTATTTTGCTTTGTTTTTCTCCAATTCCATCCGATCTTGGGTTTTGACCTGAAATAATTAAATCAACACACAATTAAGTAGAAAAGTACTTATGAGCACTTACAATTGTCCACTTTTGATAGTCTAGATAAGTGTAAAATAACACTTATCAATCTTCAAGTCGTAAATTGCATTTCATAATGGAGCTAATTGCATGGGCACATGGCAGCCCTGAAAGCTGGATCCTCCTACACGTGCATGTTCTTTTTCGTAAATCAACAGCATAGATGAATCCAGTAGTATTATCTCTCACCTTAAACTGCCTGTCTCCAGCATAGGTAGGTTGACAGTACCTTGATTCTTCCTTTGTCTTCTCCAGAATTTTCCAAACTTTTGGGCCAAAAGGATGAACCCATTTCGTAACATTTTCTCTCCTTGTGGCCAAGCGTGTCATTAAGTAGTACCTTATTTTTTCCAGCAAACAAATGATTGGTTTGTCACGCGCTTGTACAATGGCTGCATTGAAGGACTCACACAGATTATTCATCATGATGTCACACTTGTTCGTGTCTCTAAAATGTGAGTGACTCCATTGACTTGCTGGCTTGTTAGCCAACCAATTATAAGCATCCACATTTTCTTGTTTCATTCTCTCCAATTCAACCTTCAACTGTGCCTCCGTAGTTGACCTTGCAGCAGCCCACAACATTCGTTTCAATGCCAACCCACTGAACTTGATCCTGAAATTGGCGTACAAGTGGCGTACACAAAAACGATGCTCGGCATTTTCACAACACGACTCCAAAGCATCTACTAAACCCTTTTGTTTGTCGCTAATGAATGTCCAACCATAACTGTTACCAACTCCCGCATCATCAAGTAAAATTTCAACAAACCATTTCCAACTGCTCGAGTTTTCACTCTCCACAACCGCATACGCTAGCGGATACATTCCGTTGTCAGCATCAATCCCAACCGCAGTCAGCATGTGCCCACCATTTTCACCCTTTAAGAAACACCCATCTAATCGAATCACTCGTCTACACCCCGATCGAAACCCTTCTTTCAAAGCTCCTAAACAAATATACATCCGTCTAAATTCTCTAACATCCCCTACCATTTCTGTGTTTAAAACAACAGTGCTCCCAACATTACTCTTTCGCAACTCTTCCATATAATCAGAGAGTAATTTGTATTGTTCATTGTTCGACCCTCTAATTGCCTCCAAACACTTGGTACGAGTCCTATAAAATTGGGACCTAGATGCATTGACCGTGCAATCTTTCTTCACTATGTCCTCGAAACTGTTAAATGTCAAATTCGGCTGATGTCTAAACATGTCCACATACTTAGTTGAGAAAAAAGTTGAAGTGGCATGCTTATTCTCAAAAACCATGGCACAATTGTGATTTATATCCAGTGTGTTGATTCGAAATGTAGTTGTCCTTGGTATCACCCTCGTATATAATACCCATGGACATCCCTCCACACACTTAGCCCGTAAACGAATCTTATCGTCCTTAACAAACCTTATAGCTCGACCATGCTTCACGGAGTACTGTTTTATCAAATTCTTCAACTGCGCCTTGGTTTCAAATTGCAATCCTGCATGTATACAAACACAGAGACAATTCAGAAGGACAGAAATCATTCGAATGTAAAGAATGGGGACTAAAATTTCAGATGAATTACCTATCTGAAATTGTGGATCTTCATTGTCAGCTCTACCGGAGTAGACATTCTCACGCTTCTTTCTTATCCCGCACCCTTCGGAATCACTGTCTAAACTCCTCAACTCATCGGAATCATCATCTTCACTGCCATCATGCACTATCGGTGTGTCATCATCCTAAGTGTAATGTGTCTCAAAATTGGCATCATCATTCAAAATAGGAACCTCCTGCTCGTAGTCCGAGTCATTGAATTCTTCATCATGTTCTTCATCAGGTATTTCATTATGTTCTTCATCAGGTACTTCATCTCCTTGTTCACCATTACCGCTACCTTCATGTTCTTCATTCTGGTCCACAATATCAGCTTCTTCATTCTGATCAACAACATCAGCTTCTGCATTTTGTTCGTCACCATGTTGTCTAACCTCATGTTGTTCATTTCAGTGATCATCAAATCCTACATTCCAGTCAAATAAATCCTCAAACTAAATCCCGTAGTCCTCATTGTTAGTTAATATTTCCTCCCACTGCCTTACTTCTTCCGCGTAATTGCTGTTACCACCAACATCATCTTGCGATATCACCGGAGGTTGTGAGCCCGACAATGGCTGACTTTCAGCAATATCTACTGAGTCTCTTTCAACTTCAACAATATATTCATCACATTCTTCATCAACCTCTTCCACAAATGGCTCAATCGGTGTCCCAAAATGATGTTTTTCTGCATCAATATCATCTACTTCTGTGATTTCTACATTTTTCTCAAATGTTATACTTAAGCGTGGTGCTGGTGGGGGAATGAAATACACTTCAATAATCCTAGAAAAACTAAGGTCTTCAAGCATACCCAACACATCTTTGTCACTCATCAACCTCATCAACCCGTCAGCGAGGGACAACTTTGGCCTTCTATACACATATCCTAACGGTTGAGAAAGCCCTAGAGACTCAGCGATACAGTCTATTTCAAATTTCGAAAAATAATCAGCATCAATATCATCAATGAAATCAACTTTGCCATGGGAATAGAACACGATCCTCATCCTTTCGAAAAATGTCCCTCCATCCTTTCGAAAAATGTCCCTCCGTGAAAGCATTTCATTGTGAACAAACGCAGTTCATCTTCTTCTGCTTCAAACAACAAACATAACACAACATTTAGTGAATCAATCATTGCAATAGGGGTTATTTTCTACAAAAAATAATACATTTGAAATGTAAAAAACAGAATTTCTAAAACTTACTGTATTGTGGAATACTATCGGCCTCTCTACGAAATCGCATTTTTGGGTTTGAAAAATGTACACGATGGAGATGATGAACGGAAGTTTTTGTAATCACTTTTTGTACAACAAAGACCACAAACCCAAGCGAACTGGGGTTCCCAGGATGGAGATGATGAACGGAAGTTTTAGGAATATGAACAGTCGTTTGAGTGTGTATGGCACGCTAAGTCTGTAGTTTTATGGGAAGAAAGAAATATTTTGGGATCTGTCTAAAATGCCCTCGTTTTAAATTGATAAAAAAGAGAGTGCGAACCCAGATAACGGTGGAAATAGACGGATTCCGTGAGTGGGGACCCTATGTGAGAATAAATGGAAGAATGGGGATGATATTAGCTAAAAAAAAGAATGGAGATGAAATCGTTACAAACGTGAAAGAATGGGGACCATTAGTGTAATTAACCCTTATTTAAACTAATTGGGGCTGAGTAGGATGAAATGAGGACAACTATGAATGAGTTTTTATGACATCATGATTGGGGCCCACATCATTTATTAATTACGGCGTCACAAGCCACGCATCAATCAGGACAGAGGATTTAGACCCCCATTGAGTAAACATATCCTTACTATTGGCATAATAGATACTATATACCTCTATATATATACATTGGTTGTGATTACAAACCAAACACAACAAACATTCTATATTAGCATTGACCAACAAGTCTTTAATTCTCAATATTTGTATCCTCATACTCCTCTTTCAGATTTTAAGTACAACTCCATACTATATTTGAACATATACTCTTACAATTCATTATTAGTATAAATATTATTTCACTTTGATAACCTATTTGTACTCTTTAATTTATATTTGACATTTTCTACAGGATCAAACAATGGAAAAACAGTACAAATTAATACCAAATATTGCTCCTAACGATACAAATTGGACTTCAAAAATCATTGTTGTGGAAAAATCGTTTCCACGAACAGCTCAACGAAGCCCAACAAAATATCAGAATATGGTATTTATGGATCCTCAAGTATATTACTTGAATCTATTATTTATGTTTCTTGATTTATTTCATTTTAGCCACATAAAATTTAAAAAAAAAAAATTTTCCCTCTAATATGTTATAGCTTTAAATTGTCTTAATTCATATTCAAAAATAATATCTAACCAAAATTATATATATGTTTATACAAAATATCTAATTTAAATACATGGTATTATACAGAAAAATAGAGTCCATGCAACTATTTATGATGCCAACATCTCGGCATATGAAGACAAGCTACTACTTGGCAAAACATATCTTGTCTCAAATGCAAATGTTAAATTCACAAAAAGCCTGAGTATCAAGCTTCTATGGGCAACATACAATGGACAATATCTGGTCGAACAAGAGTCGAAGAAGTCAATGAAGACCACAGCGTTTTAATATCTTCTACATACAATTTTGTTCCTTTCACCAAATTGGAACCTTACATGGACTCAAATTCTGATATAAGTATTTGTTCCTATTTCACAAAAAAACAAACTTTTTTCTTTTTATGCATTCCATTGTATTGATAACAAATTTCATTTGTCCTAATTTCTTATTTTTATCCTTTAGGTATTATTGGAGTTGCAATTGATGTCAAACCTAAAAGGCTGGTTCAAACTAGGTTTGAAACACAAACGTCTATTCAAGATGTAGTTCTCATCGACACAAGGTTTATATATATATAGCTATATTATTTTCATCTATAAATATATATTCCAATAATTACAATATTATTAAAGAAATTCATATACCACTTTCTCATATATTTTCTGTGTTTCTATACTAGCTTCAACACTGTGTTGCTAACAATGTGGGATAATTTTGTGGAGAAGGAATGCCGTTTCATTGCTGATAACTTGAGCACGAAACAAATCATCATTGGAAACCATCTAAAAGTGACATCTTTTAGTGGTAATATATTGTCAATAATTTTATAATTCATCAATGGAATATTACAAAATTTATAGGCAATCTTAGGTCTTCCAATAAATATATCTATATATTTATTTCATGCGCAGGCCTTTCAATTTCAACCAAGGCCAACAGCATTTTCTCCTTCAATGCCCATTTAGAACAAGTGATTGAGCTAACATCTTGGTAAAAAAATTTTTATTCATTATATTTTTTTCAAATATATATATATATACACACATGTGTATAAATTGCTAATCTTTTTACACATTGTGCAAGGGTTGAAACAAATTCGGACAAGTTAGATGAGATGATCTTGACAAAGATATATCCATCCTCAGCAACAAAGACTCTTTCAACTCCAGACATGAAGAATATCACAGAGATTCAACAGATTCCAAATTTGTTATCTGGAGTAAGCCTAATATTATTTAAAATATTATGTAGAAAATTTTTTTTCATTATTGTATAATATTTATACAATTTCTCTTCAAAAATAGCTAACAGGACATGGATATTTTTGGGTTCACGCACGTGCATACGTGAGAGTATTTAAACAATCCTTTTGGTACATGTCGTGCAATACTTGCAAGAAAATATCAAGTGCTGATTTCAATGAAACATACGAATGCGTCTTCTGCAAATTTTCTCATGCAGTTGCAGTACCAAGGTATAATATTGTTTACAAATCATTTATTGTTTACAATTATTTACACATGCAACACTTTTAACATCTTTTATATGTTAGGGCACGTGTGTATCTGGAACTTGAGGACTCCACAGGCTCATTATCTGGGACTATGATTGGAGATACAGCAGAAAAATTCTTACAGTACACAGGCCAACAACTAATGGACAGTGGATCACAAGTCTTGGAAAAAATTAGAATCACGTTGGAGGAAGAACAATTTTTTTATGTTAAAGGAATGAAGAAAAATGTCCTCGACAATGAATACAAGTATGACATTATCTTCCTTAATGAATCAGTTCCTTCGATGTCGACCAGTTCTACAAGTACAAGATCAAGGACTAACAAAGGGAAAGATATAGCGTATACCACTGACACACCAATGCCTCTTCAAGGGCAAACATTTCCAAGTGCAGTGAAACAGCTTAATTTCCCTTCTTCACCTGGGTCTAAATCCAAGAAGAGAAAAATTGAAGAACATCCAATCTCATCTCAGAATGAAGTCACCCCAGAAAAATTGCCTACACCAAGAACAGAGAGAAATACACGACTTTCGAAAGAGAAAGACACACTTTAAAAACTAATAATATCATTGTATGCATTGCCACCTTTTTTCATTACTTTGAATGAATATTAGGTTTTTTTGTGTAATATTTCTAAGGTTTTGTCGTTTCTAGATATAAGCCTTTTGTAATGTACTGCAATGATGTAAATTATATTTAACAAATCTATATATTTTATATTTTTATGTACTTTTATTTTCACTATTAACTTTATATTATTGCATATATATACTTATTAATAATAACAAACAGAATACAAAAAAATTTATTTTTGCCCTAAATAAATATATAAGATATTTTTCTTATGAAAATTAAAAAATCTATACAAAATAATAAGCATAAGCACCAAAAACTATAAGGGTAATTATATTACCATAACATTATTTGTTTAGTACACTACATTTTAATTGCAATAAAACTCTCCAACTATTGGTTACTTTTGTATTTATGACTGTAACTTTTTTTAGCAAATTTGTATCATTAATCTATTAATTTGCATGTCTTATATTTGTCTTTCACGATGATTTTTGTCCAAAAAATTAATTAAGATGGCGTAAATTATTTTTTTGCCTTTACTATTTTTACATCGTTAAAATAAATAACAAATATGTAGGTTTGACAAAATATTTTCCCCCCATTTTAATGCACGTTAGCAGAATATTTAAACAAAATTTTCATTAGAGGCAAGATGTGAAAACTAAATAAAAGTTAATGATAAAAATACAATTAAAAAAATTAGAGACATAAGTGTCTAAATATCAAATGTTGGTGTACCTTTATTGCAATTAAAATGTAGTGTCAATAGTAAAAAATGTAGTGTGAATATAATTACCCCAACTATAAATATACAGAGTATATTAAAGGATAATATTAAATATTTAGAATATAACTTTTTAATAAATACATCTTTTTTTTCGTACTTCATGATTTATATTGTATTATTCATAAAGTATACCTGCATATTTAAACTTGAATTGAACGAGTTACTTTAGACAATAATAACTTGCATAATTTAAACATCTTTTGTTTAATTTTTTTTAACCTGTATTACTCCTTAAATTTAAATTTTTTTTATTTGTTTTTCATATATTATTTTAGTAAGCCAATACATCCTGTTGGATTATAAAATTTTAATATATGGTGGCCACTTCAATATCCTATATCCCCTAAAAATTTCATATTTTTCGGTGATTGTTTTCTATATTAAAAAAAAAATTTTTACTCCATGACCAAGCGAAGACATTTTTCTAACGCTGCCCTTACTTTAAAAAATTATTTCAACTTATTATGGAATAACAAAAAATTATTTGCCATAGAAAACAATTACCACACAATATGAAATTTTTACAAGACATAGAATACTAATGTGGTTACCACATCTTAAAAATTGATAGTCTGACAACATGTTTAGGCATACTAAAATAATTACTGTGAAAACTACTAGACTATTTATCGAATTTATGCTTTTGGAATATTGGAATTGCTATTATAAACCAATAAATAAACTTTAGGTTGTGTAAATATCCTCTTCAACTTTTGGCTACATCAGTATTCTATTTTTTTTCAAAATTTCATATTTTTGAGTGATTGTTTTCTATGTCAAATCAGTCTTTGTTAATTCATGACTAAATGAAGATTTGAAATTATTTTTTTTTCCTTTTTTCCTACTTCGCCTCATAAATCGACAAAGTTAGAATTACAAAAAAAAAATTTCATAAAATTATTATAATAAATTTGTAGCATAATATATTTCCTTCTGTAGTAAAATATTATAAATCAATTCTTACATTATTATAATAATTTTATTATTATATTTAATTTCGTGATAGAATATTAAAATTTACTCATCTAATATTACTCATCTATTCATGTTATAAAGTTACTCGAGAAACTGAATATTGAATTTCTAACTACGTGTCATATTATTAATCGAGTAACTCGGCAAACTCATATTTGATTTTGTGAAGCTGCTCGAGTAAATAATCATTTATATAGTTTGCAATTTTGTTCTTTGTATTTTTTTTTCATATTTTTTATTAAATTATGTATTTTTTTTTTATTCTGTCATGCTATCAATAATTGCCAAAACAAAATAAAATATAATATATTGTATTCATTCATTATGATATATATTAGATTTATATAATATATACTTTATTTTACTATGTTTTAATACATGATAGATTAAACAAATTTCTGTACATGCTTAATTTTTCAAGTAACTCGACAAAGCAAAATTTGAACTTCATGAGTTCCTCGAAAATTAACAGCAGAAAATTTTATTCTTTCATCGAGTAACTCGAGAAACTCGATTTTGAATTTATCGAGTTCCTCGATATATTGAATAGTTAAATTTAATATTTTATATTTTCGTTTATAACCAACAATTTTATTAGTTCTTTAATTATTTTTTTAAGAGGTTGTTTTTACTTATCTATATAATCAAGCAAATCAGTAAGCTAAATTTTTATCTTGTGGAGTTATTTGATAACATAAGAAGGTAAGCAATTTTTTTCATTCTATCACTTAATATAATATATTATAATAACAAAGCTATTATAAAAAAAACATTTTTATATTATTTTATATTATTATATTATATCATATTTAATTTTATGATTTAAAAAATGACAATGTAATAAAAATATGTTATAATACTTATTTTTATTTATCATAAATTTTATATCAAATTATACTATAACATATCTTTTATATTTATAATTAGTAATAATAATATCATTTATAACAAAATTTATAACATAATAAAATTATTGGTGTAGTAATATATTATTAATCAATTTTGACATTATTATAATAATTTAATGATTATAATCAATTTATCATAACAATTTCATATTAAATTTTTTTTTTATAAATGATCATAAAATTTATTACATATTTATTTATAAATAATTATAAAATTTATTATATATTTTTTTTATCAAGCAATTAAATAATCTCATTTTATTTATCAGAATAATTATATCAAATTATAGTATAAAAATCATTTTATATTTATAATTACTAATGATAATATCATTTATAACAAAATTTATATTTATATTTACAATAATAAATTATAAATAAATATGTAATAAATTTTATAATCATTTATAAATAAATTTATTTCATATCCATTTATTATATTAAATTGAATATAATCATTAAATTATTATAATAATATAATAATTAATTAATAATATATTAATACAGAATATCATTTCATTATGCTATAAATTTAATATAGTAATTTTTTTATAATATGTTATAGTAATTGCTAAAATAAAAATAAAATTAATATATTGTATTAATTCATTATGATATATATTAAATTTATATAATATATATTCTATTTTACTATGTTCTAATAAATGATACACTAAATAAGATTTTTGATATGCTTTATTTATCAAGTTACTCGACAATTCCAATTTTTCATTCATGAGTTCCTCGAAAAATAACGAACATAAGAATAAAAAATTATTTAAATGTATTACGTATTTTAAATAAAAAAGAAAAACAAAACAATCAAAATTTTAAATTTCACTGGTTTGTCGAGTAACTCGGTCAACTCGAGTTTCATTTTGTCGAGTTGCTTGAGCTATTGAATAGATTGATTTTGTATACCATTTGTAATCGAGTAACTCGACAAAAATGATTTTCGGTTTGTCGAGTTTCTCGAGTAGGTTCAACAATGCACATTTTTCAACTTTGTTTTTTTTTTCATTTAAATTATGTAATACACTTAATTTTTTCATTTTTTTATTTTGTCATGTTCTTTTTTAACCAACTCGTGAATCTCAAATTTACCTTTGTCGAGTTACTAGATAAATTCAGCATAATAAAAGAAAATATAATATATTGTATTAATTGATTATCATATATATTAAATTTATAAAATGTATGTTTAATTTTACTATGTTTTAATATATAATCAATTAAATACAATTATGTATGTACTTCATTTATTAAATAAGTTAACAAATTCAAATTACATACTGACAAGTTCCTTAAATAATAATATTACAACATACAAATTAAATAAAATAGTTAATGTATTAAATAATTTAAATACAAAAAGTTCAAAAAAATTAAATTTATGTATATAATTAGTTTGTTCAGTAACTCATGAAACTCGATTTTGAGTTTGTCGAGTTATGTGATATAATGAATAATGCCTTTTTTTATATGAATAATATTTCATATTCTATAACTTAATATAATATGTTATAATAAATGAGCAATTATAAAAAAAAAATTATATATTATTTTACATTAATATAATATATCATATTTAATATTATGAAATAGAAAAACAAAGTAAAGTAAATATTTGTTACAATAATTATTTTTATTAATTACAAAAATTATATAAAATTGTATTCATTCATTATGACATATTTTATATAATATATATTCTATTTTACTATGTTCTAATAAATGATATACTATATAAAATTTTGTATATATTTTATTTATCAATTTACTCGAACAATTCCAAATTTCAGATTCACGAGTTCGTCGAAAAATAACACAACAAAATAAGAATAAAAAATTATTTAAATATATTACATATTTTAAATAAAAAAGAAAAACAAAATAATCAAAATTTTTAATTTCACTGATTTGTCGAGTAACTCGAGAAATTCGAGTTTATTTTTGTCGAGTTACTTGAGCTATTCAATAGATTCATTTTTTATACCATTTGTAATCGAGGAACTCGACAAACATGATTTTCAGTTTGTCGAGTTTCTCGAGTGGCTTCAAACATGTACATTTTTCAATTTCTTGTTTAATTTTCTTATTTAAATTATGTAATACACTTAATTTTTTTAATTTTTTTATTTTGTCATATTATTTTGTAACCAACTCGTGAATCTCAAAATTTATATTTGTCGAGTTACAAGATAAATTAATCATAATAAAAGAAAATATAATATATTTTATTAATTGATTATCATATATATTAAATTTATACAATGTATATTTAATTTTACTATGTTCTAATAAATAATCAATTAAATACAATTATGTATGTGCTTAATTTATCAAATAAGTTAACAAATCGAAACTTTATATTGACAGCTTCCTCGAATAATAATATTACAACATATAAATTAAACAAAATAATTAATATTTTAAATAATTTAAATAAAAAAAGTTTTAAAAACTTCAATTTATGCATATAATTAGTTTGTTGCGTAACTCGGGAAACTCGAATTTGAATTTGTCGAGTTATGTGATACAATGAATAATGAGTTTTTTTTATATGAATAATATTTCATTTTTTATAACTTAATATAATATGTTATAATAAAATAGCTATTACAAAAAAAATTTATATATTATTTTACAGTAATATAATATATTATATCTAATTTTATGAAATATAAAAACAAAGTGAAGTAAAAATTTGTTTTAATAATTATTTGTACTAATTACAAAAATTATATGAAATTGTATTAATTCATTATGATATATATTAAATTTATATGATATATATTCTATTTTACTATGTTCTAATAAATGATACACTACATAAAAATTTTTATATATTTTTTTTATCAATTTACTCAAACAATTCCAAATTTCAGATTCACCAGTTCGTCAAAAAATAACACAACAAAATAAGAAGATAAAAAATTTAAATGTATTACATATTTTAAATAAAAAAAGAAAAACAAATTAATCTAAATTTTAAATTTCATTAGTTTGTCGAGTAACTCGAGAAACTCATGTTTCATTTTGTCGAGTTACTTGAGGTATTAAATAGATTTATTTTGTATCCGATTTGTCATTGAGTTACTCGACAAACGTGATTTCTAGTTTCTCGAGTAACTTCAAAAATACACATTTTTCATTTTTTTGATTTATTTTTTTATTTAAATTATGTAATACATTTAATGTTTTTGATTTTTTTCTTTTGTCATGTTATTTTTTAACCAACTCTTCAATCTCAAATTTTGATTTGTCGATTTACTAGATAAATGAATCATAATAAAAGAAAATATAATATATTGTATGAATTGATTATGATATATATTAAATTTATACAATGTATATTTAATTTTACTATGTTTTAATAAATAATCAATTAAATACAATTATGTATCTACTTCATTTATTAAATAAGTTAACAAATTCAAATTTCATACTGACAAGTTCCTTAAATAATAATATTACAGCATACAAATTAAATAAAATAGTTAATGTATTAAATAATTTAAATACAAAAAGTTCAAAAAAATTAAATTTGTATATATAGTTTGTTGAGTAACTCATCAAACTCGATTTTGAGTTTGTCGAGTTATGTGATATAATGAATAATGCCTTTTTTTATATGAATAATATTTCATATTCTATAACTTAATATAATATGTTATAATAAAAGAGCTATTATAAAAAAAAATTATATATTATTTTACATTAATATAATATATCATATTTACTTTTATGAAATAAAAAAACAAAGTAAAGTAAATATTTGTTACAATAATTATTTTTATTAATTACAAAAATTATATAAAATTGTATTCATTCATTATGATATATTTTATATAATATATATTCTATTTTACTATGTTCTAATAAATGATATACTACATAAAATTTTGTATATATTTTATTTATCAATTTACTCAAACAATTCCAAATTTCAGATTCACGAGTTTGTCGAAAAATAATACAACAACATAAGAATAAAAAATTATTTAAATATATTACATCTTTTAAATAAAAAATAAAAACAAAATAATCAAAATTTTTAATTTCACTAATTTGTTGAGTAACTCGGGAAATTCGAGTTTATTTTTGTCGAGTTCCTTGAGCTATTCAATAGATTCATTTTTTATATCATTTGTGATCGAGTAACTCGACAAATATGATTTTCAATTTGTCGAGTTTCTCGAGTAGCTTCAAACATGTACATTTTTCAATTTCTTGTTTAATTTTCTTATTTAAATTATGTAATACACATAATTTTTTTACTTTTTTTATTTTGTCATGTTATTTTGTAACCAACTCGTGAATCTCAAAATTTATATTTGTCGAGTTACGAGATAAATTAATCATAATAAAAGAAAATATAATATATTGTATTAATTGATTATCATATATATTAAATTTATACAATGTATATTTAATTTTACTATGTTCTAATAAATAATCAATTAAATACAATTATGTATGTGCTTAATTTATCAAATAAGTTAACAAATCGAAACTTTATATTGACAGCTTCCTCGAATAATAATATTACAACATATAAATTAAACAAAATAATTAATATTTTAAATAATTTAAATAAAAAAAGTTTTAAAAACTTCAATTTATGCATATAATTAGTTTGTTGCGTAACTCGGGAAACTCGAATTTGAATTTGTCGAGTTATGTGATACAATGAATAATGAGTTTTTTTATATGAATAATATTTCATTTTTTATAACTTAATATAATATGTTATAATAAAATAGCTATTACAAAAAAAATTTATATATTATTTTACAGTAATATAATATATTATATCTAATTTTATGAAATATAAAAACAAAGTGAAGTAAAAATTTGTTTTAATAATTATTTGTACTAATTACAAAAATTATATGAAATTGTATTAATTCATTATGATATATATTAAATTTATATGATATATATTCTATTTTACTATGTTCTAATAAATGATACACTACATAAAAATTTTTATATATTTTTTTTTATCAATTTACTCAAACAATTCCAAATTTCAGATTCACCAGTTCGTCAAAAAATAACACAACAAAATAAGAAGATAAAAAATTTAAATGTATTACATATTTTAAATAAAAAAAGAAAAACAAATTAATCTAAATTTTAAATTTCATTAGTTTGTCGAGTAACTCGAGAAACTCATGTTTCATTTTGTCGAGTTACTTGAGGTATTTAATAGATTTATTTTGTATCCGATTTGTCATTGAGTTACTCGACAAACGTGATTTCTAGTTTCTCGAGTTTCTCGAGTAACTTCAAAAATACACATTTTTCATTTTTTTGTTTTATTTTTTTATTTAAATTATGTAATACACTTAATGTTTTTGATTTTTTTTCTTTTGTCATGTTATTTTTTAAACAACTCTTGAATCTCAAATTTTGATTTATCGAGTTACTAGATAAATGAATCATAATAAAAGAAAATATAATATATTCTATGAATTGATTATGATATATATTAAATTTATACAATGTATATTTAATTTTACCATGTTCTAATAAATAATCAATTAAATACAATTATGTATGTACTTCATTTATCAAATAAGTTAACAAATCGAAACTTCATACTCACAAATTCCTCGAATAATAGTATTACAACATATCAATTAAACGAAATAGTTAATGTATTAGATAATTTGAATAAATAAATTTTTAAGAATTTAAATTTATGTATATAATTAGTTTGTTCAGTAACTCGGAAAACTCGATTTTGAGTTTGTCGAGTTATGTGATACAATGAATAATGAGTTTTTTTATATAAATAATATTTCATATTCTATAACTTAATATATTATGTTATAATAAAATATCTATTATAAACAAAATTTATATATTATTTTACATTAATATAATATATCATATCTAATTTTATGAAATATAAAAACAAAGTGAAGTAAAAATGTGTTCTTATAATTATTATTTTTAATTAAAAAAATTATATAAAATTGTATTAATTCATTATGATATATATTAAATTTATATGATATATATTCTATTTTACTATGTTCTAATAAATAATACACTAGATATAATTTTGTATATATTTTTTTTATCAATTTACTCAAACAATTCCACATTTCAGATTCACGAGTTCGTCAAAAAATAACACAACAAAATAAGATTAAAAAATTATTTAAATGTATTACATATTTAAATAAAAAAGAAAAACAAAATAATCAATATTTTTAATTCCACTGGTTTGTCGAGTAACTCGGGAAACTCAAATTTCATTTTGTCGAGTTACTTCAGCTATTGAATAGATTGATTTTGTATCCCATTTCTCATCGAGTAACTCGACAAACATGATTTTCGGTTTGTTGGGTTTCTCGAGTAGCTTCAAACTTACACATTTTTCATTTTTTTTGTTTTATTTTTTTATTTAAATTATGTAATACACTTAATTTTTTAATTTTTTTTATTTTTTCATGTTATTTTTTAACCAAGTTATGAATCTCAAAATTTAGATTTGTCGAATTACTTGAAAAATTATTCGTAATAAAACAAAATATAATATATTGTATTAATTGATTATAATATATATTAAATTTATACTATGTATATTTAATTTTACTATGTTCTAATAAATAATGAATTAAATACAATTATGTATGTGCTTCATTTATGAAAGAAGTTAACAAATCGAAACTTTATACTCACAAATTCCTCGACTAATAATATTACAACATATAAATTAAAGAAAATAGTTAATGTATTAAATAATTTAAATAAAAAATTTTTTAAAAATTAAATTTATGTATATAATGAGTTTGTTGAGTAACTCGGAAAACTCGATTTTGACTTTGTCGAGTTATGTGATACAATGAATTATGAGTTTTTTTATATCAATAATATTTCATATTCTACAACTTAATATAATATGTTATAATAAAATAGCTACTATACAAAAAATTTATATATTATTTTACATTAATATAATATATCATATGTAATTTTATAAAATATAAAAACAAAGTGAAATCAAAATTTGTTATAATAATTATTTTTATTAATTACAAAAATTATATGAAATTGTATTAATTTATTATGATATATATTAAATTTATATCATATATATTCTATTTTACTATGTTTTAATAAATGATACACTACATAAAATTTTTTATATATTTTTTTTATGAATTTACTCAAACAATTCCAAATTTCAGATTCACCAGTTCGTCAAAAAAATAACACAACAAAATAAGAAGAAAAAATATTTAAATGTATTACATATTTTAAATAAAAAAGAAAAACAAATTAATCTAAATTTTAAATTTCATTAGTTTGTCGAGTAACTCGATAAACTCATGTTTCATTTTGTCGAGTTACTTGAGCTATTAAATAGATTGATTTTGTATCCGATTTGTCATCGAGTTACTCGACAAACGTGGTTTCCAGTTTCTCGAGTTTCTCGAGTAACTTCAAAAATACACATTTTTCATTTTTTTGTTTTATTTTTTTATTTAAATTATGTAATATACTTAATGTTTTTGATTTTTTTTGTTTTGTCATGTTATTCTTTAACCAATTCTTCAATCTCAAATTTTGATTTGTCGAGTTACTACATAAATGAATCATAATAAAAGAAAATATAATATATTGTATGAATTGATTATGATATATATTAAATTTATACAATGTATATTTAATTTTACTATGTTTTAATAAATAATCAATTAAATACAATTATGTATCTACTTCATTTATTAAATAAATTAACAAATTCAAATTTCATACTGACAAGTTCCTTAAATAATAATATTACAACATACAAATTAAATAAAATAGTTAATGTATTAAATAATTTAAATACAAAAAGTTCAAAAAAATTAAATTTATGTATATAATTAGTTTGTTGAGTAACTCATCAAACTCGATTTTGAGTTTGTCGAGTTATGTGATATAATGAATAATGCCTTTTTTTATATGAATAATATTTCATATTCTATAACTTAATATAATATGTTACAACAAAAGAGCTATTATAAAAAAAAAATTATATATTATTTTACATTAATATAATATATCATATTTACTTTTATGAAATATAAAAACAAAGTAAAGTAAATATTTGTTACAATAATTATTTTTATTAATTACAAAAATTATATAAAATTGAATTCATTCATTATGATATATTTTATATAATATATATTCTATTTTACTATGTTCTAATAAATGATATACTACATAAAATTTTGTATATATTTATCAATTTACTCAAACAATTCCAAATTTCAGATTCACGAGTTCGTCGAAAAAAAACACAACAAAATAAGAATAAAAAATTATTTAAATATATTACATATTTTAAATGAAAAAGAAAAACACAATAATCAAAATTTTTAATTTCACTGATTTGTCGAGTAACTCGGGAACTTCGAGTTTATTTTTGTCGAGTTCCTTGAGCTATTCAATAGATTCATTTTTTTATACCATTTGTGATCGAGTAACTCGACAAACATGATTTTCAGTTTGTCGAGTTTCTCGAGTAGCTTCAAACATGTACATTTTTCAATTTCTTGTTTAATTTATTATTTAAATTATGTAATACACTTAATTTTTTTAATTTTTTTATTTTGTCATGTTATTTTGTAACCAACTCGTGAATCTCAAAATTTATATTTGTCGAGTTACGAGATAAATTAATCATAATAAAAGAAAATATAATATATTGTATTAATTGATTATCATATATATTAAATTTATACAATGTATATTTAATTTTACTATGTTCTAATAAATAATCAATTAAATACAATTATGTATGTGCTTAATTTATCAAATAAATTAACAAATCGAAACTTCATATTGACAGCTTCCTCGAATATTACAACATATAAATTAAACAAAATAATTAATATTTTAAATAATTTAAATACAAAAATTTTTAAAAATTTCAATGTATGCATATAATTAGTTTGTTGCGTAACTCGGGAACTCGATTTTCAATTTGTCGAGTTATGTGATACAATGAATAATGAGTTTTTTTATATGAATAATATTTCATTTTCTATAACTTAATATAATATGTTATAATAAAATAGCTATTACAAAAAAAATTTATATATTATTTTACATTAATAATATAACATATCTAATTTTATGAAATATAAAAACAAAGTGAAGTAAAAATTTGTTTTAATAATTATTTTTACTAATTACAAAAATTATATGAAATTGTATTAATTCATTATGATATATATTAAATTTATATGATATATATTCTATTTTACTATGTTCTAATAAATGATACACTACATAAAAATTTATATATATTTTTTTTTATCAATTTACTCAAACATTTCCAAATTTCAGATTCACCAGTTCGTCAAAAAATAACACAACAAAATAAAAAGAAAAAAAATTTAAATGTATTACATATTTTAAATAAAAAAGAAAAATAAATTAATCTAAATTTTAAATTTCATTAGTTTGTCGAGTAACTCGAGAAACTCATGTTTCATTTTTGTCGAGTTACTTGAGCTATTAAATAGATTTATTTTGTATTCGATTTGTCATCGAGTTACTCGACAAACGTGATTTCCAGTTTCTCGAGTTTCTCGAGTAACTTCAAAAATACACATTTTTCATTTTTTTGTTTTATTTTTTTATTTAAATTGTGTAATACACTTAATGTTTTTCATTTTTTTCTTTTGTCATGTTATTTTTTAACCAACTCTTGAATCTCAAATTTTGATTTGTCGAGTTACTAGATAAATTAATCATAATAAAAGAAAATATAATATATTGTATGAGTTGATTATGATATATATTAAATTTATACAATGTATATTTAATTTTACTATGTTCTAATAAATAATCAATTAAATACAATCATGTATGTACTTCATTTATCAGATAAGTGAACATATCGAAACTTCATACTGACAAATTTCTCGAATAATAATATTACAACATATAAATTAAACGAAATAGTTAATGTATTAGATAATTTAAATAAAAAAATTTTTAAAATATTAAATTTATGTATATAATTACTTTGTTGAATAACTCGGAAAACTCGATTTTGAGTTTGTCGAGTTATGTGATACAATGAATAATGAGTTTTTTTATATAAATAATATTTCATATTCTATAACTTAATATATTATGTTATAATAAAATAGCTATTATAAACAAAATTTATATATTATTTTACATTAATATAATATATCATATCTACTTTTATGAAATATAAAAACAAAGTGAAGTAAAAATTTGTTCTAATAATTATTTTTTGTAATTAAAAAAATTATATAAAATTATATTAATTCATTATGATATATATTAAATTTATATCATATCTATTCTATTTTACTATGTTCTAATAAATAATACACTAGATATAATTTCGTATATTTTTTTTTTATCACTTTACTCTAACAATTCCACATTTCATATTCACGAGTTCGTCAAAAAATAACACAACAACATAAGATTGAAAAATTATTTAAATGTTTTACATATTTTAAATAAAAAAGAAAAACAAAATAATCAATATTTTTAATTCCACTGGTTTGTCGAGTAACTCGGAAAACTCAAGTTTCATTTTGTCAAGTTACTTGAACTATTGAATAGATTGCTTTTGTATCTCATTTCTGATCGAGTTACTCGACAAACATGATTTTCAGTTTGTCGAGTTTCTCAAGTAGCTTCAAACATGCACATTTTTCATTTTTTTGTTTTATTTTCTTATTTATATTATGTAATACACTTAAATTTTTTACTTTTTTAATTTTGTCATGTTATTTTTTAACCAACTTATGAATCTCAAAATTTAGATTTGTCGAGATACTTGATAAATTAATCATAATAAAACAAAATATAATATATTGTATTAATTGATTATGATATATATTAAATTTATACTATGTATATTTAATTTTACTATGTTCTAATAAATAATCAATTAAATACAATTATGTATGTGCTTTATTTATCAAATAAGTTAACAAATCAAAACTTCATACTCACAAATTCCTCGAATAATAATATTACAACATATAAATTAAACAAAATAGTTAATGTATTAAATAATTTAAATAAAAAAAATTTTTAAAAATTAAATTTATGTATATAATTAGTTTGTTGAGTAACTCGAGAAACTCGATTTTTACTTTGTCGAGTTATGTGATACAATGAATAATGAGTGTTTTTATATGAATAATATTGAATATTCTATAATTTAACATAATATGTTATAATAAAATAGCTACTATAAAAAAAATTTATATATATTATGTTACATTAATATAATATATTATATGTAATTTTAAAAAATATAAAAACAAAGTGAAGTCAAAATTTGTTATAATAATTATACTCATTACTATTATAATAATTAGCTTTCATTATTGTTAATGATTATAGTGAAATTTAGTATACATTTGCTTTGTTTCTGTAATTTCGTTTTTCGTTTAACTCGAAAAATTTAATTGTAGTTTCTCGAATTACTCGAGAATTTAGCCGTCAACTATCCTACCAAAATTTTTAGTTTTGTTGACCTTTTGACTTTTCCTTTCATATTTTATTCCGCATAATAGCCGCAATGTTTGACCTAATAAATTGTTTGTTACATATAATGTTCATTTTGTAACAGATATATCTATTTTTATATTATTATTTTTCCCCTATTAAAATCTTATAAATCATCTACTATTGTTAACTTTTATTTTGAGTGCGTTTACTTCCTTTTTCCTTTACAATTAACTCGACATCGTCAATGTATACCTTTCTCGAGTTCCTTCATATATGAATCAGTTTCTCTGCCACAAACCGCATACTCAAAATTCAAATAGTTTATTTACAATCAATTCATATTACAACAAATTCTTAATATCATTTATTATACTTCTTCGTTCTAATAAAAATTGCCTATTTTAACAACATTTATTAATTATTAAAATTACTATAAAAATTTGATACTATTCTTATACTAATTTTCCATTACATTATGTTATAATAAATGATAAAATATAATAGATTTTAACATATTTCAATAGTTTTATAGAATATACAATAAGTTAAAGGTGATGAATTGATAGTTCCAATAAAGTCACAATTGATTATTAATATTTTCTTGCACTATATATTTTATTCTGCTGTAAGTTTATTTTAGTAATTTTTACTTATATTATCGTACAGTCATTATTACATATACATATCTATATATATACTATATATTTTTGAATTTAATATAATATATATTACATTTTTATAATATATATTTTATTGTACTATGCTGTAATAAATCATATAAAAACAAAAAATATGTATTATGCTCAATTTATGAGGTAGCTCGGCACACCCATATTCCGAATTCACATAAATTACTACTTATTTAATTGTCAGTCTAGATATATGCTTTATTGTCTCTTTACCAATTCGGACCATCCACTCTTTTCCGCATCGAGCCTCGTGCTCTGACACCATCTCCATGTTAGAAATATCTTTGTCCAACAGAAGTCATTTCGCATTAAATTGCATTTAATGAAATATCTTGTAAACATTAAATTTCTAGATTTGCCATTTACTGCCTATATTAAACATTAAATAAAGATAATTATTATATATATTCTTACAAAACAACTACTTGTTGAGTTACTTAATTAATTCGACTCATATATAATATTTTTTAACCTATTATTTATTATAGTAAAATACAATAATTTATAATGTGTCTTCATTATTGATAACATTACATATGACAACATTAATTATTATAGACTCTAATAATTTATAATGTCTCTTCATTTTTTAACCTACAATGTGTCTTCGTTATCGATAAAATGAAATATGCTAGAGTGCAATAATTTACATTAATATATAATTTACCTATATAATACATCTTTTGTTATAATATATTATATCAAATAATGATACGATAAAACTAAGTTAAGTATTCGATAATGTTACTAAGTAAAATAACAAAAACCTAAAATATAATATACACAAATCAACAAAATATCAATTATATCAAACAAATTTTTAACATAACTTAACGTATTTGTTTATAATATTTATAAATCAATACTACTAACTATAATATTACTAAATATAATATTATTTATAACAATATTTATATTAATAATTATGAAAAACAATTATAAATAATTATTTATTAAATTCTATAATAATTTTTAATGAACTTTGTATAATACCAATATAATATAATAAATCGATTACAATCATCAGATAATTACATTATAATGACAAAAAACTCCAGCACAAATGGAAACATATGCTGTTTATGAAGTGATCGAGTAACTCGAAAACTTATATATAGGTTTATCACGTTTCTCGATGGAAAATCTGACACAAAATAACAAATCATCAAATCAAGATATTTTTGTCAATTCAATTCAATAAATAATTTTAGAGTGAATAATTAATTTCAGTTTTATATTTAGTACTGTTAATCAATAAATATTATAAATCTATGTGTTCATTACCGTAAAAATTTAGCTTTCATATATTTTACATTCTATGGATTTATGTATATTATATTATAGGTTTCTCTTCATTTTAAATTAAAATATTTTATAGATAACTTGACAAATTCTATTAGAAGTTTTTCAGTTATCTCAGTAATTAAGTGTACAATATTGTTTTCGTTTGTAATTTTTGTTTAAGTGAAAAAAAAATTATATATGTGTTACTGTAATTATTAATAAATATTTAATGTTCTGGGTTAATAATGATTATGTTATATGCTTATTATTTTAATAAATATCGGTTTATATAAGCTTCATGTTTATTTTTTTGTGTGTGTGTGTGTGTGCACTTTTCCACTTTACTATTCAATTCGATAAACGTTGTCAAATTCAATAATATTGTACTATTCAGGGACGAAAATCTCATTATTTTGGCTATGTGGATTGTTGTACATGCTGTTTAACTTGACAAACTCTGTCGAGTTGAATATTTGTACTTTTCCACGAAATCGAAACGAATATCTTTTATCTATTTTATTTGTTTTCTTTATTTCATTTTCTTCTCCTTGTAGAAAGTATACATTATAATATAGTAAAATAAAATATATATCATATTAAATAATGAGATATTATATGAATTTATTATAATATACAATCTATACATAAAATAAAAAATAAATAAAAACTGAAGAATATGCCCTTAATGAGTTATTCGACAACCCTGAAAAAATGTTACACGAAAACAAAGATCAGAAATCTGGAATATTTATGTAAACTAAATGAAATAAATTTTTTAGTCAATTTTATGTTGTACAATTGAGTTACAAATATTATACATACACGTATAAATATAGGTAAATTTTTTTTTTTATATATTTATTACAAATGTATTGCAAAATATGCATTATTTAAGTTATTCAAGTAACTCGACAAACACATATATTAGTTTATCAAGGTACTCGATGGAAATTACAAAAACAAATAAAAAATTATAAAATGGGAATATTTCTATCAAAGAAATTCAATAACAAATTTTAGATAACATATAATACAATTAATTTAAAAGAATTGTAAATACATGTATTCATTTCTGTATGAAAAATAATTGTATATATTTATTTTACGATTTCATATATAATTAAAATATCCAAAGGAAACTAAAAATTCGAAAATATGCATTTCATCAGTTATTCAAGTTTATTATGATATTTTACTATCTATTTTATTTTTTCCCTCTAGAGATAGAATTAATCGTTTTACAATTTGTAAACTAGATTTACTATAATATATTATATTAAATAATAAAATAAAATTATTTTGCTTTGGTTCGATTTATCATATAACTCAACAAACTAAAACTTGACATTCCCAAGTTGCTTTATGAGGTAAATCCAAACAACCAATTACAAAGTATATTTAATCATTTTATAATAATAACGATACAACATAATAACTAATAACTTACAAAATTAAATATTTCAAACTAAATATATTAACAAATCATGAATTTCTTCCCAAACCAAACAAGAACGATAAACTAAAACAATGTTTTACAATTCATTACTCAACTAACTCCACAAAATCTTTACCATTCATTTGTCAACTCACTACACATACTCAGAAATTCAAAATGTCAAGCTACTAAAAAACAAAAAAACGCACACCCACAATAATAGTCAATAATAGCACAAAATATATAAGATTTAAATAGAGAAAATTTCATAACATACAAATATATAAATGTGTTACAAAATCAATAACATAACTTATGAATTCATCTGCTCATATTAAACCATAACACACAATAAATAATTTTGCTCTTCTTCATCTAAAAATACGAAATCAGCACCAATCTAAACTCAAAATATTATACTAAAACTCAAATTTGTTACATACACTAATAAACTTGTACAAACAATTATATATAACCAACAGATTTTACACTATGTAAAATGTCAACCCATAACTAGAATCAATAAAATTAAAATCAAAAAACAGTTTTCACTTCAATACACAAACATCATAGCTATTCATTTTGTTCATTTGGGACAAAAAAAAATTAATTGTAAAAAAAATCAATTACAAGCTTTCCTCTATACAAATCTACTTTCTCCAATTGAACAGCATCAATAGGTATTCTAGCAAAAAGACACTCAACATATTTGATAACAAATATGCCACTGTCACTGCAAAAATGATTGAAAACCTTGTAAGTATATATAAATATGATTACAAATACAAACATTTCTTTTAATTTCTTACCTATATCGAATAGATTGTGGTATCTCAACATAAGGTTTCCTGTAATATTCAAGCGGCTGAATGATCTTTTTGCCAAGATCTGCCCGATCAGCAACGACATATTTTTGAATAATATCTGGAATAATATGTATGGCAGGAACAACATGTCGATATAACATTGCTTCATCATAAAAGTGGTAATTGCTATCATACACTGTCAGCCTCCAACTTAGTACATCAACATCAAAAAGGACCCAATATTTATCATCAATAATATCTGGCCACAATATATGATTACAATCTTTCCAACTTTTACCAAAACTTCTGGGAATGGAACCATTTGCATATCTCTCCATAGAACCATGGTAAACAACAGGAACTTTACGCATCAATTGTCCTGTAGAATCCAAAATTTTCGAACCAATACCCCGAAGAAATATACCAAAACCACTGTCTAGAATTCCATATCTTGATGAAAAAATGTTTGTAAAATTTGCTCTTCTTTTTTTAAGCAAAAACATGGCATTATCCATATCCTATAAAAAAAATTTTTTATAAGAATGTGTTTCTAATAGTTTACAATAAACATAAGAGATGAAAAAATACAAATAAGACATACCTCAGCCGCCAATATATATTCACGATGGCCAATAGATTCTAGCTTTTGCTTTGTCAATCTAATGCCACCACCCCCACCACGCAACCGGACAACATCTCTATAACAGGAAACTTATTATAAATACAATAAAAACATAACATATATATAATAAATAACCAAATACAAAACTCAAACTTACTGATCCTTTGATTTATGCATCCAATGAATAAATTCAACCTGTCTTTCCTCGTCAATATCACATAGTATAGGAATGTGAATAGAACTAGATGACAGAGACGCACTTTCCTTGCTATCCTTATTTTTTTCATCCACTCCCTGCTTCGTAGAAGCGGCCTACTGTTCTATTCTACTACTCCCCACAACCGTATGCTTTTCTACCAATGTCCCCTTCAACATGTCTTGAATCTTGAAAATAGAACTATCAATCTTTGTACAAAGTTCTTCACGTAAACTACCAATCATATTACTATGTTCAACTTCAAAACCAACTAACTTTGTATCAATATGTTCCTGTATCTCTTTTTTTTTCATCAAAAAATTTTTCACTACTCTTAGATACAGATGATTCAATCTTATTTAAACAACGCATCAAATCATCTCTTGTACTTGCTAATTGTTGATCAAAGTACAAACGTTGAGCATCTATCATATCACGAAATTGATTATCAATATAATCCCGTTGCTCATCTCTAAAATTGCCTAATTGATAATCAAAATATGCTCTTTGTTCATCCCCTCTACTACCAAACTGCTCATTAATGTACACTCTTTGATCATCAAATAATGATTGTACAAGTTCATTTGTAGCATAATCATCATGATGATTATGCTCGGGCCAATTATTTATAGGTTCTTCCACAACTATATATGGAGACCAGCCCTCATTTTCACCATCATTTTCTTTCCCAACTTGTCCAATCTGTTCATCACCTTCATAAAACTCTTCAGTCTCATGAACAATATTTCCATATGCTACTGCAACATCTGGGTCAACTGCATTTTCAGGCTCATTTTGTTCTATTCCTTGCCCTATCTCATCAATTTCTTGCGCCTCATACAAAAAATTTTGAACAACTGCATCAACTCGTACATCTCCTACATCCTCTATTAAGACCATCGTGTACAAGTATGGTTGTTCTATCTCTTCTGCAGTTGGTTGAAGTATTGGCAGAACATGTATCTATAAATCATAGCAAAAAATAAACATCACTTTCATAACTATTAAACATTTCTCCTACATAATTAAAATTACTTTCACATACCTCAGTTGATTCCAAAAATAGATCCAAATCTTTCTTCCCAACGCGATGTTGTGCATCCCAGTTTACAATACGTGGAAATGTATCATGCACTTTTTCACCAAATCTTTCACCAACCTCACGGCATGTCTCATATATCCAAATCTATAGACAAAATAACCAACACTTAGTCATGACACACATAATATATTTATCGCGCATTAATTAAATATTAAAAATAATTATACGTATTTACCTGGAACACAAGAGGACAACCATATATGGTGTACTTTGCAACTGCAGCACTATTATCAATGCACTTTAACGCACGTCTCTCCCAAGAAGTTAACAAAGAACGCAGAAGTATGAAGTAAGAATGTCGTTCCCATGGATATTCATAACAGACATCCAAATTATCTACCAAAGACAATGTCTGTATATTTATTTTTTTCCTCTCCATAGGTCTAATCACTCCTTCAATCAATAATGCCAACCCTAACTTGTACTTATCTTCCTCATTATCACAATGAATAAAAACATTCTCAAGCTCATTTAACGATATATGAGCAAAATTATTGAACCACCTCCTACGAATTCTATGTCTCGCCAAAGCTCTTATTGTACTAAGATTATCATCATTATCATGGCACAATAAGCCTGTTATCAAATAATACTCCTGCATTCCAAATCTACATAATTCACCTTGTATTTTAAACCAAACCTCATTTCCTTTATTCGTATGCACAGTATTCAGCAAAAATTCATGTACCAACTTTCCGCTAAACTGACATCTCCTACCATGAAAATATTCAAAATGAGCAAAACAGCTATTCCTAAATTTTTGAATCTGTTCCTCGTTAAAATTATCCATTATAACATCAATATACGTAAAATTACTAATCTGTGTAATGACTCCATCAAATCTGCGATTCTCACTGACCACGTATTCAACATCCATATCTGAAAATGATTTATGATCATTCTCATCAGCCAACTTCTACCACAAATATAAGTACAAATTATATAATCTAAATACATAGTTTATATATAATAGAATACATAAACTTATATAACAATGATTTATATATGTATAACTATATCTACACATTAATTAAAATGAAACAATATTCACATTACATAGTCCCATACAAAATAAAAATACATACCTTATGAAGATGATGTTATAATATGCCGAACAAAATAACGCCCAAAATCCAATTTTTTTGTAAACAAAAATCGTGCCTCCTTCCAACCTCTACAAACTCAAATGCAGAATACTGTTTTTTCAAAATACACGATAACACATGAATAACCGGTTCAGACAGATTGAATGGCCCATTAAATGACAATGAATACTTTTTAACTTACACGTGTCCACCATGAAGACTAGGGTTTGACACGTTTTTGACTTTTACCTAATTTTTCTTTTATTTTATATCTTCCTATACAAACTTATTTTATGTATATCTTAATATAAAATACATTAAAACATTTTTTTAATATATTAATAAAATTACTTAATGTATTAGTAAATATAGCATGGTAAATAAGATCACATATCAAATGTCCCATTTATTTTACACCAAAAATAAAAATTACACAAATAAAAAAAATTATTAATTATAAAACTCACAATTATTTTCATCATATAATTCAACATAATTATTCTAATAAATATTATTATTATTATTTAAACATACATAAGTCATAAAAATAAATTTTTTATATACGTTCTTCACAACAGTAATGAACCATAAAATTTGTATATTCTTTTTATTTATCAATATACTCAAACAATTCCAAATTTAAGATTCACGAATTCATCAAAAAATATCACAACAAAATAAGAATAAAAAATTATTTAAATGTATTACATATTATAAATCAAAAAGAAAAACAAAATAATCAAAATTTTAAATTTCATTCGTTTGTCGAGTAACTCGAGAAACTCAAGTTTTATTTTGTCGAGTTACTTAAGCTATTGAATAGATTGATTTTATATTCCATTTGTCATCGAGTAACTCGACAAACATGAATTTCAGTATGTCGAGTTTCTCGAGTAGCTTCAAAAATTCATATTTTTCATTTTTTTGTTCTATTTTCTTATTTAAATTATGTAATACACTTTATTTTTTTAATTTTTTTCTTTTGTCATATTATTTTATAACCAACTCAATTAAATACAATTATGTATGTGCTTCATTAATGAAATAAGTTAACAAATCGAAATTTCATATTGACAAGTTCCTACAACCATAATATTACAACATACAAATTAAACAAAATAGTTAATGTATTAAATAATTTAAATAAAAAAATTAAATAAATGAAAATTATACATCTAATTACTTTGTTCAATAACTTGGAAAACTCGATTTTCAGTTTGCCGAGTTATGTAATACAATGAATAATAAGTTCTTTTATATAAATAATATTTCATATTCTATAACTTAGTATAATATGTTATAATAAAATAGCTATTATAAAAAATATTTATGTATTATTTTAAATTAATATAATATATCATAACTAATTTTATGAAATATAAAAACATAGAAGAGTGAAAATTTGTTCTAATAACTATTTTTTTTATTTAGAATAATTACATCAAATTGTATTAATTCGTTATGATATATATTAAATTTATATGATATATATTCTATTTAACTATGTTCTAATAAATGATTCACTACATAAAATTTGTTATATGTTTTATTTATCAAGTTACTCAAAAAATTCCAAATTTCAAATTCACGAGTTTGTTGACAAATAATACAACAAATAAAGAATAAAAACTTATTTAAATATATTACATATTTTAAATAAAAAAGAAAACCAAATTAATCAAAATTTTAAAATTCATTGTTTTGTCGAGTAACTCGGGAAACTCGAGTTTCATTTCTCTGAGTTACTTCAGCTATTGAAAATATTGATTTTGTATCCCATTTGTCATCGAGTAACTCGACAAACATGAATTTGAGTTTGTCGAGTTTCTCGAGTAGCTTAAAAATTGCACATTTTTCATTTTTTTGTTCTATTTTCTTATTTCAATTATGTAATACACTTAATTTTTTTAATTTTTTTTCTTTTGTCATATTATTTTATAACCAACTCAATTAAATACAATTATGTATGTGCTTCATTAATGAAATAAGTTAACAAATCAAAATTTCATATTGACAAGTTCGTACAACCATAATATTACAACATACAAATTAAACAAAATAGTTAATAAATTAAATAATTTAAATAAAAAAATTTATATAAATGAAAATTATTCATCTAATTACTTTGTTCAATAACTTGAAAAACTCAATTTTCAGTTCGTCGAGTTATGCATTAAAATGAATAATAACTTCTTTTATATAAATAATATTTCATTTTCTATAACTTAGTATAATATATTATAATAAAATAGCTATTATAAAAAATATTTATGTATTATTTTAAATTAATATAATATATCATAGCTAATTTTATGAAATATAAAAACATAGTAGAGTATAAATTTGTTCTAATAACTATTTTTTTAATTTAGAATAATTACATCAAATTGCATTAATTCATTATGATATTTATTAAATTTATATGATATATATTCTATTTAACTATGTTCTGATAGATGATTCATTAAATAAAATTTTTTATATGTTTTATTTATCAAGTTACTCAAACAATTCCAAATTTCAGATTCAAGAGTTTGTCAAAAAATAATACAACAAATAAAGAATAAAAAATTATTTAAATGTATTACAAATTTTAAATAAAAAAGAAAAACAACTTAATCAAAATTTTAAAGTTCATTGCTTTGTCGAGTAACTCGGGAAACTCGTGTTTCATTTTGCCGAGTTACTTCAGCTATTGAAAAGATTGATTTTGTATCCCATTTGTTATCGAGTATCTCGACAAACATGATTTTAGGTTTGTCGAGTTGCTCGAGTTGCTTAAAAAATGCACATTTTTCATTTTTTTGTTTTATTTTCTTATTTAAATTATATAATACACTTAATTTTTTTAATTTGTTTCTTTTGTCATGTTATTTTATAACCAACTCAATTAAATACAATTGTGTATGTGGTTCATTAATCAAAGAAGTTAAAAAATCGAAATTTCATTTCCACAGGTTCCTACAACAATAATATTACAACATACAAATTAAACAAAATAATTAATGTATTAAATAAGTTAAATAAAAAAATTTAAATAAATGAAAATTATGCATCTAATTACTTTGTTGAATAACTCGAAAAACTCGATTTTCAGTTTGTCGAGTTATGCAATACAATGAATAATAAGTTATTTTATAAGAATAATATTTCATATTCTATAACTTAGTATAATATGTTATAATAAAATAGCTGTTATAAAAAAAATTTATGTATTATTTTAAATTAATCTAATATATCATAAATAATTTTATGAAATATAAAAACATAGTACAGTGAAATTTTTTTCTAAGAATTATTATTTTTATTTAGAATAATTATATCAAATTGCATTAATTCATTATGATATATATTCAATTTATATGATATATATTCTATTTAACTATGTTCTAATAAATGATTCACTAAATAAAAGTTTGTATATGTTTTATTTATCAAGTTACTCAAATAATTCCAAATTCCAAATTTACGAGTTTGTCAAAACATAATACAACAAATAAACAGTAAAAAATTATTTAAATATATTACATATTTTAAATAAAAAAAAATATTAATCAAAATTTTAAATTTCATTGTTTTGTCGAGTCACTCGAAAAACTCGAGTTCCATTTTGCCGAGTTACTCCAGCTATTGAAAAGATTCATTTTGTATCCTATTTGTCATCGAGTAACTCGACAAACATGAATTTCAGTTTTTCGAGTTTCTCGAGTAGCTTAAAAATTGCACATTTTTTATTTTTTTGTTCTATTTTCTTATTTCAATTATGTAATACACTTAATGTTTTTAATTTTTTTCTTTTGTCATATTATTTTATAACCAACTCAATTAAATACAATTATGTATGTACTTCATTAATGAAATAAGTTAACAAATCGAAATTTCATATTGACAAGTTTGTACAACCATAATATTACTACATACAAATTAAACAAAATAGTTAATGTATTAAATAATTTAAATAAAAAAATTTAAATAAATGAAAATTATTCATCTAATTACTTTGTTCAATAACTTGGAAAACTCAATTTTCAGTTCGTCAAGTTATGCAATACAATGAATAATAACTTCTTTTATATAAATAATATTTCATATTCTATAACTTAGTATAATATATTATAATAAAATAGCTATTATAAAAAATATTTATGTATTATTTTAAATTAATATAATATATCATAGCTAATTTTATGAAATATAAAAACATAGTAGAGTAAAAATTTGTTCTAATAACTATTTTTTTAATTTAGAATAATTACATCAAATTGCATTAATTCATTATGATATATATTAAATTTATATGATATATATTCTATTTAACTATGTTCTAATAGATGATTCACTAAATAAAATTTTTTATATGTTTTATTTATCAAGTTACTCAAACAATTCCAAATTTCAAATTCAAGAGTTTGTCAAAAAATAATACAACAACTAAAGAATAAAAAATTATTTAAATGTATTACAAATTTTAAATAAAAAAGAAAAACAACTTAATCAAAATTTTAAAGTTCATTGCTTTGTCGAGTAACTCGGGAAACTCGTGTTTCATTTTGCCGAGTTACTTCAGCTATTGAAAAGATTGATTTTGTATCCCATTTGTTATCGAGTAACTCGACAAACATGATTTTAGGTTTGTCGAGTTGCTCGAGTCGCTTAAAAAATGCACATTTTTCATTTTTTTGTTTTATTTTCTTATTTAAATTATATAATACACTTAATTTTTTTAATTTGTTTCTTTTGTCATGTTATTTTATAACCAACTCAATTAAATACAATTGTGTATGTGCTTCATTAATCAAAGAAGTTAAAAAATCGAAATTTAATTTTCACAGGTTCCTACAACAATAATATTACAACATACAAATTAAACAAAATAATTAATGTATTAAATAAGTTAAATAAAAAATTTAAATAAATGAAAATTATGCATCTAATTACTTCGTTGAATAACTCGAAAAACTCGATTTTCAGTTTGTCAAGTTATGCAATACAATGAATAATAAGTTATTTTATAAGAATAATATTTCATATTCTATAACTTAGTATAATAAGTTATAATAAAATAGCTATTATAAAAAAAATTTATGTATTATTTTAAATTAATCTAATATATCATAAATAATTTTATGAAATATAAAAACATAGTACAGTGAAATTTTTTTCTAAGAATTATTTTTTTTATTTAGAATAATTATATCAAATTGCATTAATTCATTATGATATATATTCAATTTATATGATATATATTCTATTTAACTATGTTCTAATAAATGATTCACTAAATAAAATTTTGTATATGTTTTATTTATCAAGTTACTCAAACAATTCCAAATTCCAAATTCACGAGTTTGTCAAAACATAATACAACAAATAAACAATAAAAAATTATTTAAATATATTACATATTTTAAATAAAAAAAAACAAATTAATCAAAATTTTAAATTTCATTGTTTTGTCGAGTCACTCGGAAAACTCGAGTTCCATTTTGCCGAGTTACTCCAGCTATTGAAAAGATTCATTTTGTATCCCATTTGTCATCGAGTAACTCGACAAACATGATTTCAGGTTTGTCGAGTTTCTCGAGTAGCTTAAAAAATACACATTTTGCATTATTTTGTTTTATTTTCTTATTTAAATTATATAATACACTTAATTTTTTTAATTTTTTTTCTTTTGTCATGTTATTTTATAACCAACCCAATTAAATACAAATATGTATGTGCTTCATTAATCAAAGGAGTTAAAAAATCAAAACTTCATATTGACAAGTTCCTACAACAATAATATTACAACATACAAATTAAACAAAATAATTAATGTATTAAATAATTTAAATAAAAAAAATTAAATAAATGAAAATTATTCATCTAATTACTTTGTTCAATAACTTGGAAAACTCAATTTTCAGTTTGTCGAGTTATGCAATACAATGAATAATAAGTTCTTTTATATAAATAATATTTCATATTCTATGTATAATATGTTATAATAAAATAGCTATTATAAAAAATATTTATGTATTATTTTAAATTAATATAATATATCATAACTAATTTTATGAAATATAAAAACATAGTAGAGTGAAAAATTGTTCTAATAATTAAATTTTTTTTTTAGAATAATTATATGAAATTGCATTAATTCATTATGATATATATTAAATTTATATGATATATATTCTATTTAACTATGTTCTAATAAATGATTCACTAAATAAAATTTTGTATATGTTTTATTTATCAAGTTACTCAAACATTTCGAAATTTCAAATTAACGAGTTTGTCGAAAAATAATACAACAAATAAAGAATAAAAAATTATTTAAATATATTACATATTTTAAGTAAAAAAGAAAAACACATTAATCAAAATTCTAAATTTCATTGTTTTGTCGAGTAACTCGGGAAGCTCGAGTTTCATTTTCTCGAGTTACTTCAGCTGTTGAATATATTGATTTTATATCCCATTTGTCATCGAGTAACTCGACAAACATGATTTTAGGTTTGTCGAGTTTGTAGAGTTTCTCGAATGGCTTCAAAATCGCACATTTTCCATTTTTTTGTTTTATTTTCTTATTTAAATTATGTCATACACTTAAATTTTTTTTTTTCTTTTTTCATGTTATTTTTTAACCAACTCGTGAATTTCAAATTTTGATTTATCCAGTTACTACATAAATTAATCATAATACAAGAAAATATAATATATTGTATTAATTGATTAAGATATACATAAAATTTATACGATATATATTTAATTCTACTATAATAAATCATACACTAAATAAAATTTTGTATATGTTTTCTTTATCAAGTTACTCAAACAATTCCAAAATAAGAATAATTTTTTTTTTTAAATGTATTACATATTTAAAATTAAAAATACAAACAAAATAATCAAAAGTTTTAATTTCATTCGTTTGTCGAGTGACTCGGGGAACACGAGTTTCTTTTTGTCGAGTTACTTAGGCTATTCAATGGATTGATTTTCTCTCCCATTTGAAATCGAGTAACTCGACAAACATGATTTTCAGTTTGCCAAGTTTCTCGACTAGCTTCAAAAATGCACATTTTTCATTTTTTAGTTTTATTTTTTTTTTAAATTATGTAATACACTTAATTTTTTAAATTTTTTCTTTTCTCGTGTTAATTTTTAAATATATTATAATAAATATATAAAAACACTTTTTTCGCATACATATACATATGTATTTATCGAAATCATTTTTTTTATAATTACTATTTACAATATTCTTTATAAAAAAATTTATATTAATATTTATGAAAACAATTTTTAAATAAATATGTAATAAATTTTATAATAATTTATACAAAAAATTATTTAATATCAATTTCTTATAATATATTGATTATAATCATTAAATTACTACAACATTAATTTTATTATGTTATAAATTAATTATAATAATTGTTTATTGGAATATGTTATAGAAATTGCTAAAACAAAAGTAAATATAATATATTGTATTAATTCATTAGGAAATATATCAAATTTATATAATATATATTTTATTATACTTTGTCCTAATAAAACATAGATAAAAACATTTTTGTAACAAAAACTTTGCAACTTAACACATTCTCGAGTAACCCGATAAATTCATTTTTTAGTTTGTCGAGTCACTCAATCTATTTACTTTATCAAGTTACTTCCAAACTTATCATCAACAAAATTATTATTTTTTTATTTAAACATACATAAGTCATAATAATAAATTTTTTATATACGTTCTTCACAACAGTAATCAACCACAAAATTTTAATACTCTTTCCTAATTTATGAGGCTAAAATAACACTTACATTTAACTAATTTATCAGCCTAAAATATTCTTTTCTAAACATACAATTTTTTCCTACACATTTCACTGACGTGCAACGCATGGCCTTAAAACTAGTATATATATATATATATATATATATATATATATATATATATATATATATATATCAAACGACCAAATATTGTCGGATTACTCGACAACACTATAAAAAAATATTAATCAAATGTGTAACTCGACAACATTATTAAAATAAAAAAAGAACTCATTGATTTATATAAACAAAAGTTAAATTTTTTATATTTTTCAAATTTATTTAAATATTTTAATTTCATATATTTTTCTGTCATTTCAATTATATTTAAAACTTACAATTTTTTAATACATTTTCTATGTACGTGCAACAGAAAATTTACTGTTCACGCAAAAATTTTTTTTTTCTTTTGGTAGGTGGACTTTTTCATGACAAAATATTAATAAAAATAAAAATAAAAATTTTTTTCCCACTTTGCCGAGTTACTCAGCAAGTGGGAAAATTAATTTGTTTTTTTTTTTTTTTCCCATTTTGTCGAGTTACTCGGCAAAGTGCGAAAAATGAATTTTTTTTTTTTAAAATTTGTGTGGGCTTTTAGCACTTTTTTTTTTTAATTTGTACTTTTGGTCCACAACCTTTTCATTTTATAACAAATTTACCCACAACTAATTAAAATGTGCTTTTTAACCCATTTTAACTTAACTTAAATTTTTTTGTTTTTTTGTTTTGTTTTTTTTTTTTGTGTGTTTGTCGATCGCATTTGGACATTTATTTATTATTATTTTGGTATCTTTTATTTTTTTAGAGCTTAGTAACAAATATATTTTCATTTAATTTTTTACTATTTTATTTTATTTTTTCTTATAAGCAAATTGTACACAGTTCTCTATAAATTTTTTATATTTTTCAAATTTGTTTAAATATTTTAATTTCATATATTTTTTTGTCATTTCAATTATGTTTAAAACTTACAATTTTTTAATACATTTTCCACGTACGTGCAACGGAAAAGTTACTCTTCACGCAATTTTTTTTTTTTATTTTTTTTGGTAGGTGGACTTTTTCATGACAAAATATAAAAAAAAAAAAAATTATTTTTCCCACTTTGCCGAGTAGGGCAAAGTGGGGAAATTTTTTTTAAAAATTTTTCCCACTTCCCACTTTGTCGAGTAACTCGACAAAGTGGGAAAATTAATTTGTTTTTAATTATCCCACGTTGCCGAGTAACTCGGCAAAGTGGGAAACATTAATTTTTTTTTTTTTTTAATTTATGTGGGCTTTTAGCATTTTTTTTTGTAATTTGTACTTTTAGTCCACAATTTTTTCATTTTATAACAAATTTACCCATAACCTATTTTTTAGCTTTGGCCATCCCCGACTTTTAAATTTTGTTACAAATTTTATTTTGTCCACCTCTTTAAATAAAAAAAAAACTAAAAACAACAAAATAAATTAAAAATGTAAATGAAGTCCTACAACTTTTAAAAAGTAGGCCAATTTTATTTTGACATTTTTTCATTTTTTTTAATTTGCGCATTTTGTCTGAACCTTTCAAATTTGTAACTAATCTACCACAACTTTTTTTTTGGGCATTGGCCATCAACCTATCACTATTTTGTTCTACAAATTTGCATTAAATTTTTATAAAATCAGCTTATGTTAACTTTGCTATTTTTTTTTTTTTTTTTAAGATTTGACTTTGATTTTGTTGAGTAACTCTAAAAAAAATACAATAAAGAAAAAATTACAAAAATTTGTCAAATAACTCGACTTTTTGTTAACTGGAGTTCAACAAAAAAAAAAAAAAAAAAATAGAACATGAACAAATGAGAAATTATATTTATGTATTTTTTTTAAAAATGTCGAGCGTTTAATTTTTTTATTAATTTTTTTTTATTTCGGTGTGTGTTTGTCCAGCCAACAATCAAAATATGACTATTTTGATCTTAATTAATTTATTATATATATTTGGGTGCAAAATCGTCCAATTTGACTTTTTTTTTTTTTTTTTTTTTTAAATATTTGGATTTGAGTTTGTCGTGAAACTCGACAAACTCAAACACTCCAATAATCAAACAAAACTCAAATTCCCCCAACTCGACAAACTCAAACCCACCTCCCAAACAATCCAACAAACCCAACAATCAAACAAAATGGGCTAAAAGCCCATTTAGACATTTTAAATATTTTTTTAAATATATATTTGGATGTATATTTAGCAAATCCACACCCCAACTAATTAAAATGTGCTTTTTAACCCATTTTAACTTAACTTAATTTTTTTTTGTTTTTTGTTTTGTTTTTTTGTTTTTTTTTTTGTGTTTGTCGATCGCATTTGGATATTTATTTATTATTATTTTGGTATGTTTTATTCTTTTAGAGCTTAATAGCAAATATATTTTTATTTAATTTTTTACTATTTTATTTTATTTTTTCTTATAAGTAAATTGTACACAGTTCTCTATAAATTTTTTATATTTTTCAAATTTGTTTAAATATTTTAATTTCATATATTTTTTTGTCATTTAAATTATATTTAAAACTTACAATTTTTTAATACATTTTCCACGTACGTGCAACGGAAAAGTTACTGTTCACGCAAATTTCTTTCTTTTTTTTATTAGGACTTTTTCATGACAGAATATAAAAAAAAAAATATATTTTTTTTCCCACTTTGCTCAGGCAAATTTATTTATTTATTTATTTTTTTTTTTTTTTTTTTTTTTTTGGGTAGGTGGACTTTTTCATGATAAAATATAAAAGGAAATTTTTTTTTTAAATTTTTCCCACTTTGCTAAGTAACGAAACATTTAATTTTTTTTTATTTTTTAATTTTGGTGGGTTTTTAGCAATTTATTTATTTATTTTCTTTTTATAATTTGCACTTTTAGTCCACAACTTTTTCATTTTATAACAAATTTACCCATAACCTTTTTTTTTTTAACTTTGGCCATCCCCGACCTCTAAATTTTGTTACAAATTTTATTTTGTCCACCTCTTTAAATAAAAAAAAAACTAATAACAACAAAATAAATTAAAAATGTAAATGAAGTCCTACAACTTTTAAAAAGTAGCCCAATTTTATTTTGACATTTTTTCATTTTTTTAATTTGCGCTTTTTGTCTGAACCTTTCAAATTTATAACTAATCTACCCCAACTTTTTTTTGGGCATTGGCCATCCCACTATCACTATTTTGTCCTACAAATTTGCATTAAATTTTTATAAAATCAGCTTTTGTTAACTTTGCTATTTTTTTTTTTAAGATTTGACTTTGATTTTGTTGAGTAACTCTAAAAAAAATACAATAAAGAAAAAAATACAAAAATTTTTCAAATAACTCGACTTTTTGTTAACTGGAGTTCGACAAAAAAAAAAAAATTAAAAAAAATAGAACATGAACAAATGAGAAATTATATTTATGTATTTTTTTTAAAATGTTGAGTATTTAATTTTTTTATTAATTTTTTTTATTTCGGTGTGTGTTTGTCGAGCCAACAATCAAAATGGGACTATTTTGATCTTTCTTAATTAATTTTTTATATATATTTGGGTGCAAAATTGTCCAATTTGACTTTTTTAATTTTTTTTTTTAAGCATTTGGGTTTGAGTTTGTTGTGAAACTCGACAAACTCAAACCTCCAACAATCAAACAAAACCCCCCCCCCCCAACTCGACAAACTCAAACTCTACGCCCCAAACAATCCAACAAACCCAACAATCAAACAAAATGGGCTTTTATTTAGACATTTTAAATATTTTTTTTTAATATATATTTGGATGTATATTTAATAAATCCACACCCCAACTAATTAAAATGTGCTTTTTAACCCATTTTAACTTAACTAAATTTTTTTTGTTTTTTTTTTGTGTGTTTGTCGATCGCATTTGGATATTTATTTATTATTATTTTGATATGTTTTATTTTTTTAGAGCTTAGTAGCAAATATATTTTCATTTAATTTTTTACTATTTTATTTTATTTTTTCTTATAAGCAAATTATACACAGTTCTCGATAAATTTTTTATATTTTTCAAATTTGTTTAAATATTTTAATTTCATATATTTTTTTGTCATTTCAATTATATTTAAAACTTACAATATTTTAATTCATTTTCCACGTACGTGCAACGGAAAAGTAACTGTTCATGCAATTAATTTTTTTTTTTTTGTAGGTGGACTTTTTCATGATAGAATATAAAGAAAATATATATATATATATATATATATATATATATATATATATATATATATATATATATATATATATATATATATATATTTTTTTTTTTTTATTTATTTATTTATTTTTTTTTCCCACTTTGCCTACTAGGCAAAGTGGGGGAAATTTTAGGCAAAGTGGGGAATTTTTTTTTAAAATTTTTACACTTTGCCGAGTAACTTTGCAAAGTGGGAAAATTAATTTGTTTTTAATTTTCCCACTTTGCCGAGTTACTCGGCAAAGTGGGAAACATTAAAATTTTTTTTTTTTTTGTAATTTGCATTTTAAGTGCACAACCTTTTCATTTTATAACAAATTTACCCATAACCTTTTTTTTTAGCTTTGGCCATCCCCGACCATTAAATTTTGTTACAAATTTTATTTTTTCCACCTCTTTAAATAAATAAAAAAACTAATAACAACAAAATAAAATAAAAATGTAAATGAAGTCCTACAATTTTTAAAAAATAGCCCAATTTTATTTTGATATTTTTTCATTTTTTTAATTTGTGCTTTTTGTCCGAACCTTTCAAATTTGTAACTAATCTACCCCAACTTTTTTTTTGGCCATTGGCCATCCAACTATCACTATTTTGTCCTACAAATTTGCATTAAATTTTTATAAAATCAGCTTTTGTTAACTTTGCTATTTTTTTTTTTTTTTTTTTTTTTAAGATTTGACTTTGGTTTTGTTGAGTAACTCTAAAAAAAATATAATAAAGAAAAAAATACAAAAATTTGTCAAATAACTCGACTTTTTGTTAACTGGAGTTCGACCAAAAAATTAAAAAAATTAGAACATGAACAAATGAGAAATTATATTTATGTATTTTTTTTATAATATCGAGCATTTAATTTTTTTTTTATTTCGGTGTGTGTTTGTCGAGCCAACAATCAAAATAGGACCATTTTGATCTTTTTTAATTATTTTTTTTATATATTTGGGTGCAAAATTGTCCAATTTGACTTTTTTAATTTTTTTTAAAAATATTTGGGTTTGAGTTTGTCGTGAAACTCGACAAACTCAAACCCTCCACTCGACAAACTCAAACCCTCCAACAATCAAACAAAACTCAAACCCCCCCAACTCGACAAACTCAAATCCCACCCCCCAAACAATCCAACAAACCCAACAATCAAACAAAATGGGCTTTTAGCCCATTTAGACATTTTAAATATGTTTTTTAAATATATATTTGGATGTATATTTAACAAATCCACACCCCAACTAATTAAAATGTGCTTTTTAACCCATTTTAACTTAACTTAAATTTTTTTGTTTTTTTTTGTTTTTTTGTGTGTGTGTTTGTCGATCGCATTTGGACATTTATTTATTATTATTTTGGTATGTTTTATTTTTTTAGAGCTTAGTAGCAAATATATTTTCATTTAATTTTTTACTATTTTATTTTATTTTTTCTTATAAGCAAATTGTACACAGTTCTCTATAAATTTTTTATATTTTTCAAATTTGTTTAAATATTTTAATTTCATATATTTATTTGTCATTTCAATTATATTCAAAACTTACAATTTTTTAATACATTTTCCACGTACGTGTAACGGAAAAGTTACTGTTCACACAAAATTTTGTTTTTGTTTTTTTTTTTTTGGTAGGTGGACATTTTCATGACAAAATATATATAAAAAAAAAAAATTATTTTTTTCCCACTTTGCCGAGTTACTTGACAAAGTGGGAAACATTAAATTTTATTTTTTTTAAAATTTTTTGTGGGCTTTTAGCAATTTTTTTGTTGTAATTTGCACTTTTAGTCCACAACCTTTTTCATTTTATAACAAATTTACCCATAATCTTTTTTTTAGCTTTGGCCATCCCCGACCTTTAAATTTTGTTACAAATTTTATTTTGTCCACCTCTTTAAATAAAAAAAAAACTAATAACAACAAAATAAAATAAAAATGTAAATGAAGTCTTACAACTTTTAAAAAGTAGCCCAATTTTATTTTAATATTTTTTTATTTTTTTAATTTGCGCTTTTTGTCCGAATATTTCAAATTTGTAACTAATCTACCCTAACCTTTTTTTTTGGCCATTGGCCATCCAACTATCACTATTTTGTCCTACAAATTTGCATTAAAATTTTAGTAAGCCGAAACATGCTGTCGGACTATCAAATTTTGATATGTGGTAGCTACATGAGTATTCTATGTTCCCTAAAAATTTCATATTTTTCAGTGATCGTTTTCTATGTCAAATGAATTTTTGTTAATCAATGACTAAGTGAAGTTTTGAATTTTTTTTTTTCCTTTTTCCCTACTTTGCCTCATAACTCAGCAAAGTTAGTATTAAAAAAAAAAAAAAATTCCAAATGAGTTTCTCAAGTAACTAGAGAAACAAAAAAAAAAAACAACTTTCTCGAGTTACTATTCAACTTGAAAAAGTTTGTCGAGTTGAATAGTAACTCGACAAACTTTTTCGAGATAAATAGTAACTCGAAAAAGTTACTGTTCACGCAAATATTTTTTTTTAAGGTGAGCTTTTCCATTTCTAATTTTTTTTTTCAATGAAAAAAATCAACAATTAATGATAATGCTTGAACCTTTTGTCATGGTGTATTCCTTCTCATTATAATGATCAAAGAAGTTCAACATAGAATCAAGAATGTAGTCCAAATCATTTCATCACATCTTACTACTAAATATATGTGTTTATCACCCTAATTCATTTTGATTTTATATTGAACAGACAACATAATACAATATAATTTAAGTATCTAAATTCATTTTGGATATATTGAAGGTTAAAATTAATTTATAGGTTAATGACACCATTCTTTGGAGATTGTATCTGCAAGGACAGGAATACAAAATTAGGTTCCAAAGCTTGGTAATTGTTTTGGCTGCTATAATCATAAGTGAAATTTGTATCATGTTTGAAAATTTTGTTCATTATATATTTGACAAAAGGGAAGTTATGAAAATGCACAAAAGAATTTAGGTATCCAAAAACTATAGAATTTTAAGATAAATTATTAGATGCAACACTAAACTATATCTCATCACCTATTAAGTCAATGAATATCCCCAATGCATTCTATAAGCTCAACATTAAAAAAACAAAGAAAAGTTGCCACAATATAATGGAAGAGTACCAGATACAGAATTTCAGAATATCTTTTCAACATTTTTTATTCATCTTAAATTTTGTTGAAAGTTCAATTCGACCATTTTTTTTTTCTTTTTGTGGGATTTTGTCATGAATTCTATAATATTCATTTATTTGTCCTAAATTCTACAATGTTATAATTGCTACACGTGAAACGCACGGACTTAAAACTAGTATATATATATATATATATATATATATATTATATACACGTGTGTGCCTGTATATGTGTGTGTAATGATTATTTGGTGTGTGTTTTAGTGTGTGCACGTGATTGTGTTTTGACTTCCCTTTTTTTTTTTTTAACAAACAGAGTTTCTGTTTGGCGTTTTTTTTTTGTGTGTTTTGTGTGTATTTAATTGTTTTATGTTCTCTTTTTTTTTTCTTTCTTTTTTCTTTTTGTAAATTTGAGCTATTTATTTATTTATTTTAAATATTCACTAATTTTTTTTGTTATTTTGTTGACAGAATCTTTGGAGCAGATCAGAAATTTTGAGGTTCGGATGATTTTAGTTGTGAGAAATAAATATCTCCATGATAGAGGTGTTTCAGAAGTCCAGAAAATTTTGTGTTAAAGACCAAGGATCGAAACTTTTAATCCAAGGCATTTTATGTATTTGGAAAACTTGTCGTTGTGGACATTAAATCTTAAAATACTTGAAAGATTTAGTGCAAAGAACTGTTTTTATTTTTATTATTATTTTTTTTTTGTTTTTTTTTGAATGAGAATTTTTTGTTTTTGTTTTTGTTTGGAAGACTTGGAAATCGAGGCTCGAAACGTATCTTTTTAGATATTTCCCGAAGACTCACTCTTGTAGGATGGAATTTTAGAAGACCTGGATATAGAGGCTCAGAACGTATCTTTTTAGATATTCTTCGAAGACTCACTCTTCCAGGATGGAAGATTTTAAAGAATTTAGAAAATTTAATGTCTATAATTACTTTAAATTATAGACCCTCTTTTTTTTTTTAATTGTTTCTTTGACTATTTGCTATCATTTTGTTTTCTTGTTTGCTTTTATTTGTTTATTTATTTATTTTATTTCTTTCTTTGTTTGTTTATTTTGCAGGAATGGCACAATCAAATTTTAAAAACAAAGAGAATTTGAAATTATCTGAAATTACTGAGCTTAATGATATGGCACGGAAGCGCAAAGTTCTTTGCTTTCCTAAGACAATTATGAAGTATCACAGCCAGACCAACGCCACAAGAGAGCTCAAGCTTGCTATCCACAGGCCGATGCCATGTCCTTCGACTTTGTGTGTTCCTTTAAAGGAGCTGCACATGCATATTCTCAGTAATCGCCAGAGGAATTCAAATGCCATCCAACATCCTTCTTTGGGTCCACCTCCACATCACTCTCAGGCTATGATGATTATTTCGAGAGCGATCATTTTCGAGAGGATTAATTAAAGAGAAATAAAATGGTGAAGTGTACTTAGCAGTCGTGGAGAAGCTTCTTATCTTCCAAAGTTTTGGGAGTGGTCGGTTTGGATCCATAAACACTTAGTCAAAAGAAATCTTCCTGAGTTAGCTTTTGCAGTTTATTTTGCTACAAAGGAATATCCTTGTTCCAATTCTATGTACAGAGCTCTTTGTGAAGTTTGGTGTCCGGACACCAATACCTTTATAACCACAAATGGAGAAATTGGTATTTCTCTCTGGGATATTCGAAAAATCACTGGGCTCTCTATTAGAGGTGATTATTATGAGGAGGTAGTTCCAAGCCTTTCCAAACTGTCGAATTTGCTTCCCCGATCTTGTTCATATTTGTTTAAAGCATACTCACTGATAGTCGATAAGAAGAAAAATGATCGAATTCGCCATGCCGATTGGATTGAGTTTTGGTTCCAAGAAGATGATTACATTCCAAATCCTCGGAAGAGTAAGCCTTTCAAGAAAGCTATGGAATCGAGGCCACATAACGAAGGTCAATGAATAGTAAAAGATAGGATACAGAGACCCATCGTCACAGACAAGCCAAAAGATATTTTGCGCAGGGACATGAATTACTGGAACTCTTCTTTATCTGTTGACGAGGAAGAAGAGTTAGAAATAGCGGCCTATCTTTCGTTTTGGCTTTGTCGTTTCATTTTTCCTTCCAGAGACGACTATCTTAGAGCTGGGACTTTCAATACAGCTTCCAGAATGACTACCAAATCAACTTACAGTTTAGTTCCTCCTATTTTGGCTAGTATTTATCGAGGACTTGTAGAAACATCAAATTGCGTGGCAGGTCATGACATTAGATTGATCAAATAGGCATTTTCTGGACATTTTCTGTATGCTTGGGCTGCAATCTATTTTCTCCGAGTAATTTATGGACATTTTCTGTATGCTTGGGCTGCAATCTATTTTCTCCGAGTAATTTACAGCAACATTGACAAAAGCATTGGTCGCCCTATTATCAGAAGATATGCCGAAACTTTAAATGATCTCCAGCCTTGGGAAGTTGACATGTTCGATTGTCGAGAACTTGTTCGTGGAAGGATGGATCACAATGATTTTTGTTGGAACCCTATTCATTTGCCTCCTCATTGTGGTATATGCACGAATAAGGACGATAGATCTACGGAGATTTCAGAATTCATGATTAGCATTCGACCTGGATTTGTTTCTTATCGTCGAGGATCTGGTTTATACATTCTTGAAGCATATAACCCTCATCGATTTGGAAGGCAACAAGGCTTCAAATAAAAACTTCCAGGCTCACCGAAAGATATGAACTTAGTAATAAATCCAATGACTCTTTATTGTGCTTGGTTATCTTTGACACAAGTAGGGAGTGGATGTTCATTCCATATTCTAGGGAGAACCAATAATATACAAAATCAAGTTGATTCTGCATACGAAGATTGGTGGAATAATGAAGTACTTCCAAAATTGAGTATGGTTCAAGTGAAGGATTTATTATCCAGTGAGAATACAGACTTTAGACTCGAGCAACCCGTACCTATACCAAAGAATACGGGAAATGACAAAGCCAAAGAGATCAACCCTTTCCGTGTAGCTTCCCAAAGAACTTTTCAGAAAAGAGCCTTAGAAATTCCAGATGAAGGAGGTCCTAAAAGGCTTAAATTTACATTCCTTTCAACGGAAGTCGTTTCCTCTTCAGAGCGTGTAGAGAAGATACCTGGAACAATTTTGGTTTCAGAAGACAGTAATTCCAGAGATCAAGCATCTCGGGGACTTGAAGCAACTCCTGTTCCAGAAGATAGCAGTTCTGAAGATCAAGTATGATTTCAATTTATTTTCTTTTCTTTTCTTTTCTTTTTTCTTAATGTATCAACTTTTGATTTCAGACTACCCTTTCTTTGGTACATCGTCGAAAGCAGTCAATACGAACCTCAATCTATTCAAAGCAACCATGGAGCCTGGTTGAAACTTCAAAAATGGACTTGAGCATCCCAGATATATCTTTACATGACAAAAATTTAGACATGTCACCTCAAACAAGAAATGCAGGTGTATATCTGTTCCTTATTATTTTACTTGACTGTTTGATACATAGGTGTGCAATTTTCCTTCATCATTTTTTTTTGTAGGATTTCCAAAAATTCCTGAAAAACTGAATTTTTACACAAGTCCAAGTCCTTTACTGGATCAGACCAGCGAGAATCTTGACATGATTGATGCACTTGATGGGATTGATGATCTTAATTGTTCGAAAGATCTTCCCTGGGATTATCCTAGTCATATCAGTGGTGGTATTTTGACATCCAAGCTCGCAGATAATAATGATGAGGGAGAAGTAAATTCTGGAACTTCAGTAGTCAAGATTCTGGGGAACGGACAAGAAGCACCTCATACCCAATCTTCGTTGTCTTTGATTGTTGTTCCTACTTCAAATATAAACAATCGTGGGATCGTACCAATTTGTTCTTCCATGTCTGAACTTCTGCTTGGAATTACTGAAGACTCTTATTTTCTAAAAGATATTTTTCGAGAAGCCATGACTAAGTATCTTAAGAAGTCATTCACGGATGTAATAAAACACGGTTTTTCAAATCTTAGAACTTGGTGGGCTAAAAGCAATCAGAGACTTCAAAACTTGATCACCGAATCATTTCAAGCGGATCCAGCACCTTTGACGAAGCGTATGGAAGTGTTTCTTAAAAGAGTTGATGCTTACCTTTCCAAAAGAAAACAAATTTTAGAGTGTCCGACTTTAGAAGAAAGAGACCAGCAATTGGAGTCTTTGAACAGTCGAATAGATGTAGAGATGGCCATATTTTCTTCTTTGGAAAATAAGACTAACCAATTAGCTTCCCAGTTGGACAAACTCCGTGATGAACTTCAGACTCGTAAGGAAAATCTAGATCAAATGGAAGAGGCCAAGATCACTCTGGAACAAGCACAAATTAGAAATATTGCCAACGTGGAATTCATCGATCAGGAGAGTAAGACTCTTGAAGACATCTTTTTACAGCTAGCTGAAAGTGATTGATCTTTTGAGCTGACACTCTACATTTCTTCTTTTTTTTTTATTCTCTTTTGTATCATCTTTTTTATGCAAAGACAAATAAAGAGGTGTAAATACGATTATCGATTTTGACTGAACTTGGATTCATATATGATTTTTTTTTATCCAAGTTAAGAGATTTTTTTTTGTATAGCCGTTCACAGTTTATCCTCTTGCGGGCCAGGAGCATTGTACAATTTTTTTTTACAAAGAAAAATAAAACAAAGTTTAAGCGTAAAAATGCTTCAGAAATTTTCTGTTAATAGGTCCAATCTGCAATCCATCTTTGTCCACGATCTTGTATGCTTCATTGGTGAACACATGAGTAATGACAAACGGACCATCCCATTTAGGTTGGAACTTGCCCCCTGTCATTTTTGTAATTATGATATGCCTACGTACTGAAAGTACTAAATCTCCAATTTGAAATGATCTTGTCCGTACTTTTTTATTGAAAGACTTTGCCATCTGAGCTTGATAACATTGCAGGTGCATTTGAGCTTCTAACTGATAGCCCAAGTATAACTAACCAAGAGGGGGGTGAATTGGTTTTCTCAAACTTTTTCGAAAAATATTCTCAAAAATGATATTTAAGAAATAAAAGATGATTCACAAAGATATAAGCACAATATAAGTAAATAAAAGAGAAGAGAGAGTGCAAACGATTTTTATGGAGGTTCGATCCAACCAATGATCTACGTCCTCCGTTACCAAGCTCTCCAACACGAGCACGGCCTTTCCACTATTTTGATTGACTTATGGTACAATCCAAACCCTTACAATGTATCCGGTGACTTACAAACAAGGAGCACCGATCCTTATACAATATTGAGCTTTTCAAGGGACCTCAATATGACCCAAATATACAAAGAGATTGATTTGAGTATTTCTCTCTAGATGAATGATAGATACAAGTTTAGTTCTAAGAGAGACTAACACTTTAATGAATAGCAATGAATGAGAAAAGCTCAAGTGTTAGAAGAAAACTTTGTTGATAAAGATGAATCAAAGGTTTGATTTAATCAAACAAAGTTTTTCAATAAGAGATATTGAAGATATAAATGCAATGAAGATTTGAATGAAGTATTTCAATATGATTCTCTCTATAAATGCTCTTGAAAGTGTTATTGAATGATAATAAATGAAGTGGTATTTATAGAGATGAATTTTCGTCACTTTCTGTTGAAACGGATGACCAAATGGTCGACCGGTCAGATTGGTCAGAACTAGCCGTTGAACAGCAAAAAGTCAGAACGGACACTTTTTGAACAGATACGCTCAGACGGTCGACTGGTTCAAAGTAAACTGTCGACCGGTTCATCCGGTTTTCCAAATGGATGATCCGTTTCCACAGTTTTGAAAATCTGATTTTTGGCTTTGATAAAACTAATTTTTATGCAAGTGATAAAAATTATATTTGAGCTTTCGTTCATTTAATTTGCTAAGGATTAAAGAGTTAACACCTTTACAATTTTATCTAAAAATCTATTCTTCAATCTTGATCTTCGAATCTTGAAATTCGGCGGATCTTGAGATGCTTGAACTCTTGTATTGATTTTGACTTTGAACTTGACATTGCATGAGAGTTCGATTTGTAGCGCTTTGAATTTTGCTTGAAAATAAAATGTTAGAAAACATAACCAATTTGTTTGTAATAATCAAAACATTAAGGTTTAAAGTTAACCATAGGTCAACAATTTCCCCCTTTTTGATTATGACAAACAATGTGAGAATATATGATAATAATATACAATAAAGCATATATATTCCCCCTTTATTTTTTCAAGTAAACATGATTTCACAAATTTGTATCACATTTTCATTTGATTTGCCAATTTTATCTCATTACATGATATCGATTCCATTTGATCACATAGTTCATGCCAAATCCATCACATTACATATTTCATGCCAAGTTCATCACTTCATATATTTATTTTCCCCCTTTTGGCATAAACAAAAAGGCAAAAACATTAATTGATAAAACATTAAGGTTTAAAACGAAATATCATATGCCATTCATTGATAAACGTAAAATTTAAAGACAAGCATAGTTTTATAAATGAAATCTAGAACATATACTTCGTTTCCAAAACATAGCTACAAAGACAAAAAGAACTAAATAGACTAAGGCTCCGTGGGTGGCTGTGGAGGAAGCACGGCATCGAGACGGGAGTGAAGATCGCGGAGCAGTGCCGTCATGTCGGCCACTGAGTGCTGGAAAGTCCCCATGGTATGGTGCAGGCCCTCGACTGAAGAAGTAAGTGAGTCGATCCGGCCATGCAGTAAAGTGAATTGATCCTCGTTATGGCCAGAAGTGGAGGACGACGGCCTTTGTGATCTTTGCCGCGGAGGGGACGGAAGAGCATCCTCGTCAATATCTTCCTCCTCGAAAGGTAGAGTGGAGGGGCCCGACTCTTCATCAAATCCCTTCGACTTTGCCACCCATTGACCGTTCTCCTTTACAATTTTCATTCTTTTGAGTGTAAGAATATTGATGGTGTCGGTGGCTTTCGGAAGGAGGATCATTGTATCACGGAAGGAGATATCGAAATGTTGAAAGATTTTGGTAAGAATCATGCCGTAGGGAAGGGCATTAGAACTCTTGCTGCTAAGGGCGTAGTTCATGTGTTGGATCATGATATAGGAGAAATCGAGCTTACGCCCTCGGATGATTGAGTCGAGTACAAAAGCATCGAAATGATTGACCTCATCCAAATGACCCTTTCGAGGGACAATTATGTGGGCAATGATGTTATGGAGGACACGACAAGGAAGAGTAAGTTGATTGGAACTAAGACGAACGGCAGCCTCAAAATGCTTGCCGGTGACATTACAACAAGCTTCGACGGGATTATACTCGTCGGTGTGAGAAATTGTCTTGGTAGTATAAAGACGCATACCACCATTTTCAAGATGGAGAATGGTTCGAATAAGATCTTGAGTGATCTTAATTCGTTTGTCCCTAACGAAGGATGAAATACCTGACCCCGGGGAATAAGTCATATTTTTGTAAAATTCTTTGATAATGGGGGGGTAAACATTTTCATTGAGAGTGAGAAGAGGAACCCACCCCATACCCGTGAAAAGATTTTCAATGTTAAAAGATGGTGCTTCGTATGTAAAAGAGGCAAGATCGACGTTCTTACCAATGAGAACCGGACTTCCTTCGATGCGCTTGGATAGAGGATTGTCGTCGTCGTCGGAGGAGGATGGAGATGGTAGCCTTTCTCTCCTAGGTCGTTTAGCTGCCATTTTCTTTCGAGGCATGGTTGAGGAATCGGATTTGGAGCCTAGGGTTGAAGATCGTCCGTTTGGGGGATTTATCGCGATTTGGTGGACAAAAATTGGGGATTTTGAAGATTTAGGCGTGAAATGATATGGGTTTTGAGATTTTGAAAGTAATTTGGAAAGATTTTGGGAAAATTGGAAGATTTGAGGAAGATTTGGAGAGAAAACCGTGGTTCGTGGGAAGTTGGAATGAAGAAATTTGAAAAATTTCTAACCTAAAAACCCTGATTTCCGCTTATACGGACGACCGGAAACCTCATACGGTCGACCGGTTTGACCAAAAAAATGATGTTTAAACTTTCTGTTCAACCGGATGAGTAGGCGGATGATGTACGGTCGTCCGGTTAATATCATGCGGACGTCCGATTTATTGAGGCGGTCAACCGGTTAACCTTTTTAATTTTGGCCAAAGTTTCTGCTCATACGGATGATCAAACGGATCATCCGTTTTATATAAAACGGTCGTCCGGTTTAAGAAACGGTCGACCGGTTGAAAAAAAATCACCATAATCAATAATTTTGTCTTTTGACAGATAATTTTAGAACATGTTTGTCACATATAAAGCAATCAATCATAGGAAACATAAAGATTTAGCCACATATTTCACATTCATCAATTATACCTAAATTTCGTCGAATGTATGAAAATCGTTCAAGAGCTAATGGTTTTGTGAGAATATCGGCCAATTGTTTTTCGGTGTTTACAAACTCCAAAGATATATCTCCCTTTTGTGCATGGTCTCGTAAAAAGTGATGTCTAATCTCGATGTGTTTGGTACGAGAATGCAAAACGGGATTTTTAGATAAGTTGATCGCACTTGTATTATCACACATAATAGGAACTTTTTCAAATGAAATGTGATAATCATTTAGAGTTTGCTTCATCCATAGGATTTGAGCACAACAACTAGCGGCGGAGATATATTCGGCTTCGGCGGTTGACAAGGCAACGGAATTTTGTTTCTTACTAAACCATGAAACTAAAGCAAAGCCTAGAAAATGGCACGTTCCACTAGTACTTTTACGATCAATTGTGCAACCGGCCCAATCGGCATTCGAAAAGCTAAGTAAATCAAAATGAGTTTCTTTGGGATACCAAAGACCTAAAGATCTAGTTCCACTAAGATAACGGAAAATGCGTTTTACGGCACTAAGATGGGAATTCTTAGGATTAGATTGATATCTAGCACATAAGCATACACTAAACATAATATCGGGTCTACTAGCGGTTAAATAAAGAAGGGATCCGATCATACCTCGATATTTTGTTACATCAACGGAAGTACCTTGCTCGTCTTTATCTAGTTTGATTGATGAGCTCATTGGAGTGTTCATTGGCTTCAACTCTTCCATTTCAAACTTTTTGAGCATATCCAAGATATACTTAGTTTGACTAATGAATATTCCATCATTGGTTTGTTTGATTTGGAGACCAAGAAAGAACTTGAGTTCACCCATCATACTCATTTCAAATTCCCTACTCATGCACTTAGAAAATTCTTCATATAAGGAAATGTTAGTAGCACCAAAAATAATATCATCAACATAAATTTGAACAACTATCATATCATTCTTTTTGGTTTTTATAAATAATGTTGTATCCGCTTTACCCATTAAAAAATCATTTGATAAGAGAAATTTACTTAACCTCTCATACCATGCTCTAGGAGCTTGTTTTAAACCATAAAGGGCTTTTCTAAGTTTGAAAACTTTGTCCGGATACTTATGATTTTTAAAACCGGGTGGTTGCTCGACAAAGACTTCTTCTTGAATGATTCCATTCAAAAACGCACTTTTGACATCCATTTGAAAGAGAGTAAAATTCTTATGACATGCAAAAGCAAGAAGCATACGAATTGACTCTAATCTAGCAACCGGGGTAAAAGTTTCTTCGAAATCGATACCTTCTTCTTGATTGTAACCTTGAGCCACTAATCTAGCTTTGTTACGCACAATTATACCATTTTCATCTCGTTTGTTTCGAAAAACCCATTTTGTGCCAATTACGGTTTGTGAATTTGGTCTAGCAACTAAATCCCAAACATGATTTCTTTCAAACTGATTTAGTTCTTCTTGCATAGCTAGAATCCAAAATTCATCAAACTCGGCTTCTTTAAAATTCTTTGGCTCAATTTGTGAAAGAAATGCACAATTGTTATGAAAATTTCTAAAAGTATTTCTTGTACTTACCCCTTTTGATGGATCACCAATGATGAGATCTTTTGGATGAGAGGAGACAAACCTCCATTCTTTTGGTAATGATGAAGTGTTGGGATCTTCATGAGGTTCTTCTTCATTTTGTTGCATAATTGTTTCCTCCTCATGTTGAATTTCAATGTTATTTGAATTCCCTTTGTCTTGATTTTGAACGCTTAGTTGCTCAAATGGGATTTCCAAATCTTCATCATCAATGACTTTTTCTTGCCCAATTGAGTTAGTTTCATAAAAAACAACATGGATGGATTCTTCAACTACTAAAGTCCTTTTGTTGAAAACTCTAAAAGCTTTGCTAGTAGATGAATATCCAAGAAAAATTCCAATATCGGATTTTGGATCAAATTTTCCCAAGTTTTCTTTTGTGTTTAAAATAAAGCATTTGCAACCAAAAACTTTAAAATATCCAATATTGGGAATTCTATTTTTCCAAAGCTCATATGGAGTTTTGGTTTTCTTTCGACTTACCAAAACTCGATTTAAGATATAACATGAAGTGTTTACGGCTTCGGCCCAAAAATATTTTGGTAAATTGTTTTCATTCAACATGGTCCGAGCCATTTCTTGCAATGTTCGATTCTTCCTTTCTACTACACCATTTTGTTGAGGAGTTCTAGGAGCCGAGAAATTATGTTCATATCCATTGGATTTGCAAAAATCATCAAAGGCTATATTTTCAAATTCTCCACCATGATCACTCCTAATTGTGGTAATGGTGTATCCTTTTTCATTTTGGACTCTTTTGCAAAAATGTTTAAATGCATTTAAGGCTTCATCTTTTAAATTCAAGAAAATGACCCAAGTATATCTTGAAAAATCATCAACAATGACAAATGCATAATGTTTTCCACTTAAGCTAGCGGTTCTAGCGGGTCCAAACAAGTCCATGTGGAGAAGTTGTAAATGTCTTGAAGTAGAAGAGTGTTGTTTAAGTTTGAAAGAACTCTTTACTTGTTTTCCAAATTGACAAACATCACAAATTTTATCTTTTTCAAACTTTATATTTGGCAACCCTTTTACAAAGTTGTTTTTGGAGATTTTTGAAAGTAAGTCCATGCTAACATGACCTAATCTCCTATGCCATAACCAAGAATCATCCTTTATACTTGAAAGACATTTTATTTCCTTTTCAAGTTCAAATTCAATAGATATGATGTAAACATCTTTACTCCGGCTCCCCATGAACAATACCTCTTTAGATATAGCATCCTCAATGAGGCAATTGGAAGAATCAAATTTAATGAGATAACCTTTATCACATAATTGACTTATGCTAAGCAAGTTATGTTTGAGGTTATCAACTAGTAAGACATTTTCAATAGATGGAGAAGAACGATTACCAATATTTCCAATGCCTATGATTTTTCCTTTGGCATTGTCTCCAAACGTCACATGACCTCCATCTTTTCTTTTGAAATTTGATAGCAAAGATCGATCTCCCGTCATGTGTTTTGAACAACCACTATCCAAGAACCAATTGCTCTTGACCTTTTGTGGTACCTACAAAATAATTTTAATTTTTGATTTTTGGTACCCACATAAGTTTGGGTCCTTGATAGTTAGAGCTTGTGGATTCTTTTATCCATTTGTGTTTCCTTTCAAAGTATAATTTCTTTTTAGTTAAACAATTATAAGCAACATGACCATTTTTCTTGCAAAAACTACATGTGATGTTTTGTTGAGAAAAATTGGATGATTTTACAAAAATGGTTTCAAGGGATTTTTGTTTCAAGAAAGGTTTATATCCAATTCCCCCTTTGTTAAACACACATTTTTGCTCACCAAGCATTAATTCAAAATTTTTCTTTCCTTGGGTAAATTTGTGAACAATGCTTGTTAAATCAACCACCTTTTCTTTCAATAAAACATTTTCTTTAATTAAGGACTTATGATCATCTTTCTCTTTTTCAAAGTCCTTTTGAGCAATAAAAAGCTTCTTGACTACCTTTTTCAACAAAGAGTGTTTATTGTTAAGAATAGAGTATTTTGACATAAGTTTCTCAAATTCTTCAAGAATTTCATCATAAGAAGAAGATAAGTCAATGTAAGAGTCATTGTTATTTGTACTTACCTCATCCTCAATAGCCATGAAGCACATATTAGCGATTTCTTCTTGAATTTCATCTTCTTCTTGATCATCTTCATCACTATCATCCCATGTAGCTTGAAGTGCTTTCTTTTTGATGAACTTCTTCTTGTTTGGGCATTCGGTCCTCTTGTGACCGGGTTTGTCACAATCATAGCATATGATCTTCTTGTTCTTTTCTTCACTTTTGTCTTCTTTCTTTTGAAATCGCCTATTGTTTCGAAATCCTCTCCATTTCTTGACAAGAAGAACTAGGTCATCAAGTTCTTCATCACTCATGTTTGGATTGGAGGATCCTTCATCATTTGTTGATTTCAAAGCAATTTGCTTCTTGGGAAGCTCCTTCATTTCTTCTTTGCTTCTCCTCGTTTTCTCCTTTGTTTCGGCATTATTGAGCTCATACGTCATCAATGTTCCATATAGCTCCTCTAATGGATAAGTGTTGATATCTTTTGTATTTTCTATCAACATCCTCAAGGAGCTCCAATCTTCCGATAAAGACCTAAGCATTTTGCTCACAAGTTCACCGTTAGTAAATTTTCGATCAAAGCCCTTAAGGCCATTAATAATGTCGGTGAAACGAGTAATCATATCAACAATAGGTTCATCTTGTTTCATAAAGAAATTTTCAAAATCTTTTGTCAAAAGATTTATTTTGGTTTCTTTAACCTTGTTGGTACCTAAGTGAGTTATCTCTAATGCATGCCAAATATCATATGCGGAATCACATGTGCTAATACGATTAAACTCATTTTTGTCTAAAGCACAATAAAGTAAATTTTTGGGTCTAGCATTCAAAGACAATTTTCTTTTATCCTCTTCATCATATTCTTCTCTAGGCTTAGAAATAGTTTGGTCCGGTCTATCATCAATTTTGATAATTTTTGTAGGCACATATGGACCAAACTCGATGACTTCCCAAATGTTATAATCAATTGATTGAATATAGATCATCATTCTAGTTTTCCAATAATTGTAGTGGGAGCCATTAAAGAAGGGAGGACGATTTGTAGAGTGACCCTCAAGGTTTTGAAAATTTTGGTTAGCCATTACTCAAGATTGTGTAATAAAAAAAAAATGAGCACCTTGCTCTGATACCAATTGATAGCCCAAGTATAACTAACCAAGAGGGGGGTGAATTGGTTTTCTCAAACTTTTTCAAAAAATATTCTCAAAAATGATATTTAAGAAATAAAAGATGATTCACAAAGATATAAGCACAATATAAGTAAATAAAAGAGAAGAGAGAGTGCAAACGATTTTTATGGAGGTTCGATCCAACCAATGATCTACGTCCCCCGTTACCAAGCTCTCCAACACGAGCACGGCCTTTCCACTATTTTGATTGACTTATGGTGCAATCCAAACCCTTACAATGTATCCGATGACTTACAAACAAGGAGCACCGATCCTTATACAATATTGAGCTTTTCAAGGGACCTCAATATGACCCAAATATACAAAGAGATTGATTTGAGTATTTCTCTCTAGATGAATGATAGATACAAGTTTAGTTCTAAGAGAGACTAACACTTTAATGAATAGCAATGAATGAGGAAAGCTCAAGTGTTAGAAGAAAACTTTGTTGATAAAGATGAATCAAAGGTTTGATTTAATCAAACAAAGTTTTTCAATAAGAGATATTGAAGATATAAATGCAATGAAGATTTGAATGAAGTATTTCAATATGATTCTCTCTATAAATGCTCTTGAAAGTGTTATTGAATGATAATAAATGAAGTGGTATTTATAGAGATGAATTTTCGTCACTTTCTGTTGAAACGGATGACCAAACGGATGACCAAACGGTCGACCGGTCAGATTGGTCAGAACTAATCGTTGAACTGCAAAAAGTCAGAACGGACACTTTTTGAACAGATACGCTCAGACGGTCGACCGGTTCAAAGTAAACGGTCGACCGGTTCATCCGATTTTCCAAACGGATGATCCGTTTCCACAGTTTTGAAAATCTGATTTTTGGCTTTGATAAAACTAATTTTTATGCAAGTGATAAAAATTATATTTGAGCTTTCGATCATTTAATTTGCTAAGGATTAAAGAGTTAATACCTTTACAATTTTATCTAAAAATCTATTCTTCAATCTTGATCTTCGAATCTTGAAATTCGGCGGATCTTGAGATGCTTGAACTCTTGTATTGATTTTGACTTTGAACTTGACATTGCATGAGAGTTTGATTTGTAGCGCTTTGAATTTTGCTTGAAAATAAAATGTTAGAAAACATAACCAATTTGTTTGTAATAATCAAAAATTAAGGTTTAAAGTTAACCATAGGTCAACACTAACCTCTTCTCATCCAAAGCTTCCAACTCCTCAAGTCGAAGACGTGCATTTTCCTCTATCATCAAGCCTTCTTGGATAGCAATTCGCAATGATGGAATCTGACATTCTAAGGGAAGTACAGCTTCCACACCATATACCAGGGCATATGGAGTAGCTTATGTTGTAGTCTGGTAAGTAGTGCGATAAGCCCACAAAGCTTCTCCAATTCTTTCATGCCAGTCTCTTATAGATTTGGAAACAACCTTCTTCAACAAATTACACAATGTCTTGTTGAATGCCTCTGCCAATCCATTAGCTGCTGCATTATACATGGACGAGTTGTATTGTCTGAATCCAAACTTGGTGCAGAGATTATTGATGTGACTATTGTAGAATGGTTTTTCGTTATCAGTGATGATGTATCGAGGAACTCCATACCGATAAATTATTTGACCGCGAATGAAATCCACAACATTTTCTTTCTTTACTTCCCTCAATGGTATAGCTTCGGCCCACTTAGAGAAGTAGTCAGTCCTAGCAATGATGTAGGAATGCCCAGTTGAAGACTTCGGTGTTATGGGTCTAATCACATCAAGACCCCATGCATCAAATGACCAGGAGGCTATTGTCGGATGTAATAGTTTTGGAGGTTGATAATTGAAATTTGCATGGACTTGGCAAGCTTCGCATTTTTTGGCAAAATCCATAGAATCTTGAACCATAGTCGGCCAATAGTATCCCATTCTTTTTATCCAAAATTGGAGTTTAGGTCCCGACTGATGAGCACCACATATTCCAGAATGAGCTTCCTCCAGGGCATGTGTCGCTTCCTCACTACTTAAGCATCGAAGGAATACTTCATCAAACGAGCGTCGATAGAGTGTGTCCTTATAGAAGATAAAGCGAGAAGCACGTCTCCGAACTTCTGTTTTACGACGAGGGTTATCAGGTAACTTATGATGTTGAAGATAATCAATTAACGGTTGCCTCCAATCATCCACTTCTTTGCCAATAATTTCCACATTATTGTTCTCCTCAAGATTTTCAGGCAGTAGAGATGGAATTACCCATCTTTGAATAATTGATACTGGGTAAGAAAAATTCTCATCTAACCTGGCCAGAACAGCAGCCAAATTAGCCAAGGCATCTGCTTCTCTGTTTTTATTCCTGGGAACGAACTTGATTTTTACTGATTCAAATCGTTTTAGGAGTGTTAACGCATATTCATGATATGGCTTCAGGTTTAAATTTCGGACTTCATACTTGGAAAGAAGTTGGTTGATTATCAACAAAGAATCTCCAAAGACTTCTAGTTGATTGACTTCTATATCCAGTGCTGTTTCCAAACCAATAATAAGAGCTTGATACTCTGCCATATTGTTGGAACACTTTTCTGTCAAAGTAAATAAATAGGGCATGACTTGGTCATTGGGAGTAACAAATACAACTCTTGCTCCAGCACCATATCGTCGAGCTGCACCATCAAAGAATAACCTCCATGAAGGTATAACTTCAGTACAAAAAACTTTTTTGTCTGAAAAGTCTTTAAGAAGTTCCCATTCTGCCAGAATAGGATGATCAGCAAGAAAAGCTGCCAAGGATTGTCCCTTAACGGCCTTTTGTGGAATGAATTTGATGTCGAACTCGGACAATAGAAGTGCCCATTTTCTATCCTCCCAGAAAGAATCGGTCTTGACATTATGTATTTTTACGGGTCAATCTTTGAAACAAGATTGATCGTGTGTGCTAACATGTAATGCCTCAACTTTTTAGCTGCAAAAATCAATGCAAGATAGATTTTCTCAATAGGAGAATACTTCATTTCAGCACCTACGAATGTCTGGCTTAAGTAATATAGTGCATTTTCTTTTCCTTCGTCATTGATTTGGACAAGAAGTGCACCTAAAGAAGATTCTTGTGCTGCGACATAGAGAGTCAATGGCTTTCTCGAGATTGGAGCTGTAAGCACTGGTAGATGAGATAAATATTGTTTAATGCTTTGGAAAGCATTTCGACAAGTATCATCCCATTCAAATGGCACGTCTTTCTTCACTAGCCTGTTGAATGGATGACAACGACCAACAAGATTGGAGACAAATCTTCGAATGTATGCCAATCTTCCTTGAAGACTTTTCAATTCATGCAAATTACTTGGCTCTGGCATGTTTATTATAGCATCAATTTTTGATTGATCTATTTCAATACCTCGATGTCAAACAATGAAGCCAAGAAATTTTCCAGAAGTAACACCAAATGCACACTTTAATGGATTCATTTTCAACTGGTAACGCCGGAGTCTTTTAAAAACATCTCGCAAGTCTTGTAGATGATCATCTCGTTTCTTTGTTTTGACAACAAGGTCATCCACATAGCATTCTACTTGCTTATGCATCATATCATCAAAGATATTTTGCATCGCCCATTGATAAGTTGCTCCAGTATTTTTCAATCCAAACGGCATGACTTTGTAACAATATATGCCCTTAGGAGTACGGAATGCCGTGAGCTCCTCATCTTTTGGATTCATTCGAATTTGATTGTACCCTGAAGACCCATCCATGAAAGATAGAACTTCGTATCCTGTAGTAGCGTCCACCATCAACTCTGTTATCGGAAGTGGAAAATCATCTTTTGGACAAGCTTGATTCAGATCTCGAAAATCAACACAAACTCTTAATTGTCCATTCTTTTTCATGACTGGAACAATATTAGCAATCCAAGTTGGGTACTTAACTTCACGTATGAACCCAACTTCAATAAGTTTATTGACCTCTACTTCAATTTGTAGAATCAATTCTGGTCGGAATATTATTTGGGGTTGTTTGATCGGGCAAACTCCATGCTTTACCGCAAGATGATGCACTGCAACTTTAGGATCCAACCCTGGCATTTCTTTGTAGGACCATGCAAATACTTCTTTGTATTCCTGGAGTAGGTTGAAGTACTCGGATTCCTCCTTTTCACTGAGAAGAGCACTTACAAACACCGATCTCATATCTTCTTCTGTTCCCAAGTTTAACTGCTTCAAATCATCCACGGTAGCTTGCCCCCCTTCTTTGAATATTGGCAGAGCTGGTTCAGGTTCATTTGTCATGGTTGAATTTTCAAATTCAGAATTTGAGTTAGAGGCTTCTTCAAAAGCAATGTGATTAATTGATACATCTTCTTTATCCTGGCCATTCTTTTGAGATGAGACAGTTTTTCGATTTCTATTCTTTCTTCTTGACTGTTGAGGCTTTAAACTTGAATTAGAAGTCTTAACTCCAAGTCAAGAAAATGTAGACTGTCTTTGAGAAGATTTTGGATAAGTCTGCGCATTTTTATCAACTTGAACAGAAGTAGAAAGATCACCACTTAACCTTTGAAAGACAGATGTTCTATCTCTTGTATCAACTATTGTGGAAGTCTCTCTTTCCAGCCTTTCGAATACTGAAACTCTGACATTCTCACTTTGAATTCAATCAAATACTGAAGGTCTTGACTCTTTTGGCTTTTCTTTAGGAGTTTCAAAGATTTGAATCATGATTGGATTTGAAGACACCTTCTTGACTTTAATTTTTCTTGGTGGACCTGGATTATATCTCAATCCATACTTTGGTTGTGCAACAAATGATCCATTAGAATCTGAAGGAACACATCTACCTAAAAGAACAACATCAAGATCACCTAGTTTACAAGGCTCTCCTTTCCCAAATCCGGCATTCTCGAACAACTTCTTAACTTGCGGATTGTAATGTCCCTTAAAAGTTTATTTCGGGTCTTCAAATTATTTGACATGTGGCATGTTTTGTTTGGATGAATTAGAGATACAGAGCTTTTCTATATTCAAAATATATGTTGACACTTTGCTAGTCTCTGGAACTGTAACAAGTTGATAGGGCAGAGCCAATTTAGGAATGTTGGGTATCGGAAAAGTTAATTATTTTCTTAATACCTTAATATATGCTGACGTCGCTTGAGGTTGTTTGCCTTTGGAGAAATCTTTACAAGTAAGTTTCGGTCTACCTGTCATAAGTTGATGAGGCGGCACTACAATAAGTCGGTGATCATTGTTTGTATCTTCTTTAATTTCAAATCCAGCTGTGGACAATCCTGCTGAATGAAACTCTTCACCTTCCGAGTAGAACTTGGCATCTACAAAATAAGATTCTTCTTTGATGAATGGTTTTGACTCAGCTATCACATATTTGACTTCTCCATCTTGTCTATACTTGAAACATTGATGCCAAGTTGAAGGTACCACCCCAGTTTTATGCAGCCAAACACGTCCAAGGAGCAACTCATATGATGTTTTGGCATCAATGACATGAAAGAGAGCTGAGGAATTTAACTACCCTATTTGCAACTTCAGGCGAATCATGCCAATAGCTCGCTGGCCCTTTTGATTGAATCCTTGAATCATGATGTTGCTTTTTGATAGATCATCAACATTTATTCCAATCTTCTTCATTGTTTTGATTGGCATAATGTTTACTGCAGAACCACAATCAATCATTATTCGATACAATTTACATTCTCGGATACAACCACTGACGTATAGTGGTCTATTATGCAAGCGAGATCCAAGTTGTAAATCATCATCGTTGAACGTGATGGTGGCCATACAGTCTTGGTAAGTTTTAGATTTAATTGGTTCCAGTACTTTTCCTTGGTAAGCTTTCGGATCAATCAATGCCGCGATTAGAGCCATACGATCATCAAAAGAGAGATTAAGAGCATCTGCCAGGTTTGGGCTTACCTGACTTACCATCCCCCTTGATTTCCTTCTTGGGATCTTTCTTGTCACGTAGATCACTCGGTAAGTAACTTCCATGTCTTGCAATCTAGATTTCTAGATCATGGGCACGCGTAGCCAACTCTTCAAAAGAATGAGGCATATTTGCTTGGAGATTATAAAGTAGTCCCCAATGCATACCTTGGACACACATGTCAATAGAGGATGCTTATCTGATGCGTTCTTTGCAGTTAAGAACAAGGTTTCTCCATCTTTCGATATACTCTTCGACCAACTCTTCCTTGCTCTATTTTGTTCGGGCAAGTTCCAGAAGGCTGACTGTCTGCTTGGTACTATAGAAGTGTGTTAGGAACTCTCGCTCAAGTTGATCCCAACTATCAATTGATCCAATCGGTAAGTCTGTATACCATTCAAATTCTGCAACTCTGAGAGAACGTACAAACTGCTTCGCCATGGTGTCATTGTAGGTGCCAGCGTTGTTACATGTTTCAATGAAATGAGCAACATGTTGCTTTGGGTTTCCTTTTCCATCGAAACATTGAAACTTCGGAGCTTGGTAACCAAGCGGCATCCTCATTTTGTCAATTTGACGGCTGTAGGGTTTAGCATAAACCATTGAAGATTGTGGCGAGCCACCATATTAGGCACGGATTGTGTCAGCAATCATATTCTGGAGTTTTTGGACAGACTGAGAGTCAACAGAGAGTAGAGTTGTATCACGCAACACATTTTGCACTACCGTCTGGTCATGCATATCTTGCTTCTGTTGGTACTCTTGGATTTATGGATCCTTAGTTCTAGAAGAGCTTGCATTTTTTGGATTATCTTCTGTCAATGGACTTTGCAGTTCAAGTCGGAGCAGGGTGGAAATTTGTGCCTCTTTGTCTTCTAGCGATTTTGTTAGCTTTTCGATGGCTAAGGCCATTTGCTGAATTCGGTCACCAGAGTTAGGTGTCATTTCTGTGACCATCACTGGCTTGAGAGATTCTTCAGAGGTGGTATAATCACCCCATTTTCGTGATAAAGTGACATGTGTGGATCCAGACACAGATCTGTTACTAGAATGAGAGCCGGAATGATAACTTTTTGCTAAGCTCTTGGATTTTTTTGCAGAACAAGACCAGACTTCTTGGACTTGAAAATTTTGATATTACCCTTGTTAGAAAACTTCCTTAGTAGAGAAACCAACTGAATTTTCCCAGTTTTAGTCCGGGCTTTGGTTGCTTGGAAAAGTTCAGCAAGTGTTTCCTCAAACAGAGTCATGATTTCTTTTGATTTTTTGCTTGTCATAGTTGATGTAGTGGTTGACTTGAAAATTTCACAGAGTCGGAAGATGAGAGGGCAAAACAGGTCTCACTGGGCATGCCAAGAAATTTGTGCAACGAATTTCATGTATTAAAGTACAGAAATTGTTACAAATTAGAATTTTGATAAATTACAAAGTGGATAATCTCCTTGTGACTGCGTAGCTGCAGAATCCTCTGATTAACGATCCGAGTGTTGAAGACAAGGGGCCATGAGGCTTGAATCCTGGACTTCGAGACTTGTTAGAAATTTAATTTGCTTGAACCTTCAATGTTTGGACTTGGCTTGAATTTGATTTGTGAAGAAGCTATAATCTTCTTGGACTTGCTTTAATTTGAAGAAGATTTTGATCTTCTTAAAATTTCCCGGGTTTTGGATTTTCTGTCGGGTTGTGGATTTTCTCCTGGACTTGCTTCTGGACTTCTGCCTTTTCTTCTGTCGGAATTTAACTTGTGATTTCTCTTGGACTTAATATCCTATTTATAGAGAAATCCCAAACTACCCACTTTCTATTTATAACCACCAAATACGTATTAAATATAAAAATGGGACGAATTTTCTACGTGGGTTAATTTTAATACAAACGGGTCATAATAGACTTGGGCTTTAATAAATTTAAATGGACTATTTGTTTTTAATAGGCCAAGCCCATTTATTTATTTTATTTTGTTTTAGTGTCTACAATACCTCAACATGAATTCTAAAAAATTTGACTCAAATTTGCTTCTTAAGTCTTTGATTATTTGCATAATATCATTTGTAACATCTGTATCAAATAGTGATACAAAGGGCTAAATTGATATAAAAGTATAAATATGGAGACCAACTTGCAAAAATTTAAAAGTTGAAGGACTTAAGTTGCAAATAAAAAAGGACAAAATTGAAATGAAAGAGAAAGTAAGGAGACTAAAATAGAGATATTATAAAGATGAAGGGCTTATTGTGCAAATAATCAATGACTCAATCAACAAATTTGGGGTTTCACGTGGTCTTGGTTCATTTGATTTTAATTCATTATTTTATTAATTAATATAATATTAATTATGTAGTATTTTTGGAATAAACAAGCTAAGTTGTTAGATTTAGAATTATTTTAATATTTGTAAGTAGTAGGTATAATATCCACAATTGAAAATTAGTTCCATCCACGCAATTCTCGCGTCGTGGGTACTTGTACATAGAGCCAGCAAATAGACTGTTCAGCCCGGCCCGGTCCAGCTCAACCCAGCTCGAAATGGAAGGGCCATACACAAAACTGGGCCGGGCTGGCATAGACCCAATTTTAGACAGACCAATAAATTGTTGGGCCAGCCCAGCCCGACTTTTGACCACTGGGCCAACAGCCAGCCCAACCTTATTTTTGCTTTTTTTTTTTTTTATTAAATTTTTTGGAGTTAGCTAGAGGCGTTGACCATACTTATACATGCACTAAAACTGGTAGAGGCGCTGACCATACATACATATGCACCAAAACTGCATAATATATAAAAATCAACTAAAGCAAATGTTGAAATATCCAAATGCTAAAGTAAATCAGATTACATAATTGAACGCTACATAATTCAATTTCTACTCTTAATGAAATAAATCCAAAATAGACATATTTTTCCTCCATTACATAAAAAAAATCAAAAATTAAAGTGAACATAACATAAGATCCCAAGCCCCTTTCAATCCAAAAGCGATCAAAGGTACATTCGACTGACTTAACAAATTAGAACTAAAATGATAAAATGTTAACATCTTGACTTCATGTTGATAACATGCGGAGTAAATCTAACACCTAAAAAAAGTCCCATGTTAGATTTATATGATTAAGCTGATAACTATATTCTTTAGAACGGCGAATCAAAGAAAAAAATAAATGAAAAGAAAAGAATACCAAAACCTCATTTACAGTAATTTCAAAGCAAATATTGAACTAACTATCAATAAAATCTTCATCATCATGAATGATATTTGAGTTTGAGAAAATAGTATCATCTAGAACTGGTCCATCTGCATCTACAATTTACAAAACAAGAGAAGTCAATTAGTGAATTGATTGTAAGTAAAAAAAAAAAAAAAAAAGTCATTACATTAGTAATTCCATAATTATTTTCACCAGAATGTTCAATTTTTTCGAAATCATGTACCCAATTGCGAGTACAAATGAGGGCTTGCACATTTTTAGAGAGTAGGCAATTTCTATACTTGTTCAAAATACGACCACCAATACTAAAAGTAGATTCTGGAGCTACCGTTGTGATTGGAATACTTAAAATATCACAAGCCATAATTGTAAGATCAGGAAATCAATATTTATCCATCTTCTAATATTGAAAAACATCAAAGTCCTTATCATTACCCACCATCTTTGCTTCCAAGTAAGTATCAAGTTGAGACTTGCCATTGTTTTTAGTCTCTTGGCTCATTTTGTTACGATTCGTTTTAAATTAGTCAAAGTCAATTTCTATTTAGTCAAAGTCAACGAAATTTTGGGTCAAGTCTAAGTCAAATAGTCAAAGTTGGACTTAAATTAAATAAATAAATTATTTTGGGCTATTTTATAAATTATGAGTATTTAAGGATTTAAATACCACTATGTATGTAAGTTGGGGACTATGTGTACAAAAAGGCTTTAATTGAAAATGAATTTGGGTTATTTTTCCATAGACTTCCGTGACACAGAGTGAGAATCGGGAGAGAAGAAAAATGAAAGAAAAGAAAGGAGAAAAAGAAAAGAAAGAAGAAGAAGATTGTGACCGGTCGAAATCGACTTTAATCTTGGGTTTTCCATTTCTTCTCCATTTTCAAGAGGTAAGCCAAGAATCCACTTATTTTAGAAATGAGGTTAAAAATTAGAGTTTTTGCTTATGAGCTTAAATGTGAATATTATGAAAGGAGATGAGTTATTTTTAGTGTCATGAGCTATATTTGCATGTTAAATGAAGGATTTAATTGATGAAATTTTAGGGTTCTTGACTTAGTGAGTTTAATTAGATATTTAAGTTATTTTAAGCATATTAAGGCTTATGTTGGTTTATTTATGTTATAAGCTTGGATTGATGATTTTAGTAAACCCTATAATTTCTATTTGGGTCCTTTAAGTAAATGTAATGTAAATGAGATTATTTTTGAGCTTTATGGAAGATTAGAATTGATTGAGAATGTTAAGGAGCATTATATGTTATTGAATTAATAGAAATGAGTTTCTAGCTTGATGACCTTACTAAGAAAGTTAAGAAAATTATTCTTAGTGTTTCTTGAGATGGTTATTTATTGATTCAAGCAAATATATTTTATTTCAGAAAGTGACAAGGAGGTTGGTGTCGTGTATCGACCAATCTAGTTCTAGTCAAAAACTTTGTGAGTGGAAAAACTTATTTTTTAGAAATAAGCATTTCATTATATTATATCAGTTAGTAAAGTTATATGAATTGTTTCACTATTTCAGTGTTTCTAGTAAATTACGTAAATTGCAAAAATGAATTATTTTTCAAGTATTGGACAAGCATGATTTTTAGTACAAGTTAGTTTTTATAAATGAGAATTTCAGTAACAGTCTATTTTAAAACCACCAAAAAATACCCAGGTGACTTTTACCCGCTCTGCACTAGTGTGAATGTGTTTCCACAGTGTATGACCAGATATGGTGATTTTACCCGCTCTACATTGGTGAGAATGTGTTTCCGCAGTGTATGACCAGTTATGGTGATTTACCTGCTCTGCACTGGTGTGAATCTGTTTTCACAGTGTATGACCAGATTATTAGGTCTTTGGGACCCACTCTCGTACACATATAGGCTTTGGGCCGTGTACTGGGGTGCTTAGCCCTTTGGGGTAGCTCTGCGCACGTATGACCAGATTTCAGATTACAGATTATCAGTTATTCAGGGTACCTTTTTGGTGTGGTATTATATATTTCAGAATAATCAATACATTTATTTCAGATTTCAGACATCAGATTTAAGATTTAAGATAATAGATCATGCAGTTTCAGACTTTAAATTATAGCTTACAGTTTAATCAGATGACATTTTATTTGTAAACTACATTTATACTAGCATTTCTCAGTTTCTCTATGCTTGCAGTTATTTTCTTGTACAAGAATAAGGAATTCTTAATCCTTATTGCTTGAAAGTATTATAGAAAAATTTAGAATTTCAGTAAATATTTTTAAACAGGAAAAAGTATAATTATTTGCAAACTCTCTACTCACTGAGTTATAAACTCACGTATTTCCTTAACTCTTTTTTTTATTTGGACGCAGTTGAGCTTTTTGAGCAGTTTTTGGGAGATTCTACAAGAGCCATAGCCACTTGATCTATTTAATTGTATGATTACATTTTGTTAAGCTAGGCATTATCATTCAATTGTCTCATGTCCATCAGTTTAGTATAATTCATTTTGGTATTATTTGTGGCATGTAGAAGTTAGATGGGCTTGCCGCCTTTTGATGTAATTATTATATATTTGGGCTGTTTTGTACTTGATAGTAGAGTTGATCGAGTTGGCTATACTTTATATTTTTGATTGATTCCTATTTGAGGCAGATGGACCCCAATTGATTTTGTGTATACTTTGTGTTTGAGAAATTATTGATTTTCAGGTTTGGTTTATCTCAATTTATAAAGGGAACTCTGCCAAAATTTTTATAAATCTTTTTAGTCAAAGAAAAGTCATACGTTCCAGAAAAGTCTAAGTAGCCTTAATGGTGGGTCCAGCGCCTAGCTGGCATCCATCATCAGCGCACGGCACGTTTTGAGTCCACTAGGGTGATTCAGGACGGGTAGTGTCAAGTTGGTATCAGAGCATGGTCACATGTCTATAGACTCGCATTGCATGCATCATAAACTTGTTTTAAGACACATTATCCCCATTTTATAGGTCATGGCTCGTGGCGGAAGAATTCTCAGACTTCCAAATTTAGTGTCTCAAACCCAAAATACTCCTGATGAGGGAGATAACTGATAGGCCAGCAGAGCTGATGAGTTAATTCATCAAACTGCTCAAAACCCGAGACATAGAAATGAGGCTACAAATGACCCCTATGTTGAGAGACTCGCTTAAACTTTTGATGCCTTATTGCAAAGGCAGCAGAACGCAGATAGATTCTGTATTGAGCAAGCAAAGAGGTTGGGAGCGAGAGTTTTCAATGGTAAGGGTGACCCTTTAGATGCAGATAATTGGATGACCCAGATGGAGAGAGTTTTTGATGTTATGGAGTGCCTAGAGGAGAAGAAATTGCGCTTGTCTATTTTCTTACTTGAGGAAGGGGCGTATGATTGGTTGCTAATAGTTCAGAGTCGTTACGCCGACCCTAGTGATATTACTTGGGAAGATTTCAAGGATGTTTTTAATAAATTATACTATCCTCAAGCCTATAAAGATGCCAAACAGGATAAGTTCTTACATCTAGTTCAGGGGTCTATGACAGTGGTTGATTATTAGAAGAGGTTTATGGAGCTATCAAAATATGTTGCATTGTTGATAGCTAATGAAGCTGACATGTGTAGGAGGTTTGAAGGTGGTTTGAGAAGTGAGATTAGAGTAGCGGTGACATGTGGAGATTATAAAGACTTTGGCAAACTCGTTGAAGTTGCTTTGAGAGTTGAATAGTGCATTTTAGATACTTGGGGTCACAAAGAGCAGATGACAGCTAGAGGCGGTGGTAGTCAGTCAGGGACTTGGACTTCTAAGGGCACGTCATCTCAGAAGAATAGATGTGGGTTTGGGCCTGGTATCGCCAATATCGGCAGTTTCAAGACCAAGCCTAGAGGGGGCCAAAGTTCAGGGTCCAGCACATCGCCGCTCTCATACTCAGGGTTCTTTTCAAAGTCCAAGTCAGAGACCAATTACTTCTACACAGGGTGGAAGTTCTAGTCATGCTAGATTTCCACAGTGTCAGTTGTGTGAGAGATTCCATCCGGGTGAGTGCCTTAGAGGAGTTGGTGTTTGCTATCAGTATGGTCAGATTGGGCACATGAAGAGAGACTATCCAGATCGACCTCAGGAAAGTGGTGTACCTCAGGTACAGTCGAGTATTATTGTTGCTAGGCAGGCTTAGAATCAAAATCAAAATAATAGAGTAAGTAGAGTAGGTATTTCCAGTGGAGCACAGGTGAACATCGCTAGTAGTAGTGGTGTTTGGCAGAAGAGCCAGGCAGGATGTCCCAGGACCCAGGAAAGAGTTTTTGCAGTGACTCAGTAGGATGCCGAGGAGTCACCAGATGTACTTATGGGTACATTATCTATTTTTGGCAGAAATGCTCGTTGTTTAATTGATTCAGGTGCCACACATTCATTTATTTCTTATGCACTTGCTATTTATGCGGATTGTATGTTGGAACCATTAGACAACGATTTAGTTGTGGCAACCCCATTAGGAGATTCACTTTTAGCTAACAGTGTGTATAAGGACTGTGTAATTAAAGTGAATGATTAGGAGTTGAAGGCTAATCTGATTCTTCTTGATATTCATGACTTTGATGTTATTTTGGGCATGGACTTCTTAGTCGCAAATCGTACTTCAGTTGATTGCTTTCGTAAAGAAGTTGTGTTCCGAAGGCCAGGAGAGCCTGAAATTGTTCTTAGTGGTGAACAGAGAATTTTACTGTCTTGTTCAATATCTGCACTTGATACCAAGAAATTTTTTAAAAAGGGGTGTCATGCATATTTGGCTTATGTGATTGGCAATCAGATTTCTAAGCTAAATTTGGATGATATTCCTATTGTACGAAATTTTCCTGATGTATTTTCAGAAGATCTTCTAGGATTACCGTCAGACAGAGAAATCGAATTCACTATTGATTTGACTCTAGGGACAACTCATATCTCTAAGGCACCTTACAGAATGGCTCCAGTAGAGCTGAAAGAATTGAAAGTGCAGTTGCAAGAACTAGTCGATAAGGGTTTTATTAGACCTAGTGTATCCCTGTGGGAGCACCAGTTTTGTTTGTGAAGAAGAAAGATGGCACAATGAGATTATGTATCGACTATAGGCAGTTGAACAAGGTGACAATTCGCAATAAGTACCCTCTACCTCGTATTGATGACTTGTTTAATCAATTTCAGGGTGCTACTGTATTTTCTAAAATCGACTTGCGTTCGGGGTATCATTAGCTTAAGATCAGAGATTTCGATGTACCAAAGACTGCTTTCAGGTCTCGGTATGGCCATTATGAGTTCCTTGTGATGCCAAAAATTAAGTATGGTTGACTTTGCCAAAATCGAAGAGAGGCCTTATGATATCAGGGTAGTTTTTTTACTCCGGAACCTATTATCTGTAAACATTCTTTACATTTTCATGCTCACATGGGACATTATATTGGTTTTGTTCCTCTTGGTAGGTCTGTTTAAAGAGTAATATTTATTAGTTTTGGAAAGAAGAAAAGAAGGCAATATCTGATTTTTACAAATTCATACGGGACATTAAATAACGGAGAAAGGAGCAATTTAATATTGCACTCTGATGTCTTGTTATTATTTATCAGGTTAGGAGCACTAAATGACTTAGCATGTCTGAAGTGATATCTATGTATAGTAAAAGAAAGGAAGTATATTGAAAATGGAATTGACTTCTGAACATGTATGCATTCATTATACATAGTGTTAGAAGAATAAGCCTTGCCTATAGATCTCTTGTATCGAGGGCAGCTGCCAACTACAAAATCTGTTCTAAGAAACCTTTTATCCTTGACATTTTCCTCTTAATTGCTCCATTTTATAGTCATAAAGAGAAAAAACCACTTCAAAAAGGATTGCCTTAATATGAGGTCTAAAAGTAAAACCTGGTATTTGTGAATAGTATGTATCTCTACTGGTGCATAAACAGCTTCTTGAACGAGCTTTGCCTGAGTGTTGTACAGTGTAATGATGCCAATATCTTCACCTCGAATGACTCTAAGCAACAATGCTTTTGTAACCTTTGAATAAAATAAATATCAGAATAACAGAGTCGAAGAAAGTTGTTGACCTCCAAAAATGGCTGCCAACAGAAATTCCAAGCCTTTTCTTCTTACATGTATTTCTCCTCTTACTTGGACTACCACATGGTTTATTCAACCACACAGATATGCCCAAGACCAGATGGGTAGGTAACGAAAGATAAAGAGAAACACACTATGGTAGATATAATAGCTTGATGGCCCATAACTAACGATTTCCCAGGTGGTTATAACACTTGAAGAATAATTAGTATAGAGGACTTGATATTTCTTTTGAGAGTAATATTTCAACCTCCATTTCTTGTAAAAATAAGCTTAGTATTTATAGGCAAATTCTACAAGAATAATCTCCTTCGAAGTGCAACACGTGGTTTCATCTAAAGGATTCTTGAGTCACATCTTTGGTGTTACGTCATTATCATTAATAAGGAAGTCACTTTCAGCCGCAAACTAAAGGGTATAACTGTGACATGCCACATTGGCTGGCAGTCCCATCAGTCTTTTCAAGATTGAATCACAGATTTGGTAGGGAAGGCTTCCTTAGCACGCAACCAGGGTCGGACTTTAATAGCCTCGATTATTCAAGCTCTTCGGCATAAATAGCCTTGGTTATCCAAGCTCCTCAGCATAAATAGCCTCGGTTATATAAACTCCTCAGCATAAATAGTCTCGGTTATCTAAGCTCCTTAGCATAAATAGCCTCGGTTAAGGGTTGAGCCAAAGCATGTTGACTTCGACATTGTCCACGTGGATCCCCAAGTGGGATTGCCCTGCCCACGTGGGATTGGGGGGTAACAATAGTACCCCAAGTTCAGGACCTCTATTATTTATAAGAGGTGCTGGACTTGGTAATGATGCAGTGCTGCTACGTTTGGAAAATGTCAAGAGAGTTAGTCCCACAAAGTCGGGACTCCTCTCATTTATGTGAGGTACTGAGCTTGGAATGAGTGAGAAATTCGAAGTGGTAGAGAATTGCTGTGCCGGGTAGATGATTTCTGTGGAAGAGCCTATTCTCAAGTGGGAGAAGCTTGGTAGCATAAGTATGTCTCTAAAGATGGAGAGACTTAATGCGGAAGAGCCTATTCTCAAGTGGAAAAAGCTTGGTAGCAGAAGCGAGTCTCCAAAGTTGGAGGAGCTAGTTGCGGAAGAGCCTATTCTCAAGTGGAAGAGGCTTGGTAGCAGAAGCGAGTCTCCAAAGTTGGAGAAGCTAGCTGCGGAAAAGCTTATTCTCAAGTTGAAGAGGCTTGGTAGCAGAAGCACGTTTCCAAAGATGTGCGGAAGAGCCTATTCTCAAGTGGAAGAGGCTTGGTAGTAGAAGAGAGTCTCCAAAGTTGGAGAAGCTAGCTGCGGAAGAGCCTATTCTCAAGTGGAAGAGGCTTGGTAGCAGAAGCGAGTCTACAAAGTTGGAGAAGCTAGCTGCGGAAGAGCCTATTCTCAAGTTGAAGAGGCTTGGTAGCAGAATCGAGTCTCCAAAGTTGGAGAAGCTTGCTGCACAAGAGCCTAGTCACAAGTGGGAGAGACTTGGTTGTAGAGACTCTTTCAATATCAGATGAGGCATGGTATTGGGCCTTTACCAGCTGGTGCCATGCCTTAATGAAGACGGTAGGCCCTTGTGTGGGTATGACGCTTCTACAAAAATTCAAATAAGGGAGCTTGTTTGTAGAGGCCCTTCCAATGTCAGATGAGGCATGATATTGGGCCTTTCCCAGCTGGTGCCATGCCTTAATGAAGAGGCTTGACCCTTGTGTGAGTGTGGCGCTTCTACAAAAACTAAGTCCCAAATAAGAGGGCTTGTTCGTAAAGGCTCTTCCAATATCGGATGAGACATGATATTGGCCCTTTCCCAGCTGATGCCATGCCTTAATAAAGAGCCTAGGCCCTTGTGTGGGTATGGCGCTTCTACAAAAACTAAGTCCCAAATAAGGGAGCTTGTTTGTAGAGGCCTTTCCAATATCGGATAAGGCATGATATTGGGCCTTTCCCAACTGGTGCCATGCCTTAATAAAGAGGCTTGCCCTTGTGTGGGTGTGGCGTTTCTACAAAAACTAAGTCCCAAATAAGGGAGCTTGTTTGTAGAGGCCCTTCCAATATCGGATGAGGCATTATATTGGGCCTTTCCTAGCTAGAACCATGCCTTAATGAAGAGGCTTGGCCCTTGTGAGGGTGTGGCGCTTCTACAAAAACTATGTCCCAAATAAGGGAGCTTGTTTGTAGAGGCCCTTCAAATAAGGCGCGAGTACCTCTTCGGAGAGGCATACGAGAAGATTTTACCCCAAACTTGATTAAGTACTAGTGCCTCTTTTTAGGAGTTGCATTTTCTAATCAAATGATGGAACAATAGATGTGGCGCTTCAATAAGGCCAGTGCCTCTTCCTAGAAGTCTAAACATGTAAACAATCGAAACTTGATTTATAAATAATCAAATGCCGATGCCTCTTCTCAGAGGTGTCACATAGGCTCCAACTACATACAACCAACGCCTTAGCAAATTTAAACCATTAATCAAGTTGGAAAAGCTCGTATATATAGTTTTCGAGTGCCTCTTCTTAGAAACCTCAAACAAGCAAATAATCGAAACATGATTTATAAATAATCAAATGCCGGTGCCTCTTCTCAGAGGTGTCACCTAGGCTCCAACGACATACAAGCAATGTCTTAGGAAATTTAAACCATTAATCAAATTAGATAAGCTTGTATATACAGTTTTCGAGTGCCTTTTCTTCAAAGGACCTACGCTAGCCGCAATTAGTACTTGCGTAGCGTTCTTTCTTCAAGAAAACTCCTTTGTTCAGAGAGGTTTAGGCTTTTGATCATGTTTCACTCGTGGTTGAATGTGTGGTTTTCCACAGACGGCGCCAATCTGTTAACCTCCAAAAATGGCTGCCAACAGGAACCCCACGCCTCCTCTTCCTACGTGTATTTCTTCTCTTACTTGGACTGCCATGTGGTTTATTCAACCACACAGATATGCCTAAGATCGGATGGGTAGGTAACGAAAGATAAAGAGAAACAAACTATGGTAGAGATAATAGCTTGAGGGCCCCTAACTAACGATTTTTCAGGGGGTTATAACACTTGAAGAATAATTAGTATAGATGACTTGATATTTCTTGTGAGAGTAATATTTCAACCTCCATTTCTTGTGGAAATAAGCTTATTATTTATAAACAAATTCTATAAGAATGATCTCCTTCGATGTGCGACACGTGGTTCTATCTGAAGGGTTCTTGAGTCATATATTTGGTGTCATGTCATTATCATTAATGAAGAAGTCACTTTCAACTGTAAACTAAGGGGCATGACTGTGACAAGCCGCATTGGCAGGCAGTTCTATTAGTCTTTTCAAGATTGAATCGCAGGTTTGGTAGGGAAGGCTTCCTTAGCACGCAACCAGGGTTGGACTTTAATCACCTCGATTATTCAAGCTCCTCGGCATAAATAGCCTCGGTTATCCAAGCTCCTCAACATAAATAACCTCGGTTATATAAGATCATAGATATAAATAGTCTCGGTTATCCAAGGTCCTCGGCATAAATTGCTTCAGTTAAGGGTTGAGCTAAAACATGTTGACTTCGACAGTGTCCACGTGGAGCCCTAAGTGAGATTGCCCTGCCCACGTGGGATTGTGGCGTAACAAAAGTAATATGAAAATCATAAAGTAATATCTGACTAACCCATTTTACCACCTCTACTTGTACTTGTAAAGCTATATCTAGACTGGGGTAATGATCTCTTCCCTATGGTGGGGATGACTTATAAAGGCTACAGAACACTTGTCCCGTGACCATTAGACAAGTGATTGCCACATGACACGTGCCCCGTGGCTTTTATAATTCCTCTCCACCGTGGGGGAGGAGATCATTACCCATCTAGACTGTCCAATACGTCTTTGTCTTAAATGATTTGCCCTCATATTCCTCCTTTTATTTTTGATTCACACCTGACAAACTCACACACTTTTAGCCTCACCCCTTTCTTTCTCTTCTGCACAAAACTGGCCAAAATGGTCCTACTTGTCCGAACATGAAGCAATGAGATCAGGACTACTCCAAGCTACGGTTTTCACTGCCTTATAAGAGAGAGACGGGGGCCTAGTGCTCTTGCTCCAAGTCTTTTTTCATTGAGTTTAGATGGTAATAAGGGGCTTAATTATTTCTGGGGAAACCTTCCAAAAAAAGTACAGATTCTATCCATGGCATTTCAAAACAATGTTCTTTCACCAAACCTAATTCTGGAAATTTTTCTTGCATTATTGGGAGGAGATCTTCAACTCGACTGAGGTACAAAGAAGTGAAAATTGCTCCTATTGTCCTCTTTCCATTTCTTGAAGACCTGATACTTCTTCAGAAGAGTCTTAAAAGAAGGGTTTCGTCAATCTTGTCAGCAACATATTACCATTAGTGTACTAACTATGTTGCATTTTGTTCTAGGGTTCTTTTAACTTTGAAAACAGTCACAGTTTGGGGAATAAAAATTAATTCAATTTTAAATGCAACCACAATCCCAAAACTAGTACCTCCACCTCCACCTCATCTAATGGCCCAATCAAAATAGATCTTCTCCCATGGATTTTCGGTCAAAAATTTGGCCATTAACATCAATTACTTTGGCATCAATGATATGATCAGCAGCAATACCTATAGGATAAAAAGAGACAGATGAAAATCTATTTTTAATAAGGTTAATTACACTAATGATCCACATTCTTTCAGGATTGTATGATTTCATCTCTATTTTTTTAGCAGATATCGTCTCTATTCATCTATTTATACTCACAGATAGTCCCCAAATCACTATTTTTCACTATTCTAACAATTTTTAGACAATTTTACCCATTGACTTAAATAAATTAAAATGATGGAAAATAAAAATACAATGAAAATATTGTAATTGGACCATTAACCTTTTCAAAAATACAAATAAATCTTAAAATATTTTAATTTATTCAAATAAGTGTTCTTCTCCAACTAAAAAAGAACCCCACCCACTCACCCTCCCACCCACCCTATAATTTGTTTGCATTCAATCTTTTTTGGGTAAAAACAAAATAAAGGAAAAAAGAAAAACACCTAGCCTCCCCAATGCCTCTGGCCACTACACTAGCGCCACACATACACACACGGAGATATTGATATGATATAAATGGAAATGATTAATTCGAGTTCATCAAACGGGAGCTTCAACAGAAAAAAAAAAATAGAGCAGAAAGGGTTACAACAGATTATCCATTAAAAACACTGGAAAATCAATTAGTGTTGGATCAGGAAGTAAAGAAAATCGTTCATGGCGGATTAAAATAACCCGAAAGCTGCGTTTAAAACTCAGTTCGCCATTGAAATTGTGGTGCAAGTTGAAGAATTCATACCTGAACATGATGTTTAAACTGGCAAGAAACACGGGCTCTGGAATTAATCTTTTGGGATAAAAAAGAATCCCCAAATCTCGTCAGATTCAAATGGGTTATTCAACAATTGAATTTGAGAATAGATTGGTCTTTGAGATTTACCAAACTATGGTGGCTTCTTATGAATTGGGTTCTAACAATAACAGATAAGCATTAATGCATCATTATTAGTTTTTTTTTTTTTAAATAAACATGCAAAGGTGCAAGTTTATTTATGTGGGGGAAGAATACATATTTCAATAAAATAAAAATTTTTAGGATTTATTTGTATTTTTGATAAGGTTAATGGTCCAATTACAATATTTTCATTGTATTTTTATTTCCCATCATTTTAATTTATTTAAGTCAAGGGGAAAAATTGTCCAAGAATTATTAGAATAGTGGAAAATAGTGATTTAGGGACCATCTGTGAGTATAATTGGAAAAATGAGGATGATATCTGCTAAAAAGAAAGAATGGGGATGAAATCGTTACAAATCTGAAAGAATGGGAATCATTAGTGTAATTAACCCTATTTAATAGAACTCGTGTTACTGAAAAGAATACTAGCTAGATTTATCTCTAATAATACCATGTCTACAAGACAACATGCCATATCCTCCATTACTCATGTGTCCACCAACGCCCATAGTAAGGCAAACACCTGCTGTGAAAGCAAGAGTTCTGCTTTTCGAAGCAATAGTATAATAAAGTTGACCAAGTGTTGCACCTGTCTCAACCTAGGAAGTTTTGCTTTAGTGTCAAATGTCAATGGATATGGATCTTAGGTTTCTCATATCCACAATGGCAAAAAGAACTTCAGAAACATAAGAGAATCCTTCATAGTCTTGTCCACCACTTCGAACCCTAATATGTATCCCACTTTGTTTGGAGCAATAAATTGCAGCTTGAATTTGGGACTCATGGAAAGGTGTAACTATGACTAAGGGTTTCATGGGAGACATTGAAGAGGCCCTCAGATTTTGTATTGAGGATTGAAAAATGGAAGAATATGATGATGAGTTTTTTCGGGTGTAAATGGCTTGGGATATTACTGAATTTTCGTGTTGAAACCGAGAGACATGACATTCAAGAAAATCAGTTTTTCTTTGATCAGTTGAAGCAGTGGGAGAAATAAAAAGAAGGGATAATTACATGAAAGGTACCAACGTTTCAAAATCGTTGGAGATATACCCCTAATCTAAAAAAATAGCACCAGACGTCCCCAACGTATAAAGAAATTGGCGTAGTAGGTCCCTCTTGACAGTTTCTGTCAGATTTCTCCGTTAAAGTCCAAAATTGGAGTGCACGCCTCTCCCCAAATTAAGCGATTGGAGTAATTATTCACTGAATTTCCCAATTCATCACTCTCAACCGCAATTATTTACTAAATTTATTTCTCCACCTCTCTCAGCCGCAAGCTGCGCACCAATGGCAGCCTCAAAGGCGGAACTTCACCACGACTGGCAAGAAAAGAGGCTGTGGTTTTGAGAAACCAGACCCTTATCCCCTAAGGTCACCTATATTGGCCAAGTAAGGGTGAAGACCAAGAAAAAGGTGAAGCAAATGAGGATCTTGTCCAGAAGGCGAAGTGGAGAAATTAGTTTTAGGAAACTAGAGTAAGGTCAATCACAGGCTGTTGAGAGATTGCAGTAATTTGCTCTAATGTTAGTGTAAATCAACAGCAGCAACAACAACATCAACAGCAACAACAAAAGGATTTCTTGCCACACAGAAATCATAGATGAGTTCATTTGCCGGTTACAATATGTGAAGCTTTTGAACTGCACCTTTCAATTATTCTTTCAATTCTGAAATTCGTTAGAGTAATGGACCTGGATAAGGTGACGTTGGAGATTTTTTCTAAGTTGGAGCAGAAGTAGAGTAACTCGACAACGTTAGATTCGAATTTTTTAATTTTTTTAATTTTGTCGAGTAACTCGACAATATTTGATTTGAATTTTTTTAATTATTGTCGAGAACATTATATCTGAAAATTTTTATTTTTTTATTTTTTTATGTTGTCCAGTAACTCAACAAAATTGGATTTGAAATTTTTTATTTTTTATTTTTTTTAATGTTGTCGAGTAACTTGACAACATTTAATTTTAATTTTTTTTATAATGTTGTCGAGTAACTCGACAACATTGGATTTTAATTTTTTTTTTATAATATTGTCGAGTAACTCGACAACATTGGATTTGAAAATTTACACACTACAATAAATAAATAAAGAATTAAAAAAAGGTATGTGTGTGTAACACAAACACCATAATAAAATAAAGGGATAATTTCATGAAAGGTCTCAAACGTTTCAAAATCGTTGGGGATATGCCCCTAACCTAAAAAAATAGCACCACACGTCCCTTACGTATGAAGAAATAGGCATCATAGGTCCCTCTTCACAATTTCTTTCAGTTTTCTCCATTAAAAGTCAAAATTGGACTGCACGCGCTATATTTTGGAAGAGAGATTGATTTTTGATACTAATTACCCTCAAATCTTCATTAAAACAACAAAAATAATAACAACAAATTTCTTTATCTTCTCTCCGATGATTTTCTCTCAAATGGGTGGAGAAAAAGAAGAACCCATTTGGAAGAGAGATTGATTTTTGCTCCTAATCAGCCTCAAAATCTCAGTTGCATTTTCCTCCAAAATATAGCGCGTACAGTCCAATCTTGGCTTTTAACGGAAAAAACTGACAGAAAGTGTGAATAGAAACCTACGATACTTAGTTCTTCATGCGTTGGGGGATGTATGCTGCTATTTTTTTAGATTATATGTATATTTCCAACGATTTTGGAACGATGGGCAACTTTCATGCAATTATCTCTTAAATAAAATCAAAAATAAAAATGGGCCAATGCCTAGCATGTGTCCAAAAAAAAAAATTTCAAATCCAATGTTGTCGAGTTACTCGACAATATTAAAAAAAGAAAAAAAAAAACAAAATTTTTTGTTTTTTTTAATGTTGTCGAGATGGGGACCTTTCATGCAATTATCTCTTAAATAAAATCAAAAATAAAAATGGGCCAATGCCTAGCATGTGTCCAAAAAAAAAAAATTCCAAATCCAATGTTGTCGAGTTACTCGACAATATTAAAAAAAGAAAAAAAAAACAAAATTTTTTGTTTTTTTTAATGTTGTCGAGTTACTCGACAACATTAAAAAACAAACAAAAAAATTTTCAAAATAACTCGATAACATTGAATTTGATTAATCAAGTTGGAGAGTCCCGGTCAGGGAGTAACAAAAATTTCTTTGACATAGAAAACGATCATCAAACAATATGAAATTTTCAGGAAACATAGAATACTCATATAGCTATCACATATCAAAATTTGATAGTCCGACGGCATGTTTCGGCATACTAAAATGCTGACCGAAACATCCTAGACAATTTCTTAGATTCATGATGTCGCAGTTTACAAAATTGCCCATAACTTGAGTCATATAACATGAAATTATGTGAAACCAAAGCCAATCATTAGGTAACCCATAGAGCTATCGTCTCCAATTGAAATTATGTAAAAATACTTAATATATAAGGTGCAGTAGATTTTTGAATTGGACTGCAGTTTAGAGAAACATGAAATTTAGCAAAACCTTTCAAGTTCACATAATTAACGTGTAACCAAAATATGGGATTCCACCAAACACACAAAAGTCAAGAATTGCGGCTATTACAAAATTGGTGAGATTTGGACAAAACTAAGAATAATAAAATACCAAAACTACGTCGTGTTGGTTGAAAAGTGAACAGTAAACCGGTGATACACACTTTTATATATATATATATATATATAGTCGTTATCAAGTGATCAATTCAAATTTTTAATCCTATATGAAATTCTCCAGATTTTTTATCCTAGTAGGCAGACATTATCTATGAAGTTTCCTTCTAAACTTGTTTAACGTTGTAAAAAGTATTATTTTGTCACAGTTCATAAAAGTAGCATTTGTCTATTTCTTTACGTTACTTGAATTGACAAATATATTTCGTGAATCGTGTGTTCATAGTATATTTTCAAGTGAAAAGTACTGCTGAGTTAATATCATTTTGAGTACGTATAAAAAATCATAAATATGCAACATGTAATTGTTGGTGGAATTCTGTGTAAATGACTCCAAAGTTGTAGAAACAAAAAACTCGAATGAAAAGGGATGATAATCAAGTCGAGGCAAGTGTTGAATACTTTGTCCTTAAGTTAAATTTTACCCCAAATGGTGCCTACGGTTTATGGCAATCAACTCCCAAGATACAACGACTTATGCTTATGTTTGTAGCACTTCCAAACACAAGCACAACGAACCAAAATTGGTTTTGTACTCCAACGGATGAAAGTGAAATGAAAACTAGAAATTTGTGCAACTAAATGCAATAAACTTGGTTCAAAAGATGAAATATATGAATGGATTGTTTTTCATATTAGTTCTCTGTCAAAAAGGGTGTCCAAAGGTCCTTTTTTAACGTTGAAAAATAGTTGAACACGAAATGGTGTGGAGCCAAATCGTGCAACACTTTAAAAGGACATGTTTGTTCGTGCGTAAAACTATGCGATCGCATGGTTTTACCATGTTACGATCGTAAGGTGCATTTTTGAAAACATAACTTAATCCAGTTTCATCATGCGATCGCAAGGCTTTGTTTTCTGCGATCACATGGAAGGTCCAAAAACATACTATTTAAAATTTAAACAAGTTGCGATCGCAGTGTAAAATAACCATGCAATCGTATGGTCAAACTTTGACCCGATTTTGTTCTTTTTTGTAATTTTTTATTCATTCAATATTGGTTTCGAGATGCCAAATATACCCTTCAATACATGCAGAGAATTTTGAATCCCCGTTTTGACGTTCCGAAGCGGCGAAGTGGCAAACTAATTTGCCTAAACGGATTGGGTCGGGTCTTGTATATTTTGACCATGTTGACAAGAAGTCACGTTAGTTGTTTTTAAATACTTAGTCAATTTTTCGACAAATTAAACCAATTTCCAACAATCTTCCATATGAATGGAAATTCCTTGATACGCTAAACACGATGCAAGTGAAATGCAAATGAAATGCAGACTCTAACAATAGAGTACATGCGACAAGTCATAGCATCAAGATAGGTGGCTTGTGGCTTTGAACCTTCTTTAGTTGAGTACAATCGGATTTACTAGGCTAGTTGGTGAACACGATGTTTTGAACCATTCAGCCGTTCATGTAAATCTAAACAATTGTACCAACACCATAACTTAATTATCTAACTAATTCGGTTCTCATGGTTGTGTCCATTTTGGCCCTGGACAACTCTTGGTTTCATTAGTGCTCTAAGAGAATTAAGCCTCAAATTCTCGTAGAAGTGGCCCCACTTCATGCTTATATAGGTGATCTCTTACCTTTCTTTTTCAAGGTTTTGAATCATTAAAAGTATACATGTATACTTATCCTTATACATATTTGACATAGCACTTCAAAAGTTAGGAATGGGAATAAGTGCTTTATGCCAAATCTTTTATAACTTAGTTGTCCCATTGAACCAAGATTTTGGGATCTCCAATCTACAAGGTTGGATTTCCGTTATAATAATTCTATTCAATAGGCTTTAGGCCCATTCTCCTCAAGATACGGTATACTTGGTCTCTTGCAAGTCCTTTCGTCAAAGGATCAACCAAGTTCTCTTTTGACTTCACATAGTTAATAGAGATTATACCATTCGATATTAACTGTATAATGGAACACTTTGTCTCGACTTGATTATCGTCTTTTTTTATTCAGATTTTTTGTTTCTACAACTTTGGAGTCATTTACACAGAAATCCGTCAACAGTGATATAATATGTATAGCTCTCACTTTGTAATGGAATTTTTTTATATCAACTCAATTTACTAACGTATGAGAACTAAATTTACATTCACTAGTAAAATCTTAATTTCTTAAATTGTGATATAATTCTCAGGGTAAATAAAAATTAAGGGGAAAGTTCACGGAATTCTCTTTCCTATACGTTGTATATCAAAATTGTCTAAACTAGCATGTGAAAAGTTTAGTTTACACTTTTGTAGAAATGTCCACACTATTGTGTTGCCGAGATTTCATCTAACATGGAGGTAGGTGTAAGGAATTGACGTATACATGCACAACATAAATTAAATCTGCAATTCCTATAAGCAGGTCAACCTTGTATTTGGATAGAATTCGTGATATAAGTTTACTTCGATAAAAACTGTGGAATCTAATTATCTGATTAATTGAAGGTACAATATTTAATATCACAGTTGTCCAATTGTCAAGCCTCAAGTGGTAATCCACACAGTAAAAACAGATATAGACTTCTACGATCAAGAACAGAGGAAAGTAGAACTTTTAGAGTAATTGTATTGAGTTTTGTTTGTTACTGTGCTAGCAAGTAATGAAGGCAAATTCTATATATTACATAAACAGTTGTGGCTCTAGTATTTAACTATTTATAGGTTAACCTAACCCTAGTTACAGTCATACTAGAACTGGTCCTAGTTTTAGTCATACTTAGGGGTGGCAAAAAAACTCGTCGGTTCGTCGGCTCGACTCATAAAAGCTCGGCCCAGCTCGGGCTCAGGCTCAGGCTCGGGCTCGTCGAACCACGAGCATGAGCTAGGACCGAGTTGGAGAAAAAAAAAGGACCGAGCTCGCTCGGTTCGGCAAAAAAACTAGCCGGCTCGTTGGGCTCGTGGGAACAAGCCCACGAGCCCACGAGCCGACTTGTTGGACGAGCTAATGGACGAGCCACGAGCCGGCTCGGCTCGTGGCTCGTCCCCAATGGTCAGTGGACCATTTTTTTTCTATAAATACCCATTTTCTAAACTCATTTTTTCACACTTCAATCTCTTATCTCTCATTCAATTACATACTCAATCCATTAAAAATTCTCAAATTACATTCTCTCAAATCTCAATATTAGTGTTCTAATTAGTATTTAGTATCTTATTATCTAGATATTACACTATAATTTTCTACTTCTACTAATTCTCTACATTTCTATTTTCTAGTTTCTACGTTCTACTACATCTTCATCTTCTCCTATTTTCTTTCTTCTATTATTCCAAATGGCATACAACCGAAGTGATGATGATTTCAGTGGTCTTAATGACATTCCAATTCCAGACGATATTATTGATCAGTTTGGTGGTATCATTGATCCAATTGATTTGGAAGACGTTCATGACGACACTGATACACAAACTACCATTGGCTCTAGCACTAAACGAAAAGCCACCAAACAAAAGGCTAAATGCTGGCAGCATTTTCAGTTGGTGCTGACTGGTAAACTAGTGAACGGAGTCCTTGAATTCAAAGCACAGTGTAAACACTGTCAAGAGAAGTTTGCTTGGCACAAGGGGATAGGTACGACCCATCTAAACAGACACTTCAAAAAGTGTCAATACAAACATGGAGGTGTGGATACAAATTATGCACAACTCCAGTTTGGATCTCCGGGAGCTGGGTCTAGTAGTCCCACTCTCAACAACTGGATATACTCACAAGAACTCATGCGACACGAAGGACTGTCGAAATTGATAGCAAATGTCGAGTTTCCACTATGCTTGGTGGACAATCCTCATTGGACGTCATTCGTCCAAAAATATCTACAACCAAGGTACGTTAGTATTTCTAGAAATACACTTCGTAAAGATACTATTGTTAGATATAATACTAAGAAAGAAACTATTAGTAATGATATTAATAATTACAATGATGTTGTATCTTTTACATCAGACTTATGGACAGGTTGTAACCAAAAAGGATACATGGTAGCAACTGCACACTACATTGATAATAGTTGGTTAATGCATACAAAAATAATAGTATTTAAACAAATAGACTATCCTCATAATGAAAATAATATTTATCAAGTTTTATTAAGTGTGTTACATGAATTTAAATGTGATTCTAAGGCTCATAGTTTTACATTTGATAATGCAGGCCCAAATAATATAGTAATTGAAAAATTAATGCAACACTGTAATCCACATTTTGATGGTATTTTATTTCATATTTGTTGTGTGTGTCATGTGTTTAATTTAATTGTACAAGATGGATTAAAATTTATACAACCTCAATTGAAAAAAATTAGATTTGCTATTAATTATATTTCGGTTTCACCATCAAGAAAACACGTTTTTACTGCTCTATGTACAGAAAATGGACTGTAATCAAAATGTTTTGCAACTGATGTTGCCAATAGGTGGAATTCAACATATCTTATGCTTGAATCGTGTGAAGGTTATGAAGATTGCATTACTGTGTATTATAATGGCCGACACTCACACGACTCAAAATATGATTTAGAATTACATGATTGGGAAATATGTGGTCATGTTAGAAAATTTTTAAAAGTTTTTTACGACGCAACAAATGCATGTTCTGGTGTTTATTACCCAACTACTCTACTTGTTTTAGATCATTTCTATTATATTGCTAATAATTTTCATAGGTATAAGAATTTTGCTCTTTTTACTAGTATTATACATGTTATGGAAGCTAAATTTAGGAAATATTGGGAACAATTACCTATGTTATTTCTATTAACATGTATCATGGATCATCGACTTAACTTAGAGGTACAAAAGTAACAATAATGACAATTTCAAATAAATTAACTTTTGGAAATCCAATCACGTGTGCTAATTTAGAACAAACTTTATGTTCTATGTATGAGGTCTATGCTGAAAAGATCAGTACAAACATTGTATGACCCCCTAATCCAACATATACTTTGTCATCAACTGATGACTTTGACTTATGGAGTTACGTCAGTACACATAGGACCACTCAAGGTCAACAATTAGTTGGTTCTTCTTCTAGTTCTTCCTTTTCCTGTTCTAATGATACACCTGTAGAGTTAGGTAGGTATTTTGCACATGATGTGCTTAGTATGTTTGATATACTTAAATGGTTGAGACAACATCAACGTAGTTACCCAATTCTTTCCAAAATGGCACGTGATCTACTAACACCTCCGGTGTCAACTGTAGCATCGGATGCTGCATTTAGTATAAGTGGCAGGGTTTTATCTGATATCAGGTCAAGACTCAAAGCCAACATTTTAGAAAGTTTACTGTGTCTAAAGAATTGGGATGATGCCGAACTTCGAATTTAAGATAAAGTGGACAGAATAATGTTCGAAAAACTTAAAGATTTGAATATGGATTAATCATATTCGTAGTAAGTATTATTTTGAATTAATATTTTTGTATTTGAAGAATTTTTCTTATTTTAATAAAAAATTGTACACGTAACATCTTGTTCGTGTACAAGTTTAACTCCGCCTACTTTTAAAGTAGCTGGTCCCAAGCCTAGAAAAAGGAGGAGGATTTTAAATTTTACATTTTTAACATAAATGATTTTCGATATGTTATTATTTTTTATTTTCAAATTTTAAAAAATATAAAACAAAAAAAAAAGAAAAAGAAAAAAATAGAGGTGGATTTTAAATCTTTAATTTTTAACATAAATGATTTTTTATTTCTACTTTCTTTTTTATTTTCAAATTTCTTTTTTATTTTAAATTCAAAAAAAAAAAAAAAACATAAGAGTCAAATATGAGGATTTTAAAAAACATAATTAAGATGATTCAATAAAAATTTTAACATAAAGATAAATATTTAATCTTTAACATAAAGATAAAGATAAAGATAAAGATAAAGGATTCATTTTAAATATTTACATTTTTTTCTATAACAAAATAAATAGAATGATTTATTTTCAAATTTTAAACTAAAAAAAAAAAACAAAAAAAAGGGTCGAGCCGAGCCGTTCGGCCTACGAACCCGTGGGTCAAACCGAGCCCACCTTTTGAAGACGAGCTGAGCTCGTGATTTACGGGCCGAGCCAACTCGGCTCAGCTCGGTCCATTGCCATGCTTAGTCATACTAGAACTGTCTCTAGTTCTAGCCACACTAGAAATGTGCAGATCCACAATAAATGGGATCAATTAATTAATCTAATTAATTAACTTGATCCATAAGCAACTAAGTCCGACCCAACTAATTAGACATTGGACATTAATTCTTACAATCTTCCACTTAGACAAGATCCAACTCCAGATATTCAATTCTCGCATTTTGTGTGTGATCTATTAGGTTCCCTTTCACAATGGCAAAAACAGTAATATTCTCATCGATTCACCTAGATCAATCAATTCACGTTGTCATCCAAGATTGACATCTAGTATTGTGTCAAGGCAATCCATGTGAAGAGAAATGGCATGTGGTATGACATAACCAATATATGTGCAGTTACCGTAGAAATAAAATTCTTTCAACAATATAACTCAATTGGTTAAAAGATATAAATCAGCCTCAATCTTATTTCAACCAATTATATTATTCATTCAACTTTTCATTGATCTAATCTAGTTATGATTGAAACATTTTCAACTCACAACTATATTCTGACCGAGAATATTTATATCAACTAAGTAGGCAATATCCAAATTATAATCTCCTACTTTTCAAGAGTGGCAAATTTTCATATTGGATATTCACAACCTCATATGATTCTCACTATACACGTATGACATTTTTCTGGTAACTCATAATCTTAGGGCCCCATCAAACGATCGCTAAAGTATAGCATTCATCACATAAGATTCTATGATGTCCTCAAGTCAAAGGACCAAATCCACTACCGTACATTTGAGATTTCAACTAATGCTTGGATAGTTATTCGTGTTGAATTTCTAGTCTGGTCATCCAATGTCATGTTCTCATAACAACGCATTTACGTGTTCATTTAGATGTCCTTCTACATCTTAGCTCGTGAGATAAGTTACTTTCTTCCAAAGAAATGCAACACGTACTAGTCTATCTGCAATAACGATATTCAGATCTCATTGTTATTATGACTAAGGATATTTCAATAATAAGTTATTTATAACTTGTATATTATAATTACAACATTTTGTAATTAACAATCATACTTGTGCTGAGAGAATGACCTTTGTCTGAGGATTTGCTACATTATTGTATGTCAGGACCCGTTTTACTTTATGTTATTTCTTAAGATTATCTCTCTGATGAGATGATAGTGCCTCAATATATATTTGGATAATTGATGAGACATGGGTTCATTTGCTTGTGCGATGTCTTAATTGTTATCACAATACAAGGTATTGGATCAATAATGATAGGAACTACTCCAAGTTTAGTGATGAACTTCCTGATCTAGATCGTTTTCTTTACTGCTTTTGAAGCAGCTAAATATTTTACTTTTGTAGACTTTTGTACTTGAATAAGTGGTCGTATCTTATTTGAAACTTTTTCAACTGACAGTATCACCATTTAGAGTAAATACATATCTGGATTGAGATTTGCTGTCGTCTTTATCAAACTGAAAGTTGGCATTGGCATATCCTTGTACTCTGAGTTCATTTTCTCCATAGACCCAAAAACATGTCTTTAGTCATTTTTAAGTACTTAAAAATATTCTTGACCGCAATCCAATATTTTTTGCAGAGTTCGCTTTAAACCAGTTTGTGACACTCAAAGCATATGAAACATCCAGTTGAGTACATAACATAACATAACATACATGATAGATCCTATTGCTGACGCATAAGGAATCTTATCCATGCGATCTCTCACAATCTATGTTTTTGGATACCTTTTTGAGAGAGATATCCCGTGCCCGATAGGAAAGAGTCCATCTCATACTAAATCTTTTCAAGATTATGTCTATGTACATAGATTAAGACAAGTCAACCATTCTTTTAGATCTTTATTCCATGAATGTACTCTACCTCCCCATATCCTTAATGGAGAAATTTTTATATAACTACAATTTTACTGATTTCAGAATGGGGACATCATTTCCCAATAATAGTAAGTCAACTACGTACAAAATCAGAAACAAACCTTTACTCTCACTTAACTTCTTATATACACATGATTTATCTTTATTTTTGATAAAAATCAAATATTTTGATTGTCTCATCAAAAAAAAAAAAATTCATGCTCTGAAGGCTTGCTTTAATCCATATATGGATCTTTGTAGTTTGCATACCTTATTTGGTTATGTAGATTCAAAAACATCGGGTTGTGTCATATACACATCCTCGCTAAGATTCTCATTAAGGAATGCAATTTTGACACCCATTTACCAAATCTCATAGTTAAAGTATGCTGCTATTGCAAGCATAATCCGAATTGACTTAGACATGGCTACGGTCAGAAAGTTTTGTCAAAGTCAATTCCTTGTCTTTGTTTGTAATCCTCTGTAACCAATATTACCTTATAAGAATGAACATTACCATCCATGTCGACCTTTTTTCTTGTAAACTATAGCGTATAGGATTTACCCTTCAGGCAAGTCATCCAAGGACCAAACCTTGTTTTCGTACATGTAGTTCATTTTGAATTCCATGGCTTCATGCCATCTCTTTGAGTTAATACTTGACTTCGATTCTATGTAAATAGTAGGTCCATCTTCCTCGATTAACAATGCATTATTGGTAATCATGAGATAGTATCTCCGATGAGGACGAATGACCATGCTTAACTTAATCAGAGCTGGTGTGTCCTCGGGGACTGGAGGTTTCATATTGCCAATATGTGCCTCATCTAATTGGTCAATTTTATTTGTAGTTTCTTGAACCTCTTCAAGATTTACTTTGTTCCTACTGTCTTTTCCAAGAATGAATTCTTTCTTTTAAGAATATAGTTTGTTTTGATAGGATGACCTTCATCTTGATGGAATTGTAGAAATAGTATCCTGCAGTTTCTTTTGGATACACCACAAATAAACATTTATCTAATTTAGCTCATAACTTGTCCAATTCAATATGCTACACATAAGCGTCGCAGCCTCAAAAGGCTCAAACCTTCATGTATGAAAGATAAGGTCTTTTTCCTTTCCATAACTAGTATGGAGTTTTATCGACTAATTCAGACGGTACACAGTTTAGTGTACAACATGTAGTGTTAACTACATATCTCCAAAACGATTTAGAGAGAACTGTGCGGCTTATCATTGATGCACCATTTCAAGTAAGGTACGGTTTCTTTTTTCAGACACACCATTTTGTTGTGGTATATACGATGGAGTCCACTGTGAAAGAATTACATTTTCTTTTACAAAGTCTAAAAACTCATCCATTAAATATTCATCACCTCGATCAAATCTATGTGTCAGAATATTTTTCCCAGTTTGCATTTCTCATTGTTCTTGAATTCTTTAAACTTTTCAAGAGCTTCAAGCTTGAATTTGATCAAGTATGTGAAACTATATTTAGAATCGACATCTGTAAATGTGTTGAAGTAAGAAAAGTCACTTCTAGTATCTGTAGACATTTGTCTATGTACATCAGGATGTATAAGACCCAAAATGTTTGTAACTCAGACTCTATTTCTAGAAAATGAAGTCTAGATCATTTTGTCAAACGGGCATGATTCACACTTATCAAATGGTTCATAATTATTTAAATCCAAGTATAAATCTTTAGGTAACTTGGTGATACATTTAATTTAATAGATAAATCCATTCATTTGCCAACAACTTTAAGTTTTAGATGAGACGGTTCAAAATTGTATTTAAGTAGATAAATATTTCTAATTCAAATTTTGTTGTAACCGACTTATAAAACTTGTGAAAATGAATCTAAATTGCCCTTTATGAAAACTTAATTTAAGTAAATAAATGTATATATCTCTCCAACGTAGGGTAGTTCAACGATTGACATCAGATGATTGTTCAATATTTCTTAAAAAAACCCAAAACCCAAACAGATGGGAATAAAATTCAATAACCAATTAACCATAGTACAATTATTAGCTAAACAGTTTATAATCCGCCCAATGATTTGGATAAATTCAATGACCATAGTACAATTATTAGCTAAACAAAATATAAGCCGTCCATTGACTTGGATTAATCAGTGCAAGTAAAACAAGTAACATTTATCTCTATATCCTAACTATAGTAAAAGAGCCAATGTGGGGGTCACTATTCATAAGAAATGGTCTTCAAAAACGACGTTGTTTCCTTCCTCTCTGTGTGGGTCCTTTTAACTTTTTCATCTCACGCTTACTCCCTCCCCCCCTCTCTCTCTTTCTTAACATGCAACCCACATCCTTCCAGTTTTTCTCTCTTTAACTTGCGTGTAATTGAGAGATTAATCAAGGTCTGGTTGCCTCTAAATGTCATATTTCGATTCGTAGGTATGTTTTTCAATTGTTTTTGTACATATTAGGGTATTTTTCGTTTTATTTCTGATCTGATTTTTGTTAGGCTTTTGATTTTGCATCCAAAAACCCTAGAATTGCCTTATGCTTTGTGACCACCATGCTTCGATATTTTTCTCCCAAGACTTGCTGTGGGTTTTGAGTGGTGATTCCATTCTATAATTTTGTTGTTTATTTGCATCTATGAAACCTAGAATGGCCATTGCCGCCTCCGATCTTTTTTCTTCAAACTTGTTGTGGGTTTTGAGTAGTATTTGTAATTTTCTTGTTTCTTTTCATCCGAAATCCCTAGAATCGCCATAGCCCTTATGTCATATTTACCATTTCTACCAGAATCTTAAAATCGTTTGAACATGTACTGTTAGCATCGTTCATTTTTGTGGTAATACATCTCCAATGAAGTGAATCTGACTTTCGAGGTATGTTTTGTTTTCTGATCTCGCGGTGAGTATTGTTTTTTCTTTTTTTTCCCCACCTTTTCTTTTTATTTATTTCTGTTAGTTTTAATTTGTAATGGGTAGTTATATATTTCAATATTTGGCTGTGCTTGCAGGTTTTTTCACTAGAGCTAAAAAAATTTAGAAGATTGAAGTGGTCGATCATGGGTAATTTCTGTTTTCCCTTTTCCTTTTGTTTTCTTCTGTGATCTCAAGCTGATGTTCTGATATGTTTCAACTTGTGAAGTGAATTTGATCACATTCCTGAATTTTGAAGATATCTATCTACACTATATTAAAAGAGCCAATCCACCCGGCATTGTTCATAAGAAATGGGCTTCTAAATGACGCCCTTTCCTTCCTCTCTGTGTCATCAGATTTTTTTTCCTTTCCTTCTCCACAACGTTCACGCCTTCCCAGATGACAACCCGCTCTGCTGTAGTACACCGCGCCGTCCATGCCATTGTCTCATCTTTCTATCGATTATTGTACTGTCCACAGTTTTTCGACCAACCATTTCCCCCGGCTTCTTGTCCTCCTTTTTCGTCTGTGTCCTCTGTCTACCTTTTTTTCTCATTGAGTCGCCAATTTTCCAATTTTCCATTTCGAAATCTGATACATTAGCATTCTCCGTCTTTTCCTTCTGCCGATTCTTCTCTGTTTTACAACCCAAAAAAAAAACCCACATTATATTGAAGGAACATAGTTTTTCAAATTTGAGTTCTTACTCTGTTTAAATTTTGTGTTGTTTTCGTCAGTCATGATGTGAGGTCGATTTCGGGTTCTATTCATGAAAGCTTCAAGCCAGGAAAGATTATTACCAAAGCAACTGTTGTCAATGTCTTCTTTTTACCCTCTTAATGTTTTTATTTTTATTTTTTATTCTAAGATAAGATGTTAATTTTTTTTAAAAAAATCATTTCAGACACAGACATAGACTGAGAGTTCTGCTTCAGTAGCTTCGAAACCTGGGTAAACTTCTTATTGCATAAATATGCATAGTTCAGTGTATTTCCATTTGCGTGTTTCTACTTGTAAGGTTGACATTTTGATTGCAATATTGTGATTGTGGCAAGCAAAGTAAAAATGTTGAATTAGGCTATGCTCAAATACTAATAGACATAACTACACCGTACTGCAATATCTAACTTGATATTATAGTGAATTCTGCCGCACCATTTATCGATGCCTAATAGACTTTTGCCTTGTGGTTTGAAGATACAACATTTCGATGTGTATTGATTGTATTTAAATTAGCACAGCCCAAGACAAATCTGTGATGGATGTGTAGGCACATTCATCAAATGCATTCTAACCCTCAATGTACTTTCAGAATTCTCAAATCTTTATGAACTTGTGATGTCATGCACTAACACTTCGACTTGTGCATATGTGTAATGGTGATGCTGCTAAGTGCAAGAACCTGTACACATGATTCTAGAAAAAAATTTCATATCCTGCTCAATAGAATTATTTATTTAAGGTATGACATATTGGTACCGTCTGAGTCACCATTGTGATACAAGAAGAGCCAATGACCTGGAAATCCTGAAGGTATGCCTATAACCATGAGTTGTAATGATTAGTAATTTCTTATGTTATGAAGACTAAGTCTTAGAGATTGATATTCTCATGTGGAGGAGTATGGTTGTGTGTACCAACCATTTGCTCTTTCATTGCACATTTGTATTATGAATGACGGCGCCTCCTTTTTTAATCCTTCGATCAATCTTTTCATATAATACTCCTTGCATTTTTGGTGCATTACTTTTATATGTAAAACTCACTCTTATTTGTGTTATAAAGCCTATCACCATCTCTTAACAATGACTGCTGTATGGTACCATAAACGATGCATCTATATTAAGCTCGTTTCTTTTCACATCTATTCTTCTCATACAAAGAGTCAATTGCAGCTGCAGAGTTCTTAGAGTTCAGAAGCCTTCTATATCTATGGTTATCAAAGAGGAGCTTCGGGTAAATCTTCAAATTTATTTTGATTTGTCTTTTTATCTGCTTTGTTCCTACCAGTCCAATCTGATGCTCGTTCGTTAGTGTCTTGCTATGATTTTCTTGCATAGATCTTGGCATCTTGCAATACTAAAAAACCAAGAATTTAATATTCATTTTAGAATTTCATATTGCATTTGTTTAATGAAGTGAAAATTGAAAAATTAGTGTTTTTAAACTCGGACGCAGGTATTCGATTGCTTTTTTCTTTGAATTTGAATCCCTTTTTCATTGTAATGCCATTCATTTTGCACGCTCACTTACACAAATAATAGGTTGAGGCCATTCTTTTAGAAGGAGATTGTAGACATTTCACAAAATGAGAAGAAGAAACGAAGGGATATGGAAAACCTTGACAGTGAGTATCACATCTATGTTTAATTTGTTATTATTATTATTAATATTAATTTTTTCCTTTGAAATTTTCAACTTTGATATTGAGATTTCACTTGAATTTAGTTATTGAGGTACACTTTTGCCTTATAATGAAATTGCTTGGTTTACCTTCACTTTAATGAGGGAAGTAATGAATTCTCCTCTAATGGGGATAACCTTTGTGCAAAATTTTTTTATAAACGAGCTTTGGAATTTCGATAGAGATCTAGCATGTAAGAGCTGGACAGGGCGAACTTGTAAATGAGATAAAGTTGTGATACTTCTTCCACCGAGTCGAAAAAGGTGGTGTAAAGGTGTATTTACTACATATTCCATTTATCGTTTATTTATCAATTTTGATTTAGACAAACATCAATTTTTGCATTTCGTAGCATTAAATTTGTGACTCAAACTTGGAGTTAGAAGTGACTGCACTCAAATAAACATCTTTTGTTGTTCTTATTCTATGCCACCAAACATATCGTATTTTCTACCAGTGTCTTATATGTTGTAAAAAGATATCTTTAACAAAAGACCTTCGGAACTTTTTGGATTCTGAGAGATTTAGAGTAAGAAAGAGACAGTATATCAGGATAGAGTAAAAGAGAATTAAAGAAAAATTTATAAAAGAAAAAAGATGAGATGAAACTTTGTTGATCATTATATGATTATGTTCACGTGTAAGGTATGTTACACCATGTGCTGTTAATGATGTCAGTTTCATTTGTATGAATAATTTTGCTCTCTTTATCATACAACCTTTAGGTAGTGTGGAAACGGCTCTCCAACCTTCAAAAATGAGTTTTGGCTCTGATATGAGATTAACGTCTTCACTCAATGTTGGCCAAGTTATGCTATATCTATGTGAAAATGATAGCCGGGCCGAGGCATCATGTGAGTCATAGGTAAATCTCCAACTTCATTTTAATCCATATACTATTAATTCCTATAGTAACCATTGATCTTCTCTCTTCTATATATATGTGTGTGTGTGTGTGTGTGTGTGGCAATTTTTACCCCCTCAAAAGGTTGGAGTTAATTTTTGTAAATGTTTTTTTCAATTTCCCCTTCTATTACTAGAAAAGCGTATTAAAAAATCACTTTTGGCAACAAACTAAAGTATTCGGAGTTGTGCAGAGAGGCAAACAAGGAGGATCTGAAGGAGGTGCTCGACAGTGTTGCCGTAGCTGGTCTCGTTGTTATCTTACGTCAGTTCGGCGATCTTGTGGAGTAAGTGTTTTGACAACTCTCTCTGGAGAGCATCTATTTTTTATTTATTTATTTATTTTTTTTGGAGATGTTAGGTTGAAATGGTTCTCTCTCTAAAATTTCAAATTTGATTAATTTTGAACCTTTCTAGCCGTCCTTTGCTATGTTGTGCTTGAATTTTGTCTAATTTTGAGAATTTTGTTTGCATTGGTTAATGCCAATTTATTATCTGTTGTGAAATTTTGATTAAATTTTGAAAATTAATCATATTGTAGGTTGAAGTAGTTCACTCTAAAAATTCAATTTTGATTAACTTTGAACTCTTCTAGCCGTGTTTTGCTTTGTGTTTTTTTTCCTTCTTAAGTATAGTGCTGGATTTTGGTCTAATTTGAGAATTTTGTTTGCCATTATTAGTTACTGCTACTTTGTATTGTAGTGCAAGATTTCTGAAATTTGAGAAAATATTATAATCATATTACAGTTCGAATTTGTATTATTGCTTCGGATTGTTAGTTGAATTTGCAAAAATTGACTTTCTTGATATGTGCTTGTCTATGTCTTCTATGCTTGTATAAGTTTGGTGAGAACGGAAACCTTTGGGTACTTGTGTTGTTCATGTTCTTTTGGTTTTAAAAAATTTAGCTTCACAATTAGCTTCTGGTACGAAGAACCTAAGAAAATTGTTTTGTAACTTTGTGCCCCCCAAAGAGGAAAACCATTATATCTCTTGCCTTTCCTCTATTACTAAAGAAACCAAATATAGGAGGAAAACAATTTCCAACTTTCTTTACATTTCTTTTATTGTCCTCCAAATTCAAACATCGTCATAATGTGCACTCATAACCCATATGTGGACTTGTTTGGAATCAAAATTAGAAAGATGACCTACTGTGTAAGCCTTACTGTGGAGAATCTATATGGATAGCAACCAAGGGTACAACAAGAAGGGTGATAACTTTTGATGTTTTGTTTTTTCGTTCTCTATGTGTCAAATGGTTGACATGAACCTAAACTGTTGATTGACAAATAAGATATATGTTCTTATGGAGCACAAACAATGATATGATTGAAATAAAATTTTGGATTCAAAGAATGGCATCCTATTGTGGTTGTATTTCTCTAAATTTTCCATTATTTAATTGTTTTATTTATTTAGGGGACACAATTTTAATTGACTTTTAGACGGATATGTCAAGTGAATTTATAAATGTTATTAAATTTATATGTCATTAGTGATAGTGAATCAAAATGCATAATTTACCCTTTTCTCATAGTTATGGTTTTATGATCTCTTCATGTGGTGCTTTTGTAATGTCATTGAATTACAGAGTCTTAGATTGTTCCTTTGATCCGAATGCGTAGGTTTAGTGTAATCAATGACTTTTCTGAAAAGGGGTTCTTATTTTCATATTAAATAACATACCATTTGTCTATCATTGATATTAAAACAACTATTTTTAGTATAGGTAATTAATTTGAATTACATGATATGCAACCTGAATGTCTGTTAGCATTGATTAGATTTTTATTCTACAATGTTTTGTTGATCCTCTACTGACCAAATCAAAGTTGTGCGTCACAAATGAACATACGGAAAGCCATTAAGCTGTTCCATCATGTAGGCAATTCATATCCACCAAAGAATTGTCACCAGCTTTCCACAAACAACTGTAATGCATCCAAGGAAAAAAAATTAGGATTAATCATGGATCACGTTCAGAATTGCGAATGGCTACACAACACGTGGATCCAAGTGAACAACTCAATCTGGCTTGACATTTTTGTACATTTATTTATTACACGAATCTCTCGAAGTTATATTTTCACACTTCCACCTACCATACAATATATACTAATTGCTCTTCATTTTAGCTACTCCAATACTAATTTAATGTCAGGCACAATCCATGTTACTTTAGGAAGTAATGAACGTACATCACTGCTGCATTGTATTATGTACAAATAAGCAGCTTGCTTGCCGATATTTTAAATAAACCAATGCTTTCTCAAGGTAATTAGAGACCCACACATGTCTCACGCTCCTATCTCCACACCCGCCCATGTTTGTTGAAAAATTCTTGGAATTTCTTGGATGTGAAGTTGTCCTTTTTCTTTTTTGGAATTTATTGTAAAAATTAAGTTCTCAAGGCACCTTGTACCTGCAATAAACATAATGAATATATTGTGTGTGGAAAAAAACCAATTTTTTTCCTCAAAAATATCCCATTTCTGGAATTTGTGCTATCCTTCTTTCCTGTCAAAGAATATCTTATGTAGGTTTTTTCATGATTTGAAGGTTGGATTGTCTTTATTTATGCACTTAAATTTTTAAGGAAAAAGTATGTTGCTCTTTCACATATAAGAGAGAATAACATTATCCCCTTGTAAACGAGGGTGCTCTATACTACCTTTTGTTATGTTTTGATTGTATAATGTATTTACTCTTCAAGCATTAATATTGGATGGCAAATGCAGCATTATCCTCGTTCTATTTTCTTTTGTAGGTTAGAAGGTTTGTTTTGAAGATATACAATGATCTCACTTGAAGAAGGAAAAAAAATGGTCGAGGTAACTTTTCAACTACAATTTTCAATTTAATGATACGCTTGAATTTTTCTTGTTACAATAGATACTCAGATAGATTAATTTTTATAATGATGCTTATGACTAACAGATGCCGAGGAACACTATGATACACTCCAATGTTTAAGCCTTAGTTTCTCCTCTAAGGTTTATCTTACTCTCTTTCATCAATTTCTTTTTTCAAAAGAATTTATTTGATTAATTGAGAAGTTCTCATGTCAAATTTTATGGTAGAAATAAAATTTATTTTAGCTTTCAATGCGGGTCATCATTCGAGTTGCATTAGAAGAACAATTTTTGAAACTGTTCATTAATCAATAATCTTTGAAGGGAAAAATAAATTCAGAAAAAGGAGAAAATGTTTGACGGGTTGTGGAAAAACAAGTTCTGCTCCAAATGGTAAGAATGATTATTATGGAAATAAAGCAGTTTTGATTTATTTTTTCCCCCTTCTTATTGTTAGATTGTTTTAATATAATAATGTGTTATTTTTCTTGATTTTTTGGGGGTTAATTTGTGTATTTGTTTGAATTATCAAGATGACAAAAACTCGAATTGAGATTATACACAAGAAGAGAAATGCAATGTACTATTTGAGGAATGATGTTGTTGATCTGCTTCAAAATGGAGTAGATATTAATGCCTATGGCAGGGTGAGTGTATTTCGTTCCCTCATTTTTTTTATATCAATTTTCTTGAATATTAATTCATTTTTACATTCACATTCATGAATTTATGCTTTAGAACTAATATGTATTTGTCCAGTATAGTTGTTTATACCTAATTATATGTGTCTATCTTACCAGATTATTGGTCCATATCATTCAGGAAAATATTTTCTACTCAATCAACTTCTCTCCCTTTCATATTATGAAGGTGCTGTCTATTTATTTAGGAATGTAACATGTTGCTGATGTTATCTTGTGATCTGATTTCTTCTCGTTCCTGAGATTTAAAATTTAAATTTTACAGGTTTTGGTGTAGGGCACACTAAGACAAGGTGTATGCTAGATTTTTCTTGGATATGGCTTTTGTCCGTAGGACGTAGATAAGAAACCATTTCTCAATGTAGCTCAAAACATTTAATTGTTTTTCTCAAGAATATGGGTATGGGGAGCCCCATTGGAATTGGATATAGATGGAGTAGAAACTTATGTCTTCTATCTTGATAAAGAGGGATTTGAAAGTATTGGAAAATCAAATGTATACGACGACAATTAATATCCAAAGTACACAATTTACTTCTTTTGCTAAAAACGTGTATATATTAAAAGGAAAAAATTGTCCGTCAATGGATATTTATGATTTTCAGTTACTGGTCTTTTAGAATTTTTGCCCTACCTACTGTCATGAGTTCTGTGCTTATATATAACCTACCTGACACAGTTTGTTACTTTGACTATTACTGTCATCCCTCATTATCTCATGCTGTGTGATGATGCGTCGAATCAAAATACATATTCTGGTTATATTATGGATTCGTCAAATTTGACGTAAGACATTCTTTTCATATTGATATTATGTACTCACAATGTATTAGTCCTGGTTCATCTTTAGCAACTTAACATGAGTATGTACAGATGATTCTTGAGTGACTAAAAGTAGATATAAAGTTCCATTAGTTCATTTATAATTTTCTCTAAATAGAGTTATCTTAGTGGGCCTGAACGCGTGTATATAGTTCATTTTCTTGGTCTATACTAGAACAAAATATGGATATATGTAATTCAGTTTTTGATGATGTGTTGGTTTTATTTTATGCTCAGATCCGTGAAGCAGATATATCTCGATTATCATTTGCAATTGAACTTGCTGCAGAATTTTATGGCAGGCATTTAGTAATATGTTTGCTTAACAGTGTCATAAGTGTTGTAGACTTTGGTTAATTTAATTTACCTTAATACTCAGTTTCCATATTTTTCCACTGATGTTAGTTTGTTATTCTTGCATGTACATCCTTAACAGAGTGAATGTAATAATTGCACCTTTTTAATATTTTATTGTAATGTACTAAAAGAAAATACGAAAGAAGAAATGATATTGTCAGGCATAATCTTTGCTATCCATTTATGTTTCCTACGGGGGCAAGATGTTGCTTTTGAACCTGCTAAGATCCTGTGGCTAACTAGCGTGATTTCCTACGTAAGTCTTCCTACTATGTGTAAGAATAATATATGGGCATAAAGTGGCATGTTATTATATTATATTTTTTGGTTATGCACTTATCTAACCTATAATAAAAGAGCCAAAGTTAGGATTTTACTATTTACTAGATTGTCAGGCATCATCTTTTGTTTGTTTTGCTTTGTTCATTTAGACATGTATTAATATGGATGATTTGAAGAAGTCATTTCCAAATCTTCAGAATCCTATTTCTTTCATTTCTAATTGAAGGTTTATAATCGTGGCGCTACATTTGGTCTCAAGACAGGCAAAAGAATTGAGAGTATTCTTGTCTTACTTCCCCTAATTACTTGGTGGGAATATGACCACGACTTTTTTTTTTATTACTAAATGTTTCATTATTAAAAAAAAAAAAAAAAAAAAAAAAGAGAATAAAGTAGACATGATTGAAGTAAAATAACTATTTTGTTTACAGCAATCAAAACATAGAAGCGAGGAATGGAAACTCTTGTATGCATGAATCAACCTCAAGGAATGGATCTGATATTTTTTATCAAATGTTGCTGCGCTTTTTTTTTTTTTTTTTTGTTCGCTCGTTTTGATTATTGTATATTTTTTAGTTACATTTTTAGCACATTTTATATAGAAAATCTAAGTTGGAATTGCTATCACTTTAGATTTAATCTATCTCATTTGTACACATTGATAACATTTTTTATTTTTGATATATTAGGTGCTTCATTTGTAGTCAATTGCGACTCTATCACGTGCAACGCACGTGTACTCACTAGTATATTAAAAGAGGGAATTGAGTTGGCACTATTTATAAAAATGCGTGTCTAACTATTATTCCCCCTTTTTTTTTGTACTTTTCCCTATTTTTTTTCCTTTTTTTTTCTTTTCATTTCTTTTTCAAATGTAGATTTTTTCAACCCCGTTTTTTTCAATGTGTCGCCATTTTTCTTGTCTTCTTTTGGTCGTCTTGTTTGGCTTCCTTCCGATTTTAGTCATGCCTTCCGAAAAATTATCCAAATTTTTTGCATATACAATTATTATTTTGGATACTTAATTAAATATTATTTTTGTTTTTCTCCAAATAAAAGTTATCTAAATTCCTAAAAATTTAAACTATTGAAACAAAATTCAGCTCCACACATATATATATTAGGCTCTAGATTCGGCCTCCTAGGCCAAGACATAGTAACATATATCAAGCAACCTACTTTGAATTTCAAAATCATTTGCAATCGAAACAACTTTCCTTCAATTAATTACTTATATTAAGTTAGCAACACAATAATCAAGATTACTAGAAATACATAGTTTTAATTTATTTTTTCTGTTGATTAATGAATCAAATTACAATTAAGTCCAACAAAATTTACCTACAAGCACAAAATCTTGCACTATGCAAGAAAAAGAAAGAAAGATAATACTACTCTCACGGTAGAAAGTTACAATAGTAAAGAAAGAAATTATATCCATGAGTACAATCCTATCTAATATGCCAAGAAAATAAAATACTAATTAACAACTTATGCTAATCTATAATAAGCATTTTTACTACTTATTACTACAAATTCACAAGAAATCTTATGCATACTTCACGAAACTCGTGTGATTTAAACTTTTTTAATATTTGATATATTAGAATGAATAAAATTAAATTGAAAAATTGAAAAAATTTAGAAAGTCGGATCATAATGAAGAGAAATATGGAATAAGTTAAAAATTTAAAGCAACAAAATAATCTTGTGAGATCATAATTGTAGTATTCAGTTCTAGAATTTGTATTAATCAATTATGTTACTGAACTATATATTATTCATTACATCATCTAAAAATGAAGAACATTCTTGTTAAATATCAATTGAAGCTATATCGCCCACCTTTAAATAATACGTAATTTTCTCAATATGTTTTAATATATGTTTTACTTAGTCTTTCATAAATGAAAAAATAATTAAAAAAACACTAACAATGATTACACTATTAGATACTTAATCAAAATACAATACGTGTCTTGCACGTAAATTTTACTAGTATATATATAATCATTTTTATATGCGAAAGTCCTCGGATCAATTTCAATATTAGCTGCCATTCCAAGAATATGTAAGAGTTGTGTTTGTCAATTGTTTCACGTCACTTGAGTTATTAAAAAAGGAAGTTTCGTGAATCATGTGCTCAATTTATTTTTTCAAGTCCTAACAGTTGATTTAGGACTTGTCTGACAAATTTTTTTATAAAATTTTTAATAGCTTTTTATAAAAATTGATGAAATATATGGTTGAAAAGTTGATTAAGATTATACATCACATATGTTGCGTAGTTAAAATTAATTGTTGACTTTGACATTAACTTTTTAATAACATTTTAAATTAAACCATACAGACATTTAATAAATTAAACCATACATACATTTAATATTATTTTCAGTATATATAAAAAATTATAAATTCATAACATGTACTAATATAATATGTATAACTTAAGAGCTATCAACCTAATGTAATTGAGACACAAATAGTAATGTATAGTATTTTTTATTTTTTTTTTTATTGCATTACAAGAAACAATAGCGACAATAAATATCAACGACTTTTTAGTTGTCACTATAGGATAAAAGATATAGCAATGACATTTTTTTATATGTTGCGAGAAGCTTTGTCGCTTTTTTGCTACCTATAGCAACAACATTTTTGATCTATTGCGGCAACAATGTCATTTCTATAGATGAGAATTTTTTATTTTTATTATTTGTAAATTGGGTGTAAATTTTGATTTTTCACTAATAACTTTATAAGAAATTATTGAAAATGTATTTAATATACATTTAGTCAAAGAACAAAATGTTATTTAATGAACAAATATATATTATGAAAACAAATATAATTAGGGCTGGGCAAAAAAATCGAAAAATCAATTAACCGACTCGAAATGAATCGACTCGGGTCGGGTTGGGTCCATAACCGACCCAACCCGACCCACGCCCACCCGTAAATATAATCAAAGCTATCAACATACATGTCACTTTATTTCCATTTCTGGGAATGAATTGACACGTGTCACAACCTACATCTCAAAGCTAAGACTTTGTACCAAGTGAAAACAACCACTAAAACAAAAGATACCTAAAGCGAAGACATCTTATCGCCACTACTTGTTTTGTACAGTAGCGACGAAAATGAAAGATTGTCACTATATTTTGTAACTATATAGCGGCGACACTAGTCGTCTCTATGTTTTAACTGTCGTAACTACTATTGTGAATCTATAGAGACGACAATATATGTCGTCGATAAATATATCCTAAATGGTGGGAATAATTCACGCCATTTTTGTGTACATATAGAGACGCATTTGTCGCCGCAATAAAATTATAGCCGTAGTTTTTAGTCAAACGATACAGTGTGTCGTCTTGATTCTCCTCGTAATATGTATTCAAGACTATTAAGACGACATAAGTCATCGCTGTAGAGTTGTCAAATTTGGCGAGAATATAAACGCCTGATTCTTTTCTATAGAGACTACTTTATAGCTCTATTGAGGCGACACTTGATAAGTATTGTTTTATACTTATCTAGACCATCAAAAGTCGACAATTATATGTACTCTTAAATGAATTTTTACTTAATTGTGTGTTGATTTGATTTCTTTAGGTAGAAATCCAAGTTCGAATGGAATTGGTGAAAAATAAAGTAAAATAGGCGAAGAATGACTAAAAGTGCACGAAGACTTGGAAATGGAGATCAACTTGCAAACATCCAAAAAATAAAGACTTGTCGTGCAAATAATCAGGGACTTGAGTGCAGTCCGTGACGATAATTTTAGTTTCCTTATTTTTGTCAAATCCTAGTTTGGTAATTCTTTTGGGACACGACTTCTACATTAAATTAGGATATTTTGGGACATATAAATAGAGATGATGATGAAAACAAAAGGGAGATATACCATATACAATAATAAAAAGAGAAAAAAGATAGAGCAAAGAGGAGGAGAGAGGAAGAACGATCAAGACTTTGAAGATTGAGATGTGAAGACGACGAATTCGTAGTGCAAGATATTCAACTTTTTCTTATCCTTTATTTAAATCCGGTTATGTATTTCAAACTCTTCATGTTTTCATTCTCTCGAATTGTGAATAGCTAAATTAATATTTTGGATGAACGATGTAACCTAATCTAGATTCTTTAATTTCAATTATCAAGTTTTGCTTATAAATTAATTACGTATTGATTTTACTCTTCTCTTAATGCTTGAATTAATTGGCCATTATTTTGAATTGTGGATTATAAGAAACCGAGAGGTAAGTTATTAATCTAGACCACGTAGTAAAATTCGACAATTGGATAAAAAGTAGAAATACGATTTTGTTATTGTTGCGGTCTTGAATTGAATTCTTAAGAGATTTAATGCATCTAGTTAGGGATTATTCTAACTTCACATAGAGATATAGCGAGCTAACGTAATTAGATAAGACTAATTTGAACTCGAGAAATGTAAATTAAGTTAAATTTGTGAATTCGACTGAGTATAACCATATGAATATAACTAGAGATGAGAAATTAGAGATGACAACTATGGTGAATTCGTGAATTCAAAGTCTTTAATAATTATATTCGATAAATTCTTGATAGTTGCATTCACACTAATTTCTACAATTAATAGTATAGCTCAAATCTTTTAATAAACTTATTTCGAAGTGTCTTAATTAGATTAGGATTATGATCTTCAAATCAACTTATTTCAAAGTGTTTTAAATAAATTATAATTAAGATTAATCGAACTAGTAAATAAATAGGATAGTATTCATGGGAACAATAATCCGGACTCATTAGGTCCATTTTATTACTTGTTAACGATAATGTGCACTTACAATTAATATTTTCCACAACAAGTTCTTGGCGCCGTGGACCATTTTTATTTGATAGTAGTTTAGATTAATCGTTAGTGTTAGTTTTATATTTTTTTATATTATTATTATTATTATATATATATATATATATATATATATATTTATTTATTTATTTATTCTTTGTTTTCTCTTTCAAGAAAATGAGTTTGTTGCATGTTCCATTCACAAGACGGCAATCTTAAGCCTATCAATCATGGGATTGAATGTACTTTCACATGAAGACACAAAGAACACAACCAAATACAGAAAAATTTAGAACAACTTTCAATGATAGAGGCACAAGTTAGAAAAGAAGCTGAACAAGAGGCCGCTTGCAGGGCCGCTGCCATAAAAGCAGCCCGATTGGCAGCTCAGCAAATTCAGCAACATGGTGATAATGAAGAAGACGACGATAGAAATATGTCAATGGCTCATTTCTTAACTTCGGTAGCAACTTCTGATCGTTCAAACATAGTCTATCCTGCTTTTGGTAGGCATGACTTTCAATTAAGAGCCAATCTGATTAACCTCTTCAGCAATAAGATGGAATTCTATGGAAAGGCATACAAAAATTTGAATACTCATCTCTCCAAATTCTTACGGAGGTGCCGTAACTTTCAGTTTCAAGGGTTAGATAATGATGCCATGAGACTTAGGCTATTTCTATACATATTGAGGGATTGAGCATTAGAATGGTTAGACTTAGAACCACATGCTTGTATCACCATCCAGGATGACTTGGCTAGAAAATTCTGCAACAAGTATTTTTCATCAGCTAAAGTAGCCAAGATGAAGTTGGAAATATCTACTTTTTAGCAATTAGATGGGGAAAGATATCGTGTAGCTTGGGATAGATTCAATGAACCATTCAAAATGTCCAAATCATGGCATTAGAAAGGGATTACATGCTCAATACTTTTACTCTAAACTATCTCATCAATCTAAATTCATAGTGGACTCTTCGTACGTTACTTGAAATGACAAATATAAATCGTGAATCATGTGGTCATAGTACATTTTAGTATATTTTGAAGTGCCAAGTACTGCTGATTTAATATCATTTTGAACAGGTATATATAAAAAATCATAATTATGCAACATGTAATCAACACGGCAACACCCAAATACAGAAATACTGAAGCATTAATAGAATTTATTTAATTTAGATGTTGATAAAGAGTTACAGATAAATTTAAAAGGGAAAATTTTATATCAAACTACTTCAAAATTTTGAAAACTCAATTTTAATACCATAAATATGAAATATATATTTACATTGTAGTAAAATCTTAATTTCTTAAATTGTGATATAATTCTCAGACTAAATGTCATAAAAAATTAAGTGGAAAGTTCACGGAATTCTCTTTCTTAAGTGGTATATCAAAATTGTCTAATATTTACAGTTTAATGAAAAATGTTCAAACTGGCATGTGAAAAGTCTACTTTACCCTTTTGCAGAAATGTCTACACTATTGTGCAGCCAAGATTTTATCTAATGTACGGAGGTAGGGACACTAGTACACGGCCAATATTTCACATATTGTGGTATCCAGTTTACACAGTTCAAGTCCCGTACATAATTTAGTTGTAGGAAAACTTATTTGCAACAAAAGTTGTGATAGGTAAATAAGTTCCTAATAACTATAGGTTACGATAACCATAATACCGTGGTTAAAAAAAAAATTTTGAAAAATTATCAACTACTTGTGTTACGATCATAAAGCCCCATCATAACTAATTTCACAAAATGTTGGGGACCAAAATATACTTATTTTTAATGGTTAGGAGTCTATCCATTATATTTTTAAAATATTGAAGACCAAATATACTATTTTCTTTATATTTTTTCAAAATTAGGTACTTAATTTCCCCCAAAATGTATTTTTAATAAATAACTTATTGCCAAATGTGACCCAAAAAGTTTATTTTAGGACATATTTATTTACTTATAAGTCATCTTTTTTAGCTTATTCAAATACGCACCTAATATTAATATTTGAAAAAAGAGATTTTGGCGCAAATAGTTTCTAACGTATATCTTTAGTGCGTTTTGGTCCCTAGTTTTTATTTATGGCTAGGATGTCTCTAACATATTCCATTGGGTGCATTAGTGGTCCATATAGACGTATTCTTTCCAAATTCTCCATTTGTTGTGTGCGTTGTTTCAACTCTCTTTTAATTTATCTTTACTGTAGGGGCAAATTGGTTAAATTATTTTTTTTGTTTTGCTGGTTAGTTTATAATTTTTTTATGCCTTTTCACTTGCCTATTGTACGCAACTCTTTTATGAAAATATTGTATGTGTTGTTGCAAATGTGTTGTAGGTGATTGATGTATGAAATGTAATTTAAATCTTTAATTTTTTTTTTGTTTCTCAATTATCTAGTTGTATTCATGGTTAATGTTTGAAATATAATGTAAATATCTTTTTTGGTGGCTATATATGTAGTTCTTATTATTTTAATTTGAATGCATTTTCAGTTTCTGGGTTTTGTGCATGGATGGTTTGAGTTGGGAGATCGTTTGTATGGTTGACAAATGGTGGATGGCGTATAAATGTACATTACTATTGTGGTAAATTACTAACGTGATAAGTTACAAGTGAATTCATCATAGCTCATTGAATAGAGGGTAATATTTGAGCAACTTTTTTAATAGGTTGGGGACTAACTATACGTACCAATTTACATGCGTTAGGACCATTCGCATATCTTAATTGAAAAAGTTAAGACCATTTACGCACCAACACATAAAAGTTTGGGTCTATATTTGCATCTACCTACAAACGTTTGGGACCATTTGTACTCCACATTAACTACAACAAAATCTCTATTTCGTGACAAGATATTTTGCGACATACATAAATTTGTCGCAATAAGTGATTTAGCACGACACATTTTTAAAGTTTGTCGCAAAAATTTTGGTGGAAAAATAAGTACCAAAAAAAATAAGGCAACATAAAAAGTTGATGCGAAATGTCGAAATGCGCGACAAGTAATAAAGATTGTCGCCAAAAACATTATGGGATGCTTGGCGCTAAAATTTATTTGGTGGAAAACTTATGACGACAAACTTTTATTTCTTGCAACAATATTTTTATGATGCAATATGTCTATTTTTTCGCGACAAGTAATATTTGTTGTTAAAAATTCTAGGATTGGGAAAAAAATTTGCAACACATATTTGTTATTGCTCTAGTTTGTAGGGATTGTGGATAACAAATAGTGACATCTACATTTGTTGCTTATTGATCTTTGTAATTAACACCATTTGTCACAATTCTATTATACTATTGTTCATAAATAAATATTCCAAATAATTAACAAATCATAGTAAATTATTAATAAGTATGCACAAACATGCAATTGATTTTCTTTTTCAATATGAATTTATTTTTTATACTATTTTATTGCGTGTAACGTGTGAATCGTAAAATTTTAAAATATTTAAATTCAATCTGCAAAGATGAGGGAAGAGCTGTTAATTTTTTTTACAAATAATTCATAGTAAGATAAGCAAGCCCAACTATTGCAATACCCAATGCATTAATCGACATAAGTAGGAAAACTTGTTGCCTAGTATGGTAGTATCTCAAAATGGTACCATAAATAAGTGGCATTGAAGAACTAATAAGTTAGAAAAATAATATAAAGTTTAAATTAGTTTTAAGGGTGGACTATAAATCTTAATTGGGCAATTAGAGTATACCCACACTTGAAAGATTATTCTATCAAAACTATTTATCTTAGATAGTTTAAAGTAGAAAGAAAAAAGTCATATATCATAATACATCACAGGAGAAATTAATATTTATTTTCCAATTGCAAAGGAGTTCGCCTTGCTTAAATGGATCTCAACAACATGAGGAGAAATTAGTATTTATCTTATGATCATCTCATTGACATCGTCAGTCATTTCCTTTTCTTTGCCACGAAACATAACTAGATCTGATGTTTCGCAAATTCTATATTAATATTAGAAGAATAAGAAATAACATAATTTAGCAGTTTGAAAATACATTTTTACAAGTCACAATTCATGATTATTTTAGTGACACATTATCTTCTGAGTGTCCTAGTTCTCATCAACCAACAAGAGGAAGGTATACCTTAAATTCACCACTCTTTTGTACAACAAAGTACAAAACAAATAGATATAGCACACATTTTGAGAGCAACTTATATACACATATGCATGAAAGAAGATGCTTAACACCATTATTTCTTCATAAACTTTATGGAATATAAATCACCTCCCAATGCCAAAGCAGAGCAGTGGGCAGATCTAAGAACATAACCCTCTTTTCTTCTGTATACGTAGAGACTTCACATCCCTCTCACTAATGAGACCAGCCATGTATTGTCCAACAGCCTGAAAACAAAGAAATTAAGCACCTTAGGTTCAGTAGGTTTTACTGAATGTGATGCTAATTTGAGCATCAAAAATTTAACTTAAACAATATACATGTGCTTTCGATTTTGTTATTTGCATTGGTGCCACTTCCAATGGAGTTTGATTGGCACGAAAAATTCTTAACCTCCATGAGAATCTGAAGGAATCAGGCAAATTTTTTAACATATTGTCACTGGTATCTAGCTCTTCAAGCATCTCAAGATTTCCAATAGATTCCGGCAAGGTTCTCTGGTTTGCAAAAAATTTCCCAATGTTCAATTTTTTTAAGGCTAACAGCAAAACAAAGGCTTTCTGACATGCTTTCAAGTTCATTGAAGCTAACATCGAGCTGTGAAAGAATCCCCATCATCGTTGGCAATCATTTGACCCTGTTATAGTGCAAGGTAAGAATCTCTAAGAATTCAAGCTTCTCCATTGCCTCTGTAAGAACTCTGAGCGGATTGAAATCTAATTTTAGTTCTAAAAGTGACGAGCATGATCCAATTGTGTGAGGAAGTTCTTCTAGATCATTCAATTGTGTGAGGAAGTTCTTCTAGATCAGTCAATTGCATATTCAATCTCTGTAAAGAGCTAAGATCCCCAATGATATTTGGTATATTCACAAACTTATTGAAACTTAAATCAAGATTGATCAGGTTTTTCAAGTTCCCAAAAGTCTCAGGTAGTAATTTCAACATGTTTGCACGAAGATCGAGATCTATTAAATTATGCAATTCTCCAAATGAATCTGAAAGGTTTATAAGTTGGTTAGCACTGATGTAAAACTTCTTTAATGACTTCAGGTTGCCTATGGTGGTTGGAAGAACCATGATTCGATTTTAAGAAAAGTTTACTTCGGTAACATTTGATAGCTTTTCAAGAGATAGAGGAAGCCACTCAATCTTGTCCATTAATTTTCCAAGAAGAACTAGAACACTTGCTCCAGTTTTAACAGAATCTTCAAATATTGTTGCCACTTTGATCACACTCAATTTTTCTACATCTTCTTTTCCTAAATAAGCAACAGTAACATAATTAAGACATTGAAATCAACTGAAGATTTTCCATCTTTACAAATCATTCAATCCACGTTAAATTCCAATTTCGAAACTCAATATATATATATATATATATATATATCATGACTATAATATAAGTGTCTATGGTATGTTTACTATTCACCCTTCAACCAACGCGACGTCGTTTTGATGTAGTTTTAGTCTTCATTTTGTCCAAATCTCATTATTAGTACTATAAGTTTGTTTAACTTGTTAACAAGGCTGCCTTTGTTGACTTTTCTTCATTTTATGGGAGCTGTCATTTTTCCAAAGCTTTTTACCTTTTTATTTATTATTTGTTTAAATCATTTGATTTGTTTTCTGTAGACATGCGCAACTTTTGTTGACTTTGTATCTTGCTTTGTTTTAGTAGTTTATTTCCTTCGTTGTCGAGACTGGAAAATATTTCTTTAGTTTAGTTATCGAGTGATTCGAACATATTTATTGTCCGGTATTTTATCATGTGATTATTGTTCAATCACTTGACTTAGGAGATTTTTTTATTATTAGATGTGGTTTCTGTTGTTCTTCATTTCATAAACATATTCCATTTTGTATTTATATTAATTGTTAAATTTTATGTTTTGGTTATTGTTTTTTGTATGTATATATTTTTTTTACTCTAGCATTTATGATTAGATTGTCTATTAAATTATATATGATGTATAATTATTTTATGTTATATGAAATTATGATTATTGGTTATAAAAATTATTACTTTTTTCCTGTTGGACATTTTCATGATTTAATATAAAAATAAAATAAACATTTTTTTTCCCGACTTTGCTCATGCAAAATTATTATTGTTATTTTTTTTATAGACAATTTGATGACAAAATATAAAAATAAATAAAAAAATAAATTAATTGTTTTAAATTTTTCCCACTTTGTTATTGTAATTTTGTATTTATATTAATTGTTAAATTTTATGTTTTTGTTATTGTTTTTTGCATGTAGGTAATTTGATAATTTAGTATTTTCAATTTTGAATATTTTTATTTTATTGATAATTTAGGCGTCTATATATTTTTTTGACTCTAGCATTTATCATAAGATTTTATATTAAATTATATGTGATATAAAATTACTTTATATTGTATGATATTGTGATTATTGATTGTAAAAATTATATTATTATTTTATAGGTGGACATTTTCATGACAGAATATAAAAAAATTATTTTAAATAATTTTTTCTCCATTTTGCTAATGCAAAATTATTATTATTAATTATTTTTTTTGGACAATTTCATGACAAAATATAAAATTCAAAAATAAAAAAATCTTTTTTTTTTTTAATTTTCTCCACTTTGCCGAGTAACTCGGCAAGGTAGGAAAAATAAAAACATTTTCTTTATCCTACTTTATCGAGTAACTCGGAATAGTTGGAGACCTTGGAAATAATTCTTTTTTTAACATTTTTTATTTTTTTGGACTTTTAGGAATTTATTTATTATTTTTTTTTTTTTTTGCAGTTTTAGTCCACATCCTTTTCCTTTTATAATAAATTTCTTATTATTAATTTTTTTCCCTCATCTCTGACATTTAAACTTTTATTTATATTTAATTTGGCTAGGTTTTTTAATTAAAAACAAAAAAACTAATAATAAGAAAATAAAATTAAAATGTACATTAAGTCTTGCAACTTTTAAAAAGTAGTCTAATTTTTTTTTCATAAATTTTCCTTTTTTTAAATTATTATTATTTTTTTTTTCATTTTTTTCACTTTGTCGAGTCAATCGGCAAAGTGGAAATATTAAAAAAAATTTAGTTATTCTAGATTGGCGATTGTTAAATTTTATGTTTTGGTTATTGTTTTTTGCATGTAAGTAATTTGATAATTTAGTATTTTCAACTTTGAATTTTTTTGTTCCATTAATAATTTAGGCATTTATATATTTTAAATACAAAAAGTAAAAAAGAAAATCAAAAATATACATTATTAAAGTGACACGAGTACCTCGACAAAGCCCAAATCTTCTTTACCGAGTTACTCGATTTAAAATATCACACAAAATGAATCTATTCAATAGCTAAAGCAACTCGATAAACTGAAAATCGAGTTGCTTGAGTTAATCCATAAATGAAAGAAATTTGACATTTTCATTATATTGTGTTTCTTTATTATTTAAATTATTTAATACATTTAAATAATTCTTCATTGTTATTTTGTGGTATTATTTTTCAGGCACTTCGTGAGGCTGAAATTTAGATATGCTAACTAACTTCATAAATAAAGTATATATAAAATTTTATTTAACCTATCATTTATTAGAATATAGTCAAAAAGAATATATATAATATAAATTTAATGTATATCATAATTCATTAATACAATATATTAATAATTTTTTAATTTTAGCAAGTACTATAAGATATTATAAAAAAATAACTATAATAAATTTATAGTATAATAAAAAGTTTTTTGTATCAATATATTATTAATTAATTACTGCATTACTATAATAATTTACTAATTATAATCAATTTATTATAACAATTTTATATGAAATAAATGTTTTATAAATTTTTTTCAAATGTACTGCATATTTATTTACAAGTTTTTTCAGAAATATGAATTCAAATTTTGCTATAAAGAATATTACAATAAGTCTAATAAATAAATAAAAAAATTATAGCACATTTTTGATACACCATGTTTTTACTTTTCAGAACATGAAATATAACATATTATCTCAATTTAAAATAATATAAAATTATTTTATATGATAGGTTTTAAGATTCACGAGTTGGTTAAAAAATAACATGACAAAATTAAAAAATAAAAAAATATTAAGTATATTACATAATATAAATAAAAAAAAGTAAAGCAACAAATACAAAAGATATATTGTTGCAATTACTCGAGTAACTCGACAAACCTAAAAGCACGTTTGTCGAGTTACTCGATGCAAAATTGTGATACAAAATAAATCTTTCTTATAGCTAAAGTAACTTGGCAAAATGAAAATCAAGTTCCTTGACTTACTGGACAAACCAATGAAACTTAAATTTTTCATTATTTGCTTTTCTTTTTTAATTTATATAATGTAATACACAATAAAATTAATTCTGTATTAATATATTATTAATTAATTACTACATTATTATAATAATTTAGTAATTATACTAAATTTTTTATAATAAATTTATATTAAATAATTTTTTCACTAATTTATTATAAAATGTATTATGTATATATTTATAAGTCTTTTTGTGAATATGAATATAAATTTAGTTAAAAAGAACATTAGAATAAGTGTAATAAATACAAAGCAATCTTATAACACATTCTTACTACAATATTTTTTATTTTTGAAAAAATCAAATATAATATAATATCTTAATTTAAAATAATATATAATTATTTTATATAATAGCTATTTTATTATAATATATTATATAAAGTTATAGCATATGATTGCCTAATTTATAACAAAATTTATATTCATTTTTATCAAAATTAATTATTATTCACTTAATTTCATATTATAATTATTACTATAATATTAATTGCTAAAATAGAAGAATATATAATACTTAGCATTACTTCATTATAATGTATATTTTATTTTACTATATTCTAATATTTGATCAATGAAATAAAATTATGTCTATTTATTTGACTTATTGTAATATTATTTATAACAAAATTTGTATTCGTATTTATTAAAAAACTTATAAATAAATATGCAGTACATTTTTTAATAATTTATAAAACATTTATTTATAAATTTTGTTATAAAAAATATTAGAATAAGTCTAATAAATAAAAAATAATAATATCACACATTTTTACTACAATGTGTTTTTATTTTTGAAAACACTAAATATAATATATTATTTCACTTTAAAATAATATATAATTATCTCATGTAATCGCTATTTTATTATAATATATTATATGAAGTTATAGAATATCAAATATTATTCATGCAATGTACTGATTCATTGTATTCCAATCTTCAAGTTACTCGAGTAACTCGATAAACCTTACAGCAAGTTTGTCGAGTTACTCGATTAAAAATAGGACACGAAATAAATGTGTTAAATACCTTCAGCAACTCGACAAACTCAAAATCGATTTACCCGAGTTACTTGACAAACAAAAGTAAGTAAAAATGTTTATTAATTTATTTATTTTTTTATTAATTTGTTTTGTTTTGTTTTTTATTAAAATAAACTAAGAGAATATATTTTTTTTTTTATTTTTATTTCTTTACCCATTAGTATAACATATTATAACTAAAAAACTGTTATAACAAATTTATAGGAAAACATAAGAAATCTGTTGTAAAATATTATTAATTCATTATTACATTATTATAATAATGTAGTATTTAACATAAATTTAGTATAAGAATTTCATATTAACTAGATTTTATTCTGAATTATGAAAATACATTTTAGTAAAATTTGTTATAATAACGAATTTAATTATGATCAATTTATGTAAGAACTTCACAAATCCAATTTTCAGGTTTACGATTTCGTTAAAAAATAACGTGAAAAAACAAAAAAAATAAAGAAATTTAAGTAGACTAAATATCTTAAATAAAAAAAGTAAAAAACAAAATCAAAAGTGTGTACTATTAAAGTGACTCGAGTAACTCGACAAAGCTCAAATCTTGTTTGCCGAGTTACTCAATTTAAAATATCACATCAAATGAATCTATTCAATAGCTAAAGCAACTCGATAAACTGAAAATCGAGTTGGTTGAGTTAATCGATAAATGAAAGAAATTTAACATTTTCATTATATTGTGTTTCTTTATTATTTAAATTATTTAATACATTTAAATAATTCTTCATTGTTATTTTGTGGTATTATTTCTCAAGCACTTCGTGAGGCTCAAATTTGAATATGCTAAGTAACTTCATAAATAAAGTATATAAAAAATGTTATTTAACCTATCATTTATTAGAATATAGTCAAAAATAATATATATAATATAAATATAATATATATCATAATTCATTAATACAATATATTAATAATTTTTTTATTTTAGCAAATGCTATAAGAAATTATAAAAAAAATAACTATAATAAATTTATAGTATAATAAAAACATTTTTGTATCAATATATTATTAATTAATTACTACATTATTATAATAATTTAGTAATTATAATCAATTTATTATAACAATTTTATATGAAAGAAATCATCTATAAATTATTTTCAAATGTACTGCATATTTATTTATAAATTTTTTCATAAATATGAATACAAATTTTGCTATAAAGAATATTACAATAAGTGTAATAAATAAAAATAACTATTATAACACATTTTTCGTACACTATGTTTTTATTTTTGAAAATATCAAATATAACATATTATCTGAATTTAAAATAATATAAAATTATGTTATATGATAGCTTTTAAGATCCACGAGTTAGTTAAAAAATAACATGACAAAATTAACAAATACAAAAATATTAAGTGTATTACATAATGTAAATAAATAAAAATAAAGTAACAAATACAATAGATGGATTGTTGAAATTACTCGAGTAACTCGACAAACCTAAAAGCACGTTTGTCGAGTTACTCGATGCAAAAATGTAATACAAAATAAATATTTTTTATAGCTAAAGTAACTTGGCAGAATGAAAATCAAGTTCCTTGACTTACTGGATAAACCAATCAAACTTAAAATTTTCATTATTTTCTTTTCTTTTTAAATTTATATAATGTAACACACAATAAAATGAATTCTGTATTCATATATTATTAATTAATTACTACATTATTATAATAATTTAGTAATTATAATCAATTTTTTATAATAAATTTATATTAAATAATTTTTTTAATAATTTATTATAAAATGTATTATGTGTGTATTTATAAGTCTTTTTCTAAATATGAATATAAATTTTTATTATACAGAATATTAGAATAAGTGTAATAAATAAAAATCAGTATTATAACACATTGTTACTACAATATGTTTTTATTTTTTAAAAAATGAAATATAATATAATATCTTAATTTAAAATAATATATAATTATTTTATATAATAGCTATTTTATTATAATACATTATATGAAGTTATAGCATATGATTGCCTAATTTATAACAAAATTTATATTCATTTTTATCAAAATTAATTCTTATTTAGTTAATTTTCTATTCTAATTATTATTATAATATTAATTGCTAAAATAAAACAATATATAATACACAGCATTACTTGATTACAATATATATTTTATTTTACTATATTCTAATAATTCATCAATGAAATAAAACTATGTGTATTTATTTGACTTATTCTAATATTGTTTATAACAAAATTTATATTCATATTTATGAAAAAACTTATAAATAAATATGCAATCCATTTATTAATAATTTATAAAATATTTATTTATAAATTTTGTTATAAAAAATATTAGAATAAGTCTAATAACTTAAAAAAAATAGCATAACACATTTTTACTACAATGTGTTTTTTTTTTTGGAACAAAGTAAACATAATATATTATTTCACTTTAAAATAATATATAATTATTTTATATTGTCAATATTTTATTATAATATATTATATGAAGTTATAGGATATCAAATATTATTCATGCAACGTACTGATTCATTGTATTGCATTCTTCAACTTACTCGAGTAACTCGATAAACCTAAGAGCACGTTTGTCGAGTTACTCGATTAAAAATGAGACACAAAATGACTCTATTAAATACCTTAATCAACTCGACAAACTCAAAATCGAGTTACCCGAGTTACTTGACGAACAAAATTAAGTAAAAATGTTTATTAATTTGTTTTGAATGAAGTAAGAAAATATATTTTCTTTTTATTTTTATTTTTTTACCCATTAGTATAACATATTATAACTAAAAAACTGTTATAACAAATTTATAGGAACAAAAAATAAATCTGTAGTAAAATATTATTAATAAATTATTATATTATTATAATAGTGTAGTGTTCAACATAAATTTAGTATAAGAATTTCATATTAACTAGATTTCATTCTGATTTATCAAAATAAATTTTAGTAAAATTTGTTATAATAATGATTTTAATTATGATCAATTTATATAAGAACTTCACAAATCCGATTTTGAGGTTCGCGACTTCGTTAAAAAATAACATGAAAAAACAAAAAAATGAAGAAATTTAAGTGGACTATATATTTTAAATAAAAAAAGTAAAAAAGAAAATAAAAAATATGCATAATTAAAGTGACTCGAGTACCTCGACAAAGCCCAAATCTTCTTTACCGAGTTACTCGATTTAAAATATCACACAAAATGAATCTATTCAATAGCTAAAGCAACTCGATAAACTGAAAATCGAGTTGCTTGAGTTAATCCATAAATGAAAGAAATTTGACATTTTCATTATATTGTGTTTCTTTATTATTTAAATTATTTAATACATTTAAATAATTCTTCATTGTTATTTTGTGGTATTATTTTTCAAGCACTTCGTGAGGCTGAAATTTAGATATGCTGAGTAACTTCATAAATAAAGTATATATAAAATTTTATTTAACCTATTATTTATTAGAATATAGTCAAAAAGAATATATATAATATAAATTTAATGTATATCATAATTCATTAATACAATATATTAATAATTTTTTAATTTTAGGAAGTACTATAAGATATTATAAAAAAATAACTATAATAAATTTATAGTATAATAAAAAGTTTTTTGTATCAATATATTATTAATTAATTACTGCATTATTATAATAATTTACTAATTATAATCAATTTATTATAACAATTTTATATGAAAGAAATGTTTTATAAATTTTTTTCAAATGTACTGCATATTTATTTACAAGTTTTTTCAGAAATATGAATTCAAATTTTGCTATAAAGAATATTACAATAAGTCTAATAAATAAAAAAAATATTATAGCACATTTTTGATACACCATGTTTTTACTTTTCAGAAAATGAAATATAACATATTATCTCAATTTAAAATAATATAAAATTATTTTATATGATAGCTTTTAAGATTCACGAGTTGGTTAAAAAATAACATGACAAAATTAAAAAAGAAAAAAATATTAAGTATATTACATAATATAAATAAAAAAAATTAAAGCAACAAATACAAAAGATGTATTGTTGCAATTACTCGAGTAACTCGACCAACCTAAAAGCACGTTTGTCGAGTTACTCGATGCAAAAATGTGATACAAAATAAATCTTTCTTATAGCTAAAGTAACTTGGCAAAATGAAAATCAAGTTCCTTGACTTACTGGACAAACCAATGAAACTTAAATTTTTGATTATTTGCTTTTCTTTTTTAATTTATATAATGTAATACACAATAAAATTAATTCTGTATTAATATATTATTAATTAATTACTACATTATTATAATAATTTAGTAATTATACTAAATTTTTTATAATAAATTTATATTAAATAATTTTTTCACTAATTTATTATAAAATGTATTATGTATATATTTATAAGTCTTTTTGTGAATATGAATATAAATTTTGTTAAAAAGAACATTAGAATAAGTGTAATAAATAAAAATCAATCTTATAACACATTCTTACTACAATATGTTTTTATTTTTGAAAAAATCAAATATAATATAATATCTTAATTTAAAATAATATATAATTATTTTATATAATAGCTATTTTATTATAATATATTATATAAAGTTATAGCATATGATTGCCTAATTTATAACAAAATTTATATTCATTTTTATCAAAATAAATTATTATTCACTTAATTTCGTATTATAATTATTACTATAATATTAATAGCTAAAATAGAAAAATATATAATACATAGCATTACTTCATTATAATGTATATTTTATTTTACTATATTCTAATATTTGATCAATGAAATAAAATTATGTCTATTTATTTGACTTATTGTAATATTGTTTATAACAAAATTTGTATTCGTATTTTTATGGGGTTTTAGCAATTTATTTATTTATTTAATTGTTTGTAATTTTTACTTTTACTTTATATCATTTTCATTTCATAACAACTTTAAGCATGACCTTTTATTTTTTTTGCCCATCCCCGACCTTTATATTTTGTTACAGATTTTAGTTTGATTTTGTTGAATAACTCTAACAAAAATAAAAAAAATTAATATTCCATCAAAATTTATCAACTAACTCGATTTTATTTTTACTGGATTTTCTTGAAAACATAAACAAAAATTAGAACATCAACAAATGAGAAATTATATATATGTATTTTTTTATAAATGTCAGGCATTTAATTTTGTAGTCATTATATCATTTCTAATGTAATGATCAGCTTTCATTATTGTTAATAATGATTGTCAAATTTAGTATGAATTTCTGCTGTTCGTGTAAGTTGTTTTCTCGATGAACTCGACAAAATGAAATGTCGTTTCTCGATTTCCTCGAGTAATTAGCTGTCAATATTTCTACATAAATTTTTGTGTTTGTTGCATTTTGCAATTATTATATTGTATAATCTTGTTTCTCACAGTAGCCGCAATGTTTGACTTCAAAATTTGTGTATAATATCTGGTCTTCATTTTCTATTGGATGCATATTTTTGTATTTTAGTAAATCTTTCCAACTTACGAGATAATTAAGAAAAATTATTAAACTTAATTTATTCAAAATGTTACCATATTATTAACACGTGTACGCATTTAGAAATTATAACTTACTTAGTTTTCAGTTTTTTTCATTTCTTTGTCCTTATCTTTGTACTTATTATTAATAACATATATAATTTTATGTACATCTAAACCATGCACTTATTATAAATATACGATATTATTTTGGCAGTATTATTTTATATATTTCCTTTGTTTTATTTGTATCAGACATATATAGACAGTTTTTGCTTCTTTTCTATTTTCTTTGTTCTTAGCCTTGTTCTCTTATTTCTACTCTCATCAAACCTTAGAATTTTGTTGATTTACTCTTTTTCTTACTCGAAATCATTGTAGTTTCTTACTTATATTTGAAATCATAATTCTCATCTCATTTCTTCACCTATTGAGTTTGAGTATAGATTGTAGAAGATCTTATATTCATTTTTTTGATTTGATCAGTTCTTCATCAGTGGGTTTATACCAAGTTCCTAACTTCAATTTATAGGTATGTAATTATTCATTGATAGAAATTTGAAATTAATTATTTTTTGTGTTCTTTGGTTTATTTTTTCATTATATCTTTATTAATAAGTATTTTTTTTTTATATCATGTATTTACATGTTATAGTTGAATATTACAATTTTAAGCAATACAATTTTTTTCCTTGTTGGTTATTACATGTATGTACTAATCTTATTCATATTTGTCTTAATAATGTTTATAGTATATATTTTTTTTTCTACATTGAATGAGACTAATTTTTATATTTATTATATGATAAAATATATTAGATGACATGTGAAAAAATTGTTGACTCAAATAAAGAACAACAAAAGAAGAAAAGAAGACAGATGTATGCTGAGCATACACAATATAAATCTAACAAGAAGATTCAAAAAACAAGGATTCAGTTACTTGAAGATGTTGAGTTGAACGATGTCAATTCAATAGGTAGTTTGCAATTATCTGGTGAGCTAAAGTTTTTTTTTGTTTTTATGTTTTTTCCCGTTATGCACAATTTTTTCCCATTTATTTATTTATGTTGTTTTCATTTGTCATATTTTTTATAGCTCAAGAATTGAATGAAGATGGACATGAAATTTCTTTCATTGACTCTAACAATTTAGAAGATGGTGGTATAGAAAGCAATATTTATTATGAAGAACATGAAAATCAAAATCATGAATTCCAATTAACTCCCTGTATTTCAAATATTACTATGAGACATGTACCCACAGAAACTTATGTATTACGTACTCCAACAAATTGTATTCACTGTTTTGCAAAAAAAATTGAAAAAGAAAGTAAAGGTTTTTGTTGTACTGATGGAAAAATTAAATTGCATATCAATTGTTCTCCCTCTATTTTATATGATTTATATACTTCAAGTACAGATGAAGCATTGGATTTTAAAAATAATGTGCGAAATTATAATAACCATTTTGCTTTTACCTCTTTTGGAGTGAAGTTTGATAAAGATTTATCTAAATCTACTAACTACAAAGGTATTTACACTTTTAGAGTTCAAGGACAAGTATACCATTATATAAATCCAATTCTAAACATTGATAGTAATCCATCATATTTACAGTTATATTTTTATGATACAAACAACGAAATACAAAATAGATTAAATACATGTATCAATTTCTCATCATCTTTACTACATATATTAGTAAATATATTAGAGATTAATCCATATTCTAGATTTTTTCGTTCCTTAGGTGATATTGAAAATCTTCAAACTTGCAAAATACAAATTAGATGTGATGCTGGTCTTGATCAAAGAGTATATAATGCACCTTCTACATCTGAAGTGGCTGCAGTTTGGGTTGATGAAGACCCATCTGCAGACATAAGATATCGTGATATATCAATTTATTGTCACTCTAATAATTCACATAGAATACATTATTATTATGGATGTTATGATCCCCTACAGTACCCATTATTATTTCCCTTCGGTGAGACTGGTTGGCATGAAGGTATTGAAAAGGCAAAAAAATAATACAGTTGATATTTATAGTACAAATGAGAATTCCGTTTCTACTGAAAACATGAGTTGTGCAGCTGATATAATAGAGAAAGAAAAAAAAGGTAAAGATTACTAATGTGTTTCTTCATTTAAACTCATTCAATTTAGAATTTCTTTTCATTAAATTTGTTTGCATTTTTCTATTCTGCAGTTCACAAGAAGAATAAGAAAGGTTTACAAGTATCTTGCCGTGAATACTATTGCTTCAAATTACAGGTACGTGATACACAAAACAATGTTTTACTTCATGCTGGTAGACTTCTACAACAATATGTAGTAGATATGTATGTTAAACTTGAAACAAGTCGATTAGATTATTTTCGTCAAAATCAAAGCGAAATTCGTGCTGAATTATATCAAGGAGTTGTAGATAGTGTAGAAAATGGTCAAAATAGAGGTGCACAAATTGGTCGTCGGATTATTTTACCTTCTTCTTTTGTTGGAGGTCCTAGAGATATGAAAAAAAGATATATGGATGCAATGGCATTAGTACAAAAATTTGGTAAACCTGATTTATTTTTAACATTGACATGTAACCCAAATTGGGTAGAAATAAAACAAGAGTTAAGGCATAATGATATAGGACAGAATAGACCAGATTTGACTGCTAGAATATTCAAAGCTAAATTAGAAGAACTTAAAGTTGATCTATTTAAGCACCAAATCTTTGGGCCTGTTGCTGCATATATTTATGTTGTAGAATTCCAAAAACGAGGACTTCCACATGCTCATTTCTTGCTCATCTTACAAAGCAATGCGAAAATTAATAATATTGATAGAGTTGATTCTATTGTATCATGTGAAATTCCAGACAAAGTAAAATATCCTCACCTTCATTCTATTGTTGTTAAACATATGATGCATGGTCCATGTGGTCATTTGAATCCCCATAATGTTTGTATGGATAGAAATGGTCATTGTAAGAATAAATATCCAAAGGAATATATTTCAAATACTTCTATTGGCCATAATTCTTATCCAACTTATAGACGATTGAATGATAAACGATCATTTATGATTCGAGGACATTTATTAGACAATAGATGGGTTGTACCTTACAATCCATATTTGTGTGCAAAGTTTGATTGCCATATTAATGTGGAAATATGTTCAACAGTTAAAGCTGTTAAATACCTCTATAAATATGTGTATAAAGGCTATGATCGTGTAAGTATTTCAATTAGTAATACTAATAATGAAAATCCTATTGATGAAATTGAGATATATCAAAATGGTCGTTGGATTTCTCCACCTGAAGCAATGTGGAGAATATATGGATTTGTTTTGTATGAAATGTCTCCCTCAGTTATCTCATTACAATTACATCTTGAAAATAACCACTTGATAACATATAGAGATTATGAAAATTTAGAAACAGTAATCAATAATGAATCTAGACAACGCACAATGTTAACTGAATTTTTTCATATGAATGTTTCAAATGAACTTGCAAAAATATTATTATATAAAGATTTTCCAAAATTTTTTGTATGGGATGGCCAAGGGAAAATATGGTGTCGAAGGAAGAAAGGAAATGTTATTGGTAGAATAGTTACATCTACTATAACTGAAGGAGAAAGATATTATTTACGTATTTTATTAAATCATATTAAAGGAGCAACTTCATTTCAAAATTTAAAATTAGTTAATGGTGTTTATTTGTCTTCTTTTCGTGAAACGGCTATGGCACTTGGTTTATTACAAGACAATAATTATTGTCAGTTTTGTTTAGATGAAGCTATTAATTATCAAATCCTTCTTCTCTTCGTAGATTATTTGCTACCATACTCATTCTATGTTCTCCTAATAATCCAGATGTATTATGGAAAAAATTTCGCCTATTTTTATGTGAAGATTATTTATCTAATAGTATGTCCATTGCAAATGCAGAAATAAAAGTACTACATGAAATCAATTCTATATTAGAAGCAAATAATAAAAATATAAATGATTATCATCTTGTACCTTTTCAAATATATATGGAACAAGAAGACATATTAGCTAAGATTATTAATGAAGAATTAAACAATGTTATTCATGCTGACAATACTATGTATGCAAATAACTTGAATGAATATCAAAAAATTTCCTATGACAAAATTCTTTCAGATGTATATAGTAATACAAGTCGTTTGTATTTTATAGATGGACCTGGTGGAACTGGTAAAACTTATTTATATAAAGCTTTGCTCTCTACAATTAGATCTAAAAATCTTATAGGTTTAGCAACTGCTTCCTCAGGTGTTGCAGCTGCTTTATTACCTGGTGGACGAACAGCACATTCACGGTTTAAGATACCACTTGAAATAAATCACAATATGACATGTTCTGTTAGTAAGCAATCTGCTTTAGCAAGTTTCTTTAGATTGACAAATTTGATTATTTGGGATGAAGCACCAATGGTTCACCGTTATGCAATAGAGGCTGTAGATAGAATGCTAAGAGATGTTAATGATTCTATATTACCATTTGGAGGGAAGGTTGTTGTTTTAGGAGGTGATTTTCGACAAGTATTACCAGTAGTTCAAAAGGGAAATAAAGAAGTTATCATTGGATCAAGTTTAGTGTATTCATACTTATGGCCAAATTTCATACAATTACAATTGGTGCAAAATATGAGAGCTCAATTAGACCCATACTTTTCTAAATTACTGCTCGATATAGGCAATGGAATTCAACCTAGGCATACCTGTAATATGATTACATTACCAGATGAAATAGCTATACCCTTTGATAACAAGATAGTTTCTCTAAAAGAATTGATCGAAAGTGTTTATCCAAACTTACAAAATTATACCAATGAATTAGATAAGATGATTAATCGAGTTATTTTAACTCCTACAAATAATGCTGTTGATGAAATAAATAATATTGTACTTAATCAAATTGCTGGTGAAAATGTTATATATTATAGCTTTGATGAAACATTAGAAAAAAATGAACAAAGTATTCATGAAGATTTTCTTAATACACTAACTCCAAATGGTATACCACCTCATGAACTTGTATTGAAACAAAATTGTCCTGTTATGTTATTAAGAAATATTAATCCATCTGAAGGATTATGTAATGGCACTAGATTAATTTGTCGTGCATTTGAGCGTAATGTTATTCATGCTGAAATATCTGTTGGAGAGTGGCGTGGGAAGAAAGTTTTTTTACCTAGAATTCCATTTATTCCACTTGAAAGTGATAAGAGTACATTTCCTTTTAAAAGAACGCAATTTCCAATTCGTGCTTGTTTTGCAATGACAATAAATAAAGCTCAAGGTCAAACACTAGATTATGTGGGACTATATCTTCCTGAACCTGTATTTTCTCATGGTCGACTTTATGTTGCATTATCTAGAGCAAAAACAAGTAAATCTATAAAAGCATTAATTATACCAAATGATAAATTTAAAAATCATTTTTGTTGTACAAAGAATGTAGTTTATACAGAAATATTAGCAATTGTGCATTCATAGTGTTTTAATTATTATTATGCATATTTTTTTTTAATTAGGGGATTTTTACTTTTTAAACAATAGTTTAAATTGTATTCTTGAAGTGTATTCTATGTGTTCTTTGAAGAACACTTGTATAAATCTGTGACATGAATGATATTGCAGTGAATATTGATGAAGTATATTCTATGTGTTCTTTGAATATTACTTCTAAAAAGCTTTCACATGAATTGTATTCCAGTCAATAAAGAGCCAGTGTATTCTTACATTACAATTGGTGAAGGATATTGTATAAAACTTTGAAGAAAATATATACAGAGCATTTAAATTATTTATACTGTAGTGAATGAATGGCCAGTCTGTTCAGATGTATAATGCTATAGTTATGTATGGTTTGTAACAGCATCGATTTATAATCCAAAATAATAAAACTCATCATTTGATTTAGATAGTTTTTGAATTTTATTTTACTATTATCTGTTTTTTTTTTGTCTTCAAATATTATACTACAAATAGTGTAGATTTATCAATGATTATTTTTTTTTAATTTTACATTATGAATAATTTAATAAAAATTTAATAATATATTTATGCTAAATTTAGACCAACTTTTGACCGTTTATTTTTAACAAAGTAAAACATCTTTTATTATTGTATTTTTATTTTGCTAATATTTAATATGTTTATATTCGTATTATAGATATACTAAATATTATATAACACGTTCATTCAAATAATGAATTTATGAAATATGATTAGTATAAAATTTTTTTTTTCATTGCTATTAATACAATTTGTAATGATGCTTATATATTAAACTCTAAAAAGCTATATTAGTCTCTATTAAATTTATTTGTATAATAGATATAGTTATAAAGTGTATTTGATAACCAACATAATTATATGAAAAAAAATTCATATAAAATACATTATGTTTATCGAATTTGAATTCTTAAAGTTTAAAACTAAATTTATCTTATTCATGATTTTATGAAACGTAATCGATTTTCTAAGAATGTAGTATTGATTTAGGTAAATGAATAAATGGAATACAAAATTTAACAAACAAATATTTAAAGTACAAATATTTAAATATTTAATGTTATCAATTTATATTTCTTTTGCCATTGAACGCGTTTTTATACATATGTTATAAAGTCATTAGCTATTAACAATATAAAATTTTTTTTATATTCTATATGACTTTTTTTCCTCTATATTTAAATGAACACAAATCAATAGTTGTAACTAAAAAATATCTAAGTATAATTTATTGCTTACTTTCATTGAATTCAGACAAATTAATACAATAGACTATAGATTACTACTTAGTCTACTCTTATATATAATCATACCTAATACAAGTAATAATTCAGATCATAAATGTACAAATATCTTTTTATTGTACACATGTCAACATCATCTTTAATCTATTCATTTTCACCATACACGTATGAAAATTGTATATACATTAACGTATATTAATATCTTCAAGTTGTGCTTCACCTCGTTATTCCCAATTCGAGTTTCATATCCTCATCTCCAATTCTTGCTTTGCTTTCCACGCATCATTTAATGCTAGACGGCTGGTCTGTATCTCCTTGAAGACACGCAATACGTAATAAATGCTGGACCCTATCTTATCTTCTATTAATTGAAAGAAGGACTGCCTCTTCTTTCATGTTTGTAACAATTTGATCCCAATTCGCTCTTCTATTTTAAATATGATTCCTATTTTCCTATTTATAGTCACAAATGGTCCTAACATCACTATTTCTCACGCATCTAAGAATTCTTGACTAATTTTAACTTTAACTTAACTTCATTAAAATAATAGAAACATTTACAGTATAAACATTGTGATTGAACACTTTAATTTTTTTGCATTCTACATAAATCCTAAATAATTTTTTTTTTTTTTCCACTTATCGAAAAGATTTTTGTGTATTCTGGTTTATCTATAAATTACTAATTTAAAGCTTACTTTATTATACATTTCCTTACCTATTGTTTTATTATAGTTTCATCCATTCATCTCATAATCTCTAACAGTGTAATCTTTCAGCTTAGAAAATAATAACTTCGAATCTACTCAAGTCTCATATATGTTTGAACTCTAATGAATAATATTTTTCTTCTGTTGTAGTAGTTACTTATTTTCATTGTATATTACTAAGTAAAGCAAATTTCATATTCACAATTTAACCATCAATTATTTATTTTTTTATTTATTCTTAATTTTATAGGTTATATTTTCTTGCTCGATACACAAAAATACTTAAATGTATAATAACTAATTATACTTATTAAAATCTTAATAAACTTTTTTAACTCAATAATAAATTTTTGCTATTACATAATTTTAAATAATATACATTATAATAATAAAATTTTCTTTATTTCAATTTGATCAATTTGCCTTTACTATAATTTAACATAATAGTAGAAATACTAACATAAAATTTTTGAGTGCTTATATTAATATTTTGGAATCTTCAAATCTATTATAAGTATAATCAGCACTTTATTTAAACTAATTGGGGCTGAGTAGGATGAAGTGAGGACAACTATGAATGAGTTTTTATGGCATCATTATTGGGGCCCACATCATTTATTAATTACCGCGTCATAAGGCAAGCATCAATCAGGACAGAAGATTTAGACCCCTATTGAGTAAACATATCCTTACTATTGGCATAATAGATACTATATACCTCTATATATATACATTAGTTGTGATTACAAACCAAACACAACAAACATTCTATATTAGCATTTATCAACAAGTCTTTAATTCTCAATATTTGTATCCTCGTACTCCTCTTTCAGATTTGAAGTACAACTTCATACTATATTTCATTATATACTCTTACAATTCATTATTAGTATAAATATTATTTCACTTTGATAACTTATTTATAGTCTTTAATTTATATTTGACATTTTCTACAGGATCAAACAATGGATAAACAGTACAAATTAATACCAAATATTGCTCCCAACGATACAAACTGGACGGCAAAAATCATTGTTGTGGAAAAATCGTTTCCACGAGTAGCTCAACGAAGCCCAACAAAATATCAAAATATGGTATTTATGGATCCTGAGGTATATTACTTTAATCTATTATTTATGTGCCTTGATTTATTTCATTTTAGCCACATAAAATTTTTAAAAAATTTTTTTCGCCTTTAATATGTTATAGCTTTAAATTGTCTTATTTGATATTCAAAAATAATATCTAGCCAAAATTATATATATGTTTATACAAAATATCTAATTTAAATGTATGGTATTATACAGAAAAATAGAGTCCATGCAACTATTTATGATGCGAACATCTCGGCATATGAAGACAAGCTATTACTTGGCAAAACATATCTTGTCTCAAATGCAAATGTTAAATTTACAAAGCCTGAGTATCAAGCTTCGATGGGCAACATACAATGGACAATATCTGGTCGAACAAGAGTCGAAGAAGTGAATGAAGACCACAGTGTTTTAATATCTTCTACATATAATTTTGTTCCTTTCGACAAATTGGAACCTTATATGGACTCAAATTCTGATATAAGTACTTGTTCCTATTTCACAAGAAAACGAACATGTTTCTTTTTATACATTCCATTGTATTCATAACAAATTTCATTTGTCCTAATTTCTTATTTTTATCCTTTAGGTATTATTGGAGTTGCAATTGATGTCAAACCTAAAAGGCTGGTGCAAACTAGGTTTGAAACACAAACATCTATTCAAGATGTAGTTCTCATCGACACAAGGTTTATATATATATAGCTATATTATTTTCATCTATAAATATATATTCCAATAATTATAATATTATTCAAGAAATTCATATACCACTTTCTCATATATTTTCTGTGTTTCTATACTAGCTTCAACACTGTGTTGCTAACAATGTGGGATAATTTTGTGGAGAAGGAGTGTCGTTTCATTGCTGACAACTTGAGCACAAAACAAATCATCATTGGAAATCATTTAAAAGTGACATCTTTCAGTGGTAATATATTGTCAATAATTTTATAAATCATCAATCGAATATTACAAAATTTGTAGGCAATCTTAGATCTTCCAATAAATATATCTATATCTTTATTTCATGCACAGGCCTTTCAATTTCAACCAAGGCCAACAGCATTTTCTCCTTCAATGCCCACTTAGAACAAGTGATTGAGCTTACTTCTTGGTAAAAATATATTTTTTTATTATATTTTTTTGAAATATATATATATACATGTGTATACATTGCTAATATTTTTAAACATTGTGCAAGGGTTGAAACAAATTCGGACAAGTTAGATGAGATGATCTTGACAAAGATATATCCATCCTCGGCAACAAAGAATCTTTCCAGTCCAGACATAAAGAATATCACAAAGATTGAACATATTCCAAATTTGTTATCTGGAGTAAGCCTAATCTTATTTAAAATATTATATAGAAAATTTTTTTTCATTATTGCATAATATTTATACAATTTATCTTCAACAATAGCTAACAGGATATGCATATTTCTGGGTTCACGCACGTGCATACGTGAGAGTTTTCAAACAATCCTTTTGGTACATGTCATGCAATACTTGCAAGAAAATATCAAGTGCTGATTTGAATGAAACATACGAATGCGTTTTCTGCAAATTTTCTCATGCAGTTGCAGTACCAAGGTATAATATTGTTTACAAATCATTTATCGTTTATAATTATTTACACATGCAACATTTTTAACATTTTTTATATTTTAGGGCACGTGTATATCTGGAACTTGAAGACTCCACAGGCTCATTATCTGGGACTATGATTGGAGATACAGCAGAAAAATTCTTACAATACACAGCCCAACAACTAATGGACAGTGGATCACAAGTCTTGGAAAAAATTAGAATCACATTGGAGGAAGCACAATTTTTTTATGTTAAAGGAATGAAGAAAAATGTCCTCGACAATGAATACAAGTATGACATTATCTTCCTTAATGAATCAGTTCCTTCGATGTCGATCAGTTCTACAAGTACAAGATCAAGGAGTAACAAAGGGAAAGATGTAGCATATACCGCTGACACACCAATGCCTCTTCAAGGGCAAACATTTCCAAGTGCAGTGAAACAACTTAATTTCCCTTCTTCACCTGGGCCTAAATCCAAGAAGAGAAAAATTGAAGAACATCCAATCTCATCTGAGACTGAAGTCATCCCAGAGAAATTGCCTACGCCAAGAGCAGAGAGAAATACACGACTTTCGAAAGAGAAAGACAACATTTAAAAACAAATAATATCATTGTATGCATTGTCAACTTTTTCCAATACTTTGAATGAATATTAGGTTTTTTTATGTAATATTTCTAAAGTTTTGTCCTTTCTAGATACAAGCTTTTTCTAATGTACTATATTGATGTAAATTATATTTAACAAATCTATATATTTTGTATTTTTATGTATTTTTATTTTGACTATTAACTTTTTATTATTAGATATGTATACTTATTAATAATAATAAACAAAATACAAAAAAAATAAAAATAAAACAATTTAAGTGGAATACATATTTTAAATACAAAAAGTAGACAAAAAAATTACAAATATGCATTGTTGAAGTTACTCAAGTAACTCAACAAACCAAAAATCATGTTTATCGAGTTACTCAATTAAAATTGACACGTAAAATCAATCTATTCAATAATTGAAGCAACTCGATAAACTGAAAATCGAGTTTATTAAGTTACTCCATGAACGAATGAAATTTAACATTCTCATTATCTTGTGGCACTTTATTATTATTTACTAACTTTAGGTAATTCTTCATTCTTATTTGTGGTATTATTTTTGAAGAACCTCGTGAGGCACAAATTAGGATATGTTGAGTAACTTTATAAATAAAATATATAAAAAATGTTATTTAACCTATCATTTATTACAATATAATCAAAAAGAATATATATAATATAAATTTAATACATATCATAGTACATTAATACAATATATTAATAATTTTTCTATTTTAGTAAGTACTATAAGATATTATACAAAAATCACTATAATAAATTTATAGTATAATAAAAACATTTTTTGTATCAATATATTATTAATTAATTACTACATTATTATAATAATTTAGTAATTATAATCAATTTATTATAACAATTTTATATCAAAAAAATGTTTTATAAATTATTTTAAAATGTACTGCATATTTATTTATAAGTTTTTTCATAAATATGAATACAAATTTTGCTATAAAGAATATTACAATAAGTCTAATAAATAAAAATAAATATTATAGTACATTTTTACTTCACTGTGTTTTTATTTTTCAAAAAATCAAATATAACATATTATCTCAATTTGAAATAATATAAAATTATTTTATATGGTAGCTTTTGAGATTCACGAGTTCGTTAAAAAATAACATGACAAAATTAAAAAATAAAATAATATTAAGTGTATTACGTAATATAAATAAAAAAAAGTAAAGTAACAAATACAAAAGATCTATTGTTGAAATTGCTCGAGTAACTCGACAAACGTAAAAGCACGTTTGTCGAGTTACTCGATGCAAAAATGTAATACAAAATAAATATTTTTTATACCTAAAGTAACTTGGCAAAATGAAAATCAAGTTCCTTGACTTACTGGACAAACCAATGAAACTTAAAATTTCCGTTATTTTCTTTTCTTTTTTAATTTATATAATGTAACACACAATAAAAGTAATTCTGTATTAATATATTATTAATTAATTACTACATTATTATAATAATTTAGTAATTAAAATCAACTTTTTATAGTAAATTTATATTAAATAATTTTTTAAATAATTTATTATAAAATGTATTATGTATGTATTTATAAGTCTTTTTCTAAATATGAATATAAATTTTGTTATACAGAATATTAGAATAAGTGTAATAAATAAAAATCAGTATTATAACACATTGTTACTACAATATATTTTTATTTTTTAAAAAATCAAATATAATATAATATCTTAATTTAAAATAATATATAATTATTTTATATAATAGCTATTTTATTATAATACATTATATGAAGTTATAGCATATGATTGCCTAATTTATAATAAAATTTATATTCATTTTTATCAAAATTAATTCTTATTTAGTTAATTTTCTATTCTGATTATTATTATAATATTAATTGCTAAAATAAAACAATATATAATACACAGCATTACTTGATTACAATATATATTTTATTTTACTATATTCTAATAATTCATCAATGAAATAAAACTATGTATATTTATTTGACTTATTCTAATATTCTTTATAACAAAATTTATATTCATATTTATGAAAAAACTTATAAATAAATATGCAATCCATTTATTAATAATTTATAAAATATTTATTTATAAATTTTGTTATAAAAAATATTAGAATAAGTCTAATAAATTAAAAAAAATAGCATAAAACATTTTTACTACAATGTGTTTTTTTTTTGGAACAAAGTAAATATAATATATTATTTCACTTTAAAATAATATATAATTATTTTATGTTGTCAATATTTTATTATAATATATTATATGAAGTTATAGGATATCAAATATTATTCATGCAACGTACTGATTCATTGTATTGCATTCTTCAAGTTACTCGAGTAACTCGATAAACCTAAGAGCAAGTTTGTCGAGTTACTCGATTAAAAATGGGACATAAAATGACTCTATTAAATACCTTAATCAACTCGACAAACTCAAAATCGAGTTACCCAAGTTACTTGACGAACAAAAGTAAGTAAAAATGTTTATTAATTTGTTTTGTTTTGTTTGTTATTAAAATGAAGTAAGAAAATATATTTTCTTTTTATTTTTATTTCTTTACCCATTAGTATAACATATTATAACTAAAAAACTGTTATAACAAATTTATAGGAACAAAAAATAAATCTGTAGTAAAATATTATTAATAAATTATTATATTATTATAATAGTGTAGTGTTCAACATAAATTTAGTATAAGAATTTCATATTAACTAGATTTCATTCTGAATTATCAAAATAAATTTTAGTAAAATTTGTTGTAATAATGATTTTAATTATGATCAATTTATATAAGAACTTCACAAATCCGATTTTCAGGTTCGCGACTTCGTTAAAAAATAACATGAAAAAACAAAAAAAATGAAGAAATTTAATTGGACTATATATTTTAAATAAAAAAAGTAAAAAAGAAAATAAAAAATATACATTATTAAAGTGACACGAGTACCTCGACAAAGCCCAAATCTTCTTCACCGAGTTACTCGATTTAAAATATCACACAAAATGAATCTATTCAATAGCTAAAGCAACTCGATAAACTGAAAATCGAGTTGCTTGAGTTAATCCATAAATGAAAGAAATTTGACATTTTCATTATATTGTGTTTCTTTATTATTTAAATTATTTAATACATTTAAATAATTCTTCATTGTTATTTTGTGGTATTATTTTTCAGGCACTTCGTGAGGCTGAAATTTAGATATGCTAAGTAATAAATTTTAGTAAAATTTGTTATAATAATGATTTTAATTATGATCAATTTATATAAGAACTTCACAAATCCGATTTTGAGGTTCGCGACTTCGTTAAAAAATAACATGAAAAAACAAAAAAATGAAGAAATTTAAGTGGACTATATATTTTAAATAAAAAAAGTAAAAAAGAAAATAAAAAATATGCATAATTAAAGTGACTCGAGTACCTCGACAAAGCCCAAATCTTCTTTACCGAGTTACTCGATTTAAAATATCACACAAAATGAATCTATTCAATAGCTAAAGCAACTCGATAAACTGAAAATCGAGTTGCTTGAGTTAATCCATAAATGAAAGAAATTTGACATTTTCATTATATTGTGTTTCTTTATTATTTAAATTATTTAATACATTTAAATAATTCTTCATTGTTATTTTGTGGTATTATTTTTCAAGTACTTCGTGAGGCTGAAATTTAGATATGCTGAGTAACTTCATAAATAAAGTATATATAAAATTTTATTTAACCTATTATTTATTAGAATATAGTCAAAAAGAATATATATAATATAAATTTAATGTATATCATAATTCATTAATACAATATATTAATAATTTTTTAATTTTAGCAAGTATTATAAGATATTATAAAAAAATAACTATAATAAATTTATAGTATAATAAAAAGTTTTTTGTATCAATATATTATTAATTAATTACTGCATTACTATAATAATTTACTAATTATAATCAATTTATTATAACAATTTTATATGAAATAAATGTTTTATAAATTTTTTTCAAATGTACTGCATATTTATTTACAAGTTTTTTCAGAAATATGAATTCAAATTTTGCTATAAAGAATATTACAATAAGTCTAATAAATAAAAAAAAAAATTATAGCACATTTTTGATACACCATGTTTTTACTTTTCAGAACATGAAATATAACATATTATCTCAATTTAAAATAATATAAAATTATTTTATATGATAGCTTTTAAGATTCACGAGTTGGTTAAAAAATAACATGACAAAATTAAAAAAGAAAAAAATATTAAGTATATTACATAATATAAATAAAAAAAAGTAAAGCAACAAATACAAAAGATGTATTGTTGCAATTACTCGAGTAACTCGACAAACCTAAAAGCACGTTTGTCGAGTTACTCGATGCAAAAATGTGATACAAAATAAATCTTTCTTATAGCTAAAGTAACTTGGCAAAATGAAAATCAAGTTCCTTGACTTACTGGACAAACCAATGAAACTTAAATTTTTCATTATTTGCTTTTCTTTTTTAATTTATATAATGTAATACACAATAAAATTATTTCTGTATTAATATATTATTAATTAATTACTACATTATTATAATAATTTAGTAATTATACTAAATTTTTTATAATAAATTTATATTAAATAATTTTTTCACTAATTTATTATAAAATGTATTATGTATATATTTATAAGTCTTTTTGTGAATATGAATATAAATTTTGTTAAAAAGAACATTAGAATAAGTGTAATAATTAAAAATCAATCTTATAACACATTCTTACTACAATATGTTTTTATTTTTGAAAAAATCAAATATAATATAATATCTTCATTTAAAATAATATATAATTATTTTATATAATAGCTATTTTATTATAATATATTATATAAAGTTATAGCATATGATTGCCTAATTTATAACAAAATTTATATTCATTTTTATCAAAATAAATTATTATTCACTTAATTTCGTATTATAATTATTACTATAATATTAATAGCTAAAATAGAAGAATATATAATACATAGCATTACTTCATTATAATGTATATTTTATTTTACTATATTCTAATATTTGATCAATGAAATAAAATTATGTCTATTTATTTGACTTATTGTAATATTGTTTATAACAAAATTTGTATTCATATTTACTAAAAAACTTATAAATAAATATGCAGTACATTTTTTAATAATTTATAAAACATTTATTTATAAATTTTGTTATAAAAAATATTAGAATAAGTCTAATAAATAAAAAATAATAATATAACACATTTTTACTGCAGTGTGTTTTTATTTTTGAAAAAATTAAATATAATATATTATTTCACTTTAAAATAATATATAATTATCTCATATAATCGCTATTTTATTATAATATATTATATGAAGTTATAGAATATAAAATATTATTCATGCAACGTACTGATTCATTGTATTGCAATCTTCAAGTTACTCGAGTAACTCGATAAACCTTACAGCAAGTTTGTCGAGTTACCCGATTAAACATAGGACACGAAATAAATCTGTTAAATACCTTCAGCAACTCGACAAATTCAAAATCGATTTACCCGAGTTACTTGACAAACAAAAGTAAGTAAAAATGTTTATTAATTTATTTTGTTTTTTATTAATTTGTTTTGTTTTGTTTTTTATTAAAATAAACTAAGAGAATATATTTTATTTTTATTTTTATTTCTTTACCCATTAGTATAACATATTATAACTAAAAAACTGTTATAACAAATTAATAGGAAAACATAAGAAATCTGTTGTAAAATATTATTAATTCATTATTATATTATTATAATAATGTAGTATTTAACATAAATTTAGTATAAGAATTTCATATTAACTAGATTTTATTCTGAATTATGAAAATACATTTTAGTAAAATTTGTTATAATAACGAATTTAATTATGATCAATTTATGTAAGAACTTCACAAATCCAATTTTCAGGTTTACGACTTCGTTAAAAAATAACGTGAAAAAACAAAAAAAATAAAGAAATTTAAGTAGACTACATATCTTAAATAAAAAAAGTAAAAAACAAAATCAAAAGTGTGTACTATTAAAGTGACTCGAGTAACTCGACAAAGCTCAAATCTTGTTTGCCGAGTTACTCGATTTAAAATATCACATCAAATGAATCTATTCAATAGCTAAAGCAACTCGATAAACTGAAAATCGAGTTGGTTGAGTTAATCGATAAATGAAAGAAATTTAACATTTTCATTATATTGTGTTTCTTTATTATTTAAATTATTTAATACATTTAAATAATTCTTCATTGTTATTTTGTGGTATTATTTCTCAAGCACTTCGTGAGGCTCAAGTTTGAATATGGTATGTAACTTCATAAATAAAGTATATAAAAAATGTTATTTAACCTATCATTTATTAGAATATAGTCAAAAATAATATATATAATATAAATATAATATATATCATAATTCATTAATACAATATATTAATAATTTTTTTATTTTAACAAATACTATAAGAAATTATAAAAAAATAACTATAATAAATTTATAGTATAATAAAAACATTTTTGTATCAATATATTATTAATTAATTACTACATTATTATAATAATTTAGTAATTATAATCAATTTATTATAACAATTTTATATGAAAGAAATCATCTATAAATTATTTTCAAATGTACTGCATATTTATTTATAAATTTTTTCATAAATATGAATACAAATTTTGCTATAAAGAATATTACAATAAGTGTAATAAATAAAAATAACTATTATAACACATTTTTCGTACACTATGTTTTTATTTTTGAAAATATCAAATATAACATATTATCTGAATTTAAAATAATATAAAATTATGTTATATGATAGCTTTTAAGATCCACGAGTTAGTTAAAAAATAACATGACAAAATTAACAAATACAAAAATATTAAGTGTATTACATAATGTAAATAAATAAAAATAAAGTAACAAATACAATAGATGGATTGTTGAAATTACTCGAGTAACTCGACAAACCTAAAAGCACGTTTGTCGAGTTACTCGATGCAAAAATGTAATACAAAATAAATATTTTTTATAGCTAAAGTAACTTGGCAGAATGAAAATCAAGTTCCTTGACTTACTGGATAAACCAATCAAACTTAAAATTTTCATTATTTTCTTTTCTTTTTAAATTTATATAATGTAACACACAATAAAATGAATTCTGTATTCATATATTATTAATTAATTACTACATTATTATAATAATTTAGTAATTATAATCAATTTTTTATAATAAATTTATATTAAATAATTTTTTTAATAATTTATTATAAAATGTATTATGTATGTATTTATAAGTCTTTTTCTAAATATGAATATAAATTTTGTTATAGAGAATATTAGAATAAGTGTAATAAATAAAAATCTATATTATAACATATTGTTACTACAATATGTTTTTATTTTTTAAAAAATCAAATATAATGTAATATCTTAATTTAAAATAATATATAATTATTTTATATAATAGCTATTTTATTATAATATATTATATAAAGTTATAGCATATGATTGCCTAATTTATAACAAAATTTATTTTCATTTTTATCAGAATTCATTATTATTCACTTAATTTCGTATTATAATTATTACTACAATATTAATTGCTAAAATAGAAGAATATATAATACATAACATTCCTTGATTACAATGTATATTTTATTTTACTATATTCTAATATTTGATCAATGAAATAAAATTATGTTTATTTATTTGACTTATTATAATATTCTTTATAACAAAATTTGTATTCGTATATATTAAAAAATTATATATAAATATAAAGTACATTTTTTAATAATTTATAAAACTTTTATTTATAAATTTTGTTATAAAAAATATTAGAATAAGTCTAATAAATAAAAAATAATAATATAACACATTTTTACTACAATGTTTTTTTATTTTTGAAAAAACTAAATATAATATATTATTTCACTTTAAAATAATATATAATTATTTTATATAATCGCTATTTTATTATAATATATTATATGAAGTTATACGATATCAAATATTATTCATGCAACGTACTGATTCATTGTATTGCCTTCTTCAAGTTGCTCGAGCAACTCGATAAACCTTAGAGCAAGTTTGTCGAGTTACTCGATTAAAAATAGGACACGAAATAAATCTATTAAATACCTTAAGCAACTCGACAAACTCAAAATCGATTTAACCAAGTTACTTGACAAACAAAAGTAAGTCAAAATGTTTATTAATTTATTTTCTTTTTTATTAATTTGTTTTGTTTTGTTTTTTATTAAAATAAACTAAGAAAATATTTTTTATTTTATTTTCATGTCCTTACCCATTAGTATAACATATTATAACTAAAAAACTGTTACAACAAATTTATAGGAAAACAAAAGAAATCTGTTGTAAAATATTATTAATTAATTATTATATTATTATAATAATGTAGTATTTAACATAAATTTAGTATAAGAATTTCATATTAACTAGATTTCATTCTGAATTATGAAAATAAATTTTAGTAAAATTTATTAAAATAATGAATTTAATTATAATGAATTTATGTAGGAACTTCATCAATCCAATTTTGAGGTTCACGACTTCGTTAAAAAATAACATTAAAAAACTAAAAAATAAAGAAATTTAAGTGGTCTACATATTTTAAATAAAAAAAAGAAAAAACAAAATCAAAATTATGCATTATTCAAATAACTCGAGTAACTCGACAAAGCCAAAATCTTGTTTGTCGAGTTACTTGATTTAAAATATCACACGAAATGAATCTATTCAATAGGTAAAGCAGCTCGATAAACTGAAAATCGAGTTGATTGAGTTCATCCATGAATGAAAGAAATTTAACATTTTTATAATATAAATTTTATTTTGCTATATTCTAATAAATAATCAATTAAATAAAAAAATGTAAGTACTTCATTTATCAAATAAGTTAACAATTTATTTCACAAAAATATTCCTGTTTTATGATTTTTGCTTTCATATCACATGTTTCATCGAGTAACTCGACAAACATGATTTTTAGTTTGTCGAGTTACTCGAGTAACCTTAACAATGCATATTTTTCATTTTTTTTGTTTTCTTTTTCTATTTAAATTATCTATTATACTTATAATTTCTGTAATAAATATTATTATAAATTAGGTCAAAATACATACTACAATTATTAATTTAAAAAATACACATTTATTTTCGTAGTATAGTTCAAATAATTATTGTAACAAAAAAAGTTCTTGTCATAACAAATTTTTACTACAATTTATTTTCATAATTCATGATGAAATCTATTTAGTAGAAATGTGTCATAAAAAAATTATTTTAATCACTAAATTTTCATAATAATGTGATAATTGATTAATGATATATTACTAAAAAATTGCTTTTACTATGCTATAAATTTATTATAACAATTTTTATTTATAACATATTACACTAATTACTAAAATAAAATACAATAAAATATATTCTATTAACTCATTCTCATATACACTAAATTTATATGATATATATTCTATTTTACTATGTTCTAATAAATCATGCATTAAATAAAATTTTATATGTGCAATATTTATCAATTTGCTCGACAAATCCAACTGTTAGCCTCACGAGTTTCTTCAAAAATAATACCACTGAATAACAATAAAAAATTATTTAAATATATGACAAATTTAAATCAAAAAGACAAACAAAATAATAAAAATTATAAATTTTATTCCTTCGTCCAGTAACTCGGGCAAATCGATTATGAGTTCATCAAGCTACTTGACGTATTGAATACATTAATTTGATATGACAATTATAATCGGGTAACTCGACAAACATGATTTTCTGTTTGTCGAGTTACTCGATTAACTTTAACAGTGCATATTTCCCATTTTATACTTTATTTTATGTATTTACAACTCAAATTTATATTTCTCAAATTACTACATAAATTAATCATAATAAAACAATATATAATATATTCTATTGATTAACTATCATATATATTAAATTTTTATAATATATATTTTATTTTGCTATACTCTAATAAATAATCAATTAAATAAAAAAATGTATGTATTTCATTTATCAAATAAGTTAACAATTTATTTCACAAAAATATTCATGTTTTATGATTTTTGGTCTTATATCACATTTTTCATCGAGTAACTCGACAAACATGGTTTTTAGTTTGTCGAGTTACTCGAATAACCTTAACAATGCATATTTTTCATTTTTTTTGTTTTCTTTTTCTATTTAAATTATGTACTATAATTATAATTTCTGTAATATATATTATTATAAATTACGTCAAAATACATACTACAATTATTAATTTATAGAAATGTGTCATAAAAAATTTATTTTAATCACTACATTTTCATAATAATGTAATAATTTATTAATAATATATTACTAAAAAATTGCTTTTACTATGCTATAAATTTATTATAACAATTTTTATTTATAACATATTATACTAACTGCTAAAATAAAATACAATAAAATATATTCTATGAACTGATTCTAATATATACTAGATTTATATAATATATATTCTATTTGACTATTTTCTAATAAATCATGCACTAAATAAATTTTTCACATTTTCCACCAAACAAATCGACAGATGTAATTTTTTGTTTCTCAAATTACTCCACTAACTTCAACAGTACATATTTTTCATTTTTTGGGCTTTCCTTTTTTATTTAAATTATGTACTGTATTTATAATTTCTATAATAAATATTATTATAAATTACATTAAAAGATTTATTATAATTACTCATTAAAAAAAACACATTTATTTTCATTATCTAATTTGACGTTTTTATTGTAACAAAAAATTTCATTATTGTAATAAATTTTTACTACAATTTATTTTCATAACACGCCCACATAAGAATAAAAAAGTTTTTAGATGTATTACATAATCTAAAAAAAAAAAAAAAAGAACATAATCAAAGTTTTAAATTTCCTTCATTCGTCCAGTAACTCAAAAAATCCAATTTTCAGTTTATCGAGTTACCTAAATTGTTTACTAAATATATTTTCTATCACACTTTTGATCACGTTACCCAACAATGGCAACAAACATGATTTTGTATTTTTCAAGATACTCAAACAACTTCACCAACGCATATATTTCATTTTTCAGTTTAATTTTTTTATTTACATTATCTAATACATGTAAGTTTTATTCTTTTTTTGATTCCTCATCTTATTCTTTAACAAACTCATCAATCTCAATCTTAATATAATATCTTATACTAAAATAGCTATTATAATAAACATTTATATTTTATTTTAAATTAATATAATATATCGTCTCTAACTTTATTAACTAATATTTATATATTAGTTAATATTTTTCTTTATTTTAAATCATTTCCTATTGTTTCCCTACACATGCATAACTTTGCTTCACTTTCTATCTTATTTCGTTTTAGTTGTTTTTTCTCTTTCCTTTCAAGCTTGGAAATTATTATTTTTTGCTGTCTATCAAGTCAAATTTTATTAATATCAAATTTGATATTATATCGTATCAATAAACTATTCTCGACATACAATTTTTCCTATAGATTTCACTGACGTGCAACGCACGGCCTTAAAACTAGTATATATATATATATAGAAGTATTATGACTACAATTTTTTTGTGGAATAATTTCTCACACATCACATATTGAATTCCGGGTATGGTGAACACTAGCAGACGAACTGTCATGTCTAAAATTTCTCAGAATTGGTGAATTACTGAATTTCCATCTCATTTCCCTTTATATGAATTAACTCCAAGAGAAAATCCAAAACTTGGATACGGTGTGTTTGATTTTGATTAAATTCAGATTTTTTTATAAAAGTTGATAAAAGTTAATGAAATATGTAGTTGAAAAGTTGTGGACCCATGAAATATGTGGTTAAAATTAAATGTTGACTTTAACTTTAGCTTTTTAGCAAAGTTTTAATTGTTTACAAACAAAGCCTAGTGTAAAATATGAGAGAAAATATATGTGGAGAAATAATTTTCTCTGTATATTGATATAATGTGTATAATGAATGGGGTTACAAAATATATATATAGAGACTAATAGAAATCTAATAAGGAAAATAGTTCTACATAGAATAGGAATATTACATATATGATATCCTACTACATGATATTCTAATGTAAATAAAATTTTAATACTCCCCTCAAGTTGGAGCATGTATGTCAAGAGTGTCAAACTTGTGAGTGAAATTGTGAAATACCTCATTGCCCAATGCTTTAGTAAATAAATCCGCAATCTGATTGTTGCTTGGAACATAGGCAGTCTTGATCTCTTTCTTATCAATCCGTTCACGAACAATATGACAATCTATTTCAATGTGTTTTGTTCTTTTATGATATACTGGATTAGCGGCAATATGCATTGCTGCTTGATTATCACAATATAATATTGCTGCTTGATGATGATCTACACATAAGTTTGTCAACAATTGTCTCAATCATATAAACTCACATGTAATGGAAGCCATTGCCCTATACTCAGCTTCTGCTAAAGATTTGGACACAGTCGTTTGTTTCTTGCTTTTCCATGATATAAGTGCCTTTCTCAAAAATACACAATATCTTGTAACTGACCGTCGTGTAGTAATATCTCCGGCCCAATCTGCATCACAAAATCCTGCTAGCTGCAATTTTCCACTTGATAGAAAATATAATCCTCGTCCTGGTGCCCATTTCAAGTATCAGAGCAATCGATGAACTGCATCAAGATGGGGTTGTCTAGGTGTCTGCATAAACTGACTAAGTGTATTGCCTAAATATGAGATCTCTGGTCTAATAATGGTGAGATAAATGAGCTTTTCTACCAACCGTCGATAGTATGTGGGTTCTTTCAATAACTTTCTATTAGTCAAATTAAATTTCAATAACTGCTCCATAGGAAATGATGCAGGTTTTGATCCAAGTAATCCGGCTTCTTGAAGAATGTCAAGAGTATACTTTCTTTGGTTTATTGAAATTCTTGATATTGAGTGAGCAATTTCTATTTCAAGAAAGTATTTTAATGTGCCCAAGTGCTTCAACTTGAATTGAGATGCAAGGAATGTTTTTGAAGTAGAGATTGCTTCTCTATTATTTCTTATGACAATCATATCATCCACATATAATAAAACTTCCGTAAATGAATTACCTACCATTGACCTTTGTAAAGAGTGAGTAATCTGCATGTGACTGTTTGAACCCAAACTGAATAATAGTAGATACAAATTTTTGAAACCGAAGACCAAATGCCTATTTCAATCCATATAAAGATTTATGAAATCAACATACAACTTGTGTCTCCTCCTATCGACGAAATCTATGATGGAGAGTCATATAGACTTCTTCATCAAGATTACCATGAAGAAAGGCATTGTGTACATCGATCTGATGAAGCGTCCAGTCACGAATAGAGGCGATAGCAAGTAAGCATCTGACTGTAGTTAACTTTGCAACTGGAGCGAAAGTTTTATTATAATTAATCCCTTCTCATTGTGTAAACCTCTTCGCCACTAACCGTGCTTTGTATCGTTCAACTGTACCGTCAGAATGAAATTTAATTTTGAACACCTACTTACAACCAATAGGATGAGAACTTGGAGAAAGCGTACAAGTGACCAAGTATTGTTTTCTTCCAAGGCACGAATTTCATCATTCATGGCAGAGATCTATTTGGGATCCTGACATGCTGCCTCATATATAGCTGGCTCAATGATATGAGAAATATTATATGTAAAAGCACGATGAATAGAAGAAAGGTTACTATATGATACATACTTTGATATAGGGTGTCGAGTACTGGATTTGACTGGAAGAGACCTGGCTTGAGTAGGTAGAGTATGATTGATATAGTAATCTTTCAGGTAAAATGGAGTTTGAATTGATCTTATAGATCGTCTAAGTTGGTCATCTGGAGGGTGAAAAGAGGTAGGTGGATCAGTTGTGGTTGGACACTGCTCAACCGATTGATGGTAGGTGAAGACGGTCGACTGTCTAAGCTCTCTGTTGAACCGGATGAGGTAACCGGTCGACCGGTTGGACTCTCTATTGAAACGGATGAGTGAACCGATCGACCATCTGGTCGACCGGTTGGTTCGGATGATGGTTTGGGATCTTTAGGCAAGTTATCCGTTTCTGCTATGTGTTGGTCCTCTGGGTTTGTAAAATATGATGCTTCAACATTTAGTGGAATAGATTGTGGTAATGGGATGGAGTTGGTTTCATCATGTTGTGGAGAAGTGTATGGAAATATATTTTCATGGAACACAACGTCTCGGGATACTACTAGCTTTTTGTCAGTTAGGTCATATAAAGTGTATGTTTTTTGTCCTGAGGAGTATCCAAGGAATACACACCGTTTGAATTTTGTGTCAAATTTATGGCTGGGTCTAAGATTGGTGGCAAAACATAGGCAACCATAGACACGTAAATGGGAATAATGTGGTGGTTTCTTGTGCAATCTTTCGTAGGGTGTTTTGTGTGAGAGCAATGGTGAAGGTATCCGGTTGATAAGGTAACAAACTATTTTAATATGTTCCCTCCAAAATTTTAACGGAAGATTGGCTTGAAATTTAATGGCATGAGCCACATTAAGGAAGTGGCGGTGTTCTCTCTTCCACTCTATTTTGTTGAGGGGTATAAGGACATGATCTATGAAAAATAGTACCATTTTTATCTAAGAATGTTTGCAAGGATAAGAACTCTTGGAGATTGTCATATCTCAGAGTTTTTATAGTCAGGTTGTGTTGAGTTTTAACCCAAGCAAAAAAAATTTTAATTATGCTTTGAGTTTCAGATTTGTGACGCATGAGGTGTATCCAAGTATAACGAGAACAGTCATCAACAATTGTAAGAAAATATCTAGCACCAGAATAAGAATAAATTCTATGAGGTCCCCAAATATCACAATGAATCAAATCAAATGGTTTATTACTAGATATTTGACTGACTTTAAAGAGTAGTTTAGATTGTTTTGCCAAATGACAAATATCACAAATATCGTGGGAATCAAAACTAATACCTAAGATACTTTGTGCTAGGAATTGAAGAGGTGAGGCTGAAGGGTGTCCAAGGCGTTTATGCCATAGGTTGGTTGATCCACGGGTAGTATGATGTATTTATGGTTTTTGTGAAAGGTAATATAGGCTGTTACTCTGCCTTTCCAAGCCAATCGTTTTCTTCGTAGTCAAATCCTTTATGACACAAAAATTAGGAAAAAATATCACATAGTAACCTAACTCTCTAGTAAATTTACTGATAGATAATAGATTAACTTTGAATTTGAAAACATAAAGTACATTATCAATAGTCATATTATTTTCAAAGTTAACTGTACCAATAGATTTAATAAAAGCATGACCTCCATTCGGTAATTGCATAGTTTTGTGCATTGGCATGAATTTATTATCAAGAATCTCATCCTTCGTCACATGGTCAGTGGCCCCGCTATCAATTATCCATGAATTACTCAAAGGGGTAGTAGAGAGATTGATGCCTGAGGTGTTAACACAAGGCTTGCCATTTCCTGACTTGTTGTTCAGAAGTGTTATGATCTGTTCATATTCCTTGGTTGTGAGCTTTTTGCATTCCTTTGGGTCAAGTGTAGAAGCAGTAGTAGTGTTTGTGAAGTGTTTGTTTCGTGACTTCACGTCTTTTCCATGAAACTTGTGCCCTAGAGGAAAGTCATGGATGAAATAGCAGGTATCAACAATGTGGCCAATCATCCTGCAGTAGGTGCACCGTTTCTGTCCAAATTTTATCGAAACGGTTGACCAGAATGGTGAAACGGTCGACCGGTTCAGCTGATCGTTATTTTTCCAGTTCGATCTCCAATTAATTGAATGTTACCTTTCATGATCGAATTGATGTAGAGCCATGGGATCCGATTAGGCAATCGTTGCTTCTATGATTTTTCTATCATCGTTTGTGCGAAGTATCGTCGCTCAGAATTGTTGCTCTGATACCATGTAAAATATGAGAGAAAATATATGTGGAGAAATAATTCTCTCTGTATATTGATATAATGTGTATAATGAATGGGGTTACAAGATATATATATATAGACTAATAGAAATCTAATAAGAAAATAAATATAAGAAAAAGAGTTCTACCTAGAATAGGAATATTACATATATGGCATCCTACTACATGATATTCTAATGTAAATAGAATTCTAATACTAAGAAAGGATAAAAGTCGAATCAAACCTGAAGAAAAAATGGTAGCCTTTGAGGAAGAATTGGATAAACCCTTGAAATTATCAGAATTCTTCAGATACTCTCAACCAGTGCTTTCAATCATCAAATTATGATCAGTTATTACATCGATTTCAATTACATTACTCAAATTAGGTTTGTCTTGAATGTACCTGGCGATTGGAGAGACGAAGATTAGAGAATGAGAGGAGTTTGGGTCATGAGTTGTGACCAATGATCATTGTAGACGGTCCGAATTCTGACGAAAAGAGACAGCGAGAGAGAGGGCCTTGGTGCGGTTTTCGGCTACTTTGGTTCACGAATTGGGAGAGAGGAAGAGGGAGAATAGAGATGGCAAAAATATCCAATCCGTGACGAAAAGAGACAGCGAGAGAGAGGGCCTTGGTGCGGTTTTCGGTTACTTTGGTTCACGAATTAGGAGAGAGGAAGATGGAGAATAGAGATGGCAAAAATATCCAATCCGTCCCGAATTCGATGGATACACGATCTAAATGGAGCGAAAAATACCTGATCCGCAGGTCGACAGGGCGAATCGGGACAGATATCCGTTATCTGCCTTGGATCTCAGGTGGATCGGATTAGGGCTGCTCTGATCCGACCCGTCCCGTATTTTTTTAAAAAAAATATTAAATTATAACAAGATAAAAAATTTGGGGGCAAAGGCCGCAATTGCAATTTCAAATGTATTTTATAATGTTGTTTAAACTCTATACTATAGTAGTAAAGATTGTTTTAATATATTTTAAATTTTTTGAATATAAAAAAAAAACGGATCAGTATATGGATCTGGGCTCTGATCCGTCCCAAAAAATAACGAATCGCGGGGCAGATTTGAATCTCCTACAATTATTGTGGGACGAATTTGGATCAGGTCGATCCTCCCCGTTGCCATCACTAAGGAAGAAGACAAACTGGAAGAGTACTAAGTAAGAAAGAGAGTGGTAATGACTCGATGAGTCCCGTTCTCCTACCCACAGTGGGCACGATAATTCTTGCCAAATGCCCTACGTGACGGGTCCAGTCATATGCCAATTCAACAAAAAAAAACCCTCCCAAAACCCCACCCCCAGCCCAAGCAATCATTTCAATCTCTCTTTCTCTTCCCAAACCCCACACACATCTCTCTCATTCTTTCTGTAATTTGGGTTTCCCCAAAAACCACTCATGTTGCCATTCACAAATACTTTCAAAAATACCATGAAGATGAGAAACAAAGGTAAAGTCCACCCTTTAATTTCTTCTTCCTCTCCAAAATTTAGCTTGATATTAAAGATCTCAAAGTGGTGACATTTTCTTTTTACCATGAATAAAGCCCGGTAAGGAACCCTCGTCGATGGTGGAGGTTATAACGATGTTGGTGAGGTTGAACTTGGCGAGATGGAGGGAAGAGACGGCGAACACATCGATGGACGTGGTGGTTGCTACACCGTTGGTGATGTGTTGGTTGCTTCGTCGGAAATGTTGGGTTGGCGATGGGGGTTGTGGTTGCTTTGTTGCCGTTCGCCAGCTGATGGGTAGACGAGAGAGAGAGAGAGAGAGAGAGAGAGAGAGAGAGAGAGTTGAAATGATTGTTGCTAGGGTGGGGTTTTGGTTGGTTAAGTGATGGAGGTGATGGTTATGGTGGTCGTTGCTTCGCCGTTGGGTTTGTTGACATATGCTTAACTTTAAACCTTAATGTTTTGATTATAACAACAAAATAGTCGTGTTTTCTAATAATCTATTTTTAAGCGATATTCAAAGCGCTACAAATCGAACTATCATGCAATGTCAAGATTAAGTCAAAATCAATACAAGAGTTCAAGTATCTCAAGATCCAAAGTTCAAGATTCAAAGATCAAGATCGAAGAATAAATTTTTAGATAAAATTATAAAGGTATTAACTCTTTGATCCTTAGCAATTAAATGGTTAAAAGCTCATAAATATTTTTTATCACTTGCATAAAAATATTTTTATCAAAGCCAAAAATCAATTTTTCAAAACTTTGGAAACAGTTATCTGTTTGGTCATCCGTTTGATCAACCGGTTGAAACTTTCTAAAAAGTATCCGTTCTGATTTTTTACAGTTCAACGGCCAGTTCTGACCATCTGACCGGTCGACTGTTTGGTCATTCATTTCAACAAAAAGTGACAAAAATTCATCTCTATAAATACTACTTCATTTATTATCATTCAACAACACTTACAAGAGCATTTATAGAGAGAATCATATTGAAAAACTTCATTCAAAGCTTCATTGCATTTATATCTTTAATATCTCTTATTGAAAAACTTTGTTTGATTAAATCAAACTTTTGATTTATCATTCTCAACAAAGTTTTCTTCTAACACTTTAGCTTTCCTTATCTATTGCTGTTCATTAAAGTGTTAGTCTCTCTTAGAACTAAACATGTATTTATCATTCATCTAGAGAGAAATATTCAAGGGCTGCAATTGCAATTTCAAATGTATTTTAGAATGTTGTTTAAACTCTATAGTATAGTATAAAGCTTGTTTCAATATATTTTAAATTTTTTGAATGTAAAAAAAAGCGAATCAGTATATGAATCATGGCTCTAATCTGCCCCGATCCGTACCCAATCCGTCCCAAAAAAAGGGTAAATCGCGGGACAGATTCGGATCTCCTACAATTATTGCAGGACGAATTTGGATCAGGCCGATCCTCCCCGTTACTATCACTAAGGAAGAAGACAAAATGGAAGAGTACTAAGTAAGAAAGAGAGTGGTAATGACTCAATGAGTCTCGTTCTCCTGCCCACAGTGGGCACAAGAATTCTTGCCAAATGCCCTATGTGGCGGGTCCAGTCAGATGCCAATTCAAAAAAAAAATTCTCCCAAAACCCCAGCTCCAGCCCCATCAATCATTTCAATCTCTTTCTCTCTCTCCCCAAACCCCATGCACATCTCTCTCATTTTTATTGTAATTTGGGTTTTCCCAAAAACCACTCATGTTGCCATTCACAAATACCTTCAAAAATACCATGAAAATGAGAAACAAAGGTAAAGTCCACCTTTTAATTTCTTTTTCCTCTCCAAATTTTAGCTTGATATTAAAGATCTCAAAGTGGTGACATTTTCTTTTTACCATGAATAAAGCCCGGTAAGGAACCTTCGTCGATGGTAGAGGTTATGACAATGCTGGTGAGGTTGAACTTGGAGAGATGGAGGAAAGGGATGGCGAAGACATCGATGGTGTGGTGTTTGCTTAACTGTTAGGTGGTGGTTGCTCCGCCGTTGGTGATGTGGTGGTTGCTTCTTCGAAAATGTTAGGTTGGCGATAGGAGTTGTGGTTGCTTTGCTGTCGTTCGCCAGCGGATGGGTAGACCCGAGAGAGAGAGAGAGAGAGAGAGAGAGAGAGAGAGATGAAATGATTGTTGCTAGGGTGGGGTTTTGGTGGGTTAAACGATGGAGGTGATTGTGGTGGTTGCTTCGCCGTTGAGTTTGTTGACTTGTGGTTAACTTTAAACCTTAATGTTTTGATTATAACAAACAAAATAGTTGTATTTTCTAACAATCTATTTTCAAACAATATTCAAAGCGCTATAAATCGAACTCTCATGCAATGTCAAGATCAAGTCAAAAACAATACAAGAGTTCAAGTATCTCAACATCCAAAATTCAAGATTCAAAGATCAAGATCGAAGAATAAATTTTTAGATAAAATTGTAAATGTATTAGCTCTTTGATCCTTAGAAATTAAATGGTTGAAAGCTCTAAAATATTTTTTATCACTTGTATAAAAATATTTTTATCAAAGCTAAAAATCAATTTTTTAAAACTGTGGAAACAGTTATCCGTTTGGTCATCCGTTTGATGAACCGGTTGAACCGGTCGACCGTTTGGGTGAATCGATCGATCGTTTGACTGTCACTTTCTAAAAAGTATCTGTTTTGATTTTTTGCAGTCCAACGGCTATTTCTGACCATCTGATCGGTCGACCGTTTGTTCATCCGTTTCAATAGAAAGTGACGAAAATTCATCTCTATAAATACTACTTCATTTATTATCATTCAACAACACTTACAAGAGCATTTATAGAGAGAATCATATTGAAAAACTTCATTCAAAGCTTCATTGTAGTTATATCTTCAATATCTTTTATTGAAAAATTTTGTTTGATTAAATCAAACTTTTGATTCATCATTCTCAACAAAATTTTCTTCTAACACTTGAGCTTTCCTTATCTATTGCTATTCATTAAAGTGTTAGTCTCTACTAGAACTAAACTTGTATTTATCATTCATCTAGAAAGAAATATTCAAATTAATTTCTTTATATTTTGGGTCATATTGAGGTTCCTTGAAAGCTCAATATTGTATAAAGATCGGTGCTCCATGTTTGTAAGTCACCGGATACATTGTAAGGGTTTGGATTGCACCATAAGTCAATCAAAATAGTGGAAAGGCCGTGCTTGTGTTGGAGAGCTTGGTAATGGGAGACGTAAATCGTTGGTTGGATCGAACCTTCATAAAAATATCGTTTGTACTCTTTCTTTCCTTTTATTTACTTATATTGTACTTATATTTTTGTGAATTAATTTTAATTTCTTAAATATCACTTTTGAGAATATTTTTCAAAAAAAAATTTGAGAAAACTAATTCACCCCCCTCTTGGTTAGTTATTCTTGGGCTATCAATTGGAATTAGAGCAAGGTGCTCATTTTTTTTTATTATACAATCTTGAGTAATGGCTAACCAAAATTTTCAAAACTTTGTGGGTCACTCTACAAATTGTTCTCCCTTCTTTAATGGCACCTATTACAATTATTGGAAAACTAGAATGATGATTTGTATTCAATCAATTGATTATAATATTTGAAAAGTCATCGAGTTTGGTCCATATGTGTCTACAAAAATTATTAAGGTTGATGATAAACCGGACCAAACTATTTCTAAGCCTAGAGAAGAATATGATGAAGAGGATAAAAGAATATTGTCTTTGAATGCTAGAGTCAAAAATTTAATTTATTGTGCTTTAGATAAAAATGAGTTTAATCGTATTAGCACATGTGATTCCACATATAATATTTGGCATGCATTAGAGATAACTCACTTAGGTACCAACAAGGTTAAAGAAACTAAAATAAATCTATTGACAAAAAATTTTGAAAATTTCTTTATGAAACAAGATGAATCTCGCTTTACCGATATTATTAATGGCCTTAAGGGCTTTGATCGAAAGTTTACTAACGGTGAACTTGTGAGCAAAATGCTTAGGTCTCTATCGAAAGATTGGAACTTCTTGAAGATGTTGATAGAGAATGCAATAAATGTCAGCACTTATCCATTGGAGGAGTTATATGGAACATTGATGACGTATGAGCTCAACAATGCCGAAACAAATGAGAAAACAAGAAGAAGCAAAGAAGAGATGAATGAACCACCCAAGAAGCAAATTGTATTGAAATCAACAAACGATGAAGGATCCTCAAACACAAACTTAAGTGATGAAGAACTTGATGACTTAGTTCTTCTTGTCAAAAAATGGAGAGGGTTTCGAAAAAATAGGTGATTTCAAAAGAATGATAAAGGTGAAGATAAAAAAAAAGATCATATGCTATGATTGTAATAAACCCGGTCACAAGAGGACCGAATGTCCGAACAAAAAGAAGTTCACAAAAAAGAAAGCTCTTCAAGTTACATGGGACGATAGTGATGAAGATGATCTTGAAGAAGATTAAGTTCAAGAAGAAATCGCCAACATGTGCTTCATGGCCATTGAAGATGAGGTATGTACAAACAACAATGACTCTTTCATTGACTTATCTACCTCTTATGATAAAATTCTTGAAGAATTTGAGAAACTTATTTCAAAATATTCTATTCTTAACAATAAACACTCATTATTGAAAAAGATAGTCAAGAAACTCTTTATTGCTCAAAAGGACTTTGAAAATGAAAAAGATGATCATAAGTCCTTAATTAAAGAAAATGTTTTATTAAAAGAAAAAGTAGTTGATTTAACAAGCATTATTCACAAATTTACCCAAGGAAAGAAAAATTTTGAATTAATGCTTGATGAGCAAAAATGTGTGTTTAACAAAGGAGGAATTGGATACAAACTTCTCTTGAAACAAAAATTCCTTGAAACCATTTTTGTAAAATCATCCAATTTTTTCAACAAAACATCACATGTAGTTTTTGCAAGAAAATTGGTCATATTGCTTACAATTGTTCAACTAAAAAGAGATACTTTGAAAGGAAACACAAGTGGATAAAAGAATCCACAAACACTAACTATCAAGGACCCAAACTTATGTGGGTACCAAAAATTAAAAATTAAAATTATTTTTGTAGGTACCACAAAAGGTCAAGAGCAATTGGTTCTTGGATAGTGGTTGTTCAAAACACATAACGGGAGATCGATCATTACTATCAAATCTCAAAAGAAAAGATGGAGGTCATGTAACTTTTGGAGACAATTCCAAAGAAAAAATCATAGGCATTGAAAATATTGGTAATCGTTCTTCTCCCTCCATTAAAAATATTTTATTAGTTGATAATCTTAAACATAACTTGTTTATTATAAGTCAGTTATGTGATAAAGGTTATCTCATTAAATTTGATTCTTCCAAATGCCTCATTGAGGATGCTATGTCTAAAGAGGTATTGTTCATGGGGAGCCGAAGTAAGGATGTTTACATCATATCTATTGAATTTAAACTTGAAAAAGAAATAAAATGTCTTTCAAGTATAAATGATGATTCTTGGTTATGGCATAGGAGATTATGTCATGTTAGCATGGACTTACTTTCAAAATCGCCCAAAATAAATTTGTAAAAGGTTTACCAAATATAAAGTTTGAAAAAGATAAAATTTGTGATGCTTGTCAATTTAGAAAACAAGTAAAGAGTTCTTTCAAACTTAAACAACACTCTTCTACTTCAAAACATTTACAACTTCTCCACATGGACTTATTTGGACCCTCTAGAACCGCTAGTTTAAGTGAAAAATATTATGCATTTGTTATTGTTGATGATTTTTCAAGATTTACTTGGGTGATTTTCTTGAATTTAAAAGATCAAGCTTTAAATGCATTTAAACATTTTTGCAAAAGAGTCCAAAATAAAAATTGATACACCATTACCACAATTAGGAGTGATCGTGGTGGAGAATTTGAAAATATAACTTTTGATGAGTTTTGCAAATCAAATGGGTATCAACATAATTTTTCGGCTCCTAGAACTACTCAACAAAATGGTATAGTAGAAAAGAAGAATCGAACATTGCAAGAAATGGCTCAGACCATGTTGAATGAAAACAATTTACCAAAATACTTTTGGGCCGAAGCCGTAAATACTTCATGTTATATTTTAAATAGAGTTCTGGTTAGTCGAAAGAAAATCAAAACTCCATATGAGTTTTGAAAAAATAGAATTTCCTATATCGAATATTTTAAAGTTTTTGGTTACAAGTGCTTTATTTTAAATACAAAAGAAAATTTGAAAAAATTTGATCCAAAATCCGATATTGAAATTTTTCTTGAATATTCATCTACTAGCAAAGCCTTTAGAGTTTTTAACGAAAGAACATTAGTAGTTAAAGAATCTTTACATGTTGTCTTTGATAAAACTAACTCCATTGAACAAGAAAAAGTCATTGATGATGAAGATTTGGAAATCCCATTTGAACAACCAAGTGTTCAAAATCAAGATAAAAAGAATCTAAATAACATTGAAATTCAACATGAGGAGGAAACGACTATGCAACAAAATAAAGAAGAACCTCATGAAGATCCCAACAGTTCATCATTACCAAAAGAATAAATGTTTGTCCCCTCTTACCCAAAAGATCTCATCATTGGTGATCTATCAAAAGGGGTAAGCACAATAAATTCTTCTAGAAATTTTCATAACAATTGTGCCTTTCTTTCACAAATCGAGCCAAAGAATTTCAAAGAAGTCAAGTTTGATGAATTTTGGATTCTAGCTATGCAAGATAAACTAAATCAATTTGAAACAAATCATGTTTGGGATTTAGTTGCTAGACCAAATTCACAAACCGTAATTGGCACAAAATGGGTTTTTCGAAACAAATGAGATGAAAATAGTATTATTGTGCGTAACAAAGTTAGATTAGTGGCTCAAGGTTACAATCAAGAAGAAGGTATTGATTTCGAAGAAACTTTTGCACCAGTTGCTAGATTAGAGTCAATTCGCATGCTTCTTGCTTTTGTTTGTCATAAGAATTTTACTCTCTTTCAAATATATGTCAAAAGTGAATTCTTGAATGGAGTCATTCAAGAAGAAGTTTTTGTTGCGCAACCGCCCGGTTTTAAAAATCGTAAGTATTCGGACAAAGTTTTCAAACTTAGAAAAATCATTTACGGATTAAAACAAGCTCCTAGAGCATGGTATGAGAGATTAAGTAAATTTCTCTAATCAAATGACTTTTTAATAGATAAAGCGGATACAACACTATTTATAAAAACCAAAAAGAATGATATGATTGTTGTTCAAATTTATGTTGACGATATCATTTTTTGTGCTACTAACATTTTTCTATGTGAAGAATTTTCCAAATACATGAGTAGAGAATTTGAGATGAGCATGATGGGTGAACTCAAGTTCTTTCTTGGACATCAAATCAAACAAATTAGTGATGGAATATTCATTAGTCAAACCAAGTATATCTTGGATATGCTCAAAAAGTTCGAAATGGAAGAATTGAAGCCAATGAACACTCCAATGAGCTCATCAATCAAACTAGATAAAGATGAGCAATGTACTTTCGTTGATATAACAAAATATCGAGGTATGATCGGATCCCTTCTTTATTTAACCGCTAATAGACCCGATATTAGGTTTAGTGTATGCTTATGTGCTAGATATCAATCTAATCCTAAGAATTCTCATCTTAGTGCCGTAAAATGCATTTTTTGTTATCTTAGTGGTACTAGATCTTTAGGTCTTTGGTATCCCAAAGAAACTCATTTTGATTTACTTAGTTATTCGGATGCCGATTGGGCTGGTTGCACAATTGACCGTAAAAGCACTAGCAGAACTTGCCATTTCCTAGGCTTTGCTTTAGTTTCTTGGTTTAGTAAGAAATAAAATTCCGTTGCCTTGTCAACAGCCGAAGCCGAGTATATCTCCGCTGCTAGTTATTGAACTCAAATCCTATGGATGAAACAAACTCTAAATGATTATCACCTATCCGTTGAAAATGTTCCTATTATGTGTGATAACACTAGTGCCATAAATTTATCCAAGAATCCCGTTTTGCATTCTCGTACCAAACACATCGAGATTAGGCATCACTTTCTACGAGACCATACACAAAATGGAGATATAACTTTGGAGTTTGTAAACACCGAAAAACAATTGACCGATATTCTCACAAAACCATTGGCACTCGAAAGATTTTCATACATTCGACGAAATCTAGGTATAATTGATGAATGTGAAATATGTGGCTAACTCTTTATGTTTTCTATAATTGATTGCTTTTTATGTGACAAACATGTTTTAAAATTATTTGACAAAAGACCAAATCAATGTTTTTGGTAAAATTTTTGCAAAATTTTCCAACCGGACAACCGTTTATTAAAACAGACGTCCATTTGATGTCAAACGGATGAACCATTGTTTAATAATTTTGATCATCCATCTAAGTAGAGAGTTTTGCCAAAATTAAAAAATTTAAACGGTTGACCGTTTCACTTAAACGGACGTCCGTATTATGTTAAACGGATGACCTCCCCATCATCCGTCTACTCATCCGTTTGAATAGAAGTTCAATTTCAAAAATCCAGTTCAAACTGTCGACCGTTCTATGTTTACGGTCGTCCGTATCAGCGGAAATCAGGATTTTAAGTTATAAATTTTTCAAATTTCTTCATTCCAACTTCGCGCGAACCCATGTTTTTCACTCCCAATCTATTCCCATTTATCAAATCTCTCTGAAATTCTTCAAATTTGTGCTTAAAATTAAAAATCCATATCAATTCCACACCTCAAACCGCAAAATCCCCAACTTTTATCCACGGAATCATCACATTCTATCCCAAACGGACGATCCTAACCCTAGCCTCCAAATCTGGTTTCTAATGGCTGCAAACATCCTAGGAGGGAAAGACAACCTTCTCCATCCTCATCCGAAGAGGACCATCAAACAAAACGAATAGATCGGTGTCCCGTCCTCATGGGTAAGAACGTCGACCTTGCCTTTTTCACACACGATGCACCCTCTTTCAATATTGAAAATCTTTTTATGGGTATGGGTTGGGTTCCTCTTCTTACCCTAAATGATAAAGTTTACCCCCCCCCATTGTCAAAGAATTTTACACAAATATGATTTTCTCTCCGGGGTTGGGTATTTCGTCCTTTCTTTGAAACAAACGAATTAAGATCACTCAAGACCTTATTCGTTCCATTCTTCATCTTGAGGATGGTGGTATGCGTCTCTATACCACCAAAACAATTCCTCAGACTACCGAATATGATCCGGTCGAGTCCTCCATAACATCATCGTCCATATTATTGTCCTCCGAAAGGTTCATTTGGTTGAGGTTAATCATTTTGATGTCTTTGTGCTCGACTCTATCCTCTGTGGGCATAAGCTCAATGTTTCATACATTATGATCCAACACATGAACTGCGTTCTTAGCGGCACTAGAGCTAAGGCGCTTCCCTATGGAATGATTCTTACTAAAAAATTTCAACATTTTGAAATCTCCTTATGTGATTCTTACTAAAGCCACCGACACCATCAATATCCTTACTCTCAAACGGATGAAGATTTTCAAAGAAAACGGACAATGGGTGACAAAGTCAAAAAGGTTTGACGATGAGTCAGGACCCTCCACGCTATCCTTCGAGGGTGAAGATATACACGATGACGAAGATGCTCTTTTTCCATCCCCACCTTGACAAAGATCACAACGGCCGTCGTCTTCCGCCTCCGGCTTCAACGAGGACCAATTTACTTTACTACATGGACGGATCGACTCACTTTCCTCTTCGGTCGAAGGTTTACACCATACCGTGGGGACTCTTCAATATTCGGTTGACGGCATGACTACATTGCTTCAAGCTCTTCAATCCCGTCTTGATGCTGTGCTTCTCCCGCATCAGCCATCAGAGACCTAGTTTATTTCTTTTGTTTTTGTCTCTATGTTTCTAAAAACAATCCTATGTTCTAGCATTCATTTATGTATCTTTGAACTATGATTGTTTTTAGATTTCAATTTTATCAATGAATGGCATATCTTGTTTCACTTAGAGGGAATATGTTTTCACCTTAATGTTTCGATTATATTTTTTTTGTTTATGCCAAAAGGGGAAAAATATGTGATGTGAGATATGAGATGAATTTGAAAATATGTGATATGAGATGAATTTAAAAATATGTGATGTGATGAAAATTTTAAAATATTACGACAATCGACTTGGACATTTGATATATGATGAAATTGCTAAATCAAATGAAAATGGTATCATGTAATACAAATTCATCAAACCATATTTACTTGAAAAGAAAAGGAGGAATATATATGCTTTATTTTATCTCATTATTCTATATTCTCACATTGTTTATCATAATCAAAAAGGGGAAAATTGTTGACCTGTGGTTAACTTTAAACCTTAATGTTTTCATTTAAACAAACAAAATAGTTGTGTTTTCTAACAATCTATTTTTAAGCAATATTCAAAGCGCAACAAATCGAACTCTCATACAATGTCAAGATCAAGTCAAAATCAATACAAGAGTTCAAGTATCTCAAGATCCAAAATTCAAGATTCGAAGATCAAGATCGAAAAAATAAATTTCTAGATAAAATTGTAAAGGTATTAACTCTTTGATCCTTAGAAATTAAATGGTTGAAAGCTCTAAAATATTTTTTATCACTTTCATAAAAATATTTTTATCAAAACCAAAAATCAAAATTTCAAAACTGTGGAAACGGTCATCTGTTTGGTCATCCGTTTGATCAACCGATTGAACCGGTCGACTGTTTGACTGTCACTTTCTAAAAAGTATCCATTTTGATTTTTCGCAATCCAACGACTAGTTCTGACCATCTGACCGGTCGACCGTTTGGTCATCCGTTTCAACAGAAAGTGACAAAAATTCATCTCTATAAACACCACTTCATTTATTATCATTCAACAACACTTACAAGAGCATTTATAGAGAGAATCATATTGAAAAACTTCATTCAAAGCTTCATTGCATTTATATCTTCAATATCTCTTATTGAAAAACTTTATTTGATTAAATCGAACTTTTGATTCATCATTCTCAACAAAGTTTTCTTCTAACACTTGAGCTTTCTTTATCTATTGCTATTCATTAAAATGTTAGTTTCTCTTAGAACTAAACTTGTATTTATCATTCATCTAGAAAAATACTCAAATTAATTTCTTTACATTTTGGGGTCATATTGAAGTCCCTTGAAAGTTCAATATTGTATAAGGATCGGTGCTCCATGTTTGTAAGTCACCGGATACATTGTAAGGGTTTGGATTGTACCATAAGTCAATCAAAATAGTGGAAAGGTCGTGCTCGTGTTGGAGAACTTGGTAACGGGGGACGTAGATCATTGGTTGTATCGAACCTCCATAAAAATATCGTTTGCACTCTTTCTTCTCTTTTATTTGCTTATATTGTGTTTATATTTTTGTGGATTAATTTTAATTTCTTAAATATCACCTTTGAGAATATTTTTCGAAAATGTTTGAGAAAACCAATTCACCACCCCCTCCTTGGTTAGTTATTCTTGGGCTATCATGGTTGACCCAGCCATTGAGTGGTGGTTGCTTCGCTGTTGAGTGATGTAGTGGTTGCTTCACCGGGAATGTTGGGTTGGCTCCGCCGTTGGCGATGCGGGTGGTGGTTGTTTCGCTGTCGTTCGCTGGTTGATGGGTAGACGAGAGAGAGAGAGAGAGAGAGAGAGAGAGAGAGAGATGAAATATGATTGTTGTTGGGGTGGAGTTTTGGAGGGTTAAGGTTTTTTTTTTTTTTTTTTTTTTTTTTTTTTTTGCTGAATTGGCATAAGACTGGACCTGCCACGTAGGTAGTGGGCAAGAATTCTCTTGTCCACTATGGGCAGGAAAACGGGACTCGTGAATGGGCTGTTGCAAATGGGTTGGCTTCACAATTTTATTTTTATGGGTTGAATGAGAGAATTTGACATAAAAGGGATATTGCATTTTTTCTTTTCATTTTTAAATTTTTTCCCTTCAAATATTTTTTTTTTGGGACTAAAAAATAACAAAAAATGGAAAAAAAATTTGCTAATTATAGTTGACAAACGAATTAACTTTTTTTCGACAAAAGACATATCTTACCCAACAAATTTTTTGTTGAGAAAAATGCACATGTTCGTGGGCACAAGTCCTCCCATTCTTAGAAATTTTGGATCAAAACATTACCCTACAAACCATTGTTTTTGTGGAAAAAAGTAAACTCCGCTTACAAATTTTAATTTGTCGCCTAAAATTTTGTAGGCGGAGTATAAAATTATTGTAGTGTTAGACTTAATGGAGGATATTTGTAGATTATCAATGTTCAACTCTATCTTCTGATTCATTAATTTTCCAAAGAAGCAATTTTCATAAGTGAAGGAAGAAAGCACAAAATTAATCATCCAATCATGAGATAATTCTTAATACAATATTATTCACCAGCAAAAATATGTATATGTATAAAAAGCACCTGGTGGTAGAGTCGGTGCCGCCGTTGACGCCGGTTGCCCGTTGGTGGTTCGCCCCGCCAATTGGTGGTTGAGTGAAATTTCTTCAATTTTGCAACTCACAAATGAATTTTAGTCTACACTTTCAAGTATAAAAGATAAAGCAAAAAAGGGATATAAATGATTCAATTGAAATACAAACATGATGGGCCAAGGAATTTGATTTGGGATTTGCTGATTTCGGTATAAGCCTTCAAATTTGGGTTTAGGAGGGAAACGAATTGGGAAAGTGATGAAATTTGAAAAAAAATTTGGAGCATCATTTGAATCTCTGAATGTTGTGTGGGTTGTGCAATTTTATTTAAAAAAAAAAAAAAAGAGCCCAAAATCCCATGGTCAATTTGTATATCAAACCATCTTTGATAAACCAAAAAAAAAATTTATCTAAAGAATCAACACAAAACCAAAAAGTGAATAAATATTATATTAAGAAATTAAATATTAATTAGCAAAAAAAAAAGTTAGTTGGTTGGAGATTGGATAAGCATACCTAGTACGAACTCAAAAATGAAGAAGTATGACAAAAAACGGAAAACACATCTTATAAAAAGACCGAGGAAAGAGGAAAAAGAGGGAAACGGAAAATTTCCCTCCAAATACGTGAGCCAAAAATAAAAATAAAAATTGGGTAGAAAAGTAAATATGAAAAAAAGAGGAAAACAACAATTTTCCCTCCAAAAATATAAGCCAAATATATATATATATATATAACTTACATGATAATTAAATTACATTAGTATTATTAACATTTAGTTTGGCATTTAAATATTTAGGAAATATTTGTTTATATAAATTGTATAAAATTGGATTGTAACTATTGTTATTGTGTTATATAATTCAACACATTTAATTATAAACATATAGTAACAATTAATGTTCAGCAAAAAATAAAAAACTAATAATCATTAAGAGTAGTGTATGTTAATTTAACGGTCTAAATCTATTAAACACTTTTTAAAATTTTATACCTACATCCAAATTCATTCCAATAAAAGTTTAATACAACTACACCTTTAGATTAACTTAATTTAAGAAGTTGTGATTATTAAATTTGTTTCTTAAATACACTATAAGGTGAAATAGTCTGTATCATATAAAATAGAAAAACATAGTAAATATCAAAAAGTTGAAAATTGATGGAAATAAAATTACTTCAAAAAATTTAAATTATATTTGAATGAACAACACTTACTAATACCAATTTGACAGTTTACTTCTCTTGTATATATGTTTACTTTATTTAACATTAATTATCACTCATATATTACTCTATATTAAGTATACTATATGTACTAATCAAACCAATAGTCTTGACTAACGATATCCAATTCATTATAGTGTATTTATAAATCAGACAAATAAATTCTTTAAATTTTATAAGTGTAATCGAATTGGATTAAAGAAATCTTTCATTAATAAGTTTTATAGTTACATGCTCCCTTTTGAAAGGGTTAATGAATTTAGGAACTCGGAATTGAAAGAATTGAATTGGATCGAATTGGAACTAGAGTCGATATGTTCAGTTCCGGGTAGGAATGATAAAGTACTTATCCTGCCTAGTTAGGTAATTGACATAATTCTCTATTGGAAAAGTTCAAAAATTTCACACAGTTTGGATGAGGAATGTATAGTCAGAGTTGACTACAATTTCTCAAGTAAGAGATAGAATCTCTGTAATTGGAAGGAAAATGAGAGCTTCGATCCATTATGATCCTTCTCTAGTACCGAAGCCTAGGCTTGCTTACCTTATACCAAGGGGTTAAGAGATAGGTTTTAGTGAAAACTCCGAAAAGAGTCTTGCTATAAAATGGAATTCTTCTAAGATCCATTGCTTAATTTTGCTGCATGCGCTGCCCCATGACTGGTGTTTTAGGTCTTCTTATCTAGCAGAACACTTTCATCTAGCTTTAGAGCCCGAATGCTTGTCATTATTGCCTTCTAAACTTCTTTATATCGACGGATGAGGAAACATATTATCCTGCTTTCCAGAACTCTTCCAGCTTTCTCTTTGAAACAAACAACATTCTGTCCTACAATTCAAGTATACAGTACGACTCATTTCTCCTAAATGAATGACATGATCTCTCTCCCAAGCATTTAGATGTTCAAGAAGTTGAGTCAACCTCCCCTCAGGTCTAGAACCTATTTATTTTAGCATCGGCGATTGAAAAAGAGTAGGATCATCCATCTCATAAGTAAGGTCAAGCCGGAATTCCATCCTTCATTTCTTTTTCTATTTCGCACAAATACAGAGATTAAAAACTCAAGAGAGAATTTAGTTACGAGTTGCAAAATTTATAATGGTGAGAATTTGACTATCATTTCCCCTAAAAAAAAGAGAGACTTGCTCTCTCAACTCAAGAAGTCGAAAATGACTGGTTGGTTACAGGGATAAAGATCAATCTCCTCACCTCGAATTTCTAAAACAGTCCCAAATCTTTTTATTTTTTATGTTTTAAAATATAAATCGCATTTAAAAAATAAAAAATACTATTAAAAAATAACTACTCAATTAGATCCGATTCGGTCTCATACTTAGATATAGAACTAGATGTTCTATTTGTAATATACCCATTTCTACTAGCTACTATGTTCAATTCAATTCTCTTTCAAACCGGCCATGCCTATCCTTAGTCTTGACATCCTAATCGGTCCAATAACAATATTGAATACAATAACTATACCACAACTCGGTCATATAATTTATTTTTTTCTTTTTTAAGTATGGCGATCCACCCTTTGTAGTCGAGTGAAGCAAATGATCGAACGGTTTAGCCACACTCACTAGCCAAATTTGCTAGTTGATTAATTCCAAATACCCCTAGGTTCATCTAAATAGTTGTAGATCAATCCTATAGTTTTGAATTTTAACTAATTTAACTATAATGTCTTGAATCAAATTAATTACAGTTATTTAATTTTCAATTCATTGTTCTTATCACAAGTAACATGTGAACCAAACTTTTAAATTAAATTAATTTATTATTTGAATAAATCAACTATAATTTTTAAATTTGAGACTATCCTACAATTTAAAAATAGCCTAAGTCCGAAAAGATTTTAAAATTTTATCCTTTAAAATTTTTAAATCAATACATGTTTTTTAATATTATGATTATAAATTTTGTACTTGAAAAATTAAATTAAAATCTCTTCAAAAAAAAAGGAAAAAAAAAAAGAAAGAAAAAAACAAGGGTGGAGTGGGTATTAAAGCCCAACCCAAAAGTGTTTTAATCCAACAATTGTTTTAATTCTATAAGCCTCTCCCATTCCTGCCAGTGAGGTTCCTCTCTTTCTGTCGCTCTCCATTCGCCAGACTCCCAACCCACCGCTGGCCAACCCACTAAACACCACTTTTGTAAAACTTTTAGCTCATTAAAAATTTTTAGGTCAATTTGTTGAAAAGCTTACAACCCTAAAAAATGTTGGGTTTCATTTACTGTTATCCATAACTGATTAGCACGAAAATAAAAATATGCAGAAATGGAACTGAATCAGAAAACCACAAAAAAATCCGAAACTTAATAATGATCGCGGCGAGAACTAGGTTCTCTGTCCTTAAGACGTTTTTACCCCACCACACGATGCTTACGGTATATGGTAAAGCGTCTCCCAAGATACAACGATCAAACAACTTGCAAATTAGCACCTTATATGCAAGAACAGCGAACCAAAGGAAAGGAGCACCCTCTGAAAATGCAAAAACCGGAAAGACACTGAAAATGGTTTTCAAAGAAAACTGACTGTACGTTATGGACGATATTCTTTTTCTGCTTTCTGTGTGTTAGTATGAAAGAATAGGACTACAGGACTCTATTTATGGATGAGGAAAGCGGTTGATCAGTTTTTCAAACTCACCACTTACCCATGACCATGCATGAACGATTTCCACTTACACACATGGATGCAACCGTCTTTGGAGGGAAGTTATCAGATTTAATTGAATAAGTTTTATTCAAAAAATTAATAATGATATTTTACAGGCCCGAACCCGATCGAAGCCCAAGCCCACGACCCGAACCCGAGCCGGCCGGTCGGACGGACGGCGGCGGTGCGCGCGCGCGTGTGGGCTTTGCTCGATTATGAGCATGCCTACGTCCTCTCCCCTCTAAAGACTTGCGGTGCCCCTTGGGGACCAAACCCATTTCCAAAATTGGAGTATATTATGTGGTTCAATTTTGAGTTTGCAACCAATGTGGGACAACCATTTTTCAATTATCTCTCATTTTATTCCTCATTTGTTTGTCCAACTTTCAACCATAATTTCTCATTCATAATGGAATTGTTAATCACAATTAAATATACTACGTTCATCTACTCGAAACGTAGAATTTAATCGACTATTTATTTTGACAAATCGACGCTTGGGTCCCACCCAATTATTATGTCAAAGTGGTCCAATTCCAACAATCCCCCACATGAATGGAAATTATCACGAATATGCTAAATACAATGCAGACTTGATTCAGAGAGTACAAGTGAAACTCTTATTGCATCAGGCAAGGTAGCTTTTGGCTTTGAACCTGCCTTAGTAGAATACTATCGATTTTACTTAGCTATTCAGTGAACTTGATGTCTTGAACTGCTTAGCTGTCAATGTAAACCAAGACAACAGTAACCACACAATAACCTTTCTATCAATTCTTTGGTTCTCATAGTTGTGTTCATTTTGGCACTGAACAATTCTTGGGATTCATAAGTGCTCTAGAGAATTTAAACCTCAAATTCTCATGGAAGCGGGCCCACTTCATACTTATACAGGTGATCTCCTATGAAGAGTATTCTGTTATACTCCACTTGATTTATCCAAGCCATAGGAATCATTAAAAGTTATAACTTAACCTTTTACATTCTGCAGACAGCACTTTTATAAAGGAATGGATTAGTGCTTAACTGAGTCTTAATAACTTAGTTGTCCCATTGAACCAAGATCTTGGGATCTCCAATCAACAAGGTTGGGTTACCATCATTAAGATTCATGCATATTAGGCTTTAATCCCATTCCCTTTGATAGATAGTATACTTGATCTCTTGGTAGGCCTTTTGTAAGCGGATCCGCGAAATTCTCCTTTGATTTCACATAATCAATAGAGATAATACCATTTGAGATCAACTGTCTTATGGTATTGTGTCTACGACGTATATATCTAGACTTACCATTATACATGCAGTTTTGTGCCCTTGCAATAGCTGACTGATTGTCGCAGTGAATGCTAATTGTAGGTACCGGCTTGGTCCAACACGGAATATCCTCTAAGAAGTTACGAAGCCATTCTGCCTCTTCTCCAGCTTTATCTAATGCTATAAACTCTGATTCTATTGTTGATCGAGCTATGCAAGTTTGCTTTGAGGATTTCCAGGACACAGCTGCACCACCAAGTGTAAAAATGTAACCACTTGTGGATTTAGAATCTTTCATATCAGATATCCAATTTGCATCACAATATCCTTCTAATACTGCTGGATATCTCATATAATGTAATCCAAATGTTAAGGTATGCTTCAAATATCGAAGTACCCTATTTAATGCCTTCCAGTGATCATTGCTTGGATTACATGTGAACCTACTCAATTTATTAATCGCGAACACAATGTCTGGACGTGTGCAGTTCATTAGATACATCAGACTTCTAATAATCTGAGAATATTTTAATTGATGTATAGGTTCACCTCTATTTTTGGCTAAGTGTAGACTTGTGTCTACCGGAGTTTTGACAGGACTTTCATCAAAGACTCCAAACCTTTTTAGCACAGACTCAACATAATGAGATTGTGAGAGAACAAGGCCATCTGGTGTTTTAGAAATTTTAATTCCAAGAATTACATCTGCTACACCCATGTCCTTCATGTCAAAATATTTTGTTAGCATTTTCTTAGTGGACATTATAATATCATGATTGCTACCTAGAATTAGCATATCATCCACATATAGACATACTAAGACATATGCTGTGGGAGTACTTTTATTGTACACACATTTATCACACTCATTAATTTTAAATCCATTCGACAACATCGTTTTGTCAAACTTTTGGTGCTACTGCTTTGGTGCCTGTTTTAATCCATATAATGACTTAACGAGTCTGTAAACCTTTTTCCCTTGTCCATGAGCAACAAATCCCTCAGGTTGCTCCATGTATATTTCTTCTTCTAACTCACCGTTTAGAAATGCTGTTTTAACATTCATTTGATGAATTTCGAGATTGTGTATCGCAGTAATTGCAATGAGAATTCTTATCAAAGTAATCCTCGTTACTGGTGAGTAAGTATCAAAGAAATCAAGACCTTCCTTTTGTCTATATCCTTTTGCTACCAATCGAGCCTTGTATTTATCAATAGATCCATCTGATTTCAACTTTTTCTTGAAAATCCACTTGCAACCTAGAGGTTTATTTCCAGGTGGGAGATCAACCAACTCCCAAGTGTGATTTTGCATTATTGACTCAATTTCACTATTGATAGCTTCTTTCCAAAAAGGAGCCTCTGGTGTTGACATTGCTTCACTGAATGTCTTAGGTTCATTTTCGATCATGTACGTTAGAAATTCTGAACCAAAGGACGTAGACTTTCTAGCCCTTTTACTGCGTCTGGATTCTTCTTCATTTTCACTATCATTTGAAGTATCGTAAGTTCGTTTTGTTACACTTACATCAGTTTTGTCTTTACGAGGAAAGACATGTTCGAAGAAACTTGCATTTCTTGATTCAATGATAGTATCTTCATGTATATCAGTGATCTCAGACTTGTGCACAAGAAAGCGATATGCACTACTGTTATGAGCATATCCAATAAATATGCAATCTACAGTTCTCGGTCCTATTTTTATTTGTTTAGGTTTTGGCACTTCTACCTTTGCCAAACACCCCCACACTTTCAGGTATTTATATGAAGGTTTGTGACCTTTCCATAACTCATAAGGTGTTTCATCCTTTACTTTGTGTGGTATTTTATTAAGAATGTGATTTGCCGAGAGGATAGCTTCCCCCCACAAATTCTGGGGTAGACCAGAACTAATCAACATAGCATTCATCATTTCTTTAAGCATGCGGTTCTTACGTTCCGCAATACCATTAGATTGAGGTGAGTAAGGAGCTGTTGTTTGATGAATAATGCCTTGTTCAGAACAAAATTCTTCAAACGGCGCTCCATATTCTCCACCTCTATCACTTCGAACAATTTTTATTGTTTTGCTAAGTTGATTTTCAACTTCATTCTTATAATGTTTAAATATTTCCAAAGCCTCATCTTTGCTTCTTAATAAACATAGCAGTACCGAGTGCAATCGTCAATGAAGGTAATGAAATACTTTTTTCCACCTTTAGTTTGTACAAATTTCAAGTCACATATATCGCTGTGAATTAATTCCAAAGGTGAAGTATTTCTTTCAACAGAAGGAAACGGTCGTTTGGCTAACTTAGCCTCAACACAAGTTTCGCATTTGTGATTAGGATCGAAACTTAAAGAAGGTAGCAAATTTAAGTTCATTAATTTGCGCATAGATTTAAAGTTTGCGTGTCCTAATCTGTTGTGCCATAAACAAGAAGATTCAACGATATACGCAGAAGTAGAAGCTTCATTAATCTTGTTCAATTTGGGTACAATAGTAAGGACGTTCATCTTGAACATCCCACCAGTCATATATCCCTTTCCCACATACATTCCATTCTTAGTTAGTACAAATTTATCAGATACAAATACTAACTTAAATCCATTCTTGCTAAGAAGAGAACCAGAAACAAGATTTTTTCGAATATCTGGTACATGCAGCACATTGTTGAGGACGAGTTCCTTGCCAGACGTCATCTTCAAGGTTACCTTTCTTTGTCCCTCAACCTTTGAGCTTGAGGAATTTCCCATGAACAATTGTTCTCCGTTGATAGTTTTGTAATTAGAAAACATGTTCTTTTCAGCACATATGTGGCGAGTAGTATCAGTGTCCACCCACCATTCCCTGGGATTTCCAACAGAATTACATTTAGATATTACAGCAGAAAGGTGCATTTCTTGAACACCCTCAGTCAGATTATCAGTTTCAACTACATGTGCACGATCATTTTGCTTTTTAGGCTTGCGACAGTCAATTGAACGATGTACAGGTTTGCCACAATTGTAGCAATCCCCTTTGAACTTCTTGTTCTTCTGGTTGTTCTCAATTTTCTTAGGAGCATAACTTGAATGCTTCCTTTTCATGTTCTTCTTTGAACTCGATTCAGCAATGTTTGCCTTAGCTTCCATGCTTGGTCCTCCATTCCTCCTTTCGGACTTTTTAGTGTCTTCTTCTATCCTCAAGCGCACAATCAACTCCTCCAAGTTCATTTCCTTCCGCTTGTGTTTGAGGTAATTTTTGAAATCTCTCCAGGAAGGTGGGAGTTTCTCAATTACAGCTGCTACTTGGAATGACTCACTCACAGTCATTTTTTCAGCATGTAAATCATGGAAGAGTACCTGCAAATCTTGAACTTGGGAAATAACAAATTTAGAGTCAATCATTTTATAGTCCAGAAATTTACCGACAAGAAACTTTTTAGTTCCAGCATCTTCTGTTTTATATTTTTTCTCTAAAGATTCCCATAATTCTTTTGCAGATTTCATTATACTATATACACCATTTAATGAATCATTCAGTCCATTCAGTACATAGTTTTTGCATAGAAAGTCAGAATGTTTCCATGCGTCCAAGGCAATAACCAAAGCTTGATTATTTTCTCCTTGTTGAACCAAAGGAGGATCCTCCGTGAGAAACTTTGCCAAATTAAGCGTGGTCAAGTAAAACAGCATTTTCTGCTGCCATCTCTTAAAATCCACCCCATTAAAATTTTCAGGTTTCTCTCCGTGAGGAACACGATTTGAAGCAGACGGACCAGCCACAGTAGGCGTCACAGTAGGCATCACAGTAGGTGCCATAGTAGGGGAAATTGCATTAGTCCCAACAGTGTTCGCCATTTCTGTTTTCAAAACAGAAGATCAACAAGTTAAGATTAATAATTTCAGTTTTGAAAACCGAACCAAAATCTACAAATGTTAGAAAGAATACAATTTTTGGCAGTTGAAAGAAACCATGCAAATCTGCAATTTTCAATTTTTTTTTTCAAAGCAAGTAAAGCAGTACTATTTACATGAATTATTCATGGCATTAGAATTAAATAGCAACAGCATTTAGAATTTCAAATGCATGCAAAGCAATACTATTTACATTAGAATTAAATATAGCATTATACTTTCTGAATATAAAACAAAATTGAAAAGAAACAAAACCGTCATTGAATGTTGTTTCCTGTTTTCTGTTTTGTTTCATAAAAATAGCAGAAAGAAGCAGGAAGCATGAATAATTTCAAAGTTCCATAAATTAACAGAAAGCATGAATAATTTCAAAGTTCCATGAATTAACAATAAGCATTTCTAGTAGTTTGCATGTACAGTATCAAACTTGACTGAAAGGGAATAAAGTAGTATCACTTGGACTGATGCAAGTAAAGCCGCAGAAAAAAAATATTCAATAGCAACATTGGAATTTCGAAAGGAGAAAATAAGAACATGCATAGCAGACTTTCAAAATATGACTGGGACAATATTAGAATTTTGAAATTGCATGAAACATGCAAGATATGTTTTCCTATATGTCACAGGGATCGCAATAAGATGATGGAAATTTCCATGAAAAGTAAACACCCTACTTTTCAGCATAGTTTCAGAAACAGGTGATCATAAATATTTTTTTTTCATTTACAACAAATAAATTTCAGATTTCACGAGCACACCATTCATGGTTAAACAAGTAAATAAAACAAGATGTAAAAAACGTCTTAAGTTGTTGGGTTTCATTTACTGTTATCCATAACTATTTAGCACGAAAATAAAAATATGCAGAAATGGAACTAAATCAGAACACCACGAAAAAATCCGAAACTTAATAATGATCGAGGCGAGAACTAGGTTCTCTGTCCTTAAGACGTTTTTACCCCACCACACGATGCTTACGGTATATGGTAAAGCGTCTCCCAAGATACAACGATCAAACAACTTGCAAATTAGCACCTTATATGCAAGAACAGCGAACCAAAGAAAAGGAGCACCCTCTGAAAATGCAAAAACCGGAAAGACACTGAAAATGGTTTTCAAAGAAAACTGACTGTATGTTATGGACGATATTCTTTTTCTGCTTTCTGTGTGTTAGTATGAAAGAACAGGACTACATGACTCTATTTATGGATGAGGAAAGCGGTTGATCAGTTTTTCAAACTCACCACTTACCCATGACCATGCACGAACAATTTCCACTTACACACATGGATGCAACCGTCTTTTGAGGGAAGTTATCAGATTTAATTGAATAAGTTTTATTCAAAAAATTAATAATGATATTTTACAGGCCCGAACCCGGCCGGTCGGACGGACGGCGGCGGTGCACACGCGCGTATGGGCTTTGCTTGATTATGAGCATGCCTACGTCCTCTCCCCTCTAAAGACTTGCGGTGCTCCTTGGGGCCCAAACCCATTTCCAAAATTGGAGTATATTAAGTGGTTCAATTTTGAGTTTGCAACCAATGTGGGACAACCATTTTTCAATTATCTCTCATTTTATTCCTCATTTATTTGTCCAACTTTCAACCATAATTTCTCATTCATAATGGAATTGTTAATCACAATTAAATATACTACGTTCATCTACTCGAAACGTAGAATTTAATCGACTATTTATTTTGACAAATCGACGCTTGGGTCCCACCCAATTATTATGTCAAAGTGGTCCAATTCCAACAAAAAATAAATCAATCTGAAATTTCTGTCTCTCTCTCATCCCCCATCTTGCTAGTCGACATCAACCGCCGGAGTCGCATCTCACAAGAATTATCAATATATAAGACCCTGGTATCCCCCATCTTCCACCCTACCACTGCCGCCGCGCTTGGCTTATTTAATATCCGGCTCAGCAGGAGATGGCGGCATGATACGACGCACCCTCCAGGCGCTTTACCATCACCACAATCAGTACGTGGTTCCCCTCGATGCCGAGTCTTCCGCCGAAGAGAGCCTTGATCTGCACAATTACGTGAAAACGTACCCCAGTTTTGGGAAATTCAAGAATGTTCGGATGATTATCAAGGCTAATTTGGTAACTTACCGTGGCCCCAATGTGGTGGCCAATACACTCCATGCGGCTGCCATTTTGCTGAAGGAAGGAAGGAAGGAAGGAAGGAAGGGATTGGGATGGGTTATTAATCTTAACGCCTCTGATTACCCACTGATCACTCAAGATGGTAATAATTAATTCTAACTAATATACACCTTTTGTTTTTATTTTCTGTTTGAAGAAAAAAAAAGAATTGGATTTTTAGGCTATTTTGATATTTTGTCCAAGTGGATTTGTTTTAATTTGCTTAATGATTTGTGGGTTTGATTGATCATTAGATCTGCTGTATACATTTTCGCACTTGCCGAGAGATCTTAATTTTATTGATCATACAAGTAACATTGGCTGGAAAGAGTAAGTAAAATTTTCTGCGATATTCTACTTTTTCTTTTAACCTAACCTTGTTGATTTATATCTGGGGTTAAGGGATTTATAGCTCTAATCAATGGCGTGGTATTACACCGAATGCGTAGGTTTCAGAGAGCGAAGCCTGTAATAGTTGATCCAGGTTTGTATATGACAAAGAAATCTGATGTGTTCTCGATTACGCAACGAAGTGTGCCAACAGCATTTAAACTCTTTACAGGTATAATTTGCATTACTTATTTGGCTTTTTTTTATTTATTGTGTTTTCTGTTTCAGAATTATTTGTCCTATTTCTTCTGTGTAGACTGTAGCTTATGTAGTGAATGAGTTAGGAAAATAAGTTGTTGGAGTCTTCACCTTTCTGTCATAACATGTATCTTCACTGTTTTTATGAAAACGTACAGTGCAATTTAGGTATTTTGTTGATGTGGTTGGTGTAGTTTAGAGTTTTTGCACAAGAATGTTGATTTCCTTTTTCTAATGGTGTATCTGATTGTGGTAGAAGATGTTTCTGTTGAAAACTGGTACGAGAATTAGCCAGAAAACAAAAAATTTCTTTAATTCATAAAACCAGGATTTTTGCTAGTTGTTCACGTATTTATTATAATTAAAATACTAATGGATTAGTATTATACCTCAATCGATAAACGATATTAGTCTGGATCTGATTCGCGAGCTTGCTGCTTCTGATTCAAGAACTTGGTGCTCCCAACGTTCAAGCCTTCTATAGTATTCTCCTAAGTCTGGATTACACCGGCGTGTGGGCACCTTTTGATTTAATCAAAAATAAAACTAATTTCTGGACTGGTCAGATCTAGAAAACTGAGAAACTAAATTTCTTCTCTTTTCTTGATTGAATTAATTGGAATGAATTGGAATGAATTTACATCACAATCAATGTGATATAAATAACGGCAAGTGATCTGATTGCAAATAACGACAAGAGTCCTGATTGCATCCAAGTCCAATTAGTTTATGATTGATTTAATTACACGTGTAATCCCTGAACTTATATTACGATTACAATTAAGTCTAAAACTTTTATAGTAACTGTGATAGAGTCCAAAACTTTATAGAGCTACCACGGGGACCTGATGGACATATATTTTCCAAGCTCCAATAATTAGATTCCGTCTAGTCGACCCTAGGCCCCTCAATCTAATTATTAGTCTTTTGCTTTTTCCACTAAAGGTAAGAGATTGCACTCTCGGAATATATAAAATTACAGAAGCTGTAATATTTTCCTCTGACCTACCTACCGTATATGTAATTCATCTCTGTCTGAGATCCGATAATTAGGTATGAGCATAAATGACCGTTTTGCCCCTCTAATTATTCTCACTAACTTTAAGTTACATTTTCTTTAACGGTCCTGTAAACTAATTCACAGATGTCGAAGTTTAGCCGTTGCTAAACACTGAGCTCAGATTTATAACCGTTCAACAGAAAATACTTAAGTTGTCACTCGATCCATTTTTCAAGGTGACAGTTTCTGACACGAATTCGTGTTCTCTACTTCGCCCATTCTTAAGCTCCCAACTCACCGAGATATTTGATCAATTAAATTAATCTCACCCATTGGTGAATCAAAGAACTATTAAACTAACGAAAAGATATACACAATCCTGTTAAGGGATTTAGATGAAATACTCGGTGATCAAGTGGAATTTAATTATTCGCACGATCATGCTATATAATTAAATTTGACACATGGTCCGTTCAATACACTCTTAGTGTGCTAGTGTCACCATTAATCCATTTCTGCGATAAGGACAAATCGCAAACCCGAATGATTAAATAGTAGTCAACACTACAACCTTCTGGTACAGGCGCCAACCCTTATACATTAGTTGTGAACAATTTTATTGATGATCAAAATATAAGTTGTATCACACTATACTTCTCAACGCAGGTATCCAACTTATATTATCACAAGTGATCATTGGCACTTTGTTTACATACTCAATATTAAACAAATGCAATAATAATAAATGAAAAGAACAAACTTCTATTTATCATAAAATTGTTATTTTATTATAGCAAAAACTATACTATATGGGCATACTATCTAACAATTCTTCCACTTGCCCTAGAGTATATATGTCATGTCTTGCAACCCCATACGTGCAGATGTCCCTCAAAACTTTTAGCCGGAAGGCTTTTAGTAAATGGGTCCGCGAGGTTATCCTCAATAGCAATTTTGCTGACAATTACATCTCCACGACTAACAATCTCTCTTAAGAAATGATATTTCCGTTCTATATGTTTTCCCCTTTGATGACTCCTTGGTTCTTTAGCATTTGCCACTGCCCCACTATTGTCACAGTACAATGTTATGGGCTGTGATGATGCAGGCACCACCTCAATGTCCATTAGGAATTTCTTGAGCCATACGGCCTCTTTAGCAGCTTCACAAGATGTCACATACTCAGCTTCCATGGTGGAATCAGCAATGCATGATTGCTTGATTCTTCTCCATATAATGGCTCCACCACCTAGTGTAAACAATGATCCTGATGTGGACTTACGAGAGTCTTTATCAGCTTGAAAATCAGAATCTGTATACCCAACTGGAACAATGTTTGGTGATGAGTAAACTAGCATATGGTTCCTTGTTCTCCGAAGATACTTAAAGATATGCTTTACAGCCACCCAATGTTCTGGTCCTGGGTTAGATTGATAACGACTGATCATACCAACAGCATAACAAATGTCAGGTCTAGTGCACAACATAGCATACATGAGACTACCCACTGCTGACACATAAGGTATTCTACTCATGCGTTCTATCTCTTCAGGAGTTTTTGGAGATTGTTCCTTAGAGAGTTGAATTCCATGTCTGAAAGGCAAAATGCCTTTCTTGGAATCTTGCATGGCAAATCTAACAAGTATTTTGTCAATATATGTAGCTTGGGATAATGCTATCAGCTTGTTCTTTCGATCCCTCAAGATCTGAATGCCTAGAACATAACTAGCTTCACCCAAATCCTTCATATGAAACTGTTGGGCCAACCACGCTTTCGTAGATGATAACATACCTACATCATTTCCTATGAGTAGAATATCATCCACATAAAGTACCAAGAAAATTACCTTTTTGTCCTGTATCTTCTTATAGACACAGGGTTCGTCGAAGTTCTAATCAAAATCATATGTCTTAATCACCTCGTCGAACCTTTTGTTCCAAGATCTTGATGCCTGCTTCAGACCATAAATGGACCGTTGCAGCTTGCACACTTTAGATTCATGACCACATTCTACGAACCCATCTGGTTGTACCATATAGATACACTCTTCAAGATGACCATTAAGAAAAGCCGTCTTGACATCCATTTGCCACACCTCATAATCATAATGAGCTGCAATGGATAAAAGAATCCGGATAGATTTGAGCATAGCTACAGGCGAGAAGGTCTCCTCGTAATCGATACCTTCTCTTTGGGTAAAACCTTTAGCCACTAGCCTTGCTTTGAAGGTTTCCACCTTCCCATCTACTTCTCTCTTTCTTTTGTAGACCCACTTGCACCCGATGGGTTTTATCCCTTTTGGTGCATCTACAAGTTCCCAGACTTGATTAGAATGCATAGATTCCATCTCAGTGTTCATAGCTAGTTTCCACAAATCTGTATCCACATTGTTTTTAGCATCCTTATATGAAATCGGATCATCTACTTGTTTTACAGAGATCGCCTGTTTGGATTCTCCGACAAACAAGTACTTAGATGGTTTTCTGATGACCCTTTGATTTTGCCTAAGGGGTGGTGGATCTTGAACTATGGCTTCATTTGGAATTGTAACATTTTGATCAATGTTAGTATCACCTTCAAGTGATACAATTACCTCATCACTACCTTGAACATTTTCTTGATCTATGGGATTAGATGATGAATCATTTCTCCCACTCAGATAACGTTCCCTAGGTATTTGCGATACCATGGGTAGTCTGTCACTAGGTTGTGTTTCAGGAATTGATGAGTTGGGATTACTCCCACTCATTTCTTTCAAAACAGCCTTACTTTTGGACTGACGTTCATTAATATATTTATCCTCTAGGAATGTTGTATTTGTGCTGACAAAAACCTTCCTATCTAGAGGACTATAAAAATAGTATCCCCTGTTACCTTTAGGGTATACCACAAACAGGCATATTTCTGATCTAGACTCCAACTTTTCTGTCTTTCCTTTCAGCACATGAGCCGGACATCCCCAAATTCGGATGTGACGCAAATTTGGTTTGCGCCCATTCCATATTTCCAGGGGAGTCTTGGGAACAGACTTAGATGGAACTAGGTTAAGAATATAAGCGGCTGTCTCCAGTGCATATTCCTAAAATGAGATAGGTAGAGTTGAAAAACTCATCATTGACCTAACCATATCTAACAATGTCATGTTTCTTCTTACTGAAATGCCATTCTGTTGGGGTGTACCAGGCGCACTCAGTTGAGAAACTATACCATTTTCTGTCAAGTAGTCCCTGAATTCTCCCGAGAGATATTCGCCACCTTGATCTGATCAAAATGTCTTTATACTTTTACTCAAATGTTTCTCGACTTCAGTCCGATATGCTTTGAATTTCTCAAAAGCCTCCGACTTTCGAGTCATCAGGTAAATGTATCCGAATCTAGAGTAATCATTAGTAAAGGTGATAAAATACTCATATCCCCCTCTCGCTGGTGTATTCATAGGTCCACATACATCAGAATGAACTAGTTATAACACTTCTTTGGCTCTATGTCCCTTTGCTAAAAAGGACCTTTTGGTCATCTTACCCTCCAAACAAGAATCACAGGCCGGCAATGGTTCGACCTCAATTGAGTTGAGGAGACCATCCTTTGCCAGTCTCTGTATCCTGTTAAGGTTAATGTGTCCAAGTCTAAGATGCCATAAATAAGTATCACTAGTATGGTATGTATTTTGTTTATTATGGTTTGCAAAAGTATTATTAATTTCATTCGTGGAATAGTTTAATATATAAAGACCATTCATCAAATATCCGGCACAAATAGGAGCTTTATTCATCAAAATGTAAAGCGCTTTATTAGGCGCAAAATCAAGAGAATAACCCTGTCCTATTAAACAAGAAATGGAAATCAAATTCTGCTTCATTTGCGGGACATAATAACAGTCTTTAAGAATTAAACGCCTACCACTACTGAAATAAAAATAAACTACTCCTACAGCTCTCGCCGAAACTACTGCTCCTGTGCCGATTGTGATAGTGAACTGGCCTTCATTGAGTTTTCTGCTTTCCTGAAGCACCTGCATTGACATGCAAACATGATTAGTAGCTCCAGAATCTACAACCCAGGAATATGTAGAATCAACCACCAAACAAGACTCAGTTATGAAAAACTCACCCGCACTCTGCTTCTGTTTAGCTAGTGATTTGGGACAGTCTTTTTTCCAGTGACCTTTCTCGCCGCAGCTGAAACACTTGCCTTTCGGCTTTCCATCTGCTTTGGTCTTTTTGTTGCTTACTGGCTTCTTGCTAGCTCTCTTCATTTTCTTTCCGCCTTTGCCTTTCGGCTTGGAACCAGAAGAGCTACCAATTGCTGCATAAGCATTACCACCTTTGGCCTTCAGACTACTTTCCACATTTTGCAACTCATTCATTAGCTCAGTCAATGGCATATCTATCTTGTGTAAGTGATAGTCCACAGTAAACTGTGAAAACATATCAGGTAAAGAGTTCAATACCATATCAACCTGAGTATTTGCATCAATGGTTGCACCCAGATTCTCCGCCACATTGAAGTGTCCAATCATGGTTAACATATGGTCCTTCACTGGCGTTCCGGGTTTCATACAGATGTTCTGTAAGGTACGAATGACTTCGAACCGAGCTCTCCTACTTTGATGTGCAAACATGTCCTTGAGGCTTTTCATTATGTTATAAGAGGTCTCAAGACTGTCATGCTTCTGTTGTAATACATTTGACATTGATGCCAAAATGTAACAGCGAGCCAACTTGTCTGCAGCTACCCACTTATCATAAGCACCCCTCATGTCCTTGCTTGCAGTCTCAGTGGGTTGCTCAGGCCAATCTTCTTCAAGCACAAAATCAATTTTCTCAACGGTGAGAACAATCATTAGGTTACGTTTCTAATCCACATAATTTTCTCCGGTTAGTTGGTTTTGTTTTAGGATAACGGAAAATGGATCGAGAGACATTTTGCTGAAAATAACAAAAATATTGCATATTAAAATTAAGCAATGAATTTAACATATGATACATGAATGCACATGTAGATCCATAAAACTACAATAATGTAATGACTACTTAATCCTTGTGATCCAACAGGTCTCTCTATAGGAAAGGTCACCGTGTCCACTGATTAAGTTGGGATCCTCCCACTAGACAAATCATATCTTGACAATAAATGTCCAGATAAATCCAGTATCGCTTTATTTGGTCACCAAGATTATAAACGAGAGCCTCTATAGGAGGTTCGTAGATAATCTCAATTTAAGTGTATAACCTTTGTCTAGATCTCTAAATACTTGAAAAATAATCCCGCCATCTATAGGATGATCTCAAATTATATTCTATCTAGACGATCTTACCAAAAAGGAATCCAATCAAACAGTCCGAATTACGCAGCCCTCCTATAGGGAGTCCGTTGCGTTACCGGCACGAGGCTAACACATTCTGTTGCTTATAGATTGACTAGAGGAGACCGTGGGTTTTTATTTAAATAAATACCCTCTCCCACTCAATATTTTAAAATAATGGATTTTAATTTAAAATAATTACCAACTGTTCACATTAATTAAATTAACATACAGTTTAATTATTACGAATTTTCCATTAAAGAAAAATTTAATTTAAATTAAATTCATCGAGAAAAAATCAATGTTCCAATGAAATGCATTCTATTCTAAGTTTCATGAGCGATGCCAAAATTAATTCTATATGACATGATTTACAGAATAATATCTCAAACAAATATTTAAAGCACACATTAGCAATAAATTTAACAATTATTTGTGGCCCAAAACAAGACTTAAGAATTAAATTACAAAACTTATTAGGCTCAAACCCCATATTTAAATTTAATCTTCATCTTTAGTCTTTGCTCCAATTGCCAAACAAGTCCAGCTATTCCAGCAACCAAACAATAGCAATCCAAGTTTCCAAATAGACACTGTCCCAGCAACCAAACGTGGTCTTCTTCTACCTTGAGTCTCTTCCTCAAAACAAACAACCACCACAGCTGCCGAAAACGCAAGAAGGGCACCGCCGGAGACACAACTTTGGAGTTGTGCCACCGTCGCGCGAAGATCGCGACCCAGTGCCGCAGATCCCAGATCTGCTTGGCGCGCCCATTGTGTTACCAGCGAAGATCCGCCGCGCGATCGGAGCATCAGAACTGCGCCTTCCATGCCCAACTGCAAGGCCGGAGATTCTGCATAAGCAGCACAGATCCAGCGAGATCTGCGAGCGGGTGGCGCGCAGATCTGGCCGGATCTGCGCTGCACCGCAGATCCTTGCTGCGCACAGATCTGTGATCGCACAGATCTGATGCTCACTTGATCTGCGCGTCGCACAGATCATCTAGTGCACTGGATCTATGCACCAGATCTGCCCTAGCACAGATCTCCGACGCGCATCTCCGACACGCTAGCGCGTCAGATCAGCCATACCATCTCTGGTGTGCCGGATCTGCTTTGGCCTTGTCTGAATTTTCTTTTCGACGGTTTGATCTTGAATCTCAATATTACAAAAATAACTATGTCCCAATTTAGGGCTCACAATTTAAATCTATTTTGCAATTAAAATTAAATCAAGATGATGGAGTTGTAATCCACCGATCTTGTTACAGACTCAAAAATAACGAAATACAATGAATAAGTGGGGCCACAAAATAATTGGATCACAGTTTAAAATAATATCAATTATTCAATCAACACATAAAAAGATAATCCTAGACATCGCTCGACTAGAACATGCAATTATCAAATCTAGATAATACAATAAACACGTGAACGATCTAGACCGCTCTGATACCACTTGTTGAAAACTTGTACGAGAATTAGCCAGAAAACAAAAATTTTCTTTAATTCATAAAACCAAGATCTTTGCTAGTTGTTCACGTATTTATTATAATTAAAATACTAATGGATTAGTATTATACCTCAATCGATAAACGATATTAGTCTGGATCTGATTCACGAGCTTGCTGCTTCTGATTCACGAACTTGGTGCTCCCAACGTTCAAGCCTTCTATGGTATTCTCCCAAGTCTGGATTACACCGGCGTGTGGGCACCTTTTGATTTAATCAAAAACAAAACTAATTTCTGGACTGGTCAGATCTAGAAAACTGAGAAACTAAATTTCTTCTCTTTTCTTGATTGAATCAATTGGAATGAATTGGAATGAATTTACATCACAAGCAATATGATATAAATAACGGTAAGTGATTTGATTGCAAACAACGAGAAGAGTCCTGATTGTATCCAAGTCCAATTAGTTTAGGATTGATTTAATTACTCATGCAATCCCTGAACTTATATTACAATTACAATTAAGTCTAAAACTTTTATAGTAACTGTGATAGAGTCCAAAACTTTATAGAGCTACCACATGACCTGATCGGACATATATTTTCCAAGCTCCAATAATTAAATTCCGTCTAGTCGACCCTAGACTTCTCAATCTAATTATTAGTCTTTTGCTTTTTCTACTAAAGGCAAGAGATTGCACTCTCGGAATATATAAAATTACAGAAGCTGTAATATTTTCCTCTGACCTACCGTATATGTAATACATCCCTGTCTGAGATCCGATAATTAGGTATGAGCATAAGTGACTATTTTGCCCCTCTAATTATTCTCACTAACTTTAAGTTACATTTTCTTTAACGGTCCTGTGAACTAATTCACAGATATCGAAGTTTAGCCGTCGCTAAACACTGAGCTAATATTTATTACCGTTCAACAGAAAATACTTAAGTTGTCACTCGATCCATTTTTCAGGGTGACAGCTCCCGACACGAATTCGTGTTCTCTACTTCGCCCATTCTCAAGCTCCCAACTCACCGAGATATTTGATCAATTAAATTGATCTCACCCATTGGTGAATCAAAAAACTATTAAACTAACGAAAAGATATACACAATCCTGTCAAGGGATTTAGATGAAATACTCGATGATCAAGAAGAATTTAATTATTCGCACGGTCATGCTATATAGTTAAATTCGACACGTGGTCCGTTCAATACACTCTTAGTGTACTAGTGTCACCATTAATCTATTTCTGCGATAAGGACAAATCGCAAACCCGAATAATTAAATAGTCAACAGTACAACCTTCCGGTACAAGGCGCCAACCCTTATACATTAGTTGTGAACAATTTTATTGATAATCAAAATATAAGTTGTATCACACTATACTTTTCAACGCAAGTATCCAGCTTGTATTATCACAAGTGATCATTGGCACTTTGTTTACATATTCAATATTAAACAAATGCAATAATAATAAATGAAAAGAACAAACTTCTATTTATCATAAAATTGTTATTTTTTTACAGCAAAAACTATACTATATGGGCATACTACCCAACAGTTTCTACGTATTTCTAATTGCTGAAATTTTCTATCTGGCGGGTGGGATCTGCAAGTAATATCGTGTTGAATGGTTCACAAATGTAATTAACGAGTTATTTATTTCTACCTCAAGATGTATGGTGCTAATGAAAGTTCTTGAACACCGGAGTTGAGAAGCATTCAGGGCACTAGGACCTCAATTGGCAGGGAAAAACTGATTTGAAGGTTGAATATCTACTAGAGTACTTGTATTTTGAGTATGTAATAACGAATTTCAATAAATAAGATTGACTTCTTCTTTGACATTGTGTTATCTAATTTAGTTGTGTGTTATTTTGTTTCTTTTGTTTAGGATGAAGTGTTTTGTTGAAATCATATTCTATCCCTTCCATTTCTTCTCCTTTTTTTTTTTTATCTATAATGTCATTATTCCAATATTATCTTTGCAGAATAAAGGCGTGAAATCTAATAATAACTTACCTGATAATGGCTCTATAATAGATACCTTGCAAACAGTTTTTGTAGATTCAATTGAGGATGAAGCGTGAGAGCTACTAAGGGAATCTATTGTTTATTATTGTGACAATCCAAGGCATGATTGCTGCAAAGGACCCGAGTAGTTCCAATGTTTTGAAATATGACCAAGTCTTCATTAGAGACTTCATACCTTCTGGTTAATTATACATTGAAGCATTTTTTATTAAGTCATGGGTTATTTTTAATGCTGTAAGTTACATTTTTCAAATGAATATGTATCTAGGTAATAATTATACTGCGATGTAAAAAATTGAAAATGTATTGTTAGGTTGTGTTTGATTGGCACATTTTCCATGGAAAATGTTGCATCCATGGAAAATCTTTTTCACATTTAGTTGTTTGAGTGTACATGGAAAATAAAAATGATTTTCAAGGTACAATCACTTAAAACATGCTTTTTGCCACTTTCTTGGAAAATATTTGCACACCTATTTGTTGGATTTTTTTTTCCCACATTACATGGAAAATGTTTTCATTTTCCACTATTTTTCATGGAAACTAATTAAACACAGTCTTATTGATAGTATTATGCAGTGAAAATTCATATTGTCACAAATTATTATTTAATATGCGATATATATAAATAATTACAAATTAAATTGTGCAACAATTATAGAGCGTTGTACAAATATTGATGCGATAAATTTTGTGTTGTAAAATAATTTCAACTACAAATACAAATTGTCACACAAGCAAATATTCATTGTTAAAAAATAATATTTGCAATAATTTTATTTGTTGTAAATTAAAATACATGACATATATAAATAAAGATAAATTAAATTGTGCAACAACAATAAATCGATGCGCGACAACTCTCTGTGTTGCAGAATAAATTCAACTTCAAACACAATCCGTCATATAAACGAATATTCATTATCACAAAATAATATTTGTAACAATTTTATATGTTATAAATTATAATACGCGACAAATATAAGTGGTAACAAAATAAATTAGGCAATAACTATATATCGTTGCACAAATAATGATGTAACAAACTCTCTATGTTTCTGAATGAATTTAACTACACACAAAACTCGTTACATAATAAATTATACTACAAACATTGAATATCTTTTAATATATTCTGCAACGAAGCAACTTCATTATAAATAAATTACGCGACAAACATGACATATTATAAAATGTATATTACTACAATCATGTTTTGTTGCAAAATAGAATAGGTAACAAACGTTATACTTTTAAAATAGTTTTAGCAATAAATATTTCTTCTCGCAAATTGTGTTTTAGAATAAACGTTGTGACAAATTGACTTGTTGCCTTTTTAATTTTTTGCGACATCTATGTATTGCAACAACATTATGGCGACAAATATGTTGTTGCTATTCCATACTTTTCGCGGCAAACAAAAAATGTTGCAAGTTTGCTTATGCGACGAGTGACTAATAATTATCGCAAAATACATTATGTGGCGCTTATAGTGCGACGATGTTTGCAACAAATAGCTTGTTGTCGCTAAATTAATTTTGCGACAAAAAACCTCTATTTAAGCTATAATATTTTTTTGTCACAAAATGGGTATTTTTTTGTAGTGATTTAATAGTTACAAACGGTTTATGCACCATTTTCACATATCTTTTATCCACATTATAGCAACTCCGCAAATAAAGCCCAAAAACTAAATCTTCTAATAAAATTCATTTTTCTTGCTTTTAACATACAAGTTTTTCTTCATCTCCAATGGTAACCCACAATGAAAAAAATTGGGTTCATTTACTTATTCTAATTCCTGTAAAAATACTTCTAATTTTTGTTGTTTTTTCTAAAATCATAGAATTTGTGGGTATGGTTGAGGTTATATGGGCAAAATTGAACAAATGGAGAAAAAAAGTGACTTGACCAATTTGTTCGACAAATTAAAAAAGAGTTGAAACCACACATACAACTAACATAGAATTTAGATGGAAGTTATCCATAGAGTCCACTTCCGTATTTAATGGCATAGGTTAGAGACTTCTTAGCAAAAATATGAAAAGTTATGGATCATAAATGCACTAAGGATATACATTAAGAATTATTTGTGCCAAAATCCTTTGACAAAATAACAAAGCTTGGCTTTTACCGACATTGTTGATGCCTATACAAGTGAGATAAATATAGAAAATATATTGATGAATGGGAAATTGTTTATTGGATTAATTTGTTATGGTAATTTCACAGTACATGGAGTGATCTGAACATGGAAAAAACGGCTAAATATGAATATTAAAAGCTAATTTCCATTAATTAACAAATAAGTGTACTGATCATCAAAAGTACACTATTCCAGTGCTAACAGATGTGTAATCACTCATCTGACAACTTATATATTACCTTACACTTGGACAACCGTTAAATACTAAAATCGTCAAGCAAAAAATGGGATTGGCAACCATTGGGTCTCCGATGGTAAAGTTAACTACCGATACAAGATAATATGGGAAGTTTGTTGTGGGAGAGACAAGCAATAAAAAAATTTGACCACAGTTTTTGAGTAGAGAATAAAGCGTACCTTCGAATGGAAAGGAGTCAAGTATTTGTAGGGTGAGAACCCTAGCCCGTTAAGGATAGAAGTCAATCCGTTACATGATTTGACTCTCTCTCGTTGTGGAGATAACTAAGTTTAATCTCTGATTGACTAACATCTCCTGAATCTCGTCCATAATCTGTGCTAGTCTGTAAGATTGCGATAGTGATTCTTAGAGATTGACACGGGGTTTCCCTATGTGAGTTATCTTTTGATCATGAATAATCTTTTACAAACGTATCTCTCCAATTGGGGCTTGGATTTTTTAACGACAACGAAAGAGGCACTGTGCTATCATAGTCTACCCTACTAGACTACTTTCCACCTATTCTCGGCCGATTCAGTAACGAAAGACAAATTACAGAAAAACTTTGCAACAGAATATTTGAATACATTGAAAATAGTTTGTTCATTGATTGATGAAAGCAAAAAACTATAATTGCTAGTGCGATGTGATAGAAATTCAGTTTAGAGTGAAACTTTCAGTGGATAGTACATATATTAACGGTGCACAGAATAATCCCTGAACGAGAGGCTTGTATGGAAAAGTCTATGGTCATTACCACTCGACCACGAACTTTCTCCTATACACGCTTTTTGTCCATGGGCTATTATGTGCACGTACATGGGCTTCACCTCTCCCTTAAGAAGAACTTATGGTGAATGCAGGTACCAATTAAACTTATTATACCAGGGAGAAAGAGTGTGAAGAGGTCGAAGTGCTAAGAATGCGATATAAATCCATTTTGAGGTGAAACCCTCAGTAGACAATACATATTCTAACGGTACACGGAATAGCTCCTGGATGAGAGACTTGTAGGAAAAAGTTCGTGGTAGCTATAGATTTCGCCTGAGATGTAAGGTTGCGTGGGGAACTTCAGGGCGTGCAAGGAACCCTCGATGAATGACTGCTACAGATAGATTTACTGCGGTTCTAAAGGCTCGCTCGGAGGTTCACTTGGCATAACATAGTCGAGGATAAGCAGTGGCCTCTAGTGGCATGTGGACCTGAAACTACCATGTGTAGCATGAGCGAAAGACATAGTGGCTCAGCAAGCTGATGTTTTTGCCAAAATCATGTGGTAACAAAGTGGTCATAATTTGTGGAAGATTTCATGAGATTATTTGAAATTGGATGTTTTTTCATTAATTAACAACTTTAGTTATGTAAGGGGGGAAGTAATTAAATAAAAACACGATACCATTGGAAAATTGTCCTTACAATTTGGATAAAATCTTCTATAAAATAATTCTTATGTCATGTGACTTCTAATATAATACAATAATTGTAAAGATTAATGATAAGTACAATTTTATACTTATCTGAGCTCACAAAAAGGGACGATTATGAATATTCTTATTTATTTTCAGTATAATGGCGTATTATTTTTTATCATTATAGGATAATAACCAAAATTAAGTGTCTATCTAACAAAAAGAGAGCAAACAGAAGAAAATGGGACTTAATTGCAAAGATAAAGAGACTTGAGAGAATTGACATGCAAATACCAAAGAGACAACGCATGAAATCGCAAGAATTAACCATGCGATCGCAAGACGCCAATTTCTGCTGTAGAACGTAATCAGTTAAAACCATGCGATCGCATAGGTAAGTCGGCCAGCGGTTTGGCAGTTTCCTAGTACAAATAGAATTCTACTAAGTCCAGGATAAGTAACAACTTAAACACACGTCCTGGAGAGTTGGAAGAGGAGTATAAAAAGGAAAATATAGCACATATCGCGAGGGAGACGAATTTTGGGAACAAAATATACATGGAAAGAATCGAAGATTGAAAACGGATTGAAGATTTTTGAGCCAGAATCACGGGTTGTAATCTTATTTTCTTCTTTTTCTTTCGGAATATGACTTATACAATTCTTATATTATTCTACAAAATCATGTCCAGCTAATTTACTTATTGCTAAGATGAACGATGAAACCTTATGTTCTTAATTAATTAGAAGTTTTCCGTTTTAATAATTAATTGCTTATTGATTGATTATTTTTTATTCATTCTTTCTAATATTTTAATATTTGATTACCATTAGAATGTTTTGTGATCTTCATTGAAGTCGAGAAATTCAATGTATATAAGCACGTGGTTTTGAATAACCTAGAATCTAATAATAGATAAAAATTACTATTATACCTTATGAAATCCGATTAGGTTCTTGTTATTTAAATGCATATTTTTATGTTCAAAGCTTAACTATAGTTAATTAGGTTCGTATATCGATATAGACTTGATTGACCATCGAGAGAGGCTTTTTGATTATTGTAGGATTACCGATTTTCAATCTATAGTAATTATAAGCTAAAGCGATTAAACAGATAATTGATCAAAGAACGTATATGTAGATTCACAAATCCTAGTGTTAGTAAAACTTGAATTCATTCTCGCAAATTTACTTTGATTGCTTGATAATTTAGATTTAATTAAACATAATTAGAATAGTTTTAGAATTAAAATCGAAAACGAATTTGTGTTCTTTACTTTGTTAAAAATCGAATTATAATTAATAGGTTAATTGGTAGCTAGTTTTCGTGAGTTCGACACTCTAGACATCACTTTATTACTTGTTAACTATCCGTCAACTTGTGAGATTAAAATCACACAACAAATTTTTGGTGCCTTTGCTGGAGACTAGTTTTAATAATTACTAAGTAAATTTATAATTTAGTTTTTAATAATTTTTTTATTTTTTTTTATTTTTATTCTATGTTCTTTGTGTTACTACTGAATTCTAGATATTTTCTAAAGTTTCAGATGTCAAGTGTGTATGTTCCGTACAAAAGATCTTGATCTATTTGATTCAGACCTAGAAATCAAACGGAAACTTTCGCCAACGACAACGTGAGTAAAGAGAAAAGAAACAACATCAAAAAGACACAATGGAAGATAACCGAATCCATGATCCATTACTTGTAGATGTGAGAAATATTCTTGAACGAATGGCTCAACCAGTTGAAGTTAATGAACGAGATATTCTTATGGTGAGTATATGATGCTACCGATTATTGAGAATTGGTCCAGCATAATCTATCGGCCTTATGGACACGTCAACTTCCAGTTGAGGCCAGATGTGATTAATTTGTTCTCAAACAATCTATCGTTCTATGGAAGAACGGATGAAAATTCTCATTACCATATTTCTCGCTTCGATGAATACTGTAAAAAATTTCAAATACCACGGTGTTAATGAAGAGACACTTAAGATGAGGCTCTTCCCACACACATTGAAGGATAAAGCTAGAGAATGGTTAGATTCTCTACCGTCTGGGAGCATCACTACTTGGACAGATTTGATCCAGAAATTCACACTGAAATACTTCCCTCCAGCCAGAGCAAAGAGACTGAAGTATGAAATATCCAATTTCTAACAATCTAAGTCGAAAATTTTTTAGGAGGCATGGTTTTCCTTTAGCAGCTCAAAATCATTAGTTCTGCTCTAGATTAGCTCTAACTAGTCGTTCTTCAGTAGATTCTGCAGCAGGTGGCTATATCTAAAATAGATTCGCTGGTGACCTTAACGACCTGTATAAAACCACGAGTGAACAGTTCATTATGTGGCCAAACAGAGGATTGCAAAAGAAAGCAACGGGAATGCACAACGTGGAGATCAATTCGCTTGTATTGGCAAAAATTGATGCATTGGCAAAGCAGATGGAAGCAATAAAATATTCTCACTCAGCCAATATGGTTTAGATGTCCCTACCAATATGTGCAACATGTGGGGCAAACCATTAATCATTAGAATTCCATTTAACCATAGTTGATATGTCATCACCTAAACAAGCTGCATATGCTCAAAACTTTCAGCGACAGCAAAATAATCCATACTCATAGACTTACAATCCTGGATGGAGAAATCATCCAAATTTCTCATATGGCAATACCCAAAACATTCAAAATCCGCCAAATCTGGGAAGACCCCAGGAAATAGAAGGAGGATTAGAAGAAACAATCACTAAATTATCAGAGCGGATGAAGATTGGACTCAAGGAAGTGCAGAAAAGACAAAATGTCGCAATAAAAAATATAAAAAATTAGATTGGACAGTTAGCTAAACTATTGACCGAGCGACAACCAGGTATATGGCCAAGCAATACCGAGGTCAATTCAAAAGAATAAGTAAATGCAATTATCACGAGAAGCGTAGTTGAATTGCCAGAAATTCATGTAAAGAGACCAGGTGTAGAAAAGGAAACTGTTCCAGCAAAGAGAGAGAAAACAAATCAGATGCAGAAGTTGAACAAGAAAAATGGAACTCTCCATAATATTATATTCCACCACCGGCTTATTATTTTAGATATGTGCGAAGACAGGGATGTATCACTTATTTTGAGTCGACCTTTCTTAGCTACTAGTCAGGTATTGATTGATATGCAAAAAGGGCAACTAAAGTTGATGTTGAATGATGAACATATCACATTCGATGTTTTTAAAGTAACTAAATTTTCGAGCTCTTCAGATTCCTGTTACCATATTAATGCTATTGAACAAGAGAGAACCAACACTTTCACATTGGAAAACCAGTTAGACCTAAATGAACACATACCAATCATAAAATCAAGAAGTGACGAACACCCGTCCGATGATAAAGTTGAATTTTTCATAGTTGAGTTCGAGCAAGGTGGTAAAATAGAGTCATATTAATATGATAAAGAAAAAATCAAACTCTGGAAATGAACAAAAATTGGTTCAAGAAGAATCGATGCAAGCAAATCAAGTCCTTCAAAGATCTATTCAAAGTGTCTTGAGTAAACACCGCGACAAAGTCAAGCTAATAACTTTAAATAAGTACTTAATGGGAGGCAACCCATTTTTTCTACCCTTTTATTTCAATTTCCATATTCATTTAAGTTTTAGGATTATAGTTGATATTTTACACGTTTTATGCTTTTAAGACTTAAAGTAGGCATTTTCAATTCTTAGGTAACGAGGACCAATGATCATCGTCATTTTGCATAAGTACACAATTTTTTAAGTTTAAAAAAAATTATGTAGAATTCACTATGTGATTGCATGGAATTACCCTATGCGATCGCATGGTTAATAAACAATGCAATCGCAAGACACCAATTTCTGCATAACGTAATCAGTTAAAATCATGGGATCGCATAGGTAAGTCGGGCAACAATTTGGCAGTTTCCTGGTTGATAGAACGCATAATGGCTATATAAATTGTATTATTTCCTCATATTTTGATGATTACAATTGCTTAAGTTTTGAGTTTTGATTGCATTTTGTGTTTTGTGGATTATATGTAGGAGTTGGATCGAATTGGACAAAATTCCAATGGTTTTGGAGAGAAGAATTGAAGCTCAAAAAGATGCATAATGCAGAAGCGGACCTCACTTAAGGTGTGGGCACGCTTGATTTCCCAGTTTTACCAACAGAAGCGAACTTTGTGTAAGCCGTGGGCACGCCTTACTGACTCGGGTAGCCAAAGTCTGCATGCACCGATTTTTGGAATAAAATAATGGGATGACTACAAAAAGAGATCCTAATTGATTTACACATATTTCTAGAAGGAATAGGAATATTTTATTAAAAGATTTTTGGGACTCTTTGAAAGGAAGAGAATTATACTAGAAATAGGAAACAAAATTTTACCTTTTCTCTCTCCTCCTCTTCCTCCTATAAAGGGATTCCATTCTCTTTCCAAGAGAACACGTTTTTGACCCATAACTCTTACTTTTTAGTTTTTATTTTTATTTTCATGGATTGCTAAATATCTATTCTAGCACAAGGATAATTGAAGTTTTGATTATTCAAGAATTGTGAGATCGAATTAAGTTTCATTGTTCTTCTAGTCTTTCTCTATTTATATATTTTCTGTGTTCCTTGATATTATTGTTTTGATTGATTATAAAAAGTGCACGTTGTTTGATTGTCAAAACGATATATCGCCAATTAGAAATCTAAATCCGTAATTGTTTAGAAATTCTAATGTTAGTGGTAAAATAACATGGTTGATTAATCTATGTTATGGAGATATATAATCTAACTTAAATGAATCATGCTTGTGTATTTGTTGGTTAGAATTGGTAGTCTCTCTAGATATTAATGCTGTTGGTAAATTAAATCCTAAGATCGTATCTAGGGTTGTTTATTGAAAAGAGAAATAGTCAACGAGCGTCTCTTGGCTATCGAGAAAGTAAGGAAAGATAGGTTGTTAGATCGTATCAATGACTATAACCAATTTAGTGAAAGAATAAAGGATTTTATTCTTGCATCAATGATCAATTCTCTGAATCAATTCTGATATTATACCTTGGGCTGGATATTTGACTAATATTAATCTTCTCTTTAAATTGCTTTAATTTAATTTGCTCTAATTCATAACAATCCAAAACCCCCTTTCTTTTATTGTTTTAATTTCTTGAAGAATTAAATCTTACCAATCCCTGTGGATATGACCTTGCTCATCGCTATCACAATTTATACTTTAAGAGCGAGAATTTATTATTTGTTGGATTCGACACCCACCACTGGTACGAATAGAAGAGGAGTATAAAAGGTAGAATAGAGCACATATCGCGATGGAGACGAATTTTGGAAACAAAATATACAAGGGAAGAATCGAAGATCGAAGAACGGATTGAAAATTATTGAGCCGGAATCACGGGTTGTAATCTTATTTTCTTCTTTTTCTTTTGGAACATGATTTATACAATTCTTATAATATTTTACAAAATCATGTCTGGTTAATTTACTTATTGCTATGATAATGATGAAACCTTATGTTCTTAATTAATTAGAAGTTTTTTCGTTTTAGTAATTAATTGCTTGTTGATTGATTATTCTTTATTCATTCTTTTTAATATTTTAATTCTTGATCACCATTAGAATATTTTGTGATCTTTATTGAAGTTAAGAGATTCAATATAGATAAGCATGTGGTTTTGAATAACATATAATCCAATAATAGATAGAAATTACTATTATGACTTATGAAATTCGATTAGGCGTTCTTCTTATTTAAATACATATTTTTATGTTCAAAACTTAATTAGAGATAATTAATTTCGCATATCAATATAGAATTGATTGACCATCGAGAGAGGCTTTCGATTATTGTAGGATCACCGATTTTCAATCTATAGTAATTATAAGCTAAAGTGATTAAACGGATAATTGATTAAGGAACGTATAGGTGGATTACCGAATCTTAGTGCTAGTAAAACTTGAATTTGTTCTTACAAATTTACTTTGATTTCTTGATAATTTAGATTTAATTAAATATAATTAGAATAGTTTTAGAATTAAAATAAAAAACAAATATGTGTTCTTTACTTTGTTAAAACTCAAATTATAATTAATAGGTTAATTGGTAGCTAGTTTTCGAGGGTTCGACACTCTACATATCACTTTATTACTTATTAACGATCCATCCATCTGCGAGATTAAAATCACACAACAATTAAGTTTCAAAATATTTTTGTTGAAAGCTTGAATTTAATAGATAAATCCATTCCCTTTGGAACAACTTTAACTTTTAGATGATACGGGTCAAAATTGCTTCTAAGTACACAAATGTTTTTAGTTTAAATTTTGTTGTCACCCACTTATATTGTGAAAATAAATATAAATTACCCTGATAGAAAATTAAATTTATATTAATAAATGTATATGTCTTAGTTCAACGATTGACATCAGATGGTTGCTCAATCTTTCTTAATAAACCCAAAATACACACACATGGAAATACTTTTCAATAACTATAGTACAATTATTAGCTAAACAATATATAAGCCGCCAAATGATTTGGATAAATTCAATGACCATAGTACAAGTATTAGCTAAACAACATATTGGATTACTCGGTTCACAACATATTGGATTACTCGGTTCAAGAAGTAAACCAAGTAACATTTATATATATATATAATATAATCATTTTTATATGCGAAATTCCTTGGATCAATTTCAATATTGGCTGCCATGCATTCTCCAAAAGCCCGATTGCTGATTCTTGAAGCTATTGGATTTGAAAGAAACGATTATCTACGGAAATTTCCTTGTATCGAACATGTTTAAGGTTGTAATAATTTTATTTTATAAGAATATATAAGTGTCGTGTTTGCCTATTGTTTCACGTTACTTGAGTTAAATGTAATTTCGTGAATCATGTGCTAACAATATATTTTCGAGTCCTAACTATTGATTTAGGGCTGGTTTGACAAACATCTTGATAAAAAATTTATCAGATTTTGAGAAAAGATCATGAGATGTGTAGTTGTAGGTCTCATGTGTTGCGTATAATCTTCTCATGATTAAAACCTTGCCAAACAAGATTTATTTGATTTAAAGACTTTTCAACTTTAAAATGAATTCCTCAAAAAATAATTTTGATGAATTTATTAAACTTGTGCAAAGCTTGTCAAATATTGATAAGAAGTTTGTTGGCTAAGACTTAGCATTATTTTGTTGAATCGTTTTAAGGAGTCATGTAAGGAATTGAGGTATGCATGCACATCGAAAATTAAATGTTCAATTCTTTTAAGTCGGATCAACCTTGTACTTAGAGAGAATTCGTGATAGAAATTTACATTTGATGAATATCGTGAAATCTAATTTCCGACTAGCCTGATGTGCGATCTTCAATACCACAGCTGTCCAATTGTCCAGTCTCCAATGGTAATCCACACAACAAGAGCATATCTGGACTTCCACGATCAAGAACAGATGAAAGTAGAACTTTTTGGAAGAAAATTGATTAGATTCTTGCATATATAGGTAGGGCTAACCCTAGCCCTAGTTCTAGTCCAACTAAAACCCATCAATAAACGGGCCCAATTAATTAATCTAATTAATTAATTTGGTCCTATAAGTAATTAAGTCCAACCTAACTATTTGGACCTTGTACATTAATTCTTACAATCTCCCACTTGGACAAGGTCCAATCCAGATGCTCAATTCTCACTTTATGTGTGTAACCCATTAGGTTCTCATTCACGATGGTAAACGCAGTGATATTCTCATCGATTCATCGAGATTGATCAATTCACATCGCCGTTCAAGATTGACATCTAGCAATGTGTCAAGGCAATCCACGTGAAGGAAAATGTCATGTGGTATGACATAACCAATATATGTGCGGTTACTGTGGAAATATAATTCATTCATCAATATAATCCAATTGGTTAAGAGATATGGATCAATGTCAATCTCATTTCAACCAATTATGTTATTCACCTCAACTCTTCGTTGATCTAATCTAGTTATGATTGAAATATTTTTCAACTCATAACTCCATCCCAGCCGAGAAAATTTATATCAACTTAAGTAGGAAAATACATGTTATAATCTCCTACTTTCAAAGAGTGACGAATCCTCATATTGGACATTCACAACTTTCATATGATTCTCACTATACCCGTACGACGTCTTCTTGGTGACTCAAATCTTCGAGTCCCATCAAACGCTCGCCAAAGTATAGTGGTCCTCACATAAGATTCTATGATGTCCTCAAGTCAAAGGATCAAATCCACTACCGAACATTAGAGATTTACCACTGACGCTTGGATACTTATCCATGTGGAATCTCTAGGCGGATCATCCAATGTCATGTTCTCATAACAATACATTCATGTGTTCATTCCAATGTCCCTCTACATCTTAGCTCGTGAGATCAACTACTTTTTTCTCAAAAGAAATGCAACACATGCTAGTCTATCCGCAATAATGATATCCGTATCTTATTATTACTATGACTAGGGATATTTCAAGAATAAGTTATTTATAACTTGTATCTCACAATCACAACACCTTGTGATTAGTAAGTTACTATAAACTTTTCTTCGGACTCTATTATTTTAAATAATAATAATAATAATAAATTTAAATAATAATATATCTGCCATTAAAATGTAGACAAAATATTTAATTAATAAAATTGTTCATACACTTCGATGTCTAACAAAGAGTATAAAAAATGTCCCATACAAACTAGATCCAATCACTCATATATCTAATATCAATAGAATTAGCATGACTATCATGCTTGTGTTGGGACAACGACTTTGTCAAAGGATCTGGTACATTGTCGTCAGTCGGGACACGTTCTATCTTTATATCATTTCTCAGGATTATCTCCCTAATGAGATGATATCGTCTTAATATATGCTTGGATCGTTGATGAGACCTGGGTTCCTTCGCTTGTGCAATGGCTCCATTGTTATCACAATACAGAGATATTGGATCAACAATGCTAGGTACTACTCCAAGTTCTGAAATGAACTTCTTGATCTAGACCGCTTTATTTGCTACTTCTTAAGCAGCTATATATCCAGCTTCTGTAATTGAATCAGCAGTTGTTTCTTGTTTGAAACTTTTCTAATTAACCGCACCACCATTTAGAGTAAATACATATCCAGATTGAGATTTGCTATCGCCTTTATCAGACTGAAATCTGGCATCGACATAACCTTGAACTCTAAGTTCATTTCTTCCATAAACCAAGAACATGTCTTTAGTCCTTCTTAAGTACTTAAGGATGTTCTTGACTGCAATCCAATGTTTCTCACCAGGGTTCGCTTGGAACCTGCTTGTGACACTCAAAGCATATGAAACATCTGATCGAGTACATAGCATGACATACATGATAGATTCTATTGCTGATGCATAAGGAATTCTATCTATGCGATCTCTTTCAATTTGTGTCTTTGGACGCATATCTTTTGAGAGATAGAACCCATGCCCGATGGGATAGAGTTCTCTCTTGGACTCTTCCATGCTAAATCTTCTCAAGATTTTATCTATGTACGTAGATTGAGATAGGCCAAGTATTCTATTAGATCTATCTATACAGATTTTTATTCCGATAATGTACGCTGCCTTTCCCATATCTTTCATGGAGAAATTTTTGAATAACCATAATTTTACTGATTTTAGCATTTGGATCATTTCCTAATAATAGTATATCATCTACATACAAAATTAGAAATATGACTTTACTCCCATTAACCTTTTTATACACACATGATTCATCTTCATTTTTGATAAAATCAAACATTTTGATTGTCTCATCTAAATGAAGATTCCAGCTTCGAGAAGCTTGCTTTAATCAATATATAGATTTCTGTAGTTTGCATACCTTGTTTGGCTCTATAGATTCAAAACCTTCGGATTGTGTCATGTACACATCCTCACTAAGGTTTCCGTTAAGGAATGCGGTTTTGACATCCATCTGCCAGATCTCATAATCATAGTATGCTGCTATCGCAAGCATAATTCGAATTGATTTAGACATGGCTACTCGTGAGAAAGTTTCATCAAAGTCAACTTATTATCTTTGCTTGTAACCCTTATCTACCAATCTTGCCTTATAAGTATGAACATTACCATCCATGTCGACCTTTTTCTTGTAAACCTATTTACAGCCTATTGGTTTTACTCTTTCAGGCGGGTCAATCAAGGTCCAGACCTTGTTTTCACACATAGAGTTCATTTCGAATTCCATAGCTTTCTGCCATCTCTTTGAATCAGCATTTGACTTCGATTCTACGTAAGTAGTAGGTTCATCTTCATTGATTAGCAATGCATTATTGGTAATTAGGAGATCATATCTCTCAGGAGGACGAATTACCCTACTCGACTTATGGAACTTATGGAGAGATGTTGTGTCCTCGGAGACTAATGAATCCCCACTTTCAATATGTGCCTCATCAAATGCAGGCTCAACTATTGGCTAATCTAATTGGTCTATATTTATGGTTTCTTGAACCTCTTCAAAATCTACTTTGCTCCCACTGGCCTCTCTTAGAATGAATTTTTTCTCTAAGAATACGACATGTTTCGATATGATGACTTTCATCTCGATGGGATTGTAGAAATAGTATCTAGCATTTTCTTTTGGATACCCCACAAATAAGCATTTATCAGATTTAGCTCCTAGCTTGTCTGATTATACGCGCTTCACATAAGCGTCGCAGCCCCAAACTTTCATGTATGAAAGATCCGGTCTTTTTCCTTTCCATAACTCGTATGGGGTTTTATCGACCGATTTAGATGGGACACGATTTAGTATGTGACATGTAGTGTTAAGTGCATATCTCCAAAACGATTTTGGAAGAACTGCGCGACTCATCATTAATCGCACCATATCTAGTAAGGTTCGATTTCTCCTTTCTGATACACCATTTAGTTGTGGTGTATACGGTGTAGTCCACTGCAAGAGAATCTCATTCTATTTTAGATAGTCTAAAAACTCACCCTTCAAATATTCTCCACCTCGATCAGATCTGAGTGTTAGAATATTTTTCCTGGTTTGTCTTTCTACTTCTTGCTTGAATTTATTGAACTTTTCAAAGGCTTCGTGCTTGAATTTCATCAAATAGATAAAACCATATCTAGAATGGTCATTTGTAAACGTGATAAAGTAGGAAAAACCACCTTTAGCATCCGTAGACATTGGTCCACATACATCAGTATATACGAGTCCCAAAATGTGTGCAGCCTTGACTTCTTTTCCAATAAATAGGGTCTTGGTCATTTTGCCCATTAGGCATGACTCATATCTATCAAATGATTCATAATCATTTGAATCCAAGTATCCATCTTTATGTAATTTGGTGATGCGTTTTTCATTTATATGACCTAGTCTGCAATGCCAAAGGTATGAGTTGTTAACCTTATTGCCTTTATGCCTTTTGTTGTCTATACTCATTATAGGACATTCCAAGTCTAAAATATAGATGCCATTAAAAATATTCCCACATCCATAAAACACATCTTCAAGATATAAAGAACAATGTTTATCCTTAATCTTAATGAAAAATCCATCCATATCCTAACATGAAATAGAAATGATGTTTTTAGTAATAGTAGGAATGTAATAGAAGTCTCTTAATTCTAAAACAAGGCCCGAAGACAATGGTAAAAAGTATGTCCCTACAGCCAAAGCAGCAACTCTTGCTCCATTCCCAACGCATAGGTCTACTTCTCCCTTTAGCCCCTGCATATTTGTGTAAATATGAGATCTACATTCAGTATCTAATACCCAATAAGCTGAAGGAGTAGATAAATTAATTTCAATGAAAAAGATACCTGAAGTAGAAGCCTCAGTAGACTTTTTTCCCTTCAAGGTGGCGAGGTATGCCTTGCAGTTCCTCTTCCAATGTCCTTTGTTTCCACAGTGAAAACAAGGATCATCAGACTTGGATTTTGTCTTGTCTGCTTTGACCGTTTTTCCAGCAAATTTGGTTTTCTTGGATCCTTTTCGAAAGGTCCTTTTTTATTTCCTCTTAGTGCCCTTAGAGGTATCAATAGCCAAAATTTGCTCATTCTCCTTATTTATATTGGGCTCAACAGTCTTTAGCATGTTCAGCAACTCAGATAGGGTTACATTGAATCTTATTCATGTTGAAGTTTATAATGAACTGTAAAAAGCTATTAGGCAGGGATTGTAGAACCAAGTCAATACTCAGCTCGTGATCCATGGCATAACCCAATTGGTTTATTTTTTCGATATAACCAATCATCTTCAGTACATGAGCACTGACTGAAGATCTTCCTGCCATCATACATCTGTATAACTTTTTGGATGTCTCATACCATTCAGTGCGTGACTGCTCCTTGAGATGAATTATAATGGTATAAGCCTCCATACCCTCGTGCTGCTTTTGTAACTCAGGTGACATAGCTACAAGCATCACACATGTCTCAATATTTTCGTCATCGCTGTGTTTATTGTAAGTCTGCACTTTCTGCGGCGTAGCTTCCTCAGTAGGAGCTTTCGGCATAGGTTGCTCAACGACATATCCAATTTTTTCATGCTTGACAACAATTCTCAAATTACGGTGCCAATCCAGAAAATTTGGCCCGATAAGTTTGTTGACATCCAATATGCCTATCAAATTCATGTGGTTACTTATGATTCAATACTAAAATAACAAGATAGAAAATTAATTAAATATAGAAAATTAATTTAATTATGGACTTGTATTAAATTAATTGTACTCCCACTGTTTAAATTGAATTAATGACCCTCAAACATTAATCAATAGAACCGGTTAGATTCTCAGTGGGCTAGGATCCTTTTTGTTTTATTAGAACCTTGAGCGACTCAATAGGCCCTAATAAAATATCCAGGTGGATACTCAATTAATCACATCTCTATGTGGCTCTTAGATCATCAAACATACAACTTATTGTCGTACACATCTTATGTGTTTTACTTGATTGTGTTGACCTATGGTTAACTTTAAACTTTAATATTTTGATTATAACAAACAAAATAGTTGTGTTTTCTAACAATCTATTTTCAAGCAATATTCAAAGCGCTACAAATCGAACTCTCATGCAATATCAAGATCAAGTCAAAATCAATACAGGAGTTCAAATATCTCAAGATCTAAAATTCATGATTCGAAGATCAAGATCGCAGAATAGATTTGTAAATAAAATTGTAAATGTATTAACTCTTTGATCTTTAGCAATTAAATGAATGAAAGCTCAAAAATATTTTTTATCACTTGCATAAAAATAAGTCAAAAATCAATTTTTTAAAACCGTGGAAACGGTCATCCGTTTGGTTATTCGCTTGATCAGCCGGTTGAACCGGTCGACTGTTTGAGTGAATCGGTTGACCGTTTGATTGTCACTTTTTAAAAAGTATCCATTCTGATTTTTTACAGTTCCAATGACTAGTTCTGACCATTTGACCGGTCGACCATTTGGTCATCCGTTTCAACAGAAAGTGACAAAAATTCGTCTCTATAAATACCACTTCATTTATTATCATTCAACAACACTTACAAGAGCATTTATAGAAAGAATCATATTGAAAAACTTCATTCAAAGCTTCATTGTATTTATATTTTCAATATCTCTTATTAAAAAAACTTTGTTTGATTAAATCAAACTTTTGATTCATCATTCTCAACAAAGTTTTCTTCTAACACTTGAACTTTCCTCATCTATTGCTATTTATTAAAGTATTAGTCTCTCTTAGAACTAAACTTGTATTCATCATTCATCTAAAGAAAAATAGTTAAATCAATCTTTTTACATTTTTGGGTCATATTGAGGTCCATTGAAAGCTCAATATTGTATAAAGATCGGTGATCCTTGTTTGTAAGTCACTGGATACATTGTAAGGATTTGGATTACACCGTAAGTCAATCAAAATAGTGGAAAGGTTGTGCTAGTGTTGGAAAGCTTGGTAACGGGGGACGTAGATCATCGGTTGGATCGAACCTCTATAAAATTATCGTTTGCACTATTTCTTCCCTTTTATTTACTTATATTGTGCTTACATTTTTGTGGATTAATTTTTAAATATCATTTTTGAGAATATTTTTTGAAAAAGTGTGAGAAAACCAATTCACCACCCTCTTGGTTAGTTATTCTTGGACTATCAATTGGTATCGGAGCAAGGTGCTCATTCTTTTGAAGATTATACAATCTTGAGTAATGGCTAACCAAAATATTTAAAACCTTGAGGGTCACTCTAAAAATCATCCTCCCTTCTTTAATAGCACCCATTACAATTATTGGAAAACTAGAATGATGATTTATATTCAATCAATTGATTATAACATTTGAGAAGTCATCGAGTTTGGTCCATATGTGCTTACAAATTTATTAAAGTTGATGATAAACCAGACCAAACAACTTTTAAGCCTAGAGAAGAATATGATGAAGAGGATAAACGAAAATTATCTTTGAATCCTAGAGCCAAAAATTTACTCTATTGTACTTTAGATAAAAATGAGTTTAATCGTATTAGCACATGTGATTCTGTATATGATATTTGGCATGCATTAAAGATAACTCACTTAGGTACCAACAAGGTTAAAGAAACTAAAATAAATCTATTGACAAAAAATTTTGAAAATTTATTTATGAAGCAAGATGAACCTATTGTTGATATGATTACTCGCTTTACCAATATTATTAATGGCCTTAAGGGCTTTGATTGAAAGTTTACTAACGATGAACTTGTGAGTAAAATGTTTAGGTCTTTCTTAGAAGATTGGAACTCCTTGAGGATGTTGATAGAGAATACAAAAGATGTTAACATTTATCCATTGGAGGAGCTATATGGAACATTGATGACATATGAGCTCAACAGTGTCGAAACAAAGGAGAAAACAATAAGAAGCAAAAAAGAGATTAATGAGCCTCCCAAGAAGCAAATTGCATTGAAATCAACAAACGGTGAAGGGTCCTCCAACACAAACATGAGTGATGAAGAATTTGATGACTTAGTTCTTCTTGTTAAGAAACAGAGAGGATTTTGAAACAATAGGCGATTTCAAAAGAAGGATCACAAAGGTGAAGAGAAAAGCAAAAAGATCATATGTTATGATTGTAACAAACTCGGTCATAAAAAGACCGAATGTCCAAACAAAAAGAAGTTCACCAAAAAGAAAGGTCTTCAAGCTACATGGAACGATAGTGATGAAGATGACCTTGAAAAAGATGAAGTTCAAGAAGAAATCGCCAACATGTGTTTCATGGCTATTGAGGATGAGGTAAGTACAAACAACAATGACTCTTATATTGACTTATCTACTTCTTATGATGAAATTCTTGAAGAATTTGAGAAACTTATTTCAAAATACTCTATTCTTAATAATAAACACTCATTATTGAAAAAAGTAGTCAAGAAACTCTTTATTGCACAAAAAGATTTTGAAAAAGAAAAAGATGATCATAAATCTCTAATTAAAGGAAATGTTTCATTGAAAGAAAAAGTGGTTGATTTAACAAGCATTATTCACAAATTTACCCAAGGAAAGAAAAATTTTGAATTAATGCTTGGTGAGCAAAAATGTGGGTTTAACAAAGGGGGAATTGGATATAAAACCTCTCTTGAAACAAAAATCCATCGAAACCATATTTGCCAAATCATCTAATTTTTCATAACAAATAATCACATGTAGTTTTTGCAAGGAAATTGGTCATTTTGTTTATAATTGTTCAACTAAAAAAACACTATACTTTGAAAGGAAACACAAGTGGATAAAAGAATCTACAAACACTAACTATCAAGGACCCAAACTTAAGTGGGTACCAAAAATCAAAAATTAAAATTAGTTTTGTAGGTAGCACGAAAGGTCAAGAGCAATTGGTTCTTAGATAGTGGTTGTTCAAAACACATAACGGGAGATCGATGATTGCTATCAAATCTCAAAAGAAAAGATGCAGGTCATGTAACTTTTGGAGATAATGCCAAAGGAAAAATCATAGGTATTAGAAATATTGGTAATCGTTCTTCTCCCTCCATTCAAATGTTTTATTAGTTGATAACCTTAAACATAACTTGCTTAGTATAAGTCAATTGTGTGATAAAGGTTATCTCATTAAATTTGATTCTTCCAAATGCCTCATTGAGGATGCTATATCTAAAGAGGTATTGTTCATGGGGAGCCGAAGTAAGAATATTTACATAATAACTATTGAATTTGAACTTCAAAAATAAATAAAATGTCTTTTAAGTATAAATGATGATTCTTGGTTATGGCATAAGAGATTAGGTCATGTTAGCTTGGACTTACTTTCAAAAATCTCCAAAAATAACTTTGTAAAAGGGTTACCAAATATAAAATTTGAAAAATATAAAATTTGTAATGCTTGTTAATTTAGAAAACAAGTAAAGAGTTCTTTCAAACTTAAACAACATTTTTCTACTTCAAGACTTTTACAACTTCTCCATATGGACTTATTTGGACCTTATAGAACCGCTAGTTTAAGTAGAAAATATTATGCATTTGTTATTGTTGATGATTTTTCAAGATTTACTTGGGTCATTTTCTTGAATTTAAAAGATGAAGCTTTAAATGTATTTAAACATTTTTACGAAAGAGTCCAAAATGAAAAAGGATGCACCATTACCGCAATTAGGAGTGATCATGGTAGAGAATTTGAAAATATAGTTTTTGACGAGTTTTGCAAATCAAATGGATATGAACATAATTTCTCGGCTCATAAAACTCCTCAACAAAAGGGTGTAGTAGAAAGGAAGAATCGAACATTTTAAGAAATGGCTCGGACCATGTTGAATGAAAACAATTTACCAAAATACTTTTGAGCCGAAGCCGTAAATATTTCATGTTATATTTTAAATAGAGTTTTGGTTAGTCAAAAGAAAACCAAAACTCCATATGAGCTTTGGACAAATAGAATTCTCAATATCGGATATTTTAAAGATTTTGGGTGCAAGTGCTTTATTTTAAAAACGAAAGAAAATTTGATCCAAAATCCGATATTGGAATTTTTCTTGGATATTCATCTACTAGCAAAGTTTTTAGAGTTTTTAACAAAAGAACTTTAGTAGTTGAAGAATTTATACATGTGGTATTTGATGAACTCCATTGAATAAGAAAAAGTCATTGATGATGAAGATTTAAAAATCTCATTTGAACAACTAAGTGTTCAAAATCAAGACAAAGGGAATCCAAATAACATTAAAATTCAACATGATGAGGAAACGAGTATACAACAAAATGAAGAAGAACCTCATGAAGATCTCAACAATTCATCATTGCCAAAAGAATGGAGGTTTGTCCTCTCTCACCCAAAAGATCTCATCATTGGTGATCCATCAAAAGGGGGATAAGCACAATAAATTTTTCTAGAAATTTTCATAACAATTGTGCCTTTCTTTCACAAATCGAGCCAAAGAATTTTAAAGAAGTCGAGTTTGATGAATTTTAGATTCTAGCTATGCAAGATGAACTAAATCAATTTGAAAGAAACCATGTTTGAGATTTAGTTGCTAGACCAAATTCACAAACCGTAATTGGCACAAAATGGGTTTTTCGAAACAAACGAGATGAAAATGGTATAATTGTGCGTAACAAAGCTAGATTAGTGGGTCAATGTTACAATCAAGAAAAATGCATTGATTTCGAAGAAACTTTTGCACCGGTTGTTAGATTAAAATCAATTCGCATGCTTCTTGCTTTTGCTTGTCATAAGAATTTTACTCTATTTCAAATGGATGTCAAAAGTGCATTCTTGAATAGAGTCATTCAAGAAGAAATTTTTGTTGAGCAACCACCCGGTTTTAAAAATCATAAGTATCTAGACAAAGTTTTCAAACTTAGAAAAGCCATTTACGGATTAAAACAAGCTCCTAGAGCATGGTATGAGAGATTAAGTAAATTCCTCTTATCAAATGGCTTTTTAATGAGTAAGGCGGATACAACACTATTTATAAAAATCAAAAAGAATTATATGATTATTGTTCAAATTTACGTTGACAATATCATTTTTGGTGCTAGTAACATTTTCCTATGTGAAGAATTTTCTAAGTGCATGAGTAGGGAATTTGAGATGAGCATGATGGATGAACTCAAGTTCTTTCTTGGACTTTAAATCAAACAAACGAATGATGGAATATTCATTAGTCAAACCAAGTATATCTTGGATATGCTCAAAAAGTTTGAAATGGAAGAATTGAAGTCAATGAACACTCCGATGAGCTCATCAATCAAACTAAATAAAGATGAGCAAGGTACTTCCATTGATATAACAAAATATCGAGGTATGATCGAATCTCTTCTTTATTTAACCGCTAGTAGGCCCGATATTATGTTTACTGTATGCTTATGTGCTAGATATCAATCTAATCCTAAGAATTCCCATCTTAGTGCCGTAAAACGTATTTTTCTTTATCTTGGTGGAACTAGATCTTTAGGGCTTTGGTATCTCAAAGAAACTTATTTTGATTTATTTAGTTATTCGGATGCCGATTGGGCCGGTTGCACAATTGATCGTAAAAGTACTAGTGGAACGTGCCATTTTCTAGGTTTTGCTTTAGTTTCTTGGTTTAGTAAGAAACAAAATTCCGTTGCCTTGTCAATCGTTGAAGTCGAGTATATCTCCGCCGCTAGTTGTTGTTTTCAAATCATGTGGATGAAACAAACTCTAAATGATTATCACATTTCATTTGAAAAAGTTCCTATTATGTGTGATAACACTAGTACCATCACTTATCTAAAAATCCCATTTTGTATTCTCGTACCAAACACATCGAGATTAGACATCATTTTCTACGAGACCATGCACAAAAGAGAGATATAATTTTGGATTGTAAACACCGAAAAACAATTGGCCGATATTTTCACAAAACCATTAGTTCTTGAAAGATTTTCATATATTCAATTAAATTTAGGCATAATTGGTGAATGTGAAGTTTGTGGCTAATTATTTATGTTTCCTATAATTGATTGCATTTCATGTGATAAACATGTTTTAAAATTTTTATCAAAGGACCAAATCATTGAAAATGCATGACTTTTCAGAAAAACCGTTGAAAAATATGACCGCTTCAATAAATGGACGTCCGCTTTGGCTCAAACGGATGATCTGCTTATGAATCCGTTTAAACAGAGACTTTTGAAAATTTTAATTTAAACGGATGTCCGTCTAAACTAAAACGGATGACCACTTCCTCATCTGCCTACTCATCCATTTAAACAGAGAGTTTTATTTTCAAAAATTCAGTTTCAAACGGTCGGCTGTCTGATGAAACTGATCGACCGTATTAGCAGAAATCAGGGTTTTAAGTTAAAAAAATTTCAAATTTCTTCATTCCAACTTCGTGCGACCCATGTTTTTCTCTCCAAATCTTCTTCTAATCTTCCTAAAATCTTTCAAATTTACATTCAAAATCACAAAACCCATATCATTTCCACATTAAACTCTAAAAATCCCAGTCTTTGTCCACAAAATCATCAAATTTCTCAAACGGATGAACCCTAGATTTAATCATCCACCTCAAACATCATGTCTCGGGTCAAGATGGCTGCCAAACGTTATAGGAGGGAAAGGCAACCTTCTCCATCCTTTGAAGAAGAGGATTCTCGGATTGCCAAATGTCCCGTCCTCATCGGTAAGAACGTTGACCTTGCCTCGGTTTCTTTTGAAGACCCCTCCTTTCACATAGATGATCTTTTCGTAGGGATGGGTTGGGTTAGCATTCTCACGCTAAATGATAAAGTTTACCATTCCATTGTAAAAGAACTCTATAAAAACATGACTTTCTCTCTGGGGTCGGGCATCTCGTGTCTAGTTTGAAATAAACGAATATGAATCACTCAAGACCTTATTCGATCAATTCTTCATCTTGAGAAAGGTGGTATTCGCCTTTATACCATAAAAACAATTCCTCACACTGAAGAATACAATCCGATCGAGGCATGTTGTCACGTCACCGAAAAACACTTTGTGGCAGCCATACGTCTAAGTACAAATCAACTCACCCTCATGTATTGTGTCTTACACAATATCATCGCCCATATCATTGTTTCTCGAAAAGGTCATTTAGATGAGGTCAATCATTATGACGTCTTCCTTTTCGACTCTATCTTCCGTGGGCGCAAACTAGATTTCTTGTACATCATGCTCGAACACATGACCTTAGTCCTTAGCGGCACTAGACCTAAGACACTTCCTTACGGAATGATTCTCACTAAAATTTTTCAACACTTCGAAATCTCCTTCCGTGACTCGGTTTTCCTTATTTCCAAAGCCACCGACACCATCAATATTCTTACCTTTCATCGAATGAAAATCTTTAAAGCGAATGGACAATGGGTGGCAAAGTCCAAAGGGTTTGACGATGAGTCGGGACCTTCTACATTACCGTTTGAGGATGGCATGGAAATGGACGAAGGTGATAATGCCGAACATGATCCTTCTCCGTCTTCGCCAAGACCACGATCACATCGACCGTCATCCTCCACCTTTGGCTTCAACGAGGACCAGTTTAATTTACTAAATAGATGGATCAACTTTCTCACCGAAACAGTTGAAAGTGTGCAGTCATTGCTCCATCAAGTGCTTGCTTCCCAACAAGCACTTTATGCTCATCTCGGAATCGGATTTCCTCCGCCTCCTCCACTGGAGATCTAGTTTTATTTATTTTTGTCATTTTGCTTCTATGTTTTTGAGAACAATCATATGTTCTAGCTTTCCTTTATGTATCTTTGAACTATGATTGTTTTTAGACTTCAATTTTATCAATGAATGGCACATCTTGTTTCATTTAGAGAGAATATGTTTTAACCTTAATGTTTCGATTATGCTTTTTTGGTTATGCCAAAAGGGAGAAAATATGTGATGTGAGATGAACTTGAAATATATGTGATGTGATGAACTTGATAAATGTGATGATACGTAAATATTTGACAATTCGAAAATATTTGACAAACAACTTGGACATTTGATATGTAATACAAAATGGTTTCATATAAAACAAATTCATCAAACTATGTTCACTTGAAAAAGAAATGGGGAATATATTTTCTTTAATTTATCTCATTATTCTATATTCTCACATTGTTTGTCATAATCAAAAAAGGGAGAAATTGTTGACATATGGTTAACTTTAAACCTTAATATTTTGATTATAACAAACAAAATAGTTGTGTTTTCTAACAATCTATTTTCAAGCAATATTCAAAGCGCTACAAATCGAACTCTCATGCAATGTCAAGATGAAATCAAAATCAATATAAGAGTTCAAGTATCTCAAGATCCAAAATTAAATATTCAAATATCAAAATTGAAGAATAGATTTCTAAATAAAATTGTAAAGGTATTAACTATTTGATCCTTAGCAATTAAATGAATGAAATCTCAAAAAAAAAATTATCACTTGCATAAAAATAAGCCAAAAATCAATTTTTCAAAACTATGGAAACGGTTATCCGTTTGGTCATCAGTTTGATCAACCGGTTGAACCGGTCGACCGTTTGATTGTCACTTTTTAAAAAGTATCCATTCTGATTTTTTGCAGTTCCAACAGCTAGTTCTGACCATGTGACAGATCGACCGTTTGGTCAACTGTTTCAACAGAAAGTGACAAAAATTCATCTTTATAAATACCAATTTATCTTTATAAATACCAATTCATTTATTATCATTCAACAACACTTACAAGAACATTTATAGAGAGAATCATATTGAAAAACTTCATTCAAAGCTTCATTGCATTTATATTTTCAATATCTCTTATAAAAAAAATTTGTTTGATTAATTCAAACTTTTTATTTATCATTCTCAACAAAATTTTCTTCTGACACTTGAACTTTCCTTATCTATAGCTATTAATTAAAGTGTTAGTCTCTCTTAGAACTAAACTTGCATTTATCATTCATCTAGAGAAAAATACTCAAATCAATCTCTTTATATTTTTAGGTTATATTGAGGTCTCTTGAAAGCTCAATATAGTATAAGGATCGGTGCTCATTGTTTGTAAGTCACCGGATACATTGTAAAGATTTTGATTGTACCATAAGTCAATCAAAATAGTAGAAAGGCCGTGCTTGTGTTGGAGAGCTTGGTAACAGGGAACGTAGATTATTGGTTGAATCGAACCTCCATAAAAATATCGTTTGCACTCTCTCTTTCCTTTTATTTACTTATATTGTACTTATATTTTTGTGGATTAATTTTTAAATATCATTTTTTAGAATATTCTTTGAAAAAGTTTGAGAAAACCAATTCACCCCCCTCTTGGTTAGTTATTCATGGTTTATCAGATTGTGCCCCTAAAATTTTATTTTCTTAAGTAACTCAATAAAAAATAAAATTCTAGTTAAATTCAACCCATTGTTCAGAAACATCGAATGTTTCATAGTGATAAACATATCTATGAGCGAGCAGCCTTTAGCGACTCAACAAACTGATATCGATAATAGATTCTGATTTTTCACTATAACAATAGAAGGCACGTTGTATTAACTATTTAATACAAATTTAATATTTTGATAAAGAGTGGTTTGTCTCATCACATTTATGCATATTAACTAACATCCAACATGCAATCAATCATACATAAATATAATTGTAGATGATTATGGACTTTATCTATCTAATGATTGGATGTATGGTTAATTATTCATGTTGATTGTTGGTTGGGCCTGCGAGCCTATTATTTATTTAATCAGATTTTCAAGCTATTTATATATTATGGATCTGTGTGTCAATCAATCTGGACCTACGTGCCAACTAGTATATGATACATGTTACAGCAGAAGATGGAGATGATTACATTTAGCATTCAATGGACGCAGGCCCAGATTGATGGACACCTAGAGCCATATATAATATATAAATAGCTTGAAAATCTAATTAAAAAAATAATAGTTTCACATGCCCATTTAATTAAATAATAGGCTCGCAGACCCAACCAACAATTAACAAGAATAATTAACCATAAAACTAATCACATGGGTCGAGTCCATAACCATCCACTAAACATCTATTTTAATATTTAATATTAAAAATATATTAATTTCTAAATTTGCAAATTTAACAGTATAAGTCTAAATATTTTAAAATTTTTGGAACGGACTATACAAAATTAAATAATTAATCTAATTAATTAATTAATTTTTCAACAATAAAATTAATCAATTAATCCAATTCATAAACGAGATTTTTAAAATTTATTTCATCTACCAATTTGAAGTCATACTCTAATTGAAGATATAATTTGTATATGGTCAACATTATAATTTTATAAAGTAAACTCAAAATTTAATCTGGTCAAAAATTTAAAATATATTTTAATCAATACTAAATATTTGACAAGTATTAAAATGTAAATAATTACAAAATTTTCAAAAAATTTAAAATTACATTTAAGACCATATTCTTAGAAAATAAAATTTGAGGACTTATTGTGCAATTTTTGAAATACACAATGAGTCCTTGATTAAAACGAAATCAGTGGGCTTTCTGTGCAATTTTTGAAATTGCACAAAAGATCCTCCCTTTTATTTTAAACAGCGGTTCTTCTCATGCAATTTTGAAAATTGCATGAGGGACCTCTTTTGTTTCTTTTAGAATTTGGAGACCTCTTATGCAATTTTCAAAATTGCACAAGAGCCCCCGTCTCCATCTAAAACGCAGAAAGAGGAAAGAAGGAAAAATGGCAGCTGTGGCCACCCATCTCCAATACAAACAGCAGCGACTACTACTGTTCATGAGGAGAAGCAGTGGCGGTGCCGCTGTCGTCAACTGCGAAGATCAAAGGAGTGGTGGTCGCGACGGTCGCGACCACCGCCTTTTGACGTCTTTCGCTACTGTTCGACTTAGGCCAGCGCCACTACTACTTCTAGCAGGGGCGCATGTTGTTCTCTACTGTCGGCGGTTTCTTTCTCCGGCGGCCGTGACTTAAGTCACCACCATATCCCTTAATTTTTCCAAAATAAAATCTGAATCATATTTAGATTTATATAAAAATAAAATTCACAATTTTATTTACTGTCAAAACTTAAATCAATTAATATGTCAATAACAATTATTGTTCGATTCATTAAAGCAGTATAACGAACTCTAACAAGTAACAAGGTATGCTCTGATACCATTGTAAAGAATTGAGAAATATATGCACAGCAAAAATTAAATGTTCAATTCTTTTAAGTCGGATCAATCTTGTACTTAGAGAGAATTCGTGATAGAAATTTAACTTTGACGAATATCGTGAAATCTTATTTTTGACTAGCCTGAAGTGCGATTTTCAATACCACAGCTGTCTAATTGTCCAGCCTCCAATGGTGATCTACACAGCAAGAACAGATTTGGACTTCCACGATCAATAACAGATAAAAGCAGAATACTTTGGAAGAAAATTGATTGGGTTGTCTTTTGCTTGTGCTAGCAAGTAAAGGAAAAAAACTCTTGTGATTAATCGGTTGTGGCCTTCTATATATAGGTAGGGCTAACTCTAACCTTAGTTCTAGTCCAACTAGAACACATCAACAAACGGGCCCAATTAATTAATCTAATTAATTAATTTGGTCCAATAAGTAATTAAGTCCGACCCAACTATTTAGACTTTGGACATTAATTCTTACAAGTCAAAAATGCAATAAAATATGGTAGAAAAGATTTATCAATTTTCTTTATAATAGATGCATTAAGATCTAGAGAACTGGCCCACAAATAAAGAAAAAATATGCTTGTAAGAGGAAGGATTGGAAAATGAGACCACCAAAATTATAATCATAAAGGTAAAAAGAAGGAAAAATCAAGATGTAAGTATTGGAGTCGAAAAAGGCGTTATAATTGTGGAAAATTAAGTCATTTTTAAAAAGATTGTCATGATTTGAAGAAGAAAATAAATAAAACTAATAATAATCCTAAAAATCAAGAAAATGTTTCTGATGATGTGCAAGTTTATGTTACGTATGATTATCAATGTGAAATGAATTGGATTCTTGATTCTGGTCGTTCTTACAATATGTGTTCCGATAAAAATGTGTTTACTTGCTATAAAGAAATCAAAGGTAGGGATGTTTATACGGAGAACAATCAATCTTGTCCTATATTTGGAATATGGTCTATTCTGTTAAAACTTCCTAATGGTACTATTAGAACATTTAAAGAAGTTAGAAATATGATTGACCTTAGGAAGAATCTAATTTCATTAGGAAGATTAGATGATGAGGGATATGAATGCAAAATTAAGGATCGGATCATGAAATTGATATTAGGGTCCTTAGTGATCTTTAAAGGTGTCAAAGGGATAGATTATACATCCTCTTAGGGGCAAACAGCATTATAAGATACTGATCTTTTATGCAATGTTGAAGCTGTTCATTCAAACTTATGGCACAAAAGATTAGGACACGTTAGTGAAAATGGTGTTTCATTATTAAGCAAACAAAATCTACTAGGAAAGGATAAAATATTAAAAGTTGACTTTTTTGAAAACTGCATCCTAGGAAAACAAACAAGACTTAGTTTTAAAATTGGAACAATATATTAATTTTGATTTATGGGAGCTTGAAAAGGGACCCCACATATGAAGGAAATAAGTATTTCTTCTCTATAGTTGATGACTATACTAGTAAGACTTGGGTCTATTTCCTAAAAACTAAAAGTGAAGCTCAAAGAGTGAGTAAAATTGACTAAAAATCAGATTGTTAATAGGGTCAAAGTCCTTAGAAAAGATAATGGTTCAGAGTTCTGTAAGATAGAATTTGATATTTTTTGTAAAGAAAAAAGAATTCAAAGACACAAGTCAGTCAGATTCACCCCTCAACAAAATGAGGTTGCTAAGAGAATGAACAAAATTAATATGAACAATGTTAGATGCATATTGATGAGTTTAGGAGTTCCAAAGGCTTTTTGAAGTGAGGCAGTGGCTACTGCTGTTTATTTGATAAATAGATGTCTTTCTAGTGCTATCCAATCTAAAACTGCTGAAGAATTATGGAAAAAGAAACCACCTGCCCTTTGTTTTCTCAAAATCTTTAGATGTGCAGCTTATGCACACTAAAAGAAAGGAAAATTAGATCCTTTGGATGTAGAATGTGTCTTCTTAGGTTATCGTTAATGAGTGAAAGACTTTATACCATGGGGAAGAAGGGAAAATGGAGTAAGAGATGTAGTCTTTAATGAGCAAGAATAGCCTTGTATTGTGAAAAATAAAGAATGTGAAATTTAATCTGAGCCTGGTTTGGAAACAAATAAAATTCAGATCGAGGAGAAGTCTTTGGAAAAGACAACATCTTGTATAAACCTAGATCCTGGTCTTGAACAACATGACTTAGAATATCCAAATTTAACTAATGAATATGTTGACTACAAATGAAAATTTTTCTGATATAAATGAAATAAGTGAAACAAATTTAGATTATGAGTCAAATATAGAATAACGTGAAGAAACCAACTTACAAAACTATCAATTAACAAAAGATAGAACAAGAAGAATTGTAAGACCTAAATCCAAATTTAGAGTTGAAGGGTTAATGAGTTTCATCTTACATGCTGGAAAAGAAATTGAAAAGTTGGATCCTATGTCGTATGAAGAAGCTGCATCTTGTAAAGACTCATTTACCTAGTTAGAGGCTACGAAGGAAGAAATGTATTCTCCTCATAAAAACAATACTTGGATCCTTGTTCATAAAGATAAAAGTCAAAATATAGGGCTTGTTTGGTAGAGTTTTTTATTTTTGGAAAGAATGGGTTTTTTTTGTTACTTTTTGACTTTTCAAATTTTTTTTGTAGTGTAAAAATGGTTGAAAAGTCAAAAATTGTAGAGAAAAAATGGATTATTTTAGGAAAAAACTCTACCGAACATGACCATAGTTAGTTGTACGCGGGTGTTTAAGATTACCCACCTAAGACCTAAGTGAACCAGTTAGATAAAACGCTAGGTTAGTGGCTAAATGGTTTACTCAAAGAGAATGGGTGGATTATAATGAGGTGTTCTCAATGTAGTAAAATACAAAACAATGAAATTGATGATTTCTTAATTACTTGTTCAATTCAATGGGCACTAGAGCAAATGGATGTAAAAACTGATTTCTTATATGGTCACTTGCTGACCTGTTCTCGCCGCTTCTCAACCATCAATAGTCATATAATTTGGGTTGCTCACTTGCTGTTACCTTGGTCGGACCATTTGACTTCATCCTAAATGGAATTATGTAAGTTCTTTTTTATTCAAATTTTGATTTTGTTCTCAAAATTAGTTGCTTCTGTGCTCTATCTCGGCCTAAATGATTGTTAGTTGCTTTTGACTGTTTTATTATTAGGTTAAGGAATGTAATTAATTACTTTATGCTTCTGTGTTCCCTTGTCTTTTCTTTCTATTTTTTTTTATATTGCTTCTTGTTTGCCTAGATTTATTGAAGTTGTAAAGTTTGGTACTTCATTTCTACTTGCAAAACAATTTCATTTAACCATAGTCCCATACCGTGACGACCCCCATAGGCCCAAAACAATTTCCTTCATTAAGTAAATAAGAAATCGTAGTAAATACACCATAAAAAAGGTACACATAGCAACGGCATAGTATCACCTCTACTTGTTCTAGATATTAGCGAAGAGAATGAAAAATCGACGCTATATTTTCTAATTGTGTAACGGCAACATTGGTCGTCTCTATATTTTAACTATCATCGCTAATATTGTAAATCTATATATATCCTAAATGGCAGGAACAATTCACGCTATTTGTGTGTACATATAGAGATGACATATGTCGCCGCAATAGAGTTTTACCCGAAGTTTTTAGTCAAACGATACAGCGGATTGTCATGATTCTCCTCGTAATATGTATTCAAGGCTATTGAGACGACAAACATCGTGTTTGTAGAGTTCTCAAACTTGACGAGAATATTGGCGTTTATTTCTTATCTATAGAGACGACTTACTAGCTTTATTGAGGTGACATTGTCGCCTCTATGGAATCACTTTTTTCATTTTTCCATCTCTATATTTCTGCAAATTTAATTTTCTATTTCAATTATTCTTCTTCCATTATTCATCACTGTATTTCTGCAAATTCTATATTCACTGCAAAAAAAAATAGTCTTTTTCAGGTATGGATATTGATAAAAGTTGGACAAAAATTAAAAATTGGACAAAATTGCCAGATTTTCAGAACGGTTTGAAAGTATTTATAAACTAGGCTTGGTCATACGTAAACAACAGGGAGATGATTAAATGACCATGCACAAGATGTTTAAACAGTCTCACACATCTATTGAAAATTGTTGATGCTCACATATTTCATTATAGTTTGACGGAGAGTTATGTACTGTGGATATATCATGACGAGACCGAGGTTCAGATTGCGAATGTGCATACATAGAATGAGAGAGCGGGTGTGGAAGATGAGGTGATGGATGTCATGGACGACATAGTCGGTGATGAGCATGTTGGTACAGGCACCGATGGTTATTATAACAAATTGTTTGAGGCTCTGCATTCAGAACTATACCCAGGAGTTTCATCATTTCCATCCTTAAACTTTTTGGTGAAGTTGATGTATATTAAGGTTGTGAACAATTGGACAAATAAGTCTATCGATGATCTTTGGAAGCTGCTGAAGTTAGCTTTCCTAAATATGAACCTTGTGAACTCTCACTACAAAGCTAAGAAGATGATGACGAAACTTGGTTTGGGTTACAAATCTATTCATATTTTGCAATAATGACTGTGCACTGTTTTGGAGTGAGCATGCTGATAGACAAACTTGTCCGATCTACCAGAAAAGTCGTTGGGTGTATACTTCTGGGAGAGTGAACAATAAGAATGTTACGCATAAAGTCTTGCGATATTTTTCTTTGGACTCCAAACTAAAATGTGCGTTCGCGACGAAGAATAATGCAAAACTTATGCAGTGTTACAGTATAGGAAGGTCTAGGGATGAAGATGAAATGCATCATCCCATGGATGGAAAGGCGTGTTGGGATTTTAATAGAGAACATCTACTATTTGCAAGTGAGATCCGAAATGTCTGGTTAGTTTTGGCTACAGATGGATTCAATTCATTTGGAGACACGTGTCAAGATTACAACATGTGGCCAATAGTTGTAACAGTTTACAATCTGCCACCTTGGTTATGCATAAAACCCAAATACCTCATGTTTACTCTCTAGATACCTGACCCTAAAGAATCAGGTAAGGACATTGATGTATTCTTTCGACCATTAGTGGACTAGTTGAAGGAGTTGTAGGTCAATGGGATTGACACGTGTAACACTGGAACCAATAATAGGTCTGTATTCAGAATGCGTACAGTGTTGTTGTGGATAGTTAACGATTTTTTAGCGATAAATAGTCTGCTGGGTTGGAGCGGTCAGGGGTACATGGCATGTCCTACGTGCAACAAGGATACACCTTCAATTCATGTGATAGGTAAGACAACTTACGTGGGTTACCGATAGTTTCTACCATCTAGGCATATTTTAGGAGCAATTTAGACTTCAATAGAAGAACAAAGAGACGATCTCCTCCTCGTCGGTTAACGCCTGCAGACATTTTAGCACATTTAAGCTGTGTGAGACATAGTATTCTGAGAAAGCACCCTAATTACGGGGTATATGCTCTGTGCCAAATCAACGTCCCTCAAGTTTCTCATGAGTTGTTTTCTTTGACTAATGGATGTTATATACAAGTTATGTCTTACATGGCATGTGTTGTAAATGGAGTTTGCTTCCAAACATATGGTTGTGATGTTAGAAGGAAAACACTGAACAATGATGTGTCTGTCCCAGGGATTGGGGATGAAACTTACTATGGGCTGCTGCAAAAGATGTTGGAGCTACAGTTCGGACAAGAACTTTCAGTTTTTATGTTCTGATGCAAATGGTTTAGGTATGATGAGAGACTGAAGGTAACTGAGAATAACGTTACCAGTATTGACATCAGTGCAAAGGCATACAAGGATGATCAGTTCATACTTGCTACCTAAGCACAACAAGTGTTCTACATTGATGATCCTTTTCATGGTCCGAACTGCAAGTTCTACAAGAAGTCCAACCAAAATGTTGAAAATTTTAAAATAAAAAAGAAATAAAGTATCGAAAATGTTTTATGTTAAAAATTAAAGGTTGAAACCCTCTTTCTTTTTTCAGACTTAGGACTGACTATTTTGAACATATGCGGAGTTAAAATTGTACACCAACAAATTGTCACGGGTAATTTTTGAAAGAATTGGGTATGGACGTTTATGTTGTCTCTACCATCGTAGAATATCAAAAAAATTTATTTCCTCATCATCTAAAATGCTAAGCATATTGTGCGCGAAATACCTAACTAACTCTACATGTGTATCACTAGAACAGGAAAGGGAAGAAGCAAAAGAAGAACCAACTGAATGTTGACCATCCCTACGTGAACTAACGTAATTCCATAAGTCAATGTCATCAATTAATGATGAAGTATATGTTGAAACATGGGGTCGTATGACGTTCTTACCTGCCTTTTCAACATAGACCTCATACATTTGTCAAAGTTTTTTCTGAATACTTTATCTAGTCTGGCTATTATTATTATACAAGTTGCATTTTTAATTTTGAAATGCTAAATTGCAAGTTTTTTTCTCAGAATCAGGTAAGTTCTTGGTGATCCAAATTTTGTATTTGTTCTCAAAATTATTTGCTTCTGATATTGTACCATGGCCCAAATGATTGTTAATTAGTTGCTTTTGACTGCTTTTAAAGGAATGCAATTAATTGCTATTTATTTGTAGATTATAATTTGTGTTCCATTGTCTCTTCTTTCTATTTTTTTATATTGCTTCTTGTTTGCCTAGATTTATTGACGTTGTGAAGTTCGGTACTTCATTTCTACTTGTAAAATAATTTCATTTAGCCATAGACCAATACCGTGACGACCCCAATAGGCCCAAAACAATTTCTTTTAATAACTAATTAATTGTTGAGAAATTGCAGTAAAAAATTTTCGTGAAGACCCCTATAGGTCCATAACGTTGCAACGTCTACATTTGTGACAGTCCATTTGCCATCACAAAACTACTGCAATACTGCCCACTATAAGAATTTTATACTCTACCTACAAAATTTTAGGCAAAAAATTAAAATTTGTAGGTGGAGTTTACTTTTTTCCACAAAAAGGATATTTTGTAGGGTTGTATTTTGCTCCAAAATTTTCAAAAATGAGAAGACTTGTGCCTACGAATATGTGCATTTTTCTGTACAAAAAATTCTTCAAGTAAGATGTATATTTTGCCGACCCAAAAAAAAAAAATATACGTTTGTAGGCTAATATCTAGCAAGAAAAATTTTCACTTTTTTGTTTTTTTTAGTCCATACAAATGGAGTATTTGAAGGTAATAAATAAATAAATTCTTGTTTTATATGCAAAATGAAAAATTCCCTCCTAAATATTAAATTATTTTTACCTAAAATCCCTCCCTCCCAACCTGGCTTCTCACAAATTAACATCCTTACGCCTCTTGCCTCCACAAAACATCCCAAATCTCCTTCTTTGCGATGTGGGAGACCAGCCCAAAAATTTCTCCCAAACCTCCCTCTCTGGTACTCTGTAGAAGCAATTGCCCAAATAAAGAAATTTTCGTTAAAAGTGGGGAAAGTTAGAGCTACAATCACAAAAGATGAGAAAGTTAGGTTGGAAATCTCCTTTCTTTTGATTGATTTTTAATTGTTGATGAGATGTGATTCTTTTGATGTATATTCAAGCCACTCCTTATCACATCAGACATCTCACATTTATCACGAGGCAACCAGGTGGCTGACTTACTTGCTTCAGAGGGTTGTGAATGTTGTTGGTATTTTGAGTACAGCGCTTAGGACTTACCGTGACATTACTACAGCTTAGGTCAGATTGATAGATATGGGCTTTCTACAGTTAGAGGTATATAGAATTTTTTTTAGGACTATTTGTTTAGGATGTAGTACTTCATTATTTATTGTTTTATTATTTAATCATTTATTTGATTGCTTTAACTTTTATTTTATGATTGGATGTCAGGTTTTATGCTCCCCTCCCATGTATTTTTTATGAGTTATTTATATATGGTTAGAAAATTCGAACCTCTCCATCCTTTCCTAGTGGAGGCCTGACAACCACACTGGCGATGTGATGGGTGATGAATAAAAAAAATCTTTTAATGTGTATACCTTGATTATTATTACTTGTCTCAAATAGAGAAATTTTCGTGAAAAAGTGGGAATTTTTCAATCAAGCGATTTAGTTTTAAGTTAACAGCGATTTTGCTTACAATTGAATTAATATTGTGTTTGAAAACTATATATGCGGTTTTACTTGACTATGTATGCTAAATGTTAGCATTTGATGAATTTTTCTGTACCTTGAGTTTCTGATGTTTGGGATGAACTAGGGAAGTGTGTTTCTAATGAACCAGAAAATTTTATATTCGTTCATAACCTTGTTTGTTCTCGAGTGGATTGGACTATAAGATTTGAAGGTTTAAGATTTCTCGGTGATTTTACGATAGTTTGGCAGTGTTGAGTGGTTGAGTAGTTTATAGTAGAGGATTGAGCATTAACGGTTGTCGTAAGCTAAAATTATCTTAAAAATTATTTATGTACTTGTTACGCACTGATCCTACCTGGCAATCCACATGAGCAAGATAATCCCACTCAAGCCCCATGTAAGCATGGTTGAAATCAATATGCCTTGACTTAACCCTTCTCCGAGGGGTCCGGGCCGAGGGAGGTAGATCACCGAGGCTGCTGGGGCCGAGGAGCTTGAATAACTGACCCTAGTTGCGTGCTCAGGAAGCCTTCTCCACCAAACCTATAGTTTAATCTTGAAAAGACTGATGTGATTGCCTGTCAAGGCGGCTTGTCACAGTCATAGCTCCTCAGTTTGCGGCTGAAAGCGATTTCCTCATTAATGCTAATGACATGACACCAAAGATGTGACTTAAGAACCCTTCAGATGGAACCACGTGTTGAACATCGAAGAAAATCATTCTTGTGAAATTTGCCTATAAATACTAAGTATATTTCCACAAGAAAGGGATGTTGAAATATTACTTTCATAATAAACTTCAAGTCCTCTATCCTGATCATTCTCAAGTGCTTTTAACCACCCAGGAATTTGTTAGTTAGGGGCCCTCAAGCAATCACCTCTACCGCAAGCGTGTCCTTGTCCTTTGGTCATATTTCCACCCGGTCCAAGGCTCATCCACGTGGTTGAATAAACCACGTGGTAGTCCTATTAGGAGGAAAAGTACACGTAGGCTGAGGAAGCTTGGGATTCTTGTTGGCAGCCAATTTTGGAGGTCAACAGATTGGCACCGTCTGTGGAAAACTGTAACAAAAAATCTTTAGCTTCCTTGAACAAAGGAATCTTCCTGAGCAAGGGATTAACCGGCCCACAAAATGAGCAGAAGCAACGAAGATGAAAATCCAATAAGAACCAGGCTCGCAACGAACGGAGAAACTGTGGCGGGAGCAAGGGCTGAAGGGGTCCCTCAGAGGAGACGTGGGAGGAGACTCCCCACCATCCTAGAGCGAGAGATGAGGACGATGGCTGCCAGCGTGAGATAGCTGGCCCAACTCCAGGCCCAAATGCAAGGATATATCCAGATGATACAAGGGCAAGGTGGGAACCGCCATCAACAATTGGGTTTCCCCGATCCAGATGAGGAGCAAGAAGTCAATAACGGTCACCCCCATGGCCCTCAAACCCGGTGAGAAGATTCACATGTTGGGACATACCTAGAAGTAGCTGACCCCCCAGTTACTGGCAAGAGGCCCCAACCGACAATGTCTGCCAGCGTATTCGAAAGACTGGGTGAACCTAGAAATAGGGAATGGCCTCGAGAAAATGAATCGAGAAGAGAACAACCTCAAAGTCCCCTTAGAAATAGGCGGGAAATGAGGGCAAGAGAGGCAGAAGCGAAGGGAAAGTCGGGCTTCCAAAGGACGACGCATCCGCAGCCCCAACACTACGGGGAAGAACAGTAGGCACAACACCTTCCACAGTTGGAGGCAAATGTTTGGGGGGAGACTCGGGGCCGGCAAGATCGTATGAGATAGACGACGATGAAGACAACCTCTCATTTTCGGTCGGGATCCGAAACGCATCCGTCCTCCACGAGTTTCGTGTGCCCAAGATTGCCCCCTACACCGGCAGGGGTGATCCCTTGGACCATGTAAACACGTATAAGACGGAAATAAGCCTCAGGGGGGCTACCCCGACCCTGAAGTGCAGAGCTTTCCACCTCACCTTGGCGGGAGGGATGAAGTGATGGTACAACAAGCTAGTCGCGGAAAGCATTTCCAGCTGGCCAGAACTGAAAAAGATGTTCATAAATTACTTCTCATCATAGAAGCCTGCATCGGCCCCATTCCAACGCCTCCATGACGTAAGGCAGGCTCCAAGAGAGCCACTACAGAGTTACCTGGGCCGCTTCAATGAAGAGATGTTGTTTTATGAAAGAATAACAAACGCCGAGGCCTTGTCCGCCCTAAAAGTAGAACTACACATGAACCTTCCGTTTTGAAGTGATGTCCGCAACAAAAAACCCAACCACCTTTGACCAACTGTTGGAGATGATCGCTGAGGAGATAACCAACGAGAACATGATCCGTCATAGGAATCGAGGCGGATTGGAAGCTAAGCCAGCCTCCAGAGCCGGGTATGTCCAAAATCCCAGTAGACCTACTCTCCAACACAATCCGTGACGGAGAAACTACCCGTCTGACCCAAATGTTGGGATGAGTTATGTGGCCTCTGCACAAGAGGGCCTACTCTCCCCTTATACTGCCCCAATGGCATCGGGCCTGGCGACTGGAATTTACAACTATGGTATGTTCCCGTCTACTTATTATGAAGCCGAAACCAACACACCTCTTGTGATTCCTCCCCCTCAAGTGGTCCACTCGAAATACTGTTGCATCCACCGAAGCTATGGACATAGCACAGACGAATTTCGAGAGATGGAAGATCTTGCCAATAAAATGACAGCCAACCCAGGGCACAGACGTGGGATGAACACCAGACGAGGAGATCAGGCCCCAATGAGAGGGCATCGAACGCAATTCCAAGATAGGCGCTCCCAGCAATAGGATAGGAGGCCTCCGGGCTAAGAGCAATGAGCGAGGCGTAATTCAAGAAGCTTGGCCAGACAGCCTCGATTGGAGCACAACCTAGAACCCCGTCTAATCAAGGGTCCTGAAAAAGGCTCCAATTTGAGAGATAGACATTATCCATAGAGGACCATATATTGGAGGACAAACCCGAAATGCCCAGAAGAGCTATGCCAAAGAGGCCAATGGGGTCCAAATGACCAACTGGCTCATCAATAGCCGGCCTGCGGGATCGAAAAAGGTAGGCCCTATCATCTTCACAGAGGAAGACATGAAGGGCGTACATTATCCTCACTGTCATGCCCTTGTAGTAAGGGCAGTGATGGCTCGAAACAGACTAGGAAGAATGCTCGTGGACAACGGCAGCTCTGTCAATGTCATTTTCTTAAGCACTTATGAAAAGATGAACCTGGATGTCCCGTTGGAACCATCGACTGAGCCTCTCTACGGATTTACTGACAATTGTGTAACCCCGAAAGGGATAGTGCGCCTCGCCGTCACTATGGGAGATGAGCCTCTCACCACCAACACTTTCATGGAATTTTTGGTGGTGGACAGAAGGTTAGCATACCATGGGGTCCTTGGCCAGCCAGCTCTGAAAGAACATTGGGCCATAACATTGATTCACTACCTATGTATGAAATTCCCAACGGAAGGTGGCACAGCAACAGTGCGAGGTAACCAGCCCGAAGCCCAGAAATGCTACAGAAACGCCTTGAGAAAGGCTGAGAAAAAAGAGGTAAATATGACGTTTCTAGATGTAGAAATGACGGATGCTTCGGTTAATACACCAAAGGATATCTGGATGGAAGAAGCAATTCCCACAAAAGATATAGATCCTCAGATAATAGGAGTCGACTCATAGACTTCGTCCGTCGAAGAGCTGGAAAGCTTCGCGGTAGATCCCAATGACATGACAAAGAGGCTCCTGGTAGGTAAGGATCTTGCGGAAGAATCCAAGGAAAGCCTGAAAAGGTTCCTCAGCCGCAACCTGGACGTTTTCGCCTGGAAACACGAGGATATGGCCAGGATTGATCCAAAGAAAAGCTGTCACTACCTCAATCTCGATCCGAAGTTTCCATCCCACCGAAAAAAACGGAGACCATTGAACCCAGAGAAGTACAAGGCCTTGAAAGAAGATGTAGGAAAACTACTCTGTAGTTGCTTTATCCGAGAAGCCCACTACCCAAAGTGGGTCTCCAACCTAGTCTTGGTCAAAAAGCCCAACGGGAAAATGAGGATTTGCATAGATTTCTCCGACCTCAACCAAGCCTGTCCTAAGGATAGCTTTCCTTTACCTCAGATTGATCAACTGGTGGACTCCATGTCTGGGCATGAGCTCTTAAGCTTCATGGATGCCTACTCAGGCTATAACCAAATTCCTATGTACCCACCGGACGAGGAGCACATATCATTTGTAACAGACAAGGGTCTTTACTATTACAAAGTCATGCCATTTGGCTTGAAAAATGCCGGGGCAACCTACTAAAGGCTCGTCAACAAGATGTTTACTGACCAGTTCTATTCGACCATGGAAGTCTATGTGGACGACATGCTGGTTAAAAGCTTGAAAGCCGAGGATCACGTACAATACTTGGAGAAGACTTTCAAAACTCTCAGAGCTTACAAGATGAGACTTAACCCCCTAAAATGAGCTTTCGGAGTTGCCTCTGGAAAGTTCCTGGGCTACATGGTGAACCAGCGGGGTATCGAAGCCAACCCAGAAAAAATCAGGGCGTTAATAGAAATGAAGTCTCCGATGAGGCCTAAGGATGTGCAATGCCTCACTGGTAGAATGGCAGCCCTTAGCCGATTCATCTCGAAAGCTACAGATAAGTGCCTTCCTTTCTTTAAAATCCTAAAAGGAGGTAACCGGTTCGAATAGACGGAGGAATACGAGGCTGCATTCCAGGCTCTAAAGGAACACCTTGGCCACGCTCTTCTACTATCTAAACCTAAATTAGGAGAAAAACTGCTACTTTATCTAGCTGTATCTGTCGAGTCGGTAAGCTCGGTCCTGATCAGGGAAGAGAGGCATCAACTACCAGTTTATTATGTAAGCAAGGCTCTTCTGGGGGCTGAGACGCGCTATCCATACATGGAAAAGTTGGCGTTGTCACTTATCACCGCTTCAAGAAAACTTAGACCATACTTCTTGGCCCATAGAATTCACGTCCTGACCAACTTCTCCCTGAGGCAGGTAATGCGAAAACCCTACGCCTTGGGAAGGCTGTTGAAATGGGCCGTCGAGTTGAGCCAGTTCAACATTACATTCAAGCCCAGAGCATCTATCAAAGGGCAAGCCCTAGCAGATTTTGTGGCAGAATTTGCTAGCACGCCCGTAATAGACACCCCGATGGCTCCCATTGAACTGCCAACTTGGTACCTCTTTGTGGATAGCTCTTCGGGAGACATGGGATCAGGCTCCGGAGTGGTCCTCACCAGTCCCGAAGGCCATAGACTGAACTGTGCTATCCGGTTCGACTTTAAAGCTTCGAACAATGTTGTAGAATATGAGGCCTTGCTGTCTGGCATGCGCCTGGCCAAAGAAATGAATGTACAGAGGCTCTCTGCGGCAAGCAACTCCCAGCTAGTGGTAAGCCAAGTAAATGGGAACTTTGCCGCCAGGGAAAGAAATATGACTTCTTACCTAAAACTGGTGAGAAATCTTATCCCCAGCTTTGAAAAGTTCGAACTAGCCCAGGTACCAAGGGCAGATAACGCCAACGCAGATGCACTTTCCAAGCTAGCTAGCAGCAAAGACTCAGAGCTTCTTAAGCTGGTTCCCATTGAACACCTCGTCAGGCCTTCCATAGAAGCCATCACGGATGTAATGTGGATCGAGGAGACAACCACTTGGATGGATCCCATCCTTGTATTTTTAAAAAACCAAACACTCCCCACAGATAAAGAAGAAGCTAAGAAGCTGAGGGGGAGGACGGTACACTTCGTGCTATCAGATGACGTCTTCTACAAACGAGGTTACTCCATACCACTCTTCAGATGTGTTGGGATGAACGAAGCTGATTACATCCTCAGAGAAGTCCATGAGGAAATCTGTGGTAATCACACCGGGGGCTTAGCCTTGGCACAAAAAATTCTCAAATAGAGATACTTCTGGCCCTCGTTAAAGAAAGACTCCTTATATCACGCGAGGAAATGTGACAAGTGTCAATGCTTCGCTACGATACCACGTCAACCCCACCAAGAGCTTACCGTGGTATCCAGTCTGTGGCCCTTTGCCAAGTAGGGGATAGATTTCATAGGCCCTATGCCAAGAGGTAGGGGTAATGCCCGCCATGCCTTAGTCGCCATCGACTATGTCACGAAATGGGTAGAGATAGAGCCAATGGCAAAGATCACTGAGGCCAGCACCTCCAAATTCATATGGAAAAATATCATATGTCGATTCGGAATTCCTCACTCTCTGGTATCAGATAATGGAAAACAATTCGACAACAGAAAGGTTAGGAACCAATGCGAGGAGCTGGGAATGGCCAAACACTTTTCTAGCCTTCATCACCCTCAGGCCAACAGTCAGGTAAAGGTTGTTAATAAAACCATCAAGTATACGCTTAAGCGAAAGCTCGAGGCGACAAAAGGGGCATGGGTCGACGAGCTCCCACATGTTCTCTGGACGATAAGAACCACAGCCAAAACTCCAACTGGGGAAACCCCTTTTGCCATGTCGTATGGGTCCGAAGCTGTGAGCCCAGTAGAAGTGGGCGTGCCGTCACCTCGCAGAATACTCTTCAGCGAAGCCAACAACGAGGACCTCATGAGGGTTGGCTTGGACCTCCTAGAAGAACGAAGGGACAGCTCTCAAGTAAAGCTGGCCTCTTACCAAAGAAAGATGGCCCGGTATTTCAATAAAAAAGTGAAGAAGAGGTCCTTCTGCCTAGGTGACTTAGTCCTAAAGAGAGTGTTCCAATCCTCCAAAGAGTTGGGGGTCGGAACCCTAGGAACGAATTAGGAAGGGCTTTATCGAATCAATAAGAAAATACACCCCGGCAATATGGTATAGAGGACATGAAAGCCAAAGTGCAGCCCCACCCATAGAACGCTGAACATTTGTGTCGGTATTATCAATAGGTCAGAAAAGGGGTTCGTTATGTTTGACTTTGAATATCTTATTATTAAACGACCCGGTTGTAGTTATTATGTCTTCAAGTTATTTGTTTTTAAGTTTAGCATCGGAATGACGCGTTCACAATAGGGCAAACGAGGCTCATCGTTTATATGAATTACAAAGGTACTTAGAAGTATTTTTCATAAATAATGCATAGCAAGATAATACGCTTCGAAAACAAAGTTCATTATAAAGAGTCCTATCTATTACAAATCTTAATTATCCTCCTCGTGACCAACATCGGGCGGGGGAAACTTAGCTACTAAAGATCCAACATCAAAATCTGGTTGTTCGGTTCGGAGCACGGTGAGAACTTCTTGATGCCCAACTCTGGCGAAGTAATCAGAAAAATTAGTATAGGCATCAATGTTATGGAAGTTGGCAACGAAGTCCGCCTCAACATTCTCCAACTCCGTCCCTAATCCCTCCAGCTTCGCCGACAACTCCTTATGTCCTGCCTCTAAGGCCTTAGATTCATCCTTCAAACCCTTCACCTCGGATTTGAGCGCCTCGTTCTCGTCACGGAAACGAGACACCTCCGCCACTAGGGAAGTGTTTTCCTCCTTCAATCTCCGCCTCTCTTCATTGGCCTTCCAGAGGGCTTCGGCAGCCACGGACTGTGCAGCGTTGGCATTGTCCAACTTATGCATCAGCAACAGGACATTGGAGTCAAACTCCTTCAGATCGTTTTGGAGCTTTTCATAGGCTGAGCGCATGCTCTCCAACACCGCCTGAAGACCGTCCATCGCCTCCTTATGTTCTTTCGCCTTAAAAGTGTCAGTCTTCCACTTCTTATACTCTTCCACCCGCTATCGAAACTGACCTAGAGCCTGCATCTGTACTCCGACCGCCCTCACAGTTATCGCGAGGCTGGCCTCCATCATGTCCTCTACCTCTCTGTTAGAGGCAAAATCTTTCCACTGAGTAATGAAGTATTTCTCAAAGGCCTGGGCCCCCAAGGCAGGGTAAAGGTGAAGGCTACTAACAGCATCTTCTGAAAGACGTCCACCAGAGGCCCCAATGAGACCGCGAAGCTTTTTCTGTGAATCATAACGGGCCTCCCCCGCCTGAGGCTTTGAAGGAGGCTGATCCAACACCACCTCTCCAGACAGAGTGACAGTAAGCGTCCTCTGAGTTGGGGGGGATTGCGTAGGACGTCGTCCTCGATCTCAATCACCTTTCTCCTCAAGTCAGTGAGAAGCCCAGTATTTGTTAGATTGGCCCTTGGACGATCATGAGCGGAAGCTTTTCTCTTTTTAGTTAAAGGTACCTCCATCTCAGCTGCCTCGACCTTGTTAGTCTTCTCAGCCTCCTCCCGTGCCGTCTCCTGACTAACCTCTTCTATAGCCTTCTTCTGACGGGCATCCCCCGCAGAACCAGGTGCTAAGGGCCTCGGCCTACTGCTAGCCAATTTCGCCAAAGAGGGCCTCAGGTGCTTGCCTTGCTCAATATCAACTATCGAGAAGAAAGTAAAAAACGTTACAAAGAATTTGAAAGAAGATTGCCAAACCCAGGCAAATATACTTACCCCTTGAAGCCATTAGTCCAAGCTCGATCAGAAAATGGTGTCTATTCAGAAGAAAATCGTGCCTCCTATTGGCTGGAGTGGTTTGGTATATAGATCAAAGCACGTCTAGGTGCTCAGAACTCAACTCGTACCTGGTAAGAGCGTCTGCAAAAAGAGATGAACATAAGTAAGGCAACGTCTCATAAAAAAAAATAAAAAAAAACATAGCACACCATCTCTCCCTCTGTCTTACTCACTGCTATTCCGTAAACACCGAGAACATCCAGGTCAGGCTCTGAGTCATCGACCACCCTACCAATTCTCCTTTACCCAGAACCAAGACTCCTTCCACAGCTTGATGGAGGAGGGACATTCAGTGACGAGTGGTTTATGGGTCCTCCATGGGCAGAAATAGTACCACCCCAGCTCTTCCCCCTTGCCTTTCTTCTTCGGCATCTTCTTAGGCTAGTACACGGTCTGGAAGATGTGAAGAGGTATTTCCAAACTAAATGAATGTCGAAACCACAAGTATAAGCCCCCCACCATCTGGCTCCACCCGTTTGGAGATACCTAGGTAGGGGGTAATCCATATGCCCTCAAAATTCTCCGAAAAAAAGGGTGTAGATGGAGCCTCAGACTAGCAACGAATGCATAAAGATGCAAGGCAGTACATTCCCTCCTCGGAAAGCAGGCTCTTTCATTCGGGCCTGGGAGGATTAACTCGATGTCACCAGGGACCCCGTATGCCCCCCTTAAAGAGACCAAGTCCGACTCCAACATTATCGACGAAACATCCATTGCTGCCCATATGATGGGAGTAACGTCGGAAGGGTTCTCACCGAGGGTTAGCATTGAAGTGGACGTGATAGCAAGAAGCTTGCCTGTGGAGGTATCCACGCCTCGAATAGGCACCACGTTGGCCATAGATGGAGATACGGAGGGTGATGCCTTGGCCTCACGTCGTCCAAGACCTTCTTCCTCAACAAGGTTCATAGATATAACTAGAAACAAGAAAAGGAGAAAACAAAAAGGGTTTAGAAAAAATGTTTACCTAACACTAGTCCTTCGACGGAAACGCTGCCGGAGAATTAAACGCTGGGTAAAAATCGCCTGAATAATGGGGATTCTCAGAATTCTTCACAATGAATCTCTCTCAAAATGTTACAGTAGAAGACAAGTTTACAAATGATTGTTATTTATATAGACAACAGACGATAAATGTCCACCGTCAGATCTCGCGAAAATCTATCCACATCATACAAGCCTCTGCAAACATCCAAACCTTACAAATCCAAACAATACCAACGGTCATTCGAATCACGGGCCACGATGTATGCGTGCTACGCACGAGCGCGTGACTTGTTGCCTCCTTGACCCAGAATTAATTACAGAAATCATCATTACCTACAGCTGTCCTTTCATCACACCCGAAGAGACGTGCGGCAGAAACCCCAATCATCCCACTCCCAGTGGACACACAATTAATGCTATTCAACCAGCTCCTCACTTGGGACTCGGCTATTCAGCCCCTCCCAACCTGGGACTCGACTATTCAACCTCTCCCATACTGGGACTCGGCTATCCATTCAGCCCCTCCCAACTTGGGACTCAGCTATTCAACCGCTCTCAACTTGGGACTCGACTATTCAGCCTCTCCCATACTGGGACTCAGCTATCTATTCAGCCCCTCCCAATTTGGGACTCGGCTCTTCAGCCTCTCCCAACCTGGGACTCGGCTATCCATTCAGCCCCTCCCAATTTGGGACTCGGCTATTCAGCCTCTTCCAACCTGGGACTCGGCTATATAGCCTCTCCCATCTTGGGACTCGACTATCCAGCCTCCCTCCTAATTTGGGACTTGGCCATTCAGCCTCTCCTATCCTAGGACTCGGCTATCCATTCAGCCGCTCCCAACCTCGGACTCGGCTATCCATTCAGCTCCTCCCAATTTAGGACTCGGTTATTTAGCCCCTCCCATCTTGGGACTCGGCTATCCATTCAGCCTCTCCCAAAATGGGGCTCTGCTATCCAGCCTCCCTCCCAATTTAGGACTCAGCCATTCAGCCTCTTCCAAACTGGGCTCGGCTATTCAGCCTCCCTCGTGACCAACATCAGACTTGACCGTTCAGCCTCTCTCCCAATTTAGGACTCGGCTATCCAGCCTCTCCCAAATTGGGACTCGGCTAGTCAGCCTCTTAACAGCTGAAAATCGTCTAACAGCGTGCATCTACAATTTTTATCCCACATCCACACCAAAATAAAAATCGCCAAGAATTCCAAGGCTCGCCACCTACATGAATGAGCATTTCGAGCCTTGTGGGACTTAAATCCCTAGCTCAAACATTAAAAACGAACATCCAAGTCCAGCATCCCACATGAATGACAGATTCTGAACTTGGGGGATTATTGTTACGCACCGATCCTACCTGGCAATCCACGTGGGCAAGATAATCCCACTCAAGCCCCATGTAAGAATGGTTGAAATCAATATGCCTTGACTTAACCCTTCTCCGAGGCGGTCCGGGCCGAGGGAGGTATATCACCGAGGCTGCTGGGGCCGAGGAGCTTGAATAACCGACCCTGGTTGTGTGCTCAGGAAGCCTTCTCCACCAAACCTATAGTTTAATCTTGAAAAGACTGATGGGACTGCCTGTCAAAGTGGCTTGTCACAGTCATAGCTCCTCAGTTTGTGGCTGAAAGCGATTTCTTCATTAATGCTAATGACATGACACCAAAGATGTGACTTAAGAACCCTTCAGATGGAACCACGTGTTGAACATCGAAGGAAATCATTCTTGTGAAATTTGCCTATAAATACTAAGTATATTTCCACAAGAAAAGGATGTTGAAATATTACTTTCATAATAAACTTCAAGTCCTCTATCCTGAGGTCAGGTTCATATCCCCCTCTTGTGTACTACCATTTTTATATAAATACAGTGGTAGGGGCATCCAAACCCCCCACCAGCCTATCCTGGTAGAGGCCTAAAAACCATACTGGGACTGTGCTGGTGCTTGCTTCGAATAAAAAAAAAAAAAAAAAAAAAAAAAAAAAAAAGTCCTCTATCCTGATCATTCTCAAGTGCTTTTAACCACCCAGGAATTTGTTAGTTAGGGGCCCTCAAGCAATCACCTCTACCGCAAGCGTGTCCTTGTCCTTTGGTCATATTTCCACCCGGTCCAAGGCTCATCCACGTGGTTGAATAAACCACGTGGTAGTCCTATGGAAAGATTTTATTGCAAACATAATAAATTGTGTCATCCCTAATCTCCATCAACTTAGTAAGCACCTGCTTGAAAGAGTTTTTTATAAACTCTTTTTGTCCCAACTTTTTATCAACTTTTCAATCACACATTGTCACCAATTTTTTTCAAATTCTCCTAAAAAACTACTTTTAAATCCTACCAAACAAATGCTAAGTTTCCTCTCTTGATGTCCACGATCTTATGTTGTATATTTAGATCCTGAGTGTATATAAGAGGAAAAAGAAAACAAAATTTGACACTTGTTTTTAACCATCAGGCAATTGGCAACAATCATGAAATTTCCTTATTTGAATATGCAGGTTTTGATAAATTGTACCTTATATGTAACCTACAATTTTTGCTTGCATGATTAAGACATGACATAGTTTAGTTGTCTTGTGGATAGCTATTGTTAATTGCATAGTTTGGAAAACTTATATTAGATTCGATGAATATAGTAAGATTGACAAAAAAAATTATATTATTGCTAAGTTATTTTTAATTAATTGTTGTGATGTAATTTTGCTCCACTTTTCTCATGGAAAATGAACTCATTAATGTAATATTGTAATCTATTAAATTATTTATCCTTTTAAGACAATTTTTTGGATAATTTTGTTATATCTAAATAAACTTGAATTTAGATTTCAAAGCAATTTTTCTTGTTTTTCTACACAAGTTCATATCAATAACTTTATAGTTGTTTATTGAAAAAATGAAATTCCTTAACTTGATATCACTTGTTGTTCTCATTCTCTGAATTGTTTTGTTTCTCCATTGAATTAAAAGTTTTGATTATTATATTAAATATATTTTAGGAGTTGTGCAGTGCTTCCTTCAATTCAAATTTCAACAAGGTAAGTTTATATAATTCAAGTAGTATCAATTAAGATCTAGTAAGAAAAAGGGAACTGGTTTATCATGCAAGTGAACGAGAGGCTGCAAAGAGAACAATTCCCTTTTTTCAATAGTAGTTCTCTCTCCGCTCACTGTAATAGCTTGCTTCTCGGGTGGCTCGCGCCCTGGGTTGTGTTGAGGCCCGAGGACTTGAAATACAACCCTAATTTGGTAAGTTAATTAAATAATTTCATAGATTAACCTTTATGTCAAATTTATGTTATATAGGTATAAATTCTTATGTTCTATATATCCATGTTATGGTTAATTATAGCAATTATATTATGGACATAAATTGGATACGTAATCCGAATAGACCTAGTGTTGATCTATTTTCCCCATTATATTATATATGTTGCACATCAAAGTATTATTTTGCTATTATGGATTCAATACCATACATCACATTAGGAAGTCAAATGTTGTTTACATATGAAGAGAGAGATTGTAATCTATGGTATAGTGCTACTCTGTTTGCTAACGGAAAATGTGACTTTAGGAGACGAATAATTTTGTCGAGAAAAAATTTAGACGACAAATTCTATTCGTCTCTAAAGATTTTGTAAGAAGAGAATTTAGTCCACAAATTTATACCATTTGTCGTCTTATACCTTTTCCTAGAATGTTTGCCCCACAAACGCCTCTACAAAAAAATTTGGCAGGAAAATGTTTTTCCCTACAATAATGAACATTTTACTACAAATATATTTTTTATGCATAACATAAAATTATTGTAGTGCCATGGTTTGGGAACACGATTGTAATATTTAGTAACCATCACAAAAACCCAATTTTCTGATAGATGTTATTGATCCTATTCTATATTTTTTAATTCTATTTGTTTGTGTGCATGCACTACAAGAAAAATGAGCTATAGGGACGACATCTATAGGGACGACACCAAATTCGTCTCTATATATAGCATATATAGGGACGACAATAAAATGTCGTCTCTAAAGATTGTAATAGATATAGAAAGGACAAAAGTCGTTTCAACAAACTTATTTGTCGTCCATATAGGTCCAGCATCTATAGAGACGACTTATTTGTCGTCCCTATAGGTCCAGAATCTATAGAGACGACTTATTTGTCGTCCCTATAGAGTACATAAGAAATAAAGTCGACTAATATCGTCCTTATAGCCTAAACAATTCGTCCCTGTAGGTCATAAGAAATGGCGCCAATTTTTCCCGCTTTGTAAGCTACTGGGACAACTAAAGTCGTCCTAATAGTACTAAAGTACGTTCCTACAGGTCCAAAATATATAGGGACGACTTATTTGTCGTCCCTATAGGCCCAGACTCTATAGAGACGACTTATTTGTCGTCCCTATAAGTCCAGAATCTATAGATACGACTTATTTGTCGTCCCTATAGAGTACATACCTATATCGACAACACGGAACATCGTCTCCAAAGAAATAAAGTCGACTAATATCGTCCTTATAGCCTAAAAAATTCGTCCCCATAGGTCGTAAGAAGTGGCGCCAATTTTTCCCGCTTCGTAAGCTACTGGGACGACTAAAGTCATCCTAATAGTGCTAAAGTACGTTCCTACAGGTCCAGAATCTATAAGGACGACTTAGTTGTCGTCCCTATAGGCCCAGACTCTATAGAGACAACTTATTTGTCATCCCTATAGGTCCAGAATCTATAGAGACGACTTATATGTCGTCCCTATAGAGTACATACCTATACCTACAACACGGAACATCGTCTCTAAAGAAATAAAGTCGACTAATATCGTCTTTATAGCCTAAAAATTCGTCCCCGTAGGTCATAAGAAATGGCGCCAATTTTTCCCGCTTTGTAAGCTACTGGGACGACTAAAGTCATCTTAATAGTGCTAAGTACGTTCCTACAGGTCCAGAATATATAGGGACGACTTATTTGTCGTCCCTATAGGCCCAGACTCTATAGAGACGACTTATTTGTCGTCCCTATAAGTCCAGAATCTATAGAGACGACTTATTTGTCGTCCCTATAGAGTACATACCTATACCGACAACACGGAACATCGTCTCTAAAGAAATAAAGTCGACTAATATCTTCCTTATAGCCTAAAAAATTCGTCCCCATAGGTCATAATAAATGGCGCCAATTTTTCCCTCTTTGTAAGCTACTGGGACGACTAAAGTCGTCCTAATAGTGTTAAAGTACGTTCCTACAGGTCCAGAATCTATAGGGACGACTTATTTGTCGTCCCTATAATAAGTCGTCCCTATAGGCCCAGACTCTATAGAGACGACTACTCTATAGAGACGACTTATTTGTCGTCCCTATAGGTCCAGAATCTATAGAGATGACTTATTTATTGTCCCTATAGAGTACATACCTATACCAACAACACAGAACATCGTCTCTAAAGAAATAAAGTCGACTAATATCGTCCTTATAGCCTAAAAAATTCGTCCCCATAGGTCATAAGAAATGGCGCCAATTTTTCCCGCTTTGTAAGCTATTGGGACGACTATAGTCGTCCTAATAGTGTTAAATTACGTTCCTATAGGTCCAGAATCTATAGGGACGACTTATTTGTCGTCCCTATAGTGACAGACCTGTAGAGACGACGGAGTATGTCGTCCCTACAGAATCAAAGGCGACTATTGTCGTCTCCATAACTTAAATATTCGTCCCTGTAAGTCCTAATACCCTCAGCATATTGGCGGGATTTTCTCGCACCCAACTCTAGCAATTGGGACGACATTATGTCGTCCCAATAGATGTTCTAGCAATTGGGACGACATTATGTCGTCCCAATAGCTCCAGTCTACAAATTCCCATCAGAAGCAATATTTCTTCAAATTCTCTTTCAAGCTTAGCCCACAAATTCTACCATTTTGAATCTCTCTTTCTCTATTGCAGTCCCCAGTTTAAAGATCTTAGTTGCAGTCTTCAAGAGATCATTGGTCAGTCAAATTTACGTATTTCACTTATATATTTAAGATTTAGTTTTCTGTTTTATTTTATTTTCACAATACATTGCACTTTCATAAACCTTAGAATGCCGTTTGAAGATTAGTTTATTAAGCACACACAACCTCATTTTGGGTTGTTTGATGTTTACAAACTAATCTTTGAATTGTCCTGTTTCGGACAGTTTGACATTGATTTGTAAGTTACGAGTTGTGTTATCATACTTTTTCCTATGATTGCCTCGACTATCCCGTATGATTTTTGGTATTGTCTCCATTTTATTCTCCGGGTGTAGAATGTGTCTAAAATAGTGCGTGCACTTAGGAGAATAGAAGGGAGATGCTGTCAAAATTTACATGTAAAACATAGGCAATCATAGAAAAAATTAACACAACTCATAAATTTCAAATCAATGTCGAATGGCTGGGGCCCATATTTAAAATTAGTATTGGAGCGACAAGGAGTTAGGACATTCTCACACCACTTGTATACTACGCTGAATTATTGTTATTTTTTTGGTGTTGCAGCAACTCTAAAGTGGAAATGGAAATCGATAAGAGTTGGATAAAGTTGAATAGAAGACGGGCAAAGTCTGCAGAGTTTTGGCATGGTCTGAAAGCGTTCATAAATATGGCGAGGACATTAGCAAATGATAGGGGGATGATTCAATGTCTATGCAAAAGATGTATAAACATGATGATGCAATTGGTAGATGATGTTGAGTCTCACATATTTTGTCACGGTTTTTACGAGAACTACGAGAGGTGGATTTATCACGGGGAAAGTGAGGAAGGGCCTGTGAATATGCAAGGACAGAACGAAGGGCTTGTTGCAGAAGATGAGATGGCGGATGTTCTTACCGATGTGGTCGGGGATGACTCAGCTGCTGGCAAATCTTCTGATTTAGGTTACGACGCTTTGTTCGATGCTCTGCATTCAGAGTTGTATCCAGGAGTATCTTCTTACTCGTCCCTAAACTTTTTAACTAAGCTGATGCATTTGAAGGTGGTCAATAAGTGGACAAATAAATCTGTAGATGGGCTATTGAAGTTGTTAAAATCGGCCTTCCCCAAAATCAATCTTGTCGACTCTCACTACGAGGCTAAAAAATTAATGTCGAAGTTGGGATTGGGGTACAAATCTATTCATGTTTGTAGGAATGATTGTGCGTTATTTTGGAAGGAAAATGCTGATAAAAAAATTTGTCCAGTCTGCTATGAAAGTCGTTGGGTGCAAATAGTTGGCAAAGGCAAGTAAAGTAAGCACGGCAGCGAGGGAGTGTGGTTCGCGACCAACTCTTTCAACTCGCTGGGTAAACATCTAACGTGTACAAAGACAAGTAAAGTAAGCACAGTAGCGAGGGAGTGTGGATCGCGGCCAACTCTTTCAACTCACTGGGAAAACATCTAATGCGTACAAAGACAAGTAAAGTAAGCATGACAGCGATGTAGTGTGGTTCGCAGCAAACTCTTTCAACTCGCTTGGTAAACATCCAACGATACAAAGGCGAGTAAAGTAAGCACGGTAGCGAGGGAGTGTGATTCGCGGCCAACTCTGTCAACTCGCTGGGTAAACATCTAACGCGTACATAGGCCAGTAAAGTAAGCACGACAGCGAGAGAGTGTAGTTCGCGGCCAACTCTTTCAACGCGCTGGGTAAACATCCAACGCGTACAAAGGCAAGTAAAGTAAGCACGGCAGCGAGGGAGTGTGGTTCGCGTCCAACTCTTTTAACTCGCTGGGTAAACATCCAATGCGTACAAAGGCAAGTAAAGTAAGCACGACAGCGAGAGAGTGTGGTTCCCAGTCAACTTTTTCAACTCGCTGGGTAAACATTGAACGCGTACAAAGACGAGTAAACTAAGCGTGGCAGCGAAGGAGTGTGGTTCGCGTCCAACTCTTTCAACTCGCTGGGTAAACATCCAACGCGTACATAGGCAAGTAAAGTAAGCACGACAGCGAAAAAGTGTGGTTCGCGGCCAACTTTTCAACTCGCTGGGTAAACATCCAACATGTACAATGGCGAGTAAAGTAAGCACGGCAGCGAGAGAGTGTGGTTCGCGGCCAACTCTTTCAACTCGCTGGGTACACATCCAATGCGTACAAATGCAAGTTAAGTAAGCACGGCAGCGAGGGAGTGTGGTTCGTGGCCAACTCTTTCAACTCGCTGCGTAAACATCCAACGCGTAGAAATGCGAGTAAAATAACCACGACAGCGAGGGAGTATGGTTTGTGACCAACTCTTTCAACTCGCTAGGTAAACATCCAACGCGTATAAAGGTGAGTAAAGTAAGCACGGCAGCAAGGGAGTGTGGTTCACAGCAAACTCTTTCAACTCGCTCAATAAACATCCAACGTGTACAAAGGCCAATAAAGTAAGCACAACTGCGAGGGAGTGTGGTTCGCGGTCAACTCTTTCAAATCGCTACGTAAATATCAAACGCGTACAAAGGCGAGTAAAGTAAACACGACAGCGAGGGAGTGTCATTCGCAACCAACTCTTTCAACTCGCAGGGTAAACATCCAACGCGTACAAAGGCAAAGAAAGTAAGCACGGCAGCGAGGGAGTGTGGTTCGCGACCAACTCTTTCAACTCGCTGGGTAAACATCCAACGCGTACAAAGACAAGTAAAGTAAGCACGGTAGCGAGGGAGTGTGGTTCGCGACCAACTCTTTCAACTCGCTGGGTAAACATCTAACGTGTACAAAGACAAGTAAAGTAAGCACAGTAGCGAGGGAGTGTGGATCGCGGCCAACTCTTTCAACTCACTGGGAAAACATCTAATGCGTACAAAGACAAGTAAAGTAAGCATGACAGCGATGTAGTGTGGTTCGCAGCAAACTCTTTCAACTCGCTTGGTAAACATCCAACGCGTACAAAGGCGAGTAAAGTAAGTACGGTAGCGAGGGAGTGTGATTCGTGGCCAACTCTGTGAACTCGCTGGGTAAACATCTAACGCGTACATAGGCCAGTAAAGTAAGCACGACAGCGAGAGAGTGTAGTTCGCGGCCAACTCTTTCAACGCGCTGGGTAAACATCCAACGCATACAAAGGCAAGTAAAGTAAGCACGGCAGCGAGGGAGTGTGGTTCGCGTCCAACTCTTTTAACTCGCTGGGTAAACATCCAATGCGTACAAAGACAAGTAAAGTAAGCACGACAGCGAGAGAGTGTGGTTCCCAGTCAACTTTTTCAACTCGCTGGGTAAACATTGAACGCGTACAAAGACGAGTAAACTAAGCGTGGCAGCGAAGGAGTGTGGTTCGCTTCCAACTCTTTCAACTCGCTGGGTAAACATCCAACGCGTACATATGCAAGTAAAGTAAGCACGACAGCGAAAAAGTGTGGTTCGCGGCCAACTTTTCAACTCGCTGGGTAAACATCCAACATGTACAATGGCGAGTAAAGTAAGCACGGCAGCGAGAGAGTGTGGTTCGCGGCCAACTCTTTCAACTCGCTGGGTACACATCCAATGCGTACAAATGCAAGTTAAGTAAGCACGGCAGCGAGGGAGTGTGGTTCGTGGCCAACTCTTTCAACTCGCTGCGTAAATATCCAACGCGTAGAAATGCGAGTAAAATAACCACGGCAGCGAGGGAGTATGGTTTGTGACCAACTCTTTCAACTCGCTAGGTAAACATCCAACGCGTATAAAGGCGAGTAAAGTAAGCACGGCAGCAAGGGAGTGTGGTTCACAGCAAACTCTTTCAACTCGCTCGATAAACATCCAACGTGTACAAAGGCCAATAAAGTAAGCACAACTGCGAGGGAGTGTGGTTCGCGGTCAACTCTTTCAAATCGCTGCGTAAATATCAAACGCGTACAAAGGCGAGTAAAGTAAACACGACAGCGAGGGAGTGTCATTTGCGACCAACTCTTTCAACTCGCAGGGTAAACATCCAACGCGTACAAAGGCAAAGAAAGTAAGCACGGCAGCGAGGGAGTGTGGTTCGCGACCAACTCTTTCAACTCGCTGGGTAAACATCCAACGCGTACAAAGACAAGTAAAGTAAGCACGGTAGCGAGGGAGTGTGGATCGCGGCCAACTCTTTCAACTCACTGGGAAAACATCTAATGCGTACAAAGACAAGTAAAATAAGCACGACAGCGATGTGGTGTGGTTCGCAGCAAACTCTTTCAACTCGCTTGGTAAACATCCAACGCGTACAAAGGCGAGTAAAGTAAGCACGGTAGCGAGGGAGTGTGATTCGCGGCCAACTCTGTCAACTCGCTGGGTAAACATCCAACGCGTACATAGGCCAGTAAAGTAAGCATGGCAGCGAGAGAGTGTGGTTCGCGACCAACTCTTTGAACGCGTTGGGTAAACATCCAACGCGTGCAAAGGCAAGTAAAGTAAGCACGGCAGCGAGGGAATGTGGTTCGCGGCCAACTCTTTCAACTCGCTGGGTAAACATCTAATGCGTACAAAGGCAAGTAAAGTAAGCACGACAGCGAGGGAGTGTGGTTCCCAGTCAACTCTTTCAACTCGCTGGGTAAACATTGAACGAGTACAAAGACGAGTAAAGTAAGCATGGCAGCGAGGGAGTGTGGTTCGCGTCCAACTCTTTCAACTCGCTAGGTAAACATCCAACGCGTACATAGGCAAGTAAAGTAGGCACGACAGTGAAAAAGTGTGGTTCGCGGCCAACTTTTTCAACTCGCTGGGTAAATATCCAACATGTACAAAGGCGAGTAAAGTAAGCACGGCGGCGAGAGAGTGTGGTTCGCGGCCTACTCTTTCAACACGCTGGGTACACATCCAATGCGTACAAAGGTAAGTTAAGTAAGCACGACAGCGAGGGAATGTAGTTCGCAGCCAACTCTTTCAACTCGCTGGGTAAACATCCAACGCGTACAAAGGTGAGTAAAGTAAGCACGGCAACGAGAGAGTGTGGTTCGCGGCCAAATCTTTCAACTCACTGGGTAAACATCCACCGCGTACAAAGGCAAGTAAAGGAAGGATGGCAGCAATGGAGTGTGGTTCGCGGCTAACTCTTTCAACCCCGGCAGCGAGGGAGTGTGGTTTGCGGCCAACTCTTTCGACTCGCTGCATAAACATCCAACGCGTACAAAGGCAAGTAAAGTAAACACAACAGCGAGGGAGTGTGGTTCGCGGCCAACTCTTTCAACTCGCTGGGTAAACATCCAATGCGTACAAAGACAAGTAAAGTAAGTACGGCAGCGAGGGAGTATGGTTATCGGCCAACTCTTTCAACTCGCTGGGCAAACATACAACGTGCACAAAGGCAAGTAAAGTAAGCACGACAGCGAGGGAGTGTGGTTGGCGGCCAACTCTTTCAACTCGCTGGGTAAACATCCAACGCGTACAAAGGCAAGTAAAGTAAGCACGACAGTGAGGGAGTGTGGTTCGCGGCCAACTCTTTCAACGCGCTGGGTAAACATCCAACTTGTACAAAGGCGAGTAAAGTAAGCATGGCAACGAAGGAGTGTGGTTCGTGGCCAACTCTTTCAACTCGTTGCGTAAACATCCAACGCGTACATAGGTAAGTAAAGTAAACATGGCAGCGAAGGAGTGTGGTTCGCGGCCAACTCTTTCAACTTACTGGGTAAACATCCAACGCGTACAAAGGCAAGTAAAGTAAGTACGGCAGCGAGGGAGTGTGGTTATCTGCCAACTCTTTCAACTCACTGGGTAAACATACAACGCGTACAAAGGCAAGTAAAGTAAGCACGACAGCGAGGGAGTGTGGTTCGCGGCCAACTCTTTCAACTCGCTGGGTAAACATCCAAGGCGTACAAAGGCAAGTAAGCACGACAGCGAGGGAGTGTGGTTCGCGGCCAACTCTTTCAACTTGCTGGATAAACATCCAATGCGTACAAGTTGCAAAAAATAGTTGATGGCAGCGAGGGAGTGTGGCTCACAGCCGACGCTGACGCCTCGTCTTATCATGCCCATCAGCCCTAATTGACAGGCTTAGACAGAATTATACCTACCCAGACACGTCACCAGGGTCTAAACCAATCAAAGTCCTCATCCGTTATGAATAAACAAGATTCGGAGTTGGGGAACTATAGATACTGAGTAAGTCCAATTCATAATTCAATGTGGCGAAGACCACACTCCGCGGAATTTGCTGAAATTCGAAATTTTTTGGTTAGCCCAAATTTTCTTCTCTCACCCTCATAGTCCCACGCCCATTATAAATAATAAGCTTGGACTTGGGGGACTATTGTTATCACCCGATTTTGATATGGCTCCCACGTCAGCAAAGGCCCAATAAGGGCTCCATAAAGGTCCAACGGGAACCCCATAAAGGCCCAACGGAAGCCCCATAAAGGCCCAGCGAGGGCCTCGCAAACTCTAAAAGGGGCTCGGAAGCCCATCAGACATCTTAGCATTCTTGAACCATAATATCGTGGGGCCCAGAGAGGGCCTCGACATTCACGGCCGATCCACTGGGGCTTGCCGAGCCTTGTATTTACCACAATTAGCAGGCATCATGATATTCTGGAATGACCAGAGAGTTAATTGAAGACAGATTGCGTTGGATTGGCGCACGGATTCTCACAAGGAAACCGAATCATAATCTCCTAAAATCATGCAACGTGATAAGCTCAAATAAGGAAGATAATCTTGAAAATTGCCTGGGTAATGAATGATCCCTATCACATAAGGAATGAGGATCCGATCGGGTATCCGATTGATTTGTTTCCTAAATCAATAAGGACTTATGCGTTATAAATACAACGTCTCTGGGTATTCCAAGGTACGCATTCTTTTACGCTTAAGAATCCCACCCTAAACTCTGTTCAAATCTCTGCCTGCTTGTCCCTCCCACACCCTATTGTTTCCCTCATCCCGTGTATTATTTCTATATACCGGCAGTTGACTAGATCGTCGGAGTACCAACGATCGTCGGACCCTTTTTCCTCGGTAATCTTGGTGCCTAACGGTCGTCCGAGTGTGCAGGTAATATACAGGTTGGCAGATGAGTGACTGAAGATCTGTTGGCACGTGGACGTTGCAAGTTCCGACGTCAACAATACCTTTGGGTCGTTGCTCAGTGGCCCAGTGTATTTTGACCCGATTTAAAGTCGAACAGCTATGTTTAAGGAATATATATATATATATATTAGGAGGGTATAATATAATATGGATTATTATATTATTACCATATATACATATATAGTCCATACCATATATATTTATATATTACACTATATATATTCTTAGTTTTGGGCAGAAAAATAATCACCATTATTACAACCATTAAAAACCACACGTAAAGACATGAGTCTACAGCCAAACCAGAAAGCTTCAGCCAGCCATTGTTATTGATTTTCTTAGTAAAAATTGCAGCCCCTTACCTCTCTTATATTTCTTTGATGAAATTGGTCCTTTTTAGTTTGTCCTTTTAACTTAGTGTTACCTTTGTGGAGTTGGACAGTATTAATCTTAGTCCTGTTGGTTGTTCTTGCAAGTAAACAAAGATCCGATGAACTATTTTCCCTAACAAAGATGATAGTTTACATTGTTATTCAATATACGAGTACGAGCTTAACGTTAGATGACATGATTTTCGCAAATTATTGTGCTGCGTTAAATGAGTTTTTACTGGGCAAAAATAAATAAATTTGGAGATTTACACATTGATGCAACCCGTTGACGTCTCTTGTTTTCGTAATCCGTGTGGTAGTTTGAACTTTATTTATGGATACAATAACTATGTCGACGATTTGAAATGCTACATATATCTTATTTCCGAATTTACATCAACCAATTTTGGAGTGACTGCTCAAAAAATCGCTTCGAATATTATTTGATTGATAGTTGTCCTCTTGTTCGAAGGAAATTTACTATCATAATGTAGTACTTGCTACATTCGACATTTCAAAGTCATTTATATCCGTTTCACTGTGGACAAAAGAAATCAACATTAATTATAATTTTATGTGTATGATAGACACATCATTTGCCAAAACAATATGCATAGAAATATTGGATTTTTTTTATAAGAATGCTAGTAATTGTTGGCCATAATTCGAAATGATCACGGGTTACCTATCTTGAATGTGTTCTAATTAAGTACAAAATAATCCTTTAATGTCACACCCTTTTAGGAAATACAAATATGACTTCAACGATTTATTTTGATAATTTATTTCGTGAGAAAATGTAATAATAAGTTGTTAACACTTTCGAATAATTGCTGTGATTTTTGTCATTTGTGAAGTTAGTTTAGATTCATTACTTGATTTATTATTTAGTAAAACATTCTTTTGAGTCAATATAGGTGTCATTCTTCTAAAGCTGTAATTTAATTTAATTATCTTTTATGTTGATTGAGTTGTTAAGTGGAATGCGGAGAAAATAAATCGAAAATAAAAAACTAAAAACTTATTTGCGGAAAAAATTGTGATTGGTAAATAAGTTTCGAAGAACCATAAGTTACGGTAGCTATAATACTGTGGTAAAAAGTTTGAAAAATTATCAATTTTTTCTACGACCATAAAATCCCGTTATAAATTCAACTAACTCTTTATATGTAAAATTTAAAATAAAGAGTGAATTGACTCTCCCAATGTAAACAATCAATATATTCTATGTAATATTTTTAGCACTTTTATTTATTATTTCTAAATTTTCCATGCATTTCTTTTAAAATAGAAAACAAATAATAAAATAAAAAAGAGGAAAAATGTTGAGTCATAAATGTTTATGGAAATATGAAAATAAAGATTAATTTTTTGTTTGGATCAAATTTTAATCAGCTAAAAAATCGTGGTCAAAAGTCAATAATTAATTTTAACGATATATTTTATTGGACACACAAACTTTATTAACTTTTTAACCAAATATTTCATTAAATTTTTATCAAAATTTGTTAAAATTTTTTTATCAAACAAACTCTAAATATAAAGAGTGTTCAACTTCTATATATAAAAAATCTAAGTCTTTATATTTGAATATTCATAAGATACTCTTTATACTGAAAAAATGCTCTTGAAAATAAGGCATAAAAATACTCTTTAATATAAAAAAAACATTAATTAGAATCCACTAGCAAATTAAATATTCAATTCAAAATTTATTACGTCAAAAGAATACTTTGATTAGAAAACGAATTTTGTTACATTTCACCTACTCTATAACCTTAATCTAACGATCTATCTAAAATCAATTTTGCAAAAAATCACTTTTTGACCATCACTATTTGTCCCATTTTATATTACTAGTTATTGTAAATGTGTGTTGCACATTATTCAAAGATTGTTTTACAATTTTGTATAAATATTATTATAAAATCTTAAGTCAATACTAATTGATTGATATATATATATATATATCCTTACAATAATATAAGAGTCTTAATTTTTTTACTGTAGCTTTTTTCGTCCAACACGACACCGTTTTTGACAATGAAGACAGCCGCAATTTTTTACTTTGTCCAACATTTCACCCAAACAAATCCTTTCTCTCTCTCAACCAAAGCTGAGATCAACCCAGCAATTGGACTCTGATTAATAAACAAAAACAATTAAAGCTCAGACTTTTTAAAAAATACAGTAAGAACAATGAATCCTGCAATTGGAATTGCAGAAAACACCAGATTAATAAACGAAATCAGCTCAGAATTTCTAAAAAATACAGTAAGAAGAATGAATCAATAACCAAAAATCAAAACTTTTTCCATGCTACAATCATTTATACATACACCAGATATACAAGCAAAATTACATACATATACATGCATAAACACAGAAGCTGAGAATAGAACTCAAGGGAGAAATTGGAAAAAAGATTCAAATTCTGTCCTTTCATGCAGTATCCACTTATCCTGGTAATGAGTATCTACAAAAATGGTTGTCGAGCTCGGTAACCATTTTTGGTTGCCGAGAAACTCAGCAACCAACTTGGTCTTGGTTGTCGAGCAATTTGGCAACTATCATTGGTTGTTAACATGGTTGTAAATTGCTGGGATTTGGTAATGCTTATATAAAAAATAGTCTAAAAAATTGAAAGAAAGTTAGGATGTTTATTGTTAAAAAATGTCATTCAAGAATTTGAAATTTGGTGGCAAATTGAATGTTTTTATTTTTTTTACACATTTTCATTCAATTTTTTTATTTACTGTTCACCAAAATTTTTTTTAAGCCCATTTTTTTTGACACAATTAAAAAAAAAAAAAAAAAAAAAAAAAAAAGGAAAGAAGAAGTGCTCGGCTCGGCAATCAATTTTGATTGCCGAGATGGCTCGGCAATCAATTGATTGCCAATTGGGCTCAATTGCCAATTGAGCCCAATTGGCAATCAATTGATTGCCAAGCTTTATGAATAGTTTTTTATTTTTTTTATTTTTTATTTATTTTTTTTGTTTTTAAAAAAATAATTGCACAAAAGGTCTCTATTGTTTTAAAATAGTTGGAATATTCCATCAAGCATGTAAGTGTTTTATTTTTAAATTTTACTTTTCAGCAGGTTACTTACATTAAAATAAATAAGTAGATTTTAATATAAATAATTTGGCAACTATCATTGATTGTTAACATGGTTGTAAATTGCTGGGATTTGGTAATGCTTATATAAAAAATAGTCTAAAAAATTGAAAGAAAGTTAGGATGTTTATTGTTAAAAAATGTCATTCAAGAATTTGAAATTTGGTGGCAAATTGAATGTTTTTATTTTTTTTACACATTTTCATTCAATTTTTTTATTTACTGTTCACCATTTTTTTTTTTAAGCCCATTTTTTTTGACACAATAAAAAAAAAAAAAAAAAAAAAAAAAAGGAAAGAAGAAGTGCTCGGCTCGGCAATCAATTTGATTGCCAAGACTTATGAATAGTTTTTTATGTTCAAACGGTTGTACCACATCTTGGTAGCTTGCAATCTCGTAACTTTTACCATGGGAGACACCATTTGAGTAAATTATGACACCGTCTGGCTCCTTGTCTATATGGATGTCAGTAACCTCCAGCTCCATACAACTGAAACAATAAGCAAAAGTATTACAATCATTCCTTCAAAGTCAATCAAGTGTATATAATAAAGCATTTTCACATACACCCTGTAAATTATTCTAAAATTCAGTATCCCACAATTTCCATGGAAACAATCACCTCGGTATATATTAAACTATATGTCACATAAACATGAAAACGCAGTTGATCCCAAGTAGATTTTAATACAGAGTGTCAAAACATAAAAATTTCTTGCAATAGCATTATGAACTACTAGGAACTTTGATGGCTAGGTTTCAGACTCCTACATCCAAAAAGACCAAAAATAAGTTAAAAAATTTATTCCAGAAATGTCTTTTACTTGGATTGTTCTTGTATCTGTGAATCATATGCATAAATCAAGTTCATAAAAGAGTCCCCTTGACAACTGTGGATCAGTGCTTTTTTGTTATTTGTTTTTCCTTAATTACGTCCATGTTGGCCTGTTGAACCCCACCTTATCCGTAAGTTAAGCCGTTAAATAGAGGACAATTTTGTTTATCTTCAACATGCCCATTGTTTCATCAAAGGCCTAACATATGCACAATATTCATAAATGGTTGGCGGCAAGACATTGAACCACTTCATTTAAAATCTTGCAAATTATACAAAAACCCATTTCTGGAAGAAGAGATTAAATTCAGAGATTCGTTTAACATACCAATACAGCGAAAGAAGCTAAAATCTTTAATACTTAATTGAAGCTGCATTATGATGGAGCTAAAATAAAATCCAGATAATAAATGAAAACAAACAGGATCATTGTGCTTTCCAGCAAGTAAAGAAAACAATGACATCCAGATATTAATTAAATAAGGCTTTGCATATGCCTGCCAAACATTTACTCAGAATACGCCTTCACATGTACATGGTAGTTATACATACCATTATATATGCTCATCGGCATATCAGAAAATCAGGATGCCTTAAGAAATATTGTGAGTGCTTCCAAGCAAATATTCTTTGTTCTGAAAACTGTAAATGCTTGGACTGAAAAAAAAAATTAAAATTAAAAAGTTATTGCCGAGTTTGACACAATAAAATTAAAAAAAAAAAAAAAATTAAAAATTGATTGCCGAGATGGCTCGGCAATCAATTGATTGCCGAGCCATCTCGGCAAAGCATAACAAAGGATGCCACTGCAAGAAATCAGGATGCCTTAAGAAGTATTGTGAGTGCTTCCAAGCAAATATTCTTTGTTCTGAAAACTGTAAATGCTTACTGTAAATGCTTGGACTGCAAAAAAAAATTAAAATTAAAAAGTGATTGCCGAGTTTGACACAATAAAATTTAAAAAAAAAAAAAAAAAAAAAAAATTAAAAATTGATTGCCGAGATGGCTCGGCAATCAATTGATTGCCGAGCCATCTCGGCAAAGCATAACAAAGGATGCCACTGCAAGAAATCAGGATGCCTTAAGAAGTATTGTGAATGCTTCCAAGCCATCTCGGCAAAGCATAACAAAGGATGCCACTGCAAGAAATCAGGATGCCTTAAGAAGTATTGTGAGTGCTTCCAAGCAAATATTCTTTGTTCTGAAAACTGTAAATGCTTGGACTGCAAAAAAAAAAAAAAAAAAAAAAAAAATTAAAAAGTGATTGTCGAGATGGCTCGGCAATCAATTGATTGCCGAGATTGATGAACAAAATTTTTTTTTTTAAGGAATAATTGCACAAAAGGTCCTTATTGTTTTAAAATCGTTGGAATATGCCAACAACTTAAAAAAAAATCTTTAATTTATTTTTCTTATTTTTTTTTCTTTTACACTTAATTTTCATTCAATTTTTTACTAATCTTGTTTTTTTATTTTACCTTTTACAAATTATTCTAAATAAATTTCCGAGCCATCTCGGCAATCAATTGATTGTCGAGATTGATGAACAGTGTTTTACTTTTTTTTTTAAGGAATAATTGCACAAAATGTCCATATTGTTTTAAAATCGTTGGAATATGCCAACAAGTTAAACAAAAAATCTTTAATTTATTTTTCTTATTTTGTTTTTCTTTTACACTTAATTTTCATTCAATTTTTTTACTAATCTTGTTTTTTTATTTTACCTTTTACAAATTATTCTAAATAAATGCTAAAAAATGCCATTCAAGAATTTCAAAATCCACGCTATGAAATCTTGGTGACAAATTGAATGATTTTATTTTTTTTACACATTTTCATTCAATTTTTTCATTAATCTTTTTTATTTTATCTTAAACAAATAAGCAAATTGAATGTTTTTATTTTTTATAATGTTGCCACATTAAAAAAAAAAAAAAACGTGGCAATGATCTTTATTTTACTGTTCACCAAAATTTTTTTAAGCCCATTTTTTTGACACAAAAAAAAAAAAAAAAAAAAAGATGAAAGAAGAAGTCCTCGGCTCGGCAATCAAATTGATTGCCGAGATGGCTCGGCAATTGATTGCCAAGACTGATGAATATTTTTTTTTTTTTAAAGAATAATTGCACAAAAAGTCCCTATTGTTTTAAAATAGTTGGATATGCCATCAAGCATGCAAGTGTTTCATTTTTAAATTTTACTTTTCAGCAAGCTACTTACATTAAAATAAATAAGTAGATTTTAATATAAATAATTTGATAATAAACATGCATGTTACTTATTTTGTTTATATGTTTAACGATTTCTATATATTTGAATAAAAAAGTGTAAAAAAAATAAAAACATTCATTACAAAATGGATTTATACACTACCTAAAACTTTGAATGACATTTTTTTTTCTTTGACACAATTAAAAAAAAAAAATTTATGTGAACAATGCTCGGTAATCAATTGATTGCCATGAACAGTAACATTTTTTTTAAGGAATAATTGCACAAAAGGTCCCTATTGTTTTAAAATCGTTGGGATATACCCACAACTTAAAATAAATTCTTTAATTTTTTTTCTTATTTTTTTTTCCTTTTACACTTAATTTTCATTCAATTTTTTACTAATCTTGTTTTTTTATTTTACTTTTTAAAAATTATTCTAAATAAATGCCAAAAAATGTCATTCAAGAATTTCAAGAAATCTTGGTGGCAAATTGAATGTTTTTATTTTTTTAACACATTTTCATTCAATTTTTTTATTATTCTTTTTTATTTTATCTTAAGCAAATTGAATGTTTTTATTTTTTATAATGTTGCCACATTAAAAAAAAAAAAGAACAGTAAAATTATCGGCAATGAATTGTTCATTGCCGAGCAACTCGGCAATGAACTTTATTGTACTGTTCACCAATTTTTTTTTTAAACTCATTTTCTTTGACACAATAAAATTACAAAAAACATAAGTGAACAGTGCTCGGCAATGAAATTCATTGTTGTCGAGCAACTCGGCAATCAAATTCATTGTTTGGTGAAGCATCTCGGCAACCAAAATTTTTTTTTTTTGTTTTTTCTTTTTGTCAAAAAAACATTTTAATTTGAAAATTTTTTTATACATATTAAATTACCCATTTTAATTTTAATTTTATTTTAAAAATCACTACATTTTTTTCATACTTGCATTCCAGGTAGCCATAAATATTAAGTAAACACAGGAACCAAAAAAAATTTCCAACCAGATCATATTAATTCTCCACAATTATCATCTTATTCATTTATTTAATACATCAATTTTACAAATTCTCTAACATATTTAAGTGTATATTTATGTTCAGAATTTCGTTATACAACAAAACCACACCTACTCCTTTCACTTATGTAATTGGTTATCGGGCATCTCGGCAACCTAAATTTTTTTTTTTTTTTTTGTAAAATAAACATTTTAATTTCAAATATTTTTTTATACATGTTATATTAACCATTTTCATATTTTTTTTATTTTAAAAATGATTGTATAAATAATTCTAAAACTTTCTCTCTGCATTTTTTACATATTTTTTACATACGTGCATTGCACGTAGCCAAAACTAGTATATATATATTAGTCATATTTACGTGTTATGCACGTAAGTTGTCCGTGATAATCTACTAATTAAAAGCGATTGTGTTAATATAATTTTGATAGAATTTAAATATTTTTGTGTACTTGTCAAATAATGAACTCATTAATTTTTGTAAAGTTATGTTGTTCCAATGGTGGGATTTTATTTCTAATTGTCCCATGCCTTTGCTAAGTTAAAAAATTCTAACTCTTTGTTTAATAATCTAATAAGCTTAATAATCAATTCTCCAGAAGCAGTGACAAAAAATAATACAACTCTTAGCATTTTCAGTGAATCATCTTAGATATGCACGCATCAACTCTCAAAGCTGTACAAAAATCCTCCCTTTTTCCTTGTGAATAATTTTAAATATTAAAATCTAACATGCTTTCAAATATTACAAGATATTCAATTTTCTGATCTAGTGTCATCTAAGGTGCAAATCACAATTGTAATCAAAATTAGATTGTTCTAATTCAATGTGCTCACAGAGAGAAAAATATATCATTCCACATAAATATCCAAACCTGTGCTTCACTGAACTTTATGTCTGGGCAAGATAATAGCTCTGAGATATCATGTTCTCAAAACACCAGCATGATAATCGAGAAGTAATTAATCCCTCCAACTTTATTAATATTTGGATGGTCAAGCCGGCGAAGAATCATTATTTTTTGAGCCATGAAACAAACACACTCTGGCTCAAAATTGTCAAATCGTACCTTCTACAAAGCAACTATTTTCCCACTTTCTAAGTCACGCGCTTGGAACACAGTGCTATATGTACCCTAACCAATATGCTCAAAAGACGAAACAAAATAACATTAACGTGTTTAACACTTAACAAGAAAAATCGTAACAATGAGAAATTTGAGGAAGTTCTGTAACAAAAATGGTGCATACGGAAAGGTTTACATAAGAGAATTGTTCATGGAAACTTTTCTACATACCATATCACATAAAAGTAGTTGGTTATATAGAACAAGCAAAATCCAAGCAGAAAACATAAAAGCTAATACTTGAAATCCGATTATACTAATGGATACATTACATAAATAGAAAATAAAGAAAGTGAGTTAACATGCTTCAAAGATCAAATTAGCACAAAATATTAGTATGTACGACAAAAATTTCTCTTGCTTCCAGCTTCGATTCTGTATTACCTTTGCATTAATGACAACCATATCAAAATATTGGAAAGTTCAATCTGTAAGTACTTATCAAAGAGTATCTACTGATTATTAAGCTGATTAGATTATTAAACAAAGAATCACATCTTAAAATACCTTTTCAAAGAACGAACACAAAAAGTGAAGTATCAAGTATGATAATCAAGTAGGAAAGAACTGCATATTAGGTACACAAAGTGGGGAAAAAGGGAAAAAAAAAATTCAAAACTTCGCTTAGTCATGGATTAACAAAAATTCATTTGTGTTCAATTTGCTTATAAGAAAAAAATAGTAAAAAATTAAATGAAAATCTATTTGCTACTAAATTATAGAAAAAAAAAACACACCAAAAAAAATAATAAATAAAGGTCCAAATGCGCTCGACAAATACATACCCAAATTAAAAAATTAAAAAAATTAAAAAAAATTAGTTTAAAATGGGCTAAAAAACTCCATTTTTATTGTTTGGGGGGTGTGTTTGTTAAATACACACCCCCAATATTTAAAAAAAAAATTAAAAAAGGTTCAAAATGGGCTTTTAGCCCATTTTGATTTTTAGTGGAGGAGTGGGTGTTTATCGTTAGTGGAGGAGTGGGTGTTTGTCGTGTAACGACAAACACCCACATACATTTTTTTAAAAAAAAAATAATAAATAAAAAAATAAATTTAGGTGTGTGTTTGTCGAGTTTCTCGACAAATACACACTCATATCAATAAAAATGGACTTTTAAGCCCATTTTGAGTTTACAAATTTTTTTTTATATATTTTTTTTATTTTAATCCAGAAAACCTTTGAATTGTAAGGTAAATTTTTTATATTTTTTTTACAGATTATTCTAAATAAATGCTGCATATGTTTAAGAATCAAATTTATAAAAAAAAATAGTGAATTATAAATTAACCGTTCACGCCATCGATAACATTATTTTTGAAATATTTTTGACTTTGTGGTATGTGGCATTTTATTCATATAAATAATTGAGCAACTCGACAATCTCAAATTTTAGTTTTTCGAGTTCCTTGATAATTTAAGCACATGCATAGTTTTTTTACTCTATCATTTATTATAACATTGTATAATAAATTATATATGATTAAAATTATTATATATTATATTAAATTATTATAATATACTTTATTTTAACAATTATAATAACACAGTGGAATGCAAATTTATTATAATAATTATGTCAATTTATTATACTAATTATATAAATTTTATTAAAATAATCAATTTTTAGTATAATTAATAATTATAATAAAACTTAATATGAATTTATTGTAAATAAAACATTTGTTTTTTAAAGTTGTAGTTAGTGGCATATAACTGATCGATATATTAAATTATTATAATATATTATATTTTATTTTATTTTATTTTAATAATTATGATAACACAGTGGAATGCAAATTTATTATAATAATTATGTTAATTTATTACAATAATCAATTTATTATACACTGGAATAAAACGTTTACACAACAAATCTATAGAACAAATTTAACATAAAATGTTATCAAATTATTTAGAAAAAAAAAATAAAAATCAAATGTTATCGACTTAAAAAATTTATTTTTGAAATTGCATGTGTACAATTTGTTTATAACATAAAACAAAAAGTTCAAGCATTATCATTAATTGTTGATTTTTTTCCATTTTTTTCCTCCCTATTCCAGTAGGATGTTTCGGTAAGCATTTTAGTAAGTCGAAACATGCCGTCGGTGTATCAAATTTTGATATGTGGTAGCTACATGAGTATTATATGTTCCCTGAAAATTTCATATTTTTTGGTGATCGTTTTCTATGTCAAATGAATTTTTTTAATCCATGACTAAGTGAAATTTTGAAATTTTTTTTTTTTTTACCTTTTTCCCCACTTTGGCTTATAACTCGGCAAAATTAGTATTTTTTTAAAAAAATATATATTTCCCAAATGACTTTCTCGAGTTACTCGAGAAACAAATTAATTTTTTTTTTTTGTATGTGGACTTTTTCATTTTGAATAATTAGTGACCAATTATATATTTTAATAATTAGACACATGAAATTAAAATTTCGTGTACTCACTACATACATGAATTATTTAAAGAGATAAATGTTGTAATTGATAGATATTAAGATACATGTATCGAGATAAATGTGTTCATTGAAAATTCTATAATAAGCCATGTAACGTTCACATAAAATTAAGTGATTTAATGAACTCGCTACATGAATTATTTAAGTAGATGAATGTAGTAATTGATAGATGCATATATTGGAATAAACATATTCATTGAACATCGTATAAAAAGGCACACAATCTGACAATGCTACACATTTTGTAAGAGGAGTCAATCCAAGAATAAAGTTTATCTTGAATTTTTTTTGCCATTTTAAAGTAAATCTCCAATTTTCTATAAATTGACATTCTTCCGAAATTATCGAATATTAAATAAAATGTGAAAAAATATACAGGGAAAGAGGGTCATAATATAATTAATTTTTATTTCCACCTACTCTAATCAAATTTTAATTTATAACATTATTAGTAAGAATGTTATAATTAAAAGTTATAAAAAATAAAATATGTTGTTGATTTTTTTCATTGGAAAAAAAAAATAGAAATGTAAAAGCTCACCATAAAATAAAAAAAAATTTCATGAACAGTAAATTTTTCGAGTTACTATTCACCTCGAAAAAGTATGTCGAGTTGAATAGTAACTCGACAAACTTTTTTGAATTTTAAAAAAAAAAAAATTTCATGAACAGTAACTTTTTCGAGTAACTCGACAAATATTTAAATTTTTTTTTTTTTAAAATTCGAGTAACTCGACAAAATTTTTAAAATTTTTTTTTTAAATTCGAGTAACTCGACAAAATGTAAAAAAATTTTTTTTTTTTTTAAAAATTCGAGTAACTCGACAACATTTTGAAATTTTTTTTTTTTAAATTCGAGTAATTCGACAAAATTTAAAAATAAAATCGAGTAACTCCACAAAATTTCAAAAAAAATAAAAAAAAAATTTTTTTAAATTTTGTCGAGTAACTCGACAAATTTAAAAAAAAATATATATATATATATATATATATATTTTTTTTTTTTTAAAATTCGAGGAACTCGACAAAATGTAAAAAAAAAAAATTTAATTTTTTTATTTTTTTGTTGAATAACTCAAGAAATTTAAAAAAAAAAATTTATTTTTTTTTCGAGGAACTCAAGAAATTTTAAAAAAAAAATTTAAAATTTTTTTCTCGAGTAACTCGAGAAATTAAAAGTTTTTTTTTTTTTTTTTTTTTTTTTTTTTTTTTTTTTTTTTTAACTTTGCCGAGTTATGAAGCAAAGTGGGGAAAAAGGAAAAATAAAAAAATTTCAAAACTTCACTTAGTCATGGATTAACAAAAATTCATTTGACATAGAAAATGATAACCGAAAAATATGAAATTTTCAGGGAACATAGAATACTCATGTAGCTATCACATATCAAAATTTGATAGTCCGACGGCATGTTTCGGCTTACTAAAATGCTAATCGAAACATCCTAGTTAGTTTTTCAGATTCATACTGTCACAGTTTACGAAATTGTCCATAAATTGAGTTATATAACATGAAATTATGTAAAACCAAAGCCAATGGTTAGGTAACCCATAGGACTATCGTCTGCAACTGGAATTATGTAAAAATACTTAATATATAAGGTGCAGTAAATTTTTTAGTTGGACAACAGAAACTGCATCTTAGAAAAACATGAAGTTTAGCAAAACCTTTCAAGTTCACATCATTAACGTATAACCAAAACATGGGAATCCACTAAAACTACCACAAAACCATGGTCCACAAAAGTTTAAGAAGATATTTACACTACTTAAAGTTTTTTGATTGGTTTATAATATCGATTCCGGCACGCAGACGGCATAAATCTGAAAAATAGTACAGGAGGTTTCGCGGAGAGTATTTTAGTATGCCTAAACATGCCGTCGGACTACCAATTTTTGATATGTAGTAGCTACCTGAGTATTCTATGTCCCCTAGAAATTTCGTATTGTTCGGTGATCGTTTTCTATGTCAAAGAATTTTTTGTTACTCCATGACCAGGTGAATAAAATTTTCAAAATAAGGGTAGTGTTACTAAAATTTCTTCACCCAGTCATGGAGTAACAAAAATTTGTTTGACATAGAAAACGATAACTGAAAAATATGAAATTTTCAGGGAACATAGAATACTCATTTGTCTACCACATATCAAAAATTGATAGTCCGACGGCATGTTTCGGCTTACTAAAATGCTCACCGTAACACCCTAGGCAGTTTCTCGGATTCATACGATCGCAATTTACAAAATTGTCCATAACTTGAGTTATATACCATGAATTTATGTGAAACCAAAGCCAATGGTTAGGTAACCCATAGAGCTATCGTTTCCAACTGGAATTATGTAAAAATACTTAATATATAAGGTGCAGCATATTTTTGAGTTGGTCAACAGAAAGTGCAGTTTAGAGAAACAATTCACCCAAATGATGGAGCGAAAATATTTCTTTGACATAGAAAACGATCACCGAACAATATGAAATTTTCAAGGGACGTAGAATACCCATGTAACTACCACATATAAAAATTTGATAATCCGACGGCATGTTTTGACACACTAAAATCCTCACCGAAACATCCAAGGCAGTTTCTCGGATTCATGCTGTCGAAATTTACAAAATTGTCCATAACTTGAGTTATATAACATGAAATTATGTGAAACCAAAGCCAATGGTTAGGTAACCCATAGGGATATTGTCTCCAACTGGAATTATGTAAAAATACTTAATGTATAAGTTGCAGCAAATATTTAAGTTGTATAACAAAAACTGCATTTTAGAGAAAATGAAATTTACCAAAACCTTTAGGAATCGATTGTATTTCGTCCTTTGTTCCCCATAGCAACTGGGGATAAAAAAGCACCAAATTTGATGACTTATTAAGGGGAAAATGAATATATATTGACTATAATATATAAGAAGTCAATAATTGCGGTTAAAAGACACTAATATATGTATATTAAAACAAATAAAAGAAAAGAAAAGATGAAGAAGTCAAAAATTGCGGTCAAAGATATTAATTTAATATACAAAAAGTGTCAAAAGATTAGGACAAAATAGTGAGATTTGGACAAAATTAAGACTAATACAACATCAAAACGACGTCGCGTTAGTTGAAAGGTGAATAGTAAACAGGTGATAGACACTTATATATATATATATATATATATATATATTGTTTATGATCTCTTATGCAATGTGTAATGTTCGTATAAAATGTGTAAATATTACATAACCTCTAATAGGAGAATTGGAGAAAAGCATTTTTGGATGATAATGCCATCTGGGATATTTCATAATAAGTAAGCCGTCTTTCCATTAATATTATTTTGTTTCTTAAAATTCCATATTATTATCATTTTGTCACTTAGTTTTCAATTTATTTACATTAATTAATAGAATTGTCATTAATTATTTATCCATAAATTACTACATTCATCTTCTTAAATAATTTATGTATATAGCTAGTATATGTATCTACATAATTTCACGTCTAATTAATAAAAAAACATAAATGACTATTAAAATTTTCAAATATATGAATGTATAATTAAATTACATTTATGTTCCAATAGATATTAGCCAAATGTGTCTCGCGCGTTAGTTTTTAAATTTTTTAAAGTTGTGTAAAAGTGTTATTTTTTTAATATTTGATCAATATTGTACATCATATAAATATATCAAATAAAAAATAATAAACTTTCATGCATGGAGTAACATTCAACATGATATGATAGGAAAAGTGCAATCAATATTTAATTCAGCACCTAAATATATATATATATTTTTGCCTTTAAATCGTAAAATAGAAAATTCATTGGCATTTTACATTAACATTGAGAAATCAAATCATGTTACCTACAACATAGATGTCCACTTTGATAAAATATTTATTTTTCGTAATCCTTTAAGCAGAATATCAAATGATAAAAGAACGTTTGGCGCTCAAACAATATGGAAAAAGAAATTCTATCCAAACATAAAAAGAATTACTACTTCTCGGTCTCTATACATCGTCGTCACTAATCCCGCCATCATGCTCTCTAGGAACCTTTTACTGCGGTGCCTCATCTTGTAAAATAGGTGAAGATGCATCTTCACGAATACACATCTCAGTAGCTACGCTATGGTCATCGGACAACTTAAGTGAATCGTCCCAAGCATATGTTTCCACTGCGCCGTCAGCTCTGCACAAAAGGCTCATAGTTAATCTCTCATGGCGAGGTAGGTACAACAACTTTCCTTAAAGTAATTATAAATCAATTCGGTCATATCTATCCACTCCTCTAACAAGGTATCAATGAGAAAATGGGTGGCTCGATGACTAGTGATCGTATGGCCTAGCTGCCTCACCCCATTCCACCGAACTAACATCTTCTGAATGTACTAGCCCATATCGTGCGTTGGATCGCACTGATAGTCAAAATATTTTCTAACGATATCATATCTTTGAGGCATCATCGAACACGTCTTCTTACACTTCTCTGACAAGATATCATATCTATCCACTCCTCTGTAAGGTATCAATAAGAAAACGGGTGACTCGACGACGAGTGACCGTATGGCCTAGCTGCATCACTTCATTCCACCTCACTAACATCTCCTGAATGTGCTCGTCCATATTGTGCATTGGATCCCATCAATACTCCAAATATTGCCTAAATATATCATATCTTTAAGGTATCATCAAATACATCTTCGTACTAATCCTCTTAGTTCGTAACATGAATGAAATGTGAAAAACGCAAAAAGAGAATGATTTTGATTTTGATAGAGAGATTGAGAAATGATGACTGCATTTTATAGTTGGTGATTCAAGTTTGACTTTCTGTTTAAAGAAATGAATGCGTTGAACATGAAGTCAACATAAAATATGAAAATACTCATTATCATAAATGGATACGTTGAATTAAAAGTCAACATTGAATAAATTAGTAAAAATGCACAATATGTATGGCTTTTAATATAATAATAATGTTTAAATATTTAAATTAAATAAATAAATTAAATACGTATTAAAAATCGAAAAGTAAGAATATAAGTATAGGAGGGATAGAATTGTCCAAAAAATAATTCTCACTTCATATGATATTTAGGGTGTGTTTGATTTTGATTAAAATCAGAGTTTCTAGTAAAAGTTGTTGAAATGTGTGGTTGAAAAGTTATGGGACTATAAAATGTGTGATTAAAATTAATTGTTAACTTTGACTTTAATTTTTTAGCAAAATTAATAGTAAAAACAAACGGAACTTAATATATTATAAATTATTGATAAAATTTACACATCCCAGTTCAGCTTTTTTCTTCATCCCAGACAAACTCACGAATTTTTGACCATGTGAATGTCCAAAGAATTACCAAACTGCCCTCACACGCCTTCTGTCAATTATTTTTGTTGAATTGTACACGCATGATTGTTGTTTTTGTCTTATATTTACACAGTCACCCCTCATCATCCAATAGTGGCACAAATTTTGTTCTCCGACAATTTAATCCATTAGGTGTTAGCCATTTCTAAAATCGTTATAATCAGATCTAAAAATAAATAAAAAATCTCGTTAGCCTACAACATTTGTAAAGGTTCTTTTAATCTGGACATCAAATCAAATAAAGATTCATCTCAACTGTCCAAGTAGAGACTCCATCCTAGTATTTAAATACCAACAGCCGTTTAACAGTCATCTCAAACAAGGGCTAGGATATCGCAATGGTTCCCACGCACGCGTTGGAGAGAGTCGCCTCAGTAAATGCGTAGCCTCCCACGTTTAATCATAATAATTACTTATAGCCGCCTATTCAGCACGCAAAACGAAATGTTTTCCACTCTACATACTGTCAAACCAGTAACCACCTCGTCCATTTTCACCCAATATGTGGCCTCGATATTGGAAGGACCTCTGCGAACAAATCTTTTCCCAATAAAAGGAATGCTTCTCTCTTCATTGGCACTCAGTTTTTACAAAGCGCCATTCCCACATAAGGGACTTGTCTTTTCAGTGGGGCACGATACCAATTGGGACTTAAGAAATTTTCAAAATTTTTGAAACCCAATATCAAGCATCGTATGGTATTAGAAGGGCCTCTACAAACAAGACTCTTCCCAACAAAATGAATGCTTCTCCCTTCATTGAAACTCAGTTTTTGCACCAACGCCATTCCCACGCAAGGGCCTCGCTCCTTTAGTGAGGCACGTCACGAATTTGGGCAAATTTCAAATTTGTCAAAGTCCAATATTGGGCATCGTATGGTATTGGAAGGGCTTTCACAAACAAGCTCTTCTTAATAAAATGAATGCTTTTTCCTTCATGAGAACTCAATTTTTGCAACAGCGTCATTCCTACGCAAGAGCCTTACCTCTTCAGTGGGACACGACACCAATTGGGACTTGGGCAAATTTCAAATTTGTCAAAATCCAATATCAGGCCTCATTTGGTATTGGAATGGCCTCTATAAACATGTATCTTCCCAAAAAAAATGAATGTTTCTCACTTTAGTAGGACTCAGTTTTTGTAGTAGTGTCATTCCCACACAAGGGTCACACCTCTTTAATAGGTCATGGCTCCAGTTGGGACTCGGGAAAATTTCAAATTTGTCATCCTTTACTTCATACTAAGTTTTTTTTTAACACCTCAGCAATGTTCCACGTACATGATGTCAAAATATATGCCCCAACATAAATAATTGTGCATGCATATGAAGGACTGTTTATTCTAAATATCAACAAAACAAACCATGCAACACTACAGACTACAACATCACTTCGCCCATAGTTGAAACACATCTAGGCCTCCACTCCAAGTCCAGCATCCCACATAAATAACGCAATTCCCGAACTTGGGAGACTATTGTTACGTCTCAGTACCACGTGACACTCCACGTGGACTGTTCAAAGTCAAAGATGCCTATTGAAGTGATGACATCACCTCTGAGGCTATTTTATTTATTTCGAGGGTGTTTGGGAAGAGGCAGTTAAGAGGACGAGAAGGAGAAAGACCAACCCCATTTGCATGTTGAGTACGCCTACCCTGACACTCTATGGACCAGACCTGAATAGACTGATAGGATAGTCTACCAATGCGGCTTATAACAGTCATAGCCCCCTAGCTAAAAGGGACTTCTCACTAAATCCAAGACGTGACAGCTTGAGCGTGACAAGAGGCTCTCTATGATTGCGCCACTTGTCACGCATCAAGAGTACTTGGCCAATTGGCTTTGGCCTACAAATACGAAAGTCATTCCTACAAAGAATGGATGATGAAAATCTGGATAGAGAAACTATATTAAACAAAAGTTCTCTATATTTAAGTGCTTATATTATAAGTTGTGGGTAAATATGTGGATAAAATATGAGTTGTAAGTTTTGGAGCCTATAAAATATGTGGATAGATATTATGCTTGACTAATTTAACCAGCTAAAATTATAATTTAAGCAACAGAAAACATGGGCTTAGGAAATATGTGGTTAGAGGCCCTCAAGCCACTTCTTCGACCATAAAATGTCTCTCCCATATTCAAATACATTTTCTTCTTACACCCACTATGCACCACAAAGACCCACATGCCCACGTGGCTGTCTAAGTGTGTTGGTAAAAATACACGTAGACAGAAGAGGCGTGGGATCCTATTGTCATCCATATTTGGAAGTCAACAGCCTGCTTTGGGTCATTTGGAGCAAGATAAATATGATATGACATGGAAGTGAAAGGTTGGTGGAGGCTTGGATCATGCAGGTTGTTTCTAGGCCACAAGTGAAAGGAGCATGGTGTAAAGCTAGTGTTGGACAACTGAAATTAAACATTGATGCGACGGTACAGGCTGAAGAAGGCTTTATTGGGCTTGGAGTCATTATCAATACCACAATTGCTCGGTGGTGGTAGCTAGTTTGAGGTGTGTCGAGGGCCTTTTCGAACCTAAAATGGCTGGATCCATTTTTCTAGTTATGGACTACAATTTTGTAAGGGATAACGTATTATAGGTGGAAGAGTTGGGAGTCTCATGCTCAAACAATTGTAAACAACTTGTTGATAATTTTGTATCAACTTAAGTTGCTTCTTGATTGAAAATACATTTTATATCAAATGACAACTTAACTCTTTGATGCTGGCTGGACCGTTGGATCACCTGAAGAAATCTGATCCATTGATTGTGTATATAAAATGACTTATTCCCTTCAGATTCTAGGGTACGCTTGACACTGTTTCTTTTTCGGCTAAGAATAATCTGTTTCTTCTCATTTTCTTCCCTTTTCCATCTTTAAACATTTTTTTGAGAGAAAATCGTAAAGGTGTCTGGTATTATGTTCAGATGTGTGAACAGTAACTTGGGGTAATTTCTGTGGAGAAGTTAGCGTTGTAATCGTTTGAGTGAAGTCTGTGGTTTTCAGTCGGAGGGTTGATCTCTGTTGTATATTGAACACTGATTTACATTTCTTAGTATAGAGAGGCCGTAATCTCATTTGAGAGCCTCAAAGGCAGAGTAGACTTTTGTCGAACTGCCTGCATAACCGGCAAAACAAATCTTGTGTTCTTGTTCTTATTTCTTTACATGTTTTTTGAATTATTTTGTGTGATTGATGAATGATGCATCTTTATAATCTTAAAGTACGCCCAACAGTGGTATCAGAGTTCTGGCAAAAACCCTAGGGCAAATTAGTTGTCTCTTTCTTGCTGAAAGATTTGCTATGTTTAAACTCATTTTTCATAATATATATATATATAAATCTTTGTGCTGTTTGATTTCTTGGTTTCTGTTTTCTGTGTTTGTATACTTGTGCAGTTATATACACTAATTGAGAAATTATCAATAAAGTTCATTAACTTAATTGTGTGAAAAATATCTGTCTATTACTCCTCAAGCATCTGTATCTGGGGTGTGGTTCTTATTCAATAGAGTTAGGAAGAAATTGCTGAACTTTCATGTCTGTGCTCTCTTGAAGGGCCTGAATCTTGGAGTTCACAATTATCCTTGGGTGGTTCATGCATCTTCTTTATTGCATATGGTGCTTTCTTGAAGTTTTGTCTGTTATTTGAAAACATTCTTGACTTTCTTGTTAAGCTGTATTATCTAGTTTTCTTGAAGTTCTGTCACACCAATATGACTTCCACAAAATTTCAATTGGAACTTTTTAATGGAAAATGTGACTTTTCAATTTGGCAACAAAAAATGGAAGCCATATTAGTACAATAGAAAGTTGCCAGAGCTTTAGATGGAAAATATCCTGATTCTTATTCTGAGGATCAAAAAGATGAAGCTGATGAACTTGCATATACCTCTATTATTTTACACCTCTCTGACTCCGTGCTTAGAAAGGTAGGAAAATTACTTTCTGCTAAAGCTCTATGGGATAAATTTACTGAACTATATTTGATCAAGTCTCTACCAAATAAATTATTTATTTTAGAACAATTTTTTTGTTTTAAAATTGATCCCTCAAAGGATCTTGATGAGAGTCTTGACATGTTCAATAAGATTGTCCAAGATATTGAAAATACTGGGGATAAAGTTCTTGATGATTACAGAGCTATCATTCTCCTAAATTCTCTTCATGAATCTGGTGGAGAGATAAAAAATGCTATTAAGTATGGAAGAGATGTTCTAACCCCTGAGATAGTTGTTAATTCTCTTAAGAGTAGAGAGTTAGAGTTAAAGTCCACCAAAATTGATGGTGAGGGGTTAACTGCTAGATGGAGGAGTAACACTAGGGACTATCAACAAGATAAGTCCAATAAAAAAGATAGATATAAGTCCAAGTCTAGATCCAAGTCCTAGGCAAAGGATATGAAGTGTTATGGATGTGGTAAGACTAGTCATTTCATTAAAGACTGTTACAAAAGGAAAAGTGAGTTGAAAGAAAAAGCTTCAGAACAGGGGAATGTTGCTGAAGTTTCTAAAAATCTTGCAGAAGTTTATGTGACTTCTACAAGTGATTATCCACAAGAGTGGATATTAGCTTCAGGGTGTACATTTCATATGATACATAAAAGGGAATGGTTTAACATTCTGGTAGAAAAAGATATAGGTCATGTTTTTATGAGAAACAACATGTCTTGTAAAGTCAAAGGAATAGGAAGCATTATTCTGAAATTGGACACTGGAATTGTGTACAATTTTGAGAAAGTTAGGTATGTTCCTAACTTAACTAGAAATCTTATTTGTGTTGCTTCCTTAGCCAAATGTGGTTGGTTTGGTAAGTTTGATGGGAATCAAATGAAAATGTTTAAGGGTTCTTTAATGCACATGAAAGACTTTATTAGAAATGGCCTTTATGTTATTGAAGCAAAACCAGTCTTAGGTACTGGAGCTGCTATGACTGTGCCAAGCATTGATAACAACAACCTATGGCATAGAAGGCTTGGACACATAAGTCTTAAGGGTCTTCAAATTCTTAAGTCTCAAGGCATTTTTGGAGATGATTCCATAAATCCTATTCCTTTCTATGATCATTGCCTTATAGGAAAACAACATAGGTTGAAATTTACTACTGGAACTCATAAGTCTAAGGCTCCCTTGGAATATCTACATTCTGATTTATGGAGACCTGTTAGCAAGCCCACTTATTTGGATAATAGATATTTCATGTCTATTGTAGATGACTATTCAAGGATGGTTTGGATTTTCTTATTAAAACAAAAGTCTGATGCTTTTCAAAAGTTCAAAAACTAGAAAGTTTTAATAGAAAATCAAATTGGAAGTAAGGTTAAGGTCCTTAGAACTGATAATGGTCTAGAATACTGTAATACTGAATTTGATCAATTCTGTAGTGAAAATGATATTCTAAGACATAAAACTATAAGGCACACATCCCAACAAAATGGGGTTGCTGAAATGATGAATGGAACCCTCCTTGAAAGAGTCAGATGTATGTTATCCAGCTCTGGTTCAACTCAAATGTTCTGAGGTGAAGCTGTTATGACAGCTTGTTACCTGATAAATAGATTCCCCTCTTCTACCATTGATGGAAAAACTCATTTTGAAAACTATCTGGCAAGGTGGCTAACTATGACACTTTAAAGGTCTTTGGATGTACTGTCTTTGCTCATCAAAATATAGGAAAGTTAGAACCTAGGTCTAAGAAGTGTGTCTTCTTAGGGTATGCTGATGGTGTTACGTGTTATAGGCTCTGGGATAAAGATGATCATGGTTTCAAAGTTGTTATCAATAGATATGTCATTTTTAATAAAGATGACATGTCTTGTTTAAGAAAAGATATTTCTTCTCAGTCTGAAAATTCCAATTCTAATAGTAACATTGATCACGTGGAGCTTACTTCACCTGTTGTTACTACAAGAAATGATGTTGTCCATGATCAGGTGGAGCCTGATCAGAACTTAGATGATACTAAGAAAATACAACCTGATGATAGTAACTTTGAAAACAATGATGTTGATCCTAATTCTTTAACTGATTACCAACTGACCAGAGACATAATTAGAAGACAAATAAGACTCCCTAATAGATTAGGTTATTCTGAATGTGTTTCTGCTGCCTTACTTTCCACGTATGAACTTCTTGATACTGAACCAAAAACTTATCAAGAAGCTATAGAAAGTGAGCATTCTGAGAAGTGGATTAGTACAATGAAAGATGAGATAGCCTCTTTATATAAGAATAACACTTGGGAATTAGTTCCTAAAGTTGATTACATGCCCTTAGTAGACTGTAAGTGGTTGTTCAAAGTAAAACCTGGAATTACTTTAAATTAACAAGCTAGATATAAGGCTAGACTTGTTGCTAGGGACTTTACTCAAAGGGAGGGAGTTGATTATCATGAACTCTTCTCTCCAGTAGTGAAATATACTACAATTAGAGTTATGCTTGCCCTTACTGCTCACTTGGGCTGGAAATTAGAATAATTAGATGTCAAAACTGCTTTCCTACATGGTGATCTTAAATAAAACAATTTATATGTCCCAGCCTGAAGGTTTTATTGAAACACAGAATTTTGACATGGTGTGCTTGTTAAAGAAATCTCTTTATGGCTTAAAACAGGCTCCCAGACAATGGTATAAGAAATTTGATTCTTTTGTTTTATCTCTAGGTTTCAACAGAAGTAATTATGATCATTGTATGTATTTCAAATTATAAAGTTTAAACTCTTTGCTTGTTTATCTACTGCTATATGTTGATGATATGTTATTGTGTGGTCCTTCTTTTGAAGACATTGATAGAATTAAAAATACTTTAAATTCTAAATTTGACATGAAGGATTTGGGAAATGCTAAGAAAATTCTTGGTATGAACATCATTAGAAATAGAAGGGCACATACTTTATCTCTAAATCAGATTGATTACTTTGATAGGATTGTAGATAAATTTGGTCTAAAAAATGCTAAAGTTACTTCTATTCCCTTAGGAATTATTTTAAGCTTAGCAAGGATTTTTGTCCTTCTAGTGATGAAGAAGAAGCATAAATGAAAAATGTCCCCTACTCTAATGCTGTAGGTTCTGTTATGTACACTATGGTGTGTACGAGGCCTGATGTTGCTCATGTTATTAGCTTCTTAAGTAGATATATATATAACCCTGGGTTAGAACACTGGGAAGCCTTAAAATGGCTTATAAGATTTCCAAAGGGGTTTAGAAAGTTAGGCCTAACCTTCAGTAAAAGTCATGAGGGCATTAGGCTTGGAGGATTTGTTGATGCTGACTTTACTAGTGATAGGGACAAAAGAAGATTCACTACCTGATATATGTTTACCTTATGTGATTCTTGTATAAGTTGGAAGTCTCAATTACAATCTATTGTTGCATTATCTACTACTGAATCAGAATACATTGCTGTTACTGAAGCAGTTAAGGAAGCAATTTGGCTTCAAGGTTTGTTAAATGAAATTGGTTATTTAAATCAACTTGCTACTCTTTTTTCTGATTCTCAAAGTGCAATTCATCTATGTAAAAATTCTATGTTTCATGAACGCATTAAGCACATAAATATAAAATTACACTTTATTCATGATATCGTTGCCATTAATGTGATTCAACTTGATAAGATTCACATTGATGTGAATCCTACTGATATGGGAACTAAGGTACTTCCACTGAATAAATTTATAAACTGTTTGAGTTTATTAAATATTGATAAAGGGTAAACATTGATACTGCAGCTACTAGAGGCAATGAACAATGGTGATTATTTCTCCTCTTTGCATAATTAATACTTGAAACTGTAACTGTGACATACAAAAATGGTGGAAATTTTTGATATTTTTTTATCAACTTAAGTTGCCTCTTGATTGGAAATATGTTTTATATCAAATGACAACTTAACTCTTTGATGCTGGCTGGACCGTTGGATCACCTGAAGAAATCTGATCCATTGATTGTGTATATAAAAGGACTTCTTCCCTTCAGATTCTAGGGTATAATTGACATTGTTTCTTCTTTGGCTGAAAATAATCTGATTCTTCTCCTTTTCTTCCCTTTTCCATCTTTAAACTTTTCTTTGAGAGAAAATCGTAAAGGTGTCTAGTATTCTGTTCAGATGTGTGAAGAGTAACTTGGGGTAATTTCTGTGGAGAAGTTAGTGTTGTAATCGTGTGGGTGAAGTTTGTGGTTTTCAATCAGAGGGTTGATCTCCGTTGTATATTGAACACTGGTTTACATTTCTTAGTGCAGAGAGGCCGTAATCCCATTTGGGAGCCTCAAAGGCAGAGTAGACTTTTGTCGAACTGCCTGCCTAATCAGCAAAACAAATCTTGTGTTCTTGTTCTTATTTCTTTACATATTTTTTGAATTACTTTGTGTGATTGATGAATGATGCATTTTTGGGATCTTGGAGTACGCCCAACACAACTTAAATCCTATTTCATTGACGTCTCCCAATGCTCATATCTTACAAGATATCTTTGTTGTGATAGATGCTATTGGCTTTGATTTGTGTCGCTATATATCTTGTTCAGTGAACAAGGTGAACCAATTAGCTTATTTTGCACCTATTATCCTAATTTCTTATAATTGGATTGATTGTATATCGTTTTTCCTAACATTGAGAATTATTCCATTACTTCCAGAAAAATTTATATATATAAAACATTTATAGCTAATGTTAAGAACTACGAATTTAATGTAATGAAGATACAAATACAAAAATACTAAAAAATTAAATATAATTTTTATAATTTTTATGTTGTTGAGAGTCACAAATATGTTTAAAAGAAAATAATCTCAAACAATTGCGAAAATATTTTAATAAAATATGAGAAATATATTTACATTAATGATTACTAGAAGCCTAAAATTTTAATTTGTGATATAATTCTCAGTAAATGTCATAAAAAATGTAATAACTAAAAATCTGGTAATTTATAAATAGATTGAAACAAATCATAATAGTGTAATGTCTCAGTTTTTTCTGAATAGTACTTTATCTAGTCTGGCTATTTTTATTTTTTTATTTTTTACTTGTTATATATATATTTTTAAAATATTTCAACTCGAAAATCCAAGCCTCAGATATACATTTTAGCAATATGATTTAAATTGACAAATTTTTCAACATATAAACTTCGTCCAATTCCTCCTCATTTCAAATAAAATTTAATTATACATTCTATTAAAAAGAAACGATTCTAAAATATGAAGTAACAAAAAATGGTACTCACTCCGTCAAATAAAGATAAACTTCTATTTTCGTACAAATTAAAAAAAAAAATTAATTATTATAATTGAAACAATATATTTTATTTATATTTTTCATAATATACCATGTCACCTTAATATAAAGAAATTTCATATTTATTGATAATAATTAAAATACATTAAATATATAAAAATGTAATAAAAGATTAAAAAATTAATTATATTATCAACATAGAAACTGAATTTTATAGAACGGAAAGAATATAAAATTTTGATATTTATACACACTAGTTAATTGTTATTATCGTAACTAAAAAACGTACATCATAAAATGATTAATGTCATATGGTATACCGTATACATCAATGACTTGTGTGGTATGTATATTCTATAATTGTAGCATGTGATGTATGAGAATAGACAACTACAAAAGCACGTGGTATTGCGTTTAGGTTTATGGACTTCTTCTTTGCCACCTAACACTAAAATTGAAAATTATTTCAATCTATGCAATTCTCCTTTTTTTTTTAAAATTCCCGAGAAAGTGCATATCTTACTCGGATCTCATTCCATAATAGTACAGAACAATTATTAATAAAATGACCCAATTATTAATTGACACATGTAAGTATGTAAGTGAATATGTAAGTTTTGAATGTACAAGTAGCATTTTCCTTGGAGTAGATACACAAATTATTTTAAACATAAAAAGCCACCTCATGGGTACTTGTATTCGTAGAGCCTCTCCATTACGTTTTTTTTTTCTTAAATTATTTGCCCACCTACTCATTCTTTTATTTTTGATTCACACCTAACAAACTCACATGCTTTTAGCCTCATCCTTTCTTTCTTTTCGGCACAAAATTTGCCAAAATGGCCCTACTCGTCAGAACATCAAGTGATGTATTTCTGGGAAACCTGCTAAAAAAAGTACTGATTCTTTCAGTACAATATTCTTTCATCAAATACGTTTTCGTCAATCTTGTCAGCAACATATTGCCATCAGTGTACCATCTGTGTTGCATTTTGTTCTAGGGTTCTTGTAATATTAAAAATAGTCACAGTTTGGGGAATGGGGAATAACAATTAGTTCAATTTTAAATGCAACCACAATCCCAAAACTAGTACCTCCACCTCCTTTACTGGCCCAAAAGAGATCTTTTCCCATGGATTTTCGGTTGAGAATTTGGCCATTAACATTAATTAACTTAACTCATTCAATTATGTTTTGAGTACGTATGTTGTAGACTCCATAAATCTGACTATTTTAAAATATTCCAAAAATACCCCTTTGAATATATATTCCTATTTATTCACGATCATTTAGAATATAACACTTAATAGTAAATATGTGAAAATACTTAATGTTAAGTTTTTTACCTTTTCAAATTTCATATGGTTTTTGAGATGTGTCTCTCCTAATGGTAACCCTGCTCAAAACATGACAGTTCAAGTCAATTTTCTTCAACTATATTTGTCGAATTTTAGTTCGACTTATTTTATTTAGTAGGACGTTTTTTAAGTTCGTGCTAATTCTATAAATAGTTTTGTTGTGCATTAAGTACTTAGGTGAATAATTTGATATGTTAGCACGATTTTGGTCTATCTTACTGCATGTTGGACAAGCGGGAGATGAGTGTATTTCCTTTAGATTTAGCTTCAGTTACCATATTTCCATATGTATCGGCAGTTTCTGCAATACCTAATTCTTCCAACAACTAAACGTTGGTTACAGATTTAGTGGACATCAGAATGGTATCTAGGACATTAGAATCTGTTTTTGTCATTCATTTGACAAACGTGATTTCATTTGCTTTTTTTTCTTCCTCATGCTGAATATATCTTAATCTATGAGTGATATTGATATAGTTCTTTCATAGCTCAGCACCTTATTCAACCGATCTGCTCCAATAGTCAATTGTTTGTTTGCTTCCCTACTTTGTTTCAGTTCTACCTGCAAATCAAGCAACTGTTTATTTTTGTCAGCCAATAATCTTTCGAAATAAGTTATTTTATCATTAAAGAATTTTTGGATACAGTAGTCAAAGCTTTTAAGTTAGCTCCTATGTCATCAGCTCCAATGTTCGATTCCCTATCAGAACGTTCATGAAAATGATCATATAATTCACAGTCATAAATACAACAAGCTGTAAAAAAAATAACTTGAGTGTTAGAAACTTCACCATCTCCTGATTAATCATCAGTTGATTCTTTGTCCTCGCTCCAAGTTACATTTATAATATTTTTACCAATTGTTCCTTTTTCATTGTTAGCCCATTCACAGGCAATGTGACAATATATTCTTCATAAATATGGCACTGGATATGATTTTTTGTTCTCTTTGGAAGATTTGACTAATTCTCTCTATTTTAGTTAGGATATTTATTTATGAATGATCCTGATTTTTAGTTGATTTGAGGATTTGAGCCCGTTTCAAAAATTTGTCAAACTGTTTGGTTATTAGGGCAACATCAATGTCTGAATCACTCTCATCACATTCATCTTTTTCTTTCTCAACCCGGAATGCTATGCATGTAGCTTTTTCTTTCTTTCTTGTATTGAGATTTAGTTCATGAGTTATTAATGACCCAACCAGCTCTTCAATCTTGATGTCGTCGATATCTTTGCTCTCTTCAATTGCAGTTACTTTGGACTGCAACCTATTTGGCAATGACTGCAAGACCTTTCTAACTAATATTGACTCAATATTTTTCTCCAACGGCATGCGCTTGATTTGACATGTCATATAGCTGAGCATAGAAATCTTTGAATGTATTACTGTTCTTCATGCGTAGGTTTTCAAATTCTGTTGTGAGCATTTGTAGTTTACACAATTTCACCTTGGAAGTTTCTTCATGTGCAATATGTAGGATCTCCCAAGCTTCCTTTTCTACCATATAATTAGATATTATCCTAAATTGATTAGCATCTACAAAACAAAAAATAGCATTCAAGGATTTGTTATTCCATATAGTATTATTGAAATCAATGATTACCTATTCTTCAGAAGGGTTTTCTCTTTCTATATTATTTTCAATGAAAGTAGGGGGGACTATAACCTCTAATGGTAGAATGCCATAATTTTTCATCTAGAGATTGAATGTAAACGGTCAAACGAATTTTTCATTAATTATAATTCCTTCCATCCAAGACCAGTAGTTGAAAAGAGCCACAGTCCATACCAAGATTCATAGGATCTCACTTTCTAGAAGTGAACCCTCTCTGATTCCAATTGTTAGTTTTAAACTTAGGTAGCAAACAATCTACAATGAGGGTTGAATAAGATATTACTGAAATTAAGCGGAAGCTGTAAATAATTTTTTTTAAACAAAAATTATTAACACGAAAGTTCACATTAATGTCTTGATATTGATGGAAATTTGTTGAACGTCAGAACATTATAATGAATGTTTCTTAGACCGAGACAGATAACATATAAGATCATTAAATTATTAAATAACACCAGATATAGCATGGTATAGCATGGTAAAACCCTAAGGAAAATATCCAAAGCCCCCATGCTACGGGTAAATAAATCCATTATTATAGAATAGATTACAAGCGCCTCAGCTTTTTTAAAATTACAATTTTAGACATAATCTAAAACTTTATCAGCAATTTACAAAAAGTAAAACATAGAACAAGAACAATAAAACTTTCCTATTTTGGATCTTTTTTAATTAGTCAAGGAATGCAGTCAAGTTCTACGGTCTTGATCTTGATCCATTACACGAGTGCACCTGAATTATCTCCACAAATTAGAATAAGGACCCAGTCCTTATCTTGCCACCGAAATGTTGTTTTCTCTCACAGTGAATTTCTACAATGCTCAAATTCTCAGTCTTACAAAAAATAAGTTTTTGTTCAGACTGGGACTTTTAAATGATTCTTTGTAACGCAGAACTCAAAAATGATTTCTTCTTAAAAGCTTGAGTATTTTTGGCTCAAAGTCCTTTAAAAACCTTGGAACATACATGTCTTATTTATAGCAAAAGAGGTTTATCTAAATTTAATGACTTAGTATTTATTTTATATAGAGATAAGAAATAATAAGTTTCTAAATTTAAATAAGCATCATAAAATATAAGGTGAGATATATCACAAGAATTAAATATGAAAATAATTTCACTTAAATATGTTCATTTAAGTAGATAAGAAGAAAAATAATATTTCAATACGTTATCTACTTATAAGCTCAGTTCATATAGAATGCTTAATTTACAATTAACTTAATCACTTATTTATCTAATAAAGAACAAGAGTTTTAGAACAACTAAAACTGATGAATAGATTGTGATAAGTATAGTATTAAGATTTTGTTTCAACTACCAGATTACGATCGACACATAGTTGGCTCACTTCAATATGAATTTAATTAAAATAAATTATAATTAAGAATGCCAACAAAATCGAATTCTCCAACAATCTCCCCATTTGATATCTCTTAATTGCAAAACTCGTATCAAGTTGTTTTGAAGTGAGCACACATGCTGTAATATATAAACTAGCACAAAAAGCATGGCAAATTAAAATTAAGAACATGTGGCTCAATGAGAGCACAAATCCTAATTATTGAATTCAATTGCAAGCTTTTTAAGTAAAATCCTCAAGCACAAATCCTAATTACAGAATTCAATTGTAAGATTTTTTAGTCAAATCCTAATTACCAAGTTGAAATTTAAGTAAACAGCTTTTTGAGTTAAATTCTAATTATCAAGTTTAAGTTAAAGCAACTAACTAATATTACTATGTCGTGCCCTTGCGTGTTCACTTTTTTTGAACTACTAGTCTGGGTTCTCTTCTTGCGCTTGGGGAACGAAGACTTGGGAGAAACATCTTGATGTTGGGACAACAACATCAATGTTAGGACGTTGAAAATTCTCAAGGCCTGTGTCCAGTTGTTGAGCTTCATCAGGGCTAATGTAAGGATGTTAAGTAGTATGTAGGGAAGCATCCTGATGTTCATCTGGAATAAGAGTTCCTGAGTTTTAAGAAAACCAGTGTGATCCTCGGAGAGTTCTTGTCTTGTCGGATGAGCTAGCCTCTTTGTGACTTTTTTAGATGGACGAATGATACAGATCGGTGTGGTGAATGTGTCATTCTCAATAATAGGAACATTGTGATGCTTGAGGTATGCATAAAGTAAGCCTGGAAAAATTGTTCGAACAAAGTTTCCTCTACAAAACTGGGCTTGTTGAGTTGATTAAGCATTGGGGCATACAAAAATTGTTGTGCTTGAGTTGCTGTAGTTGGGATATTTGAGGAGGGCTGCCCACTATTCTAATGTTGAGTAGGGAAATCAGTAATGTTCGAACATTTAATGGAATGTTCATCAACTTTCTGCTTACCCTTTTGTGCATGGGTGAAATGGACTGAGGCATCATGTTCACCACTGAATACATTATCTTCATCAGCACTGGACTCCTTTTCTTCTTCATCCTCTATTGCAAAATCTGACCCCGATTTCTATGGTTCTTCAATGTGCTAAGTATGTTGAAACTCACTAGAGAGTTCTTCGAATTTGCTGCCAGGTTGGGACTCTGTTTCGCCATCAGCGCCCGTACCCTCATCACCCTTTCCCTTACTTGTGGCTTCAATGCGTAGAACATGTGGAGACTGTTTGAGGGATTGAAGGGTTAGAGCTTGGTTAGGAAGTGGCAGCGAAGGGGTGGGCCTCAATGGTGGCCAGAGGCAACTGAATTGGAGTGGCCTGGACGTTAATAGGAAGAGGTGCAATAGGTGATGAGGTAGCCAGAGAAGAAACATAGGTGGCGGCGGTGCTTCAAAGACTGCATCTGACCTCTGGATGTTTATTAGTGGTCTTGGTTCTAGCCATTGACTATTTCCTACACACTTTTGCAAAATCGAGTGATATCAAGAAATCAAAGAATTAATCACACACAAAATTTAGGGCTGATGGGTTTTGAAAAATGAGGAAGATGAAGTTATACGGAACCTATTTGAAATATAAATGAAAAATAACTCTTTTTAAGATTGAGCTCTTTTTAAGATTGAGCTCTTATTTAAGTTAGACACTTTTAAAATTAGGACTTCTAAGATTAAAACAATTTGAGTACTAAAATATACAGAAAAGAAGATATAAATAGATGCTGTTATTTATTTATTTTTAAATTATCATTTTTATTTTATTAATAAATGCAAAATTCATAAGCAACTTTGAAGAATTTTCAATATCTTTTTGGTCAGCCCTGATCATAGAAAATTGTTAACATAGTTCAAAATTTTATATATTAATCATGAAGAAGAGTGTAGTGTGTGAATAAATAACAAAACAAAATTAATAATATCGAGACAAATCAAAACTACCCTCTAAATCACATAACCTTTTAGAGAATATAATTTTAAACCAGCCATCGTCTCATTTATCTTTTTGATGAAGAAAATACTTGATCTGCCAAGCGTGATTGAAAAATATTTTTTTTTTCGACTCTGGCATATACATTTATTTTGTGTTTGCATAGCCAGTTAAGTATACAAGAAGTGGCTTTCACACTTTCAAGGTGGCAGCTATTTTCTCATTTTATTAATTTATTTATTTTTATCACGGATGGTTTCTCATCATCTAGAGAAAGGTAGTCCTCTATTCAAATATACTCGCTTGTTAACAAGACAGAGTATTATGATGCTAAAAGACATAGATACTGACTATAGGTCTTTATTCCATATTCAAACAATAAATCAAAGGTAGAATATAGAATTTTTCAGAAGACTATCAACCAAAATCCGACATCTATAAGTGCATAAAGAAAAAATGAATATATGGAGACTCAAACTATGTTTTCAAATTCTATGACAAAAACAATAACATTTTAAAGAAACAGTACTTCGTGTATAATTAACTCAATAATATATACAAATATATATAAAAAGAACAATAATATATATATATATATATATATATATATATATATAAGTGTCTATGGCATGTTTACTATTCACCTTCAACCAACGCGACGTCGTTTTCATGTAGTATTAGTCTTAATTTTGTCCAAATCTCACCATATTGTCTTAATCTTTTGACACTTTTTGTATATTAAATTAATATCTATGGCCGCATTTTTTGACTTCTTCATCTTTTCTTTTCTTTTCTTTTATTTGTTTTAATATACATATATTAGTGTCTTTTAGCCTCAATTATTGACTTCTTATATATTATAGTCAATATATATTCATTTTTCCTTAATAAGTCATCAAATTTGGTGCTTTTTTATCCCCAGTTGCTATGGAGAACAAATGACAAAATACAATCGATTCTTAAAGGTTTTGCTAAATTTCATTTTCTCTAAACTGCAGTTTTTTTTTGTCTAACATAAATATTTGCTGCACTTTATACCTTAAGTATTTTTACATAATTCCAGTTGGAAACGATATCCCTATGGGTTACCTAACCATTGGATTTGGTTTCACATAATTTCATGTTGTATAACTCAAGGTATGGATATTTTTGTAAACTGCGACAGTATGAATCCGAGAAACTGACTTAGATGTTTTGGTGATCATTTTAGTATGCCGAAACATGCCGTCGGACTATAAAATTTTTATATGTAGTAGCTACATGGGTATTCTACGTTCCTTGAAAATTTCATATTGTTCGGTGATCGTTTTCTATGTCAAATAAATTTTTTTTACTCCATGACCGGGTGAATTGTTTCTCTAAATTGTCTTTCTGTTCACCAACTCAAAAATATGTTGTACCTTATATATTAAGTATTTTTACATAATTCCAGTTGGAGATGATAGCTCTATGGGTTACCTAACCATTGGATTTGGTTTCACATGATTTCATGTTATATAATTCAAGTTATGGACAATTTTTTAAATTGCGATAGCATGAATCCGAGAAACTGCCTGTGATGTTTCGGTGAGCATTTTAGTGTGTCAAAACATGCCGTCAGATTATCAAATTTTTATATGTGTTAGCTACATGGGTATTCTACATTCCGTGAAAATTTTATATTGTTCGGTAATCGTTTTCTATGTCAAATAAATATTTTTTGCTCCATGACTGGGTGAATTGTTTCTCGAAACTGCACTTTCTGTTGACCAACTCAAAAATATGCTGTACCTTATATATTAAGTATTTTTACATAATTCTAGTGGAAGACGATAGCTCTATGGGTTACCTAACCATTGGCTTTGATTTCACATAATTTCATGTTATATAACTCAAGTTATGGACAATTTTGTAAACTACGACCGTATAAATCCGAGAAACTGCCTAGGGTGTTTCGGTGAGCATTTTAGTAAGCCGAAACATGCCGTCGGACTATCAAATTTTGATATGTGGTAGCTAAATGAGTATTCTATGTTCCCTAAAAATTTCATATTTTTCGGTTATCGGTTTCTATGTCAAACAAATTTTTGTTACTCCACGACCGGGTGAAGAAATTTTTGTAACAGTGCCCTTATTTTGAAATTTTTATTCACCTGGTCATGGAGTAACAAAAAATTTTTTGACATAGAAAACGATCACCGAACAATACGAAATTTTCAAGGAACATAGAATACTCAGGTAGCTACCACATACCAAAAATTAGTAGTCCGACGGCATGTTTAGGCATACTAAAATACTTACCGCGAAACCTCCTAGGCTGTTTTTCGGATTTATGCCGTCGGCGTGCCGGATTCGCTATTATAAACCAATCAAAAAACTTTAAGTAGTGTAAATATCTTCTTAAAATTTTTTGGACCTTGGTTTTGTGGTAGTTTTAGTGGATTCCTATGTTTTGGTTACACGTTAATGATGTGAACTTGAAAGGTTTTGCTAAACTTCATGTTTTTCTAAGATACAGTTTCTGTTGTCCAACTCAAACATTTACTGCATCTTATATATTAAATATTTTTACATAATTCCAGTTGGAGAAGATAGCCCTATGGGTTACCTAACCATTGGCATTGGTTTTACATAATTTCATGTTATATAACTCAATTTATAGACAATTTTGTAAACTGTGACAGCATAAATCTGAAAAACTAACTAGGATGTTTCGATTAGCATTTTAGTAAACCAAAATATGCCGTCGGACTGTCAAATTTTGATATGTGGTAGCAATATGAGTATTCTATGTTCCCTGAAAATTTCATATTTTTCGTTGATCGTTTTCTATGTGAAATGAATTTTTATTAATCCATGACTAAATGAAGTTTTGAAGTTTTTTTTTCCCACGTACGTGCAATGGAAAAGTGACTGTTTAAGAATTTTTTTTTTTTTTTTTTTTTTTTTTTTTTTGTAGGCGGACTTTTTCATGACAAATATAAAAACAAAAAAAAAACAAAAAAAAAAAAATTTCCCCACTTTGCCGAGTAGGCAAAGTGGAGGAAATTTTTTTTATAATTTATCCCACTTTGTCGAGTTACTCGGCAAGTTTCCCACTTTGTCGAGTTAACTTTGCCGAGTAACTCGACAAAGTGGGAAACATTAAATTTTTTTTTTGCTTTGGCCATCCCCGACTTTTAAATTTCGTTACAAATTTTATTTTGTCCACCTCTTTAAATAATAAAAAAAAAAAACAAAAAACAACAAAATAAAATAAAAATGTATATGAAGTCCTAATACTTTTAAAAAGTAGCCCAATTTTATTTTGACATTTAAAAAAAAAAATATTTTTTTAAATTTCTCGAGTTATTCGATATTTTTTTTTTTACATTTTGTCGAGTTCCTCGAATTAAAAAAAAAAAAAATATATATATATATATATATATATATATATATATATATATATTAAATTTGTTGAGTTACTCGACAAAAAAATAAAAATAAAAAAATTTTTTTTTTAAAATTTGTCGAGTTACTAGCAAAAAAAAATAAAAACATTTTTTTTTAAAATTTTGTAGAGTTACTCGAATTTAAAAAAACAAAATTTTTTTTTTTAAAATTATGTCGAGTTACTCGAATTTAAAAAAAAATTTAAAAATTTTTTATCGAGTTACTCGAATTTAAAAAAAAAAAAATTTTAAAAATGTTGTCGAGTTACTCGAATTTAAAAAAAAAAATTTTTTTTAACTTTTGTCGAGTTACTCGAATTTTTAAAAAAATAAAAAAATATATATTTTTTTAACTTTTGTCGAGTTACTCGAATTTAAAAAAAAAAAAAAAATTTTTAACTTTTGTCCAATTACTCAAATTTAAAAAAAAAAAAAAAAATTTTTTACTCTTGTCGAGTAACTCGATTTTAAAAAAAAAAATAAATATTTTTTTTTTGTCGAGTAACTCGACAAAAATTTAAAAAAATTTTTTTTTTTTTTTTTTAAAATTCGAAAAAGTTTGTCGAGTTACTATTCAACTCGACAAACGTTTTCGAGATGAATAGTAACTCGAAAAAGTTACTGTTTATAAAACTTTTTTTTTTTTAAATTCGAAAAAGTTTGTCGAGTTACTATTCAACTCGACAAACTTTTTCGGGGTGAATAGTAACTCGAAAAAATTACTGTTCATGAAAAAAAAATTTTTTTTTTTTTTTTTAAATTCGAAAAAGTTTGTCGAATTACTATTCAACTCGACAAACTATTACGAGGTGAATAGTAACTCGAAAAAGTTACTGTTCATGAATTTTTTTTTTTTTTTTTTTTTTATGGTGAGCTTTTACATTTCTAATTTTTTTTTTTCAATGAAAAAAATCAACAACATATTTTATTTTTTATAACTATTAATTATAACATTCTTACCAATAATGTTACTAATATTTTTTTATACTAATTGCTAAAATAAAATAAAATAAAATATATTGTATTAATTGATTATGATATATATTAAATTTATATGATATATATTCTATTTTACTATATTCTAATAAATGAAACATTAAATAAAATTTTGTATATGCTTTATTTATCAAGTTACTCAACAAATCCAAATTTAAGACTCACTAGTTTCTTGAAAAATAACACCACTAAATAAGAATAAAAAATTATTTAAATGTATGACATCATTTAAATAAAAAAGGGAAACAAAATAATGAAAATTTTAAATTTCATTCGTTCGTCGAGTAACTCCGGCAACTCGATTTTCAGTTTGTCGAGCTACTTGAGCTATTGAATAGATTGATTTCGTATCACATTTTTAATCGAGTAACTCGACAAACTTGATTTTGGGATTATCGAGTTACTCGAGTAACTTCAACAATGCATATTGTTCATTTTTTAGTTTAGTTTTTTTATTTAAATTATGTAGTACACTTAAATTTTTTTATTTTTTAGTTTTTTCATGTTATTTTTAAACCAACTCATGAATCTCAAATTTGGATTTGTCAAGTTACTAGATAAATTAGTCATAATAAAAGAATATATAATATATTGTATTAATTGATTATGATATATATTAAATTTATATGATATATATTTTATTTTGATATCTCCTAATAAATAATCAATTAAATACAAATATGTATGTCCTTCATTTATCAAATAAGTTAACAAATCCAAATTTCATGTCAACACGTTCCTTGAATAATAATATTACAACATTCAAATTAAACAAAATAGTCAATGTATTAAATAATTTCAATAAAAAAAGATTAAAAAAATGAAAATTCTGCATTTTATTATTGGCTCGAGTAACTCGGGAAACTCGATTTTAACTTTGTCGAGTTATGCTCTACAATGAATAATCAGTTCTTTTATATCAATAATATTTCATATTCTATAACTTAATATAATATGTTATAATAAAATAGCTATTATAAAATAAAATAAAATCTAAATCATAAAACAAAACAATCTTTTACAATTTATTACCTAAGCAACTCGACAAATTGAAAATAAATTTTGTCGAGTTACTCTATAACCTACATGCTAAATACATATATTTTATATTATAGAAATTTTCTGTTTACAATAAAGAAAAACATAAAATATAATATACACAAGTCCACAAAATATCAAATATATAGAAAAACTATTTTACATAAATTCACGCATTTATTTATAATATCTGTAAATCAATTATACTAAGTGAAATCTATAATTACTTATTCAATTTATTTCACGAAAATATTCCTGTTTTATGATTTTTGCTTTTGTATCACATTTTTCATCGAGTAACTCGACAAACATGATTTTTAGTTTGGCGAGTTACTCGAGTAACTTCAACAATGCATGTTTTTCATTTTTTTGGTTTTCTTTTTCTATTTAAATTATGTAATATACTTATAATTTCTGTAATAAATATTATTATAAATTATGTTAAAATACTTATTACAATTATTAATTAAAAAAACACATTTATTTTCGTAATATAATTTGACATAATTATTCTAACAAAAAAATTCATTATTATAACAAATTTTTACTACAATTTATTTTCATAATTTATGATGAAATCTATTTTGTATGCATTTTTCATAACAAATTTATTATAATCACTAGATTATTATAATAATGTAATAATTGATTAATAATATATTACTACAGAATTGCTTTTATTATGCTATAAATTTATTATAACAATTTTTAGTTATAATATGTTATACTAATTGCTAAAATAAAATAAAATAAAATATATTGTATTAATTGATTATGATATATATTAAATTTATATGATATATATTCTATTTTACTATGTTCTAATAAATGATACATTAAATAAAATTTTGTATATGCTTTATTTATCAACTTACTCGACAAATCCAACTTTGAGACTCACGAGTTTCTTGAAAAATAACACCACTAAATAAGAATAAAGAATTATTTAATTGTATGACATACTTTAAATAAAAAAGGGAAAAAAAATAATGGAAAATTTAAATTTCATTCATTCGTCGAGTAACTCGGGCAACTCGACTGTCAGTTTATCGAGCTACTTGAGCTATTGAATAGATTAATTTCGTATCACAATTTTAATCGAGTAACTCGACAAACGTGATATTGGGTTTGTCGAGTTACTCGAGTAACTTCAACAATGCATATTTCTCATTTTATAGTTTACTTTTTGTATTTAAATTATGTAAAACACTTAAATTTTTTATTTTTTAGTTTTTTCATGTTATTTTTTAACCAACTCGTGGAACTCAAATTTAGATTTGTCGAGTTACTAGATAAATTAATGATAATGCTTAAACTGTTTGTTTTATGTTATAAACAAATTGTACACATGCAATTTGAAAAATAAATTTTTTAAGTCGATAACATTTGATTTTTATTTTTTTTTCTATCTTTTATTTGTTTTAATATACATATATTAGTGTCTTTTAGCCGCAATTATTGACTTCTTATATATTATAGTCAATATATATTCATTTTTCCCTTCATAAGTCATCAAATTTGGTGTTTTTTTTATCTCCTGTTGCTATGGGGAACAAAGGACGAAATACAATCGATTTCTAAAGGTTTTGGTAAATTTCATTTTCTCTAAAATGCAGTTTTTGTTGTCCAACTTAAATATTTGCTGCAGCTTATACATTACGTATTTTTACATAATTCCAGTTGGAGACAATATCCCTACGGGTTACCTAACCATTGGCTTTGGTTTAACATAATTTCATGTTATATAACTCAAGTTATGGACACTTTTGTAAAGTGCGACAGCATGAATCCGAGAAACTGCCTTGGATGTTTCGGTGAACATTTTAGTGTGTGAAAACATGCCGTCGGATTATCAAATTTTTATATGTGGTAGCTACATGTGTATTCTACGTTCCTTCAAATTTTCATATTGTTCGGTGATCGTTTTCTATGTCAAAAAAATTTTCTTTACTCCATGATTGGGTGAATTGTTTCTCCAAACTGCACTTTCTGTTGACCAACTCAAAAATATGCTGCACCTTATATATTAGGTATTTTTACATAACTCCAGTTGGAAACGATAGCTCTATGGGTTACCTAACCATTGGCTTTGGTTTCACATAAATTTTATGGTATAAAACTCAAGTAATGGACAATTTTGTAAACTGCGACCGTATGAATCCGAGAAACTGCCTAGGGTGTTACGGTGAGCATTTTAGTCAGCCGAAACATGCCGTCGGACTATCAATTTTTGATATGTGTTAGCTAAATGAGTATTCTATGTTTCCTGAAAATTTCATATTTTTCGATTATCGTTTTCTATGTCAAACAAATTTTTGTTACTACATGACCGGGTGAAGAAATTTTTGTAACACTGCCCTTATTTTGAAAATTTTATTCACCTGGTCATGGAGTAACAAAAAATTCTTTGACATAGAAAACGATCACCGAACAATACAAAATTTTCAGGGGACATAGAATACTCAGGTAGCTACCACATATCAAAAATTGGTAGTCCGACGGCATGTTTAGGTATACTAAAATACTCATCGCGAAACCTCCTAGACAGTTTTTCGGATTTATGTCGTCGGCGTGCCGGAATCGATATTATAAACCAATCAATAAACTTTAAGTAGTGTAAATATCTTTTTTAAACTTTTGTGGACCTTGGTTTTGTGGCAATTTTAGTGGATACCCATGTTTTGGTTACACGTTAATGATGTGAACTTGAAAGGTTTTGCTAAACTTCGTAATTTTCTAAGATGCAGTTTCTGTTGTCCAACTCAAAAATTTAATGCACCTTATATATTAAGTATTTTTACATATTTCCAGTTGGAGACGATAGCCCTATGGGTTGCCTAACGATTGGCTTTGGTTTTACATAATTTTATGTTATGTAACTCAATTTATGGATAATTTTGTAAACTGTCGACGGCATGAATTCAAAAAACTGCCTAGGAGGTTTCGGTGAGCATTTTAGTATGCTTAAACATGCCGTCGGACTACCAATTTTTAATATGTGGTAGCTACCTGAGTATTATATGTCCCCTGAAAATTTCGTATCGTTCGGCGATCGTTTTCTATGTCAAATAATTTTTTATCACAAAAAAAATTGAGCTAAAAGCCCACACAAAATAAAAAAAATATAAAAAAAAAATATTTATTTCAAAGACTTTGTCGAGGAAGTAAAAAAAAAAAAAAAAAAAAAAATTCAAACTCTTTCCTACTTTGTCGAGTAAGCCAAAAAAAAAATATATATATATATTTCAAACTCTTTCTCACTTTATCGAGAAAAATTCCAACTTTACCACTTTATCGAGGAACTCGACAAAGTGGCCAAAAAATAATAATAAAAAAAAATTTCATCATTTACTACTTTGTCGAGTTACTCGACAAAGTGTGGGAAAAAAAAAAATATTCAAGAACTTTGTCCAGTAATTCGACAAAGTTTAAAATTTTTTTTTTTTAAATTGTTCATTTGGTCCCAACTTTTTAAATTTTTAACTAATTGACCCATAATTTTTATTTTCATGTCATTGACCATCCCCAATATTTAAATTTTGTTGAAAGTCCAATTTGACCATTTTTTTGGATTTTTTTCAAGTTACTCGACAAATATTTTTTTTTATAATAAAATTAATGTCTTTGGTTTGTCAAGTTATTCAACAATAATTTATTAAAAAATAAATTGGTCGAGTTACTCGACATCAATTTTTGACACTGTGTTATCATAATTGTTAAAATAAAATAAAATATAATATATTATAATAATTTAGTATATCGATCAGTTATAAGCCACCAACTCCAACTTTTAAAAACAAAAGTTTTATTTACAATAAATTCATATTAAGTTTTATTATAATTATTAATTATACTAAAAATTGATTATTTTAATAAAATTTATATAATTACTATAATAAATTGACATAATTATTATAATAAATTTGCATTCCACTGTGTTATTATAATTGTTAAATAAACTATATTATAATAATTTTATATCATATATAATTTATTATACAATGTTATAATAAATGATAGAGTAAAAAAACTATGCATGTGCTTAAATTATCAAAGAACTCGACAAACTGAAATTTGAGATTGCCGAGTTGCTCAATTATTTATATGAATAAAATGCCACATACCACAAAGTCAAAAATATTTTAAAAATAATTTTGTCGATGGCGTGAACGGTTAATTTCTAATTCACTATTTTTTTTTTATAAATTTGATTCTTAAACATATGCAGCATTTATTTAGAATAATCTGTAAAAAAAATATAAAAAATTTACTTTACAATTCAAATGTTTGCTGGATTAAAATAAAAAAATTATATAAAAAAAAAATTTGTAAAGTCAAAATGGGCTTAAAAGGTTAAGCCCATTTTCATTGATATTAGTGTGTGTTTGTCGAGAAACTCGACAAACACACACCTAAATTTGCTTTTTTATTGATTTTTTTTTTTTAAAATGTATTTGGGTGTTTGTCGAGTTACACGACAAACACCCACTCCTCCACTAAAAATCAAAATGGGCTAAAAGCCCATTTTGAACCTTTTTTAATTTTTTTTTTTAAATATTGGGGATGTGTATTTTAACAAACACACCCCCCAAACAATAAAAATGGGGTTTTTTAGCCCATTTTAAACTAATTTTTTTTTTTTTATAATTTTTTAATTTGGGTATATATTTGTCGAGCGTATTTGGACCTTTATTTATTATTTTTTTGGTGTGTTTTTTTTTTTCTATAATTTAGTAGCAAATAGATTTTCATTTAATTTTTTACTATTTAATTTTTTTTTCTTATAAGCAAATTGAACGCAGATGAATTTTTGTTAATCCATGAATAAGCGAAGTTTTGAAATTTTTTTTTCCCTTTTTCCCCACTTTGCCTCATAACTCGGCAAATTAGTAAAAAAAAAATATATATATTTTTTCTAAATAATTTTTGACTTTCTCCAGAAAGTAAAAAAAGAATAAAATAAAAAAAAATAAAAATTTTGGTGGCTTCCAGAGAAAGCCACCAAAAAAATACAAAACAAAAAAAAATTTGGTGGCTTTCTCGAGCAACTCGAGAAAGCCACCAAAAAAATAATTTTTTTTGTGGCTTACTCGAGAAAGCCACCAAATTTTTTTTTTTTTTTTTTTTTTGGCTTTCTCGAGTTACTCGAGAAAGCCTTATTTAAATTTTTTTTTTTTTTCGTTTCTCAAGTAACTCGAAAAGTCATTTGTAAAATTTTTTTTTAAAAAAAAAATACTAATTTCGTCGAGTTTTAAGACAAAGTGGGGAAAAAGGTAAAAAAAAAAAATATTCAAAATTTCACTTAGTCATGGATTAAAAAAAATTCATTTGACATAGAAAACGATCACCGAAAAATATGAAATTTTCAAGGAACATAGAATATTCATGTAGCTACAACATATCAAAATTTGATATTCCGACGACATGTTTCGGCTTACTAAAATGCTTATTGAAACATCCTACTGGAATAAGGAGGAAAAAAATAGAAAAAAATCAACAATTAATGATAATGCTTAAACTTTTTTGTTTTATGTTATAAACAAATTGTACACATGCAATTTGAAAAATAAATTTTTTAAGTCGATAACATTTGATTTTTATTTTTTTTTCTAAATAATTTGATAACATTTTATGTTCAATTTGTTCTATAGATTTGTTGTGTAAACGTTTTATTCCAGTGTATAATAAAATGATTATTGTAATAAATTGACATAATTATTATAATAAATTTGCATTCCACTGTGTTATCATAATTATTAAAATAAAATAAAATATAATATATTATAATAATTTAATATATCGATCAGTTATAAGCCACCAACTGCAACTTTAAAAAACAAATGTTTTATTTACAATAAATTCATATTAAGTTTTATTATAATTATTAATTATACTAAAAATTGATTATTTTAATAAAATTTATATAATTAGTATAATAAATTGACATAATTATTATAATAAATTTGCATTCCACTGTATTATTATAATTGTTAAAATAAAGTATATTATAATAATTTTGTATCATATATAATTTATTATACAATGTTATAATAAATGATAGGGTAAAAAAAACTATGCATGTGCTTAAATTATCAAAGAACTCGACAAACTGAAATTTGAGATTGCCGAGTTGCTCAATTATTTATATGAATAAAATGCCACATACCACAAAGTCAAAAATAAAATTCAAAACTAATGTTGTCGAGTTGCTCGACAACAATTCAAAAAAATATTCAAAAGCAATGTTATCGAGTAACTTGAAAAAAAAAAGAAAAAAAAAGAAGACAAAAGCCCATGTCTCACCCTTTGTCGAGAATTCGACAGACTCCAGTTACTCGACAAACTGGACAATTTGTCGAGTTACTCGACAACATTTTTTTTCCCCATTTGGCTTATTGTTTACTTTATTATAATTTTTATTATTTTTTATATTTTTTAATTATTTTACTGTTTACAAAAAAATGTAACTTCTTTGCAGATTTTTAGATTTGTTTTTCACTTTTATTATAAATGTTATTTATAGATTATTTGAGATTAGTCATTTTGAATTTTGAATGAAATAATGGTAGCTTTCTCTAGCTTTGATTTTGACTATTGGAATTTGTTTTTTTTTTCCTGACGCCATTTTGTCGAACAACTCGACAAACTCCATTCCATGGAATTCATATATATTTTTTAATTTATCCCCTTCTCTGTCGAGTTACTTGACAAACTGGGGTTTGTCCCAGTTTGTCCAGCAACTCGACAAATTCGTTGGAGTCTCACAAAAAAAACCTCCGTTCTGAATTAGATATTGAGAAAATTATGTGGACATGTATTCTCATCCAGAATCAGATCGTCAAATTTTTTTTTTTTAAGGAAAAAAATAGGAACCGCCATTCTGAATTAGACATGTCATCCACTTTTATCGCCGCCGCCATTTCTGTGTTAATTTTTCTTCCACCAAAACAAAGACCATACTCTTCTCCTTACAATTTACAAATCATATGAGTAAACCAAAATTGTTGATTTGCTGCGAAGAAATAAACAGTGCCCTGGTTAATGACCCAAAAGACATTTTATGGGACTATGAAGACCCATAAAATGAAGTTTGTCAGGTTCAAATCTCTTACACACACGTGCTTTGTTTGTTATCAGTCCATTAGGAAATGTAAATTGTAATTTTGTTTATAGTTGTTTGTTTGATCGTAAAATTTTTGGTAAATCCGTTCCAATTTTTTAATTTATTGAACGTTCTGTTCGATGAGGATACTTTTGGAGTTTTGAGCTTTAGTACACTCAAATTTGAATTGGTTTGTCTTTTTCATTGTTGGGGTCCTCCCTCATTTTACAGATATTTTCCTTGCATTTGACCCAGGTTTTGTTGTTAATGGTGTAATTAATTTTTCTTTTAGTGATTTACGTGTGGGGTATGTGATTAATGTGTAAGTCTTCGAGTAAACCCAAAGTAACAATTCAAAGAATTATTAACATTTTCATAATCCTCTATTTCATATATGAAAAGAAATCAAAGAATCATGAAATATGTCATTATTCTACAAATTTTATATCAAGTGTACTCAAGAAAAAAATATCAATATATTTTAAATAAATGGCCGAAAATTAGACAAAACATTTGAAGAAATTTTGACCTTTCTTTATTATTTGTTAATTATTTATTTTTTTGGTGTGTATGAGCAAATTGTACACAATTCGCTCTAAATTTGTTACATTTTTCAAATTTGTTTAAAAATTTTAATTTCATATTTTTTTTTTGGTCATTTCAATTACATTTAAAACCTAAAATTTTTTCCTATATTTGTCACTTACGTGCAACGCACGGCACTAAAGACTAGTATATATATATATATATATATATATATAATTATTTTATTTTATTTTATTTTTTATGTGAAAAGGCGATACATTTAGACAATTATACATATCCCAAAAGCCTTTCTTAGATTTTTGAATCTATTATTATCCATAGCTTTAGTAAACAAGTCAGTTAATTGATTTTATGTCTTTATGTGCTCGATTGTGATGATTTTACTCTCTAATGGGTCTCCAATGAAATGTTGCCTAATATCTATTTGTTTCGTTCTTGAATGCTGAACATTTTTTTTTGATAGACTTATGACACTTGTATTATCGCAAAACATAGTGATAGAGTTTTATTTGAAACCATAATAATCCATGTGTAGAATTTTATTGCAAATGCACAATATCACAAACAAGTAATAAAGTGGACCTAATGAGTCCGCATTATTGTTCTCATGAAGACTATTTTTATTTAGATATTAGCTCAATTAATCCTAATCTATTGAAAATAATTTTGAATCATTTATTTTAACTATTAACTTATAACTATTAATTTAAGAAAACAATATAATAACGTAAGTGAACACAAATAATAATTATTTATCAAATATGATGATTAAAGTGTCGAGATTCACAAATTTACTATAGTGATCATATCAAATCTCTCCTCTCAAGTTTTTTTTCCTAACGTTGTACTGGGTCGAATTCACGAATTTAATCTATTTTATCTCTCTTGAGTTCAAATTAGTCATATCTAATTAAGTCAACTCACTATATCTCTATGTGAAATCAGAATAATTCTTAACTAAATGTATTAAATCTCCTAAGAATTCAACTTAAGATTGCATCAATAATAAAAACGTATATCTACATTTTATTCAATTGTCGAATTTTACTACGTGGTCTAGATTAATAACTTACACATCGATTTGTTATAATCAACAATTCAATAAAATAATGGTCAATTATTTCAAGCATTATGAGAAGAAGTAAAAATCAACACATAATCAACATATATTCAAAACTTGAAAATTGAAATTAAATAATCTAATCTAGGTTACATCGTTCATCTCAACCATGGTTTAGTTACACATTATAAAAGAATAAAAACAAAAGAAGAGAATAGAATATATAACTGAATTTGAAGCGAAAATAAGTAATAGACGAAGATCTTGCACCAAGAATTTATCTCTTACTTGCAAAGTTTGAAACCCTAGCTTCATGTAATTGCCTCTCAAATCTCTTCTTCATTATTGTATATGGTATATCTCTTTTGTTTAAATCATAATTTTTATTTATATGTCCAAAAAACCTAATTTAATGTAGAAGTCATGTCCCAAAAGAATTACCGAACTAGAATTTGACTAAAATTAGAAACTAAAATTCTAGTCACGAAATGCCCTTACGATCATTGCGATCACAAGGTTATATCTGATTCAATGTAATTTTTCTCCCCTTGAACTTTGCTATCGCAAGGTTAATGACTTTTGTGATTACAAGGGCAAAACTTCTTCTAGTTTTTGCAACTAAGTCCCTTAATATTTGTACGATAAGTTCTATATCTTTCTAACGTCTCTACTTTAGTCCCTGAATTTTTTCTTTCATTTCAATTTCATCCTCTTTTATTTACATACAAAACTTCAACTTTTAGATGTTTGCAAGTTGGTCCACATATTTATACTTTTATGTCAATTTAGTCCTTTTCGTCAATTTTGCTCAAAATACCATCAAACTCAAATTTTGACTTAAAATAACAAAATCAACACATAATTATGTACAATTATACTCAAAAGAACTCACAATAGTCCACTTTTGACAGTCTAGATAAGTGTAAAAATACACTTATCAATCCAACATTTGCTTCATCTATAGTAATTTTTTACAACAACTACCTGTTATGATGTATTCTACTTCGACTATAGATAGTGAGATGGATTTCTGCTTTTTACTAAGCCAAGCTATAAGATTTTTTCCTAGATAGAAACATCCTCATATAGTACTTTTCCTAACATCAATATTACTTACCTTATCAACATCACTAAAACCAGCTAAATGAGAGTTAGTATCACTTGAATACAACAAACCATAATCATTAGTGGCATGAACATGTCGAATTATTCTTTTTTACAACAGCCACATGTGACTCTTTTGGTCTTACCTCATATCTAGTACAAACTGCTACACTAAAAGCAATGTCAGATCGACTAGTAGTCAAATATAATAAGCTTCCAATCATACTGTGATAGAGGCTAAAATCAACATCTGTTCTATTTTCATCCTTAATGATTTTTAAATTGATGGCCATAGGTGTTCTCATTGGTTTAAAGTTATCAAGTCCAAATTTTTTGATAAGACTTTTTGCATATTTTGATTGAGATATGAAAATATCGTTGCCCATTTGCTTAACCTGCAAATCAAGAAAGAAAGTTAGTTTTCTTACTATGCTCATCTAAAATTTCTTTATCTTTAAATTTATGAGATCAATACAAATTTTTTTTTTTTTTTTTAAGTTGAGCCAAAATCAATGTCATCGATGTAAATTTGAACAACATTTATACCATCATTTAAGTATTTGATAAAAAGAGTTTTGTTGACCCCTACTTTCTTGTATCACTTTTCAATAAGATAAGTAGTTAGACGTTCATATTAAACGTGTGGAGCTTATTTTAAACTATAAAGAATTTTTTCAAGTTTATACTCATGGTTTGAAAAATAAAGATCTATAAAACCCTTAGGTTGTTCAACATAGACTTTCTCATTAAGATAGCTATTTAAAAACGCACTTTTGACATTCATTTGAAATTATTTAAATTTTATTTGACAAGCAATAGCAAGTAAAAGTCTTATAAACTCTAATCTGGCAACATGAGCAAATATTTCTTAAGAGTCTAGTAATTTGATTTGAGTATATCCTTAGGCTACTAAGCGGGCTTTGTTTCTAAGTATGATTCCATATTTATAGCTAATGTTAAGAACTATTAATCAAGATACAAATACAGAAATACTAAATAATTAAATATATTTTTTATATTTTTTATGTTGGTGAGAGTTACCAATAAGTTTAAAAGAAAAAAATTTATACTACCTACACAATCAATATTGTGAAATTCTATCAATATTTTAACAACTCAATTTTATAAAATATGAGAAATATATTTACACTGATTAGTAAAATCCTAAAATTTTAAATTGTGATATAATTCTCAGTAAATGTCATAAAAATTGTAATAACTAAAAATCTGGTAATTTTTAATAAATAACAAGTTAGGTATACGTATGTATCCAAAGAGATCTTGAAATTGAAACAAATCATGATAGTGTAATGTCAAAGATTTATTCTCTACACTATTGTAACTATTAGTAGCCATCGCAAAAACTCAATTTTCTTGTAGACGTTATTGATCTTCGTCTTTATTATTTTTTATTCTGTTTGTTTAATTTCTGTGCATGTTTTAAATTTGAAGAAGAAACGCTTGTGGGTGTGAAAATTTGTAACAAGATCGTCTGGAATTGGTTGTGTTATGTTATCACGCCCTAACCTTAATAAAATAATATGGTTGCATGTTATGTGATATTTGAAGTGGACAAATTGAACGAGTAAAAATGTGTATGAGTAGAGTGTAGTCCTACAATGATTGTGTTATTATGTTTTTGAAGTTAATAAACCACAGGGCAGCTATATGTTGCCCGAATTTGGGCACTGCCCCGACTCTCACAAGGGTGGGCACTGCATAAGTCCTTATAAACCACATGTTGACTTGTACCTTTATTAAAACCAGCCCAAGATTTGTTTCCATAAAATACATGATTAGCTAAGTTTAAATTATAATTTAAATTAGTAAAATATACTTATAAATTTATTTTATAAGTACATATGTAAGTGTAAAAATAAATAATATTTTAATCAGTCAAAATTAAAAATATAAGTTTGAGTGTTTTGAAACTAAAAATTTTAAAATAAGTATTTTTTTACTTATAAGTAGAAACCAATAAAATTGCAAACATATTAAAAATAAATATATAATTCAAATAAATTTATTTACTTTAGGCTTAGCCAAACAGGTTAAGCTAAGATAAACAAACAAGTAGAAATAATTTTCCACCTATTATTTAATCACACGTGATACAAAAAGTCACACAGCAACTTTTTTTCAAAAGACAAAAGCTTATTAGCACGACAGATATTTTGTATTTTTGGTGTATTTGAGGATCAATATCTTGGCAATGCCGAGTTAATGATTTGGAAGAAGACGACCCAACCACGTAGATCTTTCACCATCAAGATAAAGGTGGAATGCTTTGTTCATTTCTAAAGAAATTGGATGGATCAACCTCAGTCTTGACACGAACCAATCTTCTGAAATTATTTTTGAAGTACTTAAATCCCTATACACTTGCTTGTTTGAAGCTCGTGTTCCTCTGGTTGTTCATTCCAATGTCCAAATCCCTATAATTGAAATATGCAGTTCTTGGATATTTTGAGACATATGGAGCCATGTAACTGTAAAGTTTCCGGATCCAGTCTACGGCTCCGTTTGTGATTGATTTTGAAGCTTAACTTCTGATTCTCAAATAATCAAAAGTTAATTTAGGCGTTTGGCAATTTTTTTGAAAGTGATTATAGAATAATCTGACTCACCTAGCAGCAGATTTTGAAATACAGTAAAAAGGCAGCTTTTCAGATTCTGCTTTTAGCTTTTACATTTATATATTATTAAAATTCCAATTTTACCCCTAATTAATTAAACTAATTTCTTTAATATCTTAGGTTTATTTTCTACAAGATTTCACGTTATCTCCATATACCTCATCCTCCTCCTTCTTCTTCAACATTCACGAATCAACATTACCGAATCAAACATTCAAGGTACAATTATTTGGTTTTTTCTATTATATGAAAATGGAAAAATTGAGAAATCGAATTGATGCAAGTTTGATGCATAAAAAATAATATAAATTTAATTAATTTTTGCACTATATGACTATGTTTTTATTTTGTAATTTTTATAAAATTTGAAGTTTATTAGGCGTTTATTATTTTTATTTTAAAATAACAATAGTGAATGTATTGTCTTGTTAAAAAATATTTGACAATATTACATGTTAATATAAAAGAAAAAGATAAATTTTACCACTCATGATAATAATAATACAAAATAACATTATTATAATCAATGTCTTTTTTAGTAATTTAATACAATTACAGCAATAAATCACTTTTGTTTACCAAACCCTCAAATGCTACTTTTGAAACATACAGCAATTTTAAAATAAAAGTTTACCAAACACTTATCTGATTCTTCCCACAGCTGATTCTTTCTACAGCACAGCAAAAACTGATTATCTTAAAAGCACATCAATACCAAACCAAGCCTACATGCCTTTGGGATTCTTTCTTTCCAGGTTTATCCCAACTCACCACATAATGGATCATGAATATATTTCCTGCTCGATGTGGGAATGGAATTTCAGATTCTGAGTAAGTAATCATTCAATCTTCCTCCATAAGGACTGAACTATAACTCTGCACGATTTTCAGCTTCTTCGTCAAGAAATTTCTATATTCCTTTAAGACCATGTTCTGGGATGGGTTCCGTTGCATAATCAGATTTTCCTTTGAAGTTTGACCTCACCAGTGGAACCCTACTCGTCAGAACATCAAGCGATGTATTTCTGGGGAAACCTGCAAAAAAAAGTACTGATTCTATCCATGGCATTTCAGTACAATCTTCTTTCACCAAATCTAATTCTGGAAATTTCTCTTGCATTATTGGAAGGAGATCATCAACTCGACCGAGGTACAAAGAAGTGAAAAATGCTCCTATTGTCCTCTTTCCATTTCTTGAAGAGGTTAAGCTTCTTAAGAAGAGTCTTAACATAAGGTTTTTGTCAATCTTGTCAGCAACATATTGCCATCGGTGTACTTGTTGGAAAATAAGTAAGATGAATGGGAAATTAAAGCTCTTCATATTTTGAGACCTTCCAACTTCCATAACTTTTGTAACTCTCATGTTAATGATAGGTTTGGAATTGAAAAGTCATTCTTGTGCCTATATAAACAAGTCATTTTTCTTCTTTCAACACATCAAAAAATTCATCTTGTTTTCTTCCAATTTCTTTCTCTTTTGGTGATATTGTTAAGGCAGTAGGTCGGTTCGCTGGTACAACCAATTCTACCGTTGTATCTTGGAAAATAGACGTTCATAACCTACGGTAGGAGACGAATCTATTTTAAGGAAACTGTACTTGTACAGGCCTCGGTTTGCTTTCTTTTTCAATTCTTTATTCTGAAATTTCCTTACTACTTTTGTTTACTGTTCATTTTAATTATAATATATTGTTTAACGTTTTTCAATTGACGTATGTATAATAATCTTAAAACAGATTCGCTAAACTCGTATTATACTAAAAACAGTACTCCAAACATTTGCCAGAATTTCGGTAATTCAATAGCAGAAAATTTGCTTACTGTGTTTTAGAAAATGAAATATTTTTTCATTTGAATTTTTTTTTTGGCTAATTCCTATGATAACATTTCATTTGCATATTTCATTTTCAGTGATTGCAATTGGCAGCTTTCAGTGATTGCAATTTATTTGTGTTTACACTTTTAAGTTTACACTTCATTCAGTCAAGTGAATACATTTAATTAGCAGATTTCAGTTATTAAATTTTGTTTAAGTGGTTACACTTTTATGTGATTTCATTTCAGTGAAATCTGCAATTAAATCAAAAGATTGATTAACTTGTAATTAACATTTGTTTCCTGCAACTTATTTCAAAAAGGTTGATATCTAATTCTGTATTGAATTGTTGGCCACAACCTTTTTAATTTTATAGTCTAGTCAAGCTTCGTTCTCAATTCATGTTTCTCGCTGGATAAGTTATTACTTGTATTTTTATTGTTTTGCTAAATAATTGAGATCTATAAGTGTAACTTTGCTGAAATTTCTTTTCTAAAGTAGAAATCGGGTCTCTATAAACAGTATTGTTTATACTGTTTAATTTTAAGAGAAACTGAAATTTTCCTCTTCTTTCAGAAAATGGCAACTAATTCAATTACTGTGGCTAATGAAAACCAAACGATGGCCACTATGGCTACTGTACCACAATCTAGCCAAGTCCATCTGTGAACCAGACTGTGGCATAAGTGCCAAATTTTGCTGTGACCCAAACTTTGGTTCCAACTGGTCATGTAAATGTTCTAGTTAATCATGGAGAAAAATCTAAGAAGTTCAATGGATTGAATTTCAAAAGGTGGCAGCAGAAAATGCTATTTTATCTGACCACATTGAATCTTGCGAGATTCTTGACTGAAGATGATCCGAAACTCAAACAGGGTAAGGGAGATATACAAGATGTCAGCGCTGTTGAAGTTTGGAAACATTCTGATTTCCTATGCCGGAATTATGTTATGAATAGCTTGGCAGATTCACTATATAACCTGTATAGTACAATGAAAATGGTGAATGAATTATGGGAGTCTCTAGACCGAAAATATAAAATCGAGGATGCAGGGGCTAGGAAATTTATTGTCGGTCGCTTCCTGGATTATAAAATGGTGGACTAAAAAACTGTAATCAGTCAAGTACAAGAACTTCAAGTAATCTTGCACGAGATTCATGCCGAGGGGATGGTTTTAAGTGAAACTTTCCAAGTGGCAGCAATAATTGAAAAGCTGCCTCTAGCTTGGAAAGATTTCGAGAATTATCTGAAGCACAAGCGAAAATGAAATGAACATTGAAGAACCGATTGTCAGACTTCGAATTGAAGAAGACAACAAAAGTTCTGAAAAAAGAGGTTGAATCCTCCAATGGACAGAGCAAATGTTGTAGAGCATGGTCAAAGCTCTAATACAAACAAGAACAAATTTGGGCAGTCTGGGAAATGGACAAAAATGGGTCCAAAAGGTGGAGTTTCCAAAAAGAAATGTTCAGGGAAATGCTATAATTGTGACAAAGTAGGTCATAAATCTTCGGAGTGCAGATTGCCAAGAAGAAACAATAAGAAAGAAGTCAATATTGTTGATGACATCACACATAATGTGTCTGAAATGAACCTCGCTGCAGTCATTTCAGAAGTGAATCTGGTGGGTTCAAATCTGAGAGAATGGTGGATAGATATCGGTGCCACCCGGCATGTTTGCTCCGACAAGGAGATGTTTAGTGATTTTGAAGAAATAAATGGAAAAACACTGTATATGAGAAATTTAGCAACCTCTGAAATCAAGGGTCATGGAAAGATGGTTCTAAAGATGACGTCTGGGAAAGAGCTGACTCTAAACAACATGCTCTATGTGCTAGAGATTCGCAAGAATTTGGTGTCCGGCTCGCTGTTGAACAAGCATGGATTTCGTATGGTGTTTGAGTCAGACAAAGTTATTTTGTCTAAGTCTGGAATGTTTGTAGGAAAGCGTTATGTAAGTGATGGGTTCTTTAAGCTCAATGTTATGGCTATTAAGCCAAAAATGAATAAAATGGAAAACTCTTCCGTTTACTTGCTTGAGTCTTCCAATTTGTGGCATGGTAGGCTAGGACATGTTAATTACGACACTTTGCGTAGACTAATTAACTTGAATTGCATACCCACATTCCAAATTGATAATAAACATAAGTGTAAAATTTGTGTTGAAGCAAAATTGACAAGGTCATCATTTCAATCTGTTGAAAGAAAAATTGAACCACTTGATTTAATTCACACCAATGTATGTGATTTAAAATTTTTATAAACAAGGGGAGGTAACCAATATTTTATTACTTTTATTGACGATAGCTCAAAATATTGTTTTGTGTATTTGCTTAGAAGTAAAGACGAAACTATAGAGAAATTTGTTCTCTATAAGAATGAAATTGAAAATCAATGCAATAAGAAGATCAAAGTGTTGAGAAGTGATAGAGGTGGTGAATATGAATCACCATTTGCTGAATTCTATGCACAACACGAAATTAAACATGAAACAACAGCACCTCAACAAAATGGTGTTGCTGAACAGAAAAATAGAACATTGAAAGAAATGATGAATGCAATGTTGTTAATTTCTAGATTACCTCCGAACATGTGGGAAGAAGCTGTATTATCAGCTAATTACCTTTTAAATAAGGTGCCTAGGAAGAAAGAAAATAAGAACCCCTACAAATTATTGAAAGGAAGAAAGACTTCCTACAAATACTTACGAGTGTGGGGGTGTCTTGCCAAAGTGGCGGTACCTATAGCAAAGAATGTGAAAATAGGACCAAAAACTGTTGATTGTATATTTATCGGATATGCACATAACAGTAGTGCTTATCGATTTCTTGTGTTTGATTCAAAAATTTCTGATATACAAAAAAACACGATAATGGAATCTAGAAATACATCATTCTTTGAACATGCATTTCCATACAAGTCCAAAGAAGAAGCGAGCTCTTCTAAACAGACAGTTATAGCCAAATCCACTATAGAATCTGAGTTTATAGCCTCGGACAAGTGTGGTGAAGAGGCTGAGTGGTTACGTCACTTCCTAGAGGATATTCCTAGTTGGCCAAAGCCTGTTCCGGCAATTTGCATACATTGTTGTTGTGAAAATATTGTGATTGCAAGTGTACAATATCGCACAAAAGTAATAAAGTGGACCTATTGAGTCCGGATTATCGTTCCCACGAAGACTATCTTATTTATGTATTAGTCCAATTAATCTTTAGTGATTAATCTATAGAATGCACTATAAAATGAATAGCTTTGAGAGATTTTAAATTAGAACTTTAGATTTTCCAAAATAAGAAAAACAATACAATAACTTATTTGAAAGCGAAAATCAACAAGTTAGAGAAGAATAATGGTTAAATCGTTTGGACAAACGAATTCACCTAGTTGTCATCTCTAATTCCTCCTCTCAAAATTTGTTCCTAAAGTTGTATTCGGTCGAATTCACGAATTTAACCTAATTTACCTCTCTCGAGTTCAAATTAGTCCTATCTAATTAAGTCAACTTAGGCAGTCAGAATGGTCCTTAATTAGATGCATTAATTCTCCTAGGAATTCAACTAAGACCGCAGCAATAATAGAAATGTATCTTTACCTTTTATCTAATTGCCGGACTTTTACTACGTGGTCTAGATTAATAATTTGCTTCTCAGTTCATTACAATCCACGAGATCAATGAAATAATGGCCAGTTATTCCAAGTATTAAGAGAAGAAGTAAAATTAAATACTTAAACAATTTATAAGTCAAAACTTGATATTCGAAATTAAAGAATTAAAACTTGGTTACATCGTTCATCCAAACATTAAATTTAGCTACTCATGATTCGGGAGAAAGAAAGCAATAAAATGTTTTAATACATAACCGGGTTCTGAAGAAAAGATGAAAAGATGTTGATTATCTTGCACCAAGAAATCTTGATCTTCACGTTCCAATCTTCTTGATCTTGGTCGTTCTTCGTCTTCTTCGTCGTTCTTTTCTCCGTCTTCTCTTGTGTTCTCTAAAAGATCAACAACTCATATTTTGACCTATGTTAGGTCTTTATATAGTGTTTTACTAATTTAACAACTCATGTACATAAAAAGACGAAAAAGACCCTAACTAGAATTAAAAATAAGCTAAAAAACACTCAGACGCGCGGACAGCGCGTTACCGCGGTCGAACTGCGGTTTGCAAACCGTGGTCTGACCGCGGCAAACAGAATATAAATTTCCAAATTTTGTTCCAATTACCAAATTGCATATTTAGTCATCCAAGTTTTAAGGTCTATTTTATTTGGTCATTGTTACAAAATTTGTCATTTTGTCTTCTTATTTGCATTCCAAGTCCCAGAACTTTGGATTTGTCCTCTTCAGTCCTCTGATTTCTTCTTTCATTTCAATTTAGTCCTCCTTTATTTGTAACCCAAGTTTTTCAACTTTTGAATGTTTGCAAGTTGATCCCCACTTCTCCATTTTCGTACACCTTCAATCCCTTTCGCCTATTTTGATTTGTTTTTCTCCAATTCCATCCGATCTTAGGATTTTGACCTAAAACAATTAAATAGACACATAATTAAGTAGAAAATCACTTAAGAATACTTACAATTGTCTACTTTTGATGGTCCAGATAAGTGTAAAATCACACTTATCAATTGTGATAGCCAATCTACAATTGGTAGGGCACAGAGTAACATGTATATGATAAGTCTAGACACATACGTCGTAGACATAATACCATAAGACATCTACTCTCAACTAGAGTTATCTCTATTGACTATGTAAAGTCAAAGGATAATATTGCGGAAGCGCTAACTAAAGGTTTGAATAGAGAGTTAGTTGAAAAGTCGTCGAAAGAAATGAGACTTAAGCCTTTGAAAGAATAAGTTAATACAATGGAAACTCAACATAGTTGATTGGAGATCCCAAGATCTAGGTTCAAAGGGACAATCTAATTGTAAATACTTAATTAGATCACTATGGGGGTTCTCTCATAACCATTCCTATGATGAAACATTGATACCCGTAGAGGAAAGGATAAGCAATAGGCTTTTAATGATTCTTACGCGCGGAGTAGAGCAGGCTACTCTTAATAAGAAATCACCTATGTGAGAGAGAAGAGGGGCCGTTTCTAAGAGAATTGTGTAAGGCTCAATTCTTAAAAACTCTCGCAAAACTAGGCATATGTTCACAACCATAAATAAACATAACAATGAGAACTGAACTATGTCAAGATGAATTCTGTGTGAGATATATTATCGTTTACATAAAAGGTAGAACAGTTCAAGGACATCGCGTCTACTAGTCAGCTAGTAAAGTAAATATATTTTCACAAGGGAAGGTTCAAAGGGTATCACCTACCTATCCTATGCAGGATTCGGACGTTGAACTTTATTATCATGTCTTCCGTGTCTTTATTAATTTCCATTCATGTGGGGGATTGTTGGAAAATAAGTAAGATGAATGGAAAATTAAAGCTCTTCATATTTTGAGACATTCCAACTTCTATAACTCTTGTAACTCTCATGTTGGTAGGTTTAGAATTGAAAGGTCATTCTTGTGCCTATATAAACAAGTCATTTTTCCTCTTTCAACACATCAAAAAATTCATCTTGTTTTCTTCCAATTTCTTTTCTCTTTCGGTGATATTGTTCGGGCAGTAGGTCGGTTCGCTGGTACAACCAGTTCTACCGTTGTATCCTGGGAAACAGACGTTCATAACCTACGGTAGGGGACGTATCTGTTTTAAGAAAACTGTACTTGTATAGGCCTCGGTTTGCTTTCTTTTTCAATTCTTTATTCTGAAATTTCCTTACTACTTTTGTTTATTGTTCATTTTAATTATAATATGTTGTTTAACGTTTTTCAATTGACGTATGTATAACAGTGCTAACTGTGTTGCATTTTGTTCTAAGGTTCCTCTAACATTGAAAATAGTCACAGTTTGGGGAATAACAATTAATTCAATTTGAAATGCAACCACAATCCCAAAACTAGTACCTCCACCTCCTCTAATGGCCCAAAAGAGATCTTCTCCCATGGATTTTTGGTTGAGAATTCGGCCATTAACATCAATTACTTTGGCATCAATGATATGATCTGCAGCAATACCTATAGGAGAAAATGAGACTGATGAAAATCTATAATTAATAGAACTTAATTGCTAGAAAATTATAGGGATTTGATAATCTGAATATGAAATCCAAGAATGAAAAAACTTTTATTTTTAAGAAATGTTTCTCCCCTACCCAACGAAGTCACAAAGGGGTTGTAATGAACATTTCTTTCAGGATACAATGGAGTTGTTTGATTCAAACTGTGAATGTTTGATCAAATCAAGAAAAACACTCAAACTAAAACTATTTTCGGTAAGGATTGTCACCAAAAAAATTCATTTTTTAGTATGATTTTTTTGACTTTACAAAACAATTTGAAATAAAATTACCAAAATACCCTTCTAACTTTTAAATGACATTTGAATGACTGAGGGCTATTTTGTCATATTGCAAAAAGTGTGTAAGAAATTTTTAGTCCGTAGCCTACCATATTAATTGCAAAATGGATTTTGGAGACTAAAAAAGGGCAGTCGAACAAGCACTAATGATGCCAAGAAAATACGAAATAAGAAGAAAGAAAGAAAATAGTTGTATTTCTCCAAACGGCAACCAACTCAATAAATAAAGAAGTGGAATCCATTGGGATGAATGAGTGTTTTTGTTGAAAGAAAGTAATTGATTTTTCAATAGATGCAATTCTTCTTAAAAAAAAAACACACATATTCATATATACGGATATCAAATTTGCAAATAACAATAAAATAAATTATAAAAAATATCTAACATTAATGATAGAGACACTAGATACTGAAAAGAACAATAATAATACCATGTCTACGGGACAACATATCCTCCGCCACTCATGTGTCCACCAACACCCACCGTAGGGCTAACTCCTGCTGTGAAAGCAAAAGTTTTGCTTTTTGAAGCAATATATATATATATATATATATATATATATATATAATCCTTATCAAGTGATAAATTCAGATTTTTAATCCTATATGCAATTCCTCATATCAATTTAAATAATGTCTGCCAATTAATTGTTGGAAAAATAAGTATGGTGAATGAAAAATTTAAAGCTCATTTTTTTATTTTCTCAACTCTCTATCTTTTCATTTTTTTTGTAACTCTTGTAACTCTCATGTTAATGGTGAGTTTGGAATTGAAAGGTCTTTCTTGTGCCTATATAAACAAGTCATTTTCCTCATTTCATCACATCAAAAAAAATTAAGTTTTCCTCTCTTCTCTTTTGTTGATCCAAGTTTTCTTTTAGAGATGATAAAGTTCGGGCAGTAGGTCGGTTCGCTGGTACAACCAGTTCTACTGTTGTATCCTAGGAGACAGACGTTTATAACCTACGGTAGGGGACGAATCTATTTTAAGAAAATTGTACACGTACAGGCCTCGGTTTGCACTTTCTTCTGCCTCGGTTTGCACTTTCTTCTTCCATTTTAATTCTGCAATTTCCTTAATTTTTGTTTCTTGTTCATGTAATATGAAGTTTCTCTTTTTTATTTCAAAACGTGAATAACAATCTTAAAACAGATTCTTGATAAACTTATATTACATGTAAAACAGTGAAATACATAAGTATGAATCTAGTTGATTTATAAAGCTGAGTAAATTACAAACGTATGAAACTAGTTTGGTTGGAGTTTTCTTGATTTGTGTATTCGCAAAATTGGAAGGATTTGTCAAAAGGACCTAAACCATCTAAGGAGAGCTTGGGATTTAAGTGGTCCAATTGTGATCCCCCTCCTCACCTGGAAGCCTTTTAGTTACGTGTTATTCAAATCAACAAAACGAAAAGAAATGAGTTAATTTTATATTTGCAAGTGTAACTAAACTGAAAAACAGATTTGTTTATTCTATTTATTTTAAAAGTGGAACTAAAATTATTCTCTTGTTTCAGAAAATGACAACTAATCCAATTACTCAAGTTGTGGCTACTGAAAACCAAACTGTGGCTACTGTGCCAAGTCCATATGTGAACCAGACTGTGGCACAAGTGCCAAGTTCTATTGTGACCCAAACTATGGCTCCAACTGGTTATGTAACTGTTCCAGTTAATCATGGAGAAAAACCAGAGAAGTTCAATGGATTGAATTTCAAAAGGTGGCAGCAGAAAATGCTATTTTATCTGACCACCTTGAATCTTGCGAGATTCTTGACTGAAGATGCTTCGAAACTCAAACAGGGAGAGGGAGACATACAAGCTGTCAGCGCTGTTGAAGCTTGGAAACATTCTGATTTCCTATACCAGAATTATGTCATGAATGGCTTGGAAGATTCACTATACAACGTGTATAGTACAATAAAAATGGCGAAGGAAATGTGGGAGTCTCTAGACCGCAAATGTAAAACCGAGGATACAGGGGCTAAGAAATTTATTGTTGGCCGCTTCTTGGATTATAAAATGGTGGACTCAAAAACTGTAATCAGTCAAGTACAAGAACTTCAAGTAATCTTGCACGAGATTCATGCCGAGGGGATGGTTTTAAGTGAAACTTTCCAAGTGGCAGCAATGATTGAAAAGCTGCCTCCGGCTTGGAAAGATTTCAAGAATTACCTGAAGCACAAGCGAAAGGAAATGAACATTGAAGAAATGATTGTTCGACTTCGAATTGAAGAAGACAACAAAGGTTCAGAAAAGAAGGGGTTCAATCCTCCAATGGCCAAAGCTAACGTTGTGGAGCATGGTCAAAGTTCTAAGACGAACAAAAACAGGTTTGGAAAAGGGCCAAAGATGGGACCGAAAGGAGGTGTGTCCAAGAAAAAATTTCTTGGAAAATGCTACAACTGTGATAGAGTAGGTCACAGATCGTTGGAGTGCAAGTTACCGAAGAGGAACAACAAGAAAGAAGCCAATATGGTTGATGACATCACTCATGATGTGTCTGAAATGAACCTTGCTGTTGTCATTTCTGAAGTGAATCTGGTGGGATCAAATCCAAGAGAATGGTGGATAGACACCGGTGCCATCCGACATGTTTGCTCCGACAAGGAGAAGTTTAGTGGTTTTGAAGAGGCAGATGGAGAAAAGCTATATATGGAAAATTCAGCAACCTCTAAAATCAAGGGCCATGGAAAGGTGGTTCTAAAGATGACTTCTGGGAAAGAGCTGACTCTAAACAACGTGCTCTATGTGCCAGAGATTCGCAAGAATTTGGTATCTAGCTCGCTGTTGAACAAGCATAGATTTCGTATGGTGTTTGAGTCAGACAAAGTTATTTTGTCTAAGTCTGGAATGTTTGTAAGAAATGGTTATGTAAATTATGGGCTCTTTAAGCTCAATGTTATTGCTATTAAGCCAAAAATGAATAAAATGAAAAACTTTTTCCGTTTACTTGCTTGAGTCTTCCAATTTGGGGCATGGTAGACTAGGATATGTTAATTACGATACTTTGCGTAGACTAATTAACTTGAATTGCATACCTACATTCCAAATTGATGATAAACATGAGTGTGAAACTTGTGTTGAGGTAAAATTGACAAGATCATCATTTCAATCTGTTGAAAGAAAAACCGAACCACTTGATTTAATTCACACCGATGTATGTGATTTAAAATCTGTACAAAAAGGGTAGGCAACAAATATTTTATTACTTTTATTGATGATAGCACAAAATATTATTTTGTGTATTTGCTTAAAAGTAAAGACGAAGCTATAAAGAAATTTGTTCTCTAAAAATCAACTCAACAAGAAGATCAAAGTGTTGAGAAGTGATAGAGGTGGTGAATATGAATCACCAATTGCTGAATTATGTGCACAACACGGAATTAAACATGAAATAACAACACCTTATTCACCTCAACAAAATAGTGTTGCTGAACGAAAAAATAGAACATTGAAAGAAATGATGAATGCAATGTTGTTAAGTTCTGGATTACCTCAGAACATGTGGGGAGAAACTGTGTTATCAGCTAATTACCTTTTAAATAAGGTGTTTCGGAAGAAAGAAGATAAGAGCCCCTACGAGTTATTGAAAGGAAGAAAACCTTCCTACAAATACTTACGAGTGTGGGGGTGTCTTGCCAAAGTGGCAATACCTACACCAAAGAAGGTGAAAATAGGACCAAAAACTGTTGATTGCATATTTATCAGATATGCACATAACAGTAGTGCTTATCGATTTCTTGTTTTTGATTCAAAAATTTTTGATATACATAAAAACACGATAATGGAATCGAGAAATGCATCATTCTTTGAACATGTATTTCCATACAAGTCCAAAGAAGAAGCGAGCTCTTCTAAACGGACATATGAGACTATGATTGAGAATAGTCATGACCAAGAAGTAGAAGATAAAGTTGAGATTGAATCAAGACGTAGCAAATGAGAAAGGGCTATTAAAATCTTATGGTCCTAATTTTCTGACTTATATGCTAGAAACTGAACCTCAAAGCTTTAAAGAAGCTGTGAACTCTTCTGAAGGACTTCAATGGAAAGAGGCAATTAAAAGTGAGATAGATTCTATTCTGTAAAACCATACATGGGAGCTAATGGATCTTCTTCCAGGAAGCAAACCACTAGGCTACAAATGGATTTTCAAGAAGAAAATGAAAATAGATGGAACAATCGAAAAGTATAAGGCAATGCTTGTTATAAAAGGATACAGACAACGAGAAGGCCTTGATTACTTTGATATATATTCTCCAGTAACGAGAATAATATCCATTAGGATGATACTTGCAATTGCAGCTTTGCGGAATCTCGAAGTACATCAAATGGATGTGAAAACTGCCTTTCTAAATGGAGATTTAGATGAAGAAATCTACATGGAACAACCTGAAGGTTTTTCTGCTCCAGGGCAAGAGAACAAAGTCTGTAAATTGGTGAAGTCATTGTATGGCTTGAAACAAGCTCTAATACAATGGCATGAAAAGTTTGATGATGTCATGATAGAATGTGGATTTAAAATCAATGAGTGCGATAAATGCGTTTATATCAAAGACACTGAAAATGGCTATGTCATTTTATGTCTTTACGTTGATGGCATGCTTATTGTTGGAAGCAACGATAAGATGATTAAATCTACTAAAGACATGTTAAATTCAAGATTTGACATGAAGGATATGAGCTTAGCAGATGTGATACTTGGAATTAAAATTTCAAGAACATCAGAGGGAATTGTCCTAAGTCAATCACACTATGTGGACAAAATTTTTGATAAATTTAACAAGGATGATTCTGGCATAGCTAGAACACCGATAGATACCAGTCAGCATCTATCAAAGAATAGAGGCGAGAGTATCTCTCAAGTAGAATACTCTAGAATTATTGGAAGCCTGATGTACTTAATGAGTTGTACAAGACCAGACATAGCCTACACAGTTAGCAAACTGAGTAGATACACGAGTAATCCAGGAGCTGACCACTGGAAAGGAATAATAAGAATACTAAGGTATTTGAGATATACTCGTGATTATGGGCTGCACTATACTAAATATCTGGCAGTTATTGAAGGATACAATTACGCTAATTGGATATCTGATATAAAAGACTCAAAGTCTACAAGTAGATTTGTGTTCACACTGGGAGGTGCAGCTATATCATGGAAATCCTCTAAACAGACGGTTATAGCCAGATCCACTATGGAATTTGAGTTTATAGCTTTGGACAAGTGTGGTGAAGAGGCTGAGTGGTTACGTCACTTCTTAGAGGATATTCCTAGATGGTCAAAGCCTGTGCCAGCAATTTGCATACATTGTGATAGTCAATCTGCAATTGGTAGGGCACAGAGTAACATGTATAATGGTAAGTCTAAACACATACGTCGTAGACATAATACCATAAGACAACTACTCTCAACTAGAGTTATCTCTATTGAATATGTGAAGTCAAAGGATAATATTGCGGATCCACTAACTAAAGGTTTGAATAGAGAGTTAGTTGAAAAGTCGTCGAAAGGAATGGGACTTAAGCCTTTGAAAGAATAAGTTAATACAATGGAAACCCAACCTAGTTGACTGGAGATCCCAAGATCTAGGTTCAAAGGGACAACCTAACTGTAAATACTTAATTAGATCACTGTGGGGGTTCTCTCCTACCCATTCCTATGATAAACAGTGATACCCATAGAGGAAAGGATAAGCAATAGGCTTTTAATGATTCTTATGAGCGGAGTAGAACAGACTATTCTTAATTAAGATATCACCTATGTGAGAGAGAAGTGGGGCCGCTTCTAAGAGAATTGTGTAAGGCTCAATTCTTAAAAAACTCTCGCAGAACCAGGCATATGTTCACGGCCATAAATGAACATAACAATGAGAACTGAACTATGTCAAGAAGAATTCTGTGTGAAGTATATCATCGTTTACACAAAAGGCAGAACAGTTCAAGGACATCGCGTCTACTGATCAGCTAGTAAAATAAATATACTTTCATAAGAGAAGGTTCAAAGGGTAACACCTACTTATCCTATACAGGATTCGGACGTTGAACTTTATCACCTAGTCTTCCGTGTCTCTTTCAAATTTCCATTCATGTGGGGGATTGTTGAAAAAATAAGTATGGTGAATGAAAATTTTAAAGCTCACCTTTTGATTTTCTCAACTCTCTACCTTTTCATTTTTTGTAACTCTTGTAACTCTCATGTTAATGGTGAGTTTGAAATTAAAAGGTCTTTCTTGTGCCTATATAAACAAGTCATTTTCCTCATTTCATCACATCAAAAAAAATTAAGTTTTTCTCTCCTCTTTTGTTGATCCAAGTTTTCTTTTAGATGTGATAAAGTTCGGGCAGTAGGTCGGTTCGCCGGTACAACCAGTTCTACCGTTGGATCCTGGGAGACAGACGTTCATAACCTACGGTAGGGGACGAATCTGTTTTAAGGAAACTGTACACATACAGGCCTCGGTTTACACTTTCTTCTTCAATTTTAATTCTGCAATTTCCTTAATTTTTTTTTTCTTGTTCATGTATTATGAAGTTTCTCTTTTTTATTTCAAAACGTGAATAACATTAATTATTAAGAAACAACCCTAATAGACAGAAATTATATTTGAAGTTTCTTTCTAAACATGTTTAACGTTGTAAAAAGTATTATTTTGTAACAGTTAATGAAAGTAGCTTTTGTCTATTTTTCACGTTACTTGAATTGGCATGTGCTCATGGTACACTTTCAAGTGAAAAGTACTGCCGATTTAATATCAATAAGGTGGGGAACCTGGCGTGTACCTGGACTCCCAAACTTTTATGGGAAAATTGATTTTTTTCACGTTTTTATTTTCTCTGTGCGTGTGTGGCACTACAAGAAATGAGATCAATAGCAGCAACATATGTCGTCGCTGAATCATCAGAAGTCGTCCCTTTAAATTTTTAGAGACGACAAAGTCGTCGCTCAATATCGCCGCAATATGTTAGTATCTCTAGATATATAGCGACGACTTTATGTCGTCGCTATATATATTTGAATCTATAGCGACGACAATTTCGTCGCAACATTGTCGTGGTCTATATCTCGAAAATAGATATAAAAGGACGACAAAGTCGTCGCCAAAATTGCCTCTTGACATACGTCCTTCTCATATAGCGACGACTTTGTCGTCACTATTACTAATTGTTTTCTTTTACTACAGCGACGACAATGTCGCCGCTATAAACTTTTGGAATTTTTTTAAAATTTTTTTTCCTCCTCCTCCTCCTCCACAGGTACAACTGGTATTCTACTTTTCAGAAACTCAATTTCACGCTGCATTTGACGTAGCTGATCCTCGTACATGACAAACTGAAGTTCGTTATTCTGGGGGTCTCCAGAGAACTGATGAAAAGTTCCTTGTGGGGCAAACGATGCAGCAGTCGAATTTAATGAGGGAGAGGTGCCCTTCGGAACCCGGCCAACCACACGGACGTGACCTCGTCGTTCTCCGAGAACCTCCTCTACAATAGCACGCTCGTTGATAAGTGCGTTTTATGCACTTGTTTTGGCCTTTGAATTAATTAGTTATGTCGTCATATAGTTGTTTTTCTACTTAATCTAGTTTATTATTGTTTTATTTCAGTTTTGGACGCGTTTGTGAACAATTGGAGAAGATTGGGTGAAAAGAGCAATAAATTAGAAGATATCTCATAAGTTCGAGGACTCAATTGCACTCAACCCAAAGTTGAGGAACCAAACTAGAGATGATGTAAAGTTGAAGGACTAAATGGGATGTTATGAAAAGATGGAGGACTGAAATGACCAGACCTAAACTTGAAGGACCAAACCGGTGTCGGTTGAAAACTGAAGGACCAAAATGCAAAAATTGGAAAAGCCTCAAGCTGGGCGATCGCCCGGCTTAAGGCTGGGCGAGCACCCAACCGATGGAGTCAGAAGCAGAAGCCAAACAGCGTGCCTGGGCAATCGCCCGGGAATATCCTGGGCGATCGCCCAGGCCAAATCTGGCTGAGAATATTTTCTTTCCTTTTTTGAGTTCCAATTCAACTAGGAAACGTTTTGGACGAATTTTTAGGTCTTCTTAGCATATTTTGTGGCACATTGAAGGCAATATAAATATGAGATATATTCTCATAACAGAGGGTTGGATTTTTGGGGAGCAACTCAAGAGAAGACGGAAGAGAACAAGAGAACATGACCTCCTCGACTATCAAGACTTCTTCGAAGATTTCTTCTCCTAAGATCCATGCCGGGTTTTATCAATTATTGTTTTTCTAGTTTAATCATGTTCTTCTAATTTTCTTTAACCAAGGTAAATGATGAAACCTTGTTTTGATTAAGTGATTATTTAATTATTCGGTTAATTCCTTCTTAAGAGCTTTAACGTTCATAGCTTGTTCTTAATTAGATTAATTAAATATAATTTCTTTCAACTTAAATATCATGTATTTTTGATAGTTAGATATTGGTTTAATTAATTCATGCTTGGTGATTGAATTTGTTCTATTAATTTCTTTTGATTCTTCATTATTCTTTATTCGTATTGGGATACATTGAATGCTTAGGTAATTTTTGATTCTTTGTTTTCTTTCAATGGAATGTGATATGAAAAATGCTTAAGTAATTTACGTTTGAAGCATAAGGGGAGCCTAAATTAGATCTTCTTCTTCTGGACTTAATTGATAAATCTTTAGGGTCGACAATAGATTGAGTTCGTATTGTCGTATGTGTTTTCTTTGAGAATTAATGAATGATTAGATGATTGCTAAGTTAGACAATGGTGGATTCTGAAACCTTGGTGTTTTACACAACTTGATTCTTCAATTTAATTATTTTAGCATAATTAGTTATTCTTTAAATTCAACAATTTCAACAACAAAACTCTTCAACTCAACTAGCCAAGAATAACAATTAATTTAGATTAAATTATACCTTCCTCATAGCAGTCTCTGTGGGATCGACCTCGTTTTTACTTATCTATATTCCAATAGATTCGTACACTTGTGAGTTAATTAAAATTTGACATCAAGTTTTTGGCGCCGTTGCCGGGGACTGCGTCTGAAGGTTAATTTAATTTTAGTTAATTTTATTCTTGACTAGTTATAATTTAGGATTTTATTTGCTTAATTTTATTTTATTATTAAAAAAAAAAAGTTTTCATTTTGCATGCTTGGTCATAGATCTCTGGATATTAAGCTAGAACATCTAGATAGTGAAATAGAAAGAACTTTTCACCAGAGAAAACGACCTACCAACTTAGATAAGATTGAAGGAACCGAAGCAATAGTAGCTATGGGTGACGAAACTGAGGAGAGACCTTTTAGGGACTATTTTAGTCCGTTAGCTAATTTGAGCACCTCATGCATACAATACCCACAAGTGACTGCTAGGAATTTTGAGCTAAATCCAAGTGTGCTTAATTGTCTTCCATCTTTCTATGGTTTAGATAGTGAAGAACCCTATAATCATCTGACTGATTTTTATGCGGTATGTGAGACATTTAAATATGAGAATGTTTCTCCTGATAATGTTAAACTTCGTCTGTTTCCCTTTTCTTTGAAAGATAGATCTAGATCGTGGTTTAATACTTTACCTGCTAATAGTATTACATCTTGGGAACAAATGGTTGCTAAATTTTTAAATAAATACTTTCCTGTTCACAAAACTAATGCTATTTACAGGGAAATTTCAGAGTTTGTGCATAGAGACGAAGAACCATTCTATGAAACTTGGGAGAGATTCAACGGGCTTCTTATGAAATGTCCACACCGTGGTTATGAAAAATGGCACTTATGCCAATATTTTTTGGAGGGTCTACTATCACACATTCAAGAGTGGTTGATGGCCACAAGTGGTGGAGAGCTGATGTCTAAAAATACTACGGAGATTTGGAGCTTCTTTCAAAAACAGGCTGACAATTCACAACAACGGAGTCGTTCTTCTCGGACTGAACCAAAGAAAAGAGGTATCTATAAGATTCGAAGCAATGAACCTATCTCAGAAATCAAAGAAGTCAAATGCATGATAGAAAATATTTCTTGCAAGTTGACCTCGTTGATAGCCAACAGTTCTACTGAGCCAAATGCATGTGTTGATCAAGTGAATGCCCTCAACATGATGAGGAAACCTCCTTACAATCCTTACTCCAACACCTATAACCCAGGTTGGAGGGACCACCCCAATTTTTCTTGGTCACAGGGTGTTCAACAGGATAATACAGCAGGTCAAGCCCCTCAGCAGACTCATCAACAATTCAATCAAAATTTTTCACAGCCAAAACCATGGGAGGAGGCAATTCAAAACGTGACAAAAGCTACACAAGCTGCATTAGAGAGCCAGAACCACACAATTACTGAGTTTAAGAATGAAGTACGCGCCAGCCAGACCTCTCAGGCACAATCCATCTCCAATCTTGAAAACATGATGGGACAACTTGCTTCATCAGTCCAATAGTTGGCAACAACCATTGAGAAAGGAATATTTCCTAGTCAGCCATTTCCTAATCCTAAAGGAGTGCAACATGAAGAGGCTAAATCCATTATGACTTTGAGATGTGGCAGTCTGTTTGACAACAAAGTGGATATCTCAATGCAAAACACATCTCAACCACTTTCTCCAGGTACTGTTCCAACTGATGATTCAATCCAAGAAACTCCCAAAGAGGACAATGAGCCATCTTACATTCCAAAAGCCCCATTTCCTCAGAGGCTCACAAAGGTAAAGTAAGGTAATTCTATCAATGATATGATGGAAATCTTCAAGTAGGTAAGTGTAAATATTCCTTTACTTGATGCTATTAAGTAAGTACCTGCCTATGCTAAATTCTTGAAAGATCTATGTACAACAAAGAGATAACTACATATGCGCAAAAAGGCATTTTTAACTGAACAAGTTAGCTCTATAATTCAAAGCAACACTCCTCCGAAATTTAAAGATCCAGGCTGTCCTACTATCTCATGCATTTTAGGAAACCATAAAATTGAGAAAGCTTTGCTAGATTTAGGAGCTAGTATTAATCTTCTTCCTTATTATGTGTATATGCAACTTGGACTAGGCGAGTTAAAACCAACATCTATGATTTTACAACTTGCTGATAGATCTGTGAAAGTACCCCAAGGAATTGTAGAGGATGTTTTGATACAGATTGACAAGTTTTATTTTCCTGTTGATTTTGTTGTACTTGATACTCAACCAGTACGAGACTCTACAAAACATATTCCTGTAATTTTTGGTCGTCCTTTTCTGGCAACATCTAATGCTATTATTAATTGCAGGAATGGAGTTATGCAACTATCCTTTGGCAACATGACAGTCGAATTGAATATTTTTAATATCAACAAGCTACCACATGATAATGAGGATGTTGTTGATGTTGACATGATAGAAGCATTAGATGATGATTGTTTTGCTTATACTAATTGTGATGATACGTTAAACATGTGCTTAACTCATTTGGGTTCTTATTTTGATGTTGATAGTGCTATAAAAGAAGTTAATGCTTTGCTTGTATCAGCACCTGCCATGGATGCAACTAAATGGAAACAGCAAATTGAGCCACTTCCAACGCGTGCCAATGTCAATAGATTAAGGCAACCAGACAATAGTCAAGCTAATGACTATAAATAAGCACTTAATGGGAGGCAACCCATTTTCTAAACCTTTTATTTACTTGCTTTATATATAGTAGTTTTAGATAGTTTAAATACTTTATTAGTTTTTATTTTATTTATTGCACTTTTTAAGCCTCATCATGTCATGTGCAGGATGTCCCACTTGTGCGAGCCGCTTGGACAATATCTAGGCAATCATCTTTTGACCAAGGGTCCCAGCACTACATCCGAGTCCACTACTTACTAGTCAGATCCTTCTTCTCCACATCTATCTCTACGGAGTAACTAATCTTTTCCCTCCTATTCATTGCTTTATTTTATTCTTACATTGGGGACAATGTAAGGTTTTTGTTTGGGGGTGGGTTATAAAGTATCATGTTACTTAAGTACTTCTGATTTGCTTATCACTCTCATCTCTATAACTGAAATACTTTTGAAAAAAAAAACAAAAAAAAAAATTTGTTTAGTTGTCTAGTTACTGTTGAATATCTTGCCGTTAATGATGATATCTGTTCAAAATCGAGCACATTTTTAGTAGAATATTAGACAACACTTGAACTCGTTCTTTTATATGAATTCTTATCCATGTTAGACCTGATTATGGAAGCACATAGCCACTATTGACTTATCGTTTATTGGAGACATGACTTGAGTGTTTGTGTTGATATTATTGACTGAGTATCATGATAAAAAAAATTCCGTTCCTACATCCTTAAAGCTAGTGACTAAACTATTTTGAGAACAGTTTGGGGGTGTTAAAGTTACTACTTTCGTTCTAAGACTTTTGATGGTTTGGATTTTCTGGGTCTCATCTTTGGTTGAATAGGTTATAGTCGAAGAATCTAAACTGAGCACTACTCGCAGCTGATAAAATTAAATGAAAGATCTGACTCGAGCAATTAAGCCTGTTAGGGTATCTTAAAACCTGGTGTCCTATGGTCATCTGACTTGGGAGTCATCGGCCCAAAGCTCGCTACATGGGTCATGTAAAAAAAAAAAGGAATGAAAGTGATATTTATAAATTTACATCTCCACTTCTCTATTAGCCTGTGAGACTCGAGCAATTAAGTCTGCTAGGGTATTTTCAAATCTGGTGCCCTATGGTCATTTGACTTGGGAGTCATCGACCCAAAGCTCGCTACAAGGGTCGCACAAAAAGCTAGTGAAAGAGAAGTATTGCACAGGATGTAAGACTGTTAACATGAGTTGAATAAATAAAAAGAGTAAAAGTGCTCAGAAAGGATTGGTAGATTAGAACCTTGGAGACTGAAGATGAGAATTTAGAAATCTCTCACCAACCTAATTCTCAGAATACAAGTGCTAAGTTTCACCACTTTTGTTGAAAAGAAAGAGCATTGTAATGATCAATAGAAACCAATTTCGCTAGAACACCTCGGGATTTGAGAGAAAAGCTTTAGAAGTGTGATAACTTACGAGAGGTGTAAGGAATAAATGACTACAAAGGATTCGGGATTGCTAAAATATCAACAACACAATATTGGTCATGGTCTAATACATGCATAAGTTCAATTTTTGGCTATTCACACACTCACACAAGGTCGAGCATCGGATAAGTGAAAATTTTTGTGCTGTTGTTTGATATTCTTCTAAAAGTGTTGCTCTATTTTCGAACCTGAGGCATATGGTAAGGAATTTAACATGGACAAATTTTTTGTTGATTCAATTAGCTTAGTTTAAAATATATTTTAGTTTTGTTTTTGTTCGAGGACAAACAAAGGTTTAGTTTGGGGGTGTTTGATAAGTGCGTTTTATGCATTTATTTTGGCCTTTGAATTAATTAGTTATGTCGTTATATAGTTGTTTTTCTACTTAATCTAGTTTATTATTGTTTTATTTCAGTTTTGGACGCGTTTGTGAACAATTGAAGAAGATTGGGTGAAAAGAGTAATAAATTAGAAGATATCTCATAAGTTCGAGGACTCAATTGTACTCAACCCAAAGTTGAGGAACCAAACTGGAGATGATGTAAAGTTGAAGGACTAAATGGGATGTTATGAAAAGATGGGGGACAGAAATGACCAAGACCTAAAGTTGAAGGACTAAATCGGTGTCGGTTGAAAACTGAAAGACCAAAACGCAAAAATTGGAAAAGCCTCAAGCTGGGCGATCGCCCGGCTTAAGGCTGGACGAGCGCCCAGCCGATGGAGTCAGAAGCAGAAGCCAAACAGCGTGCCAGGGCGATCGCCCGGGAATAGCCTGGGCGATCGCCCAGGCCAAATCCGGCTGAGAATATTTTCTTTCCTTTTTTGAGTCCCAATTCAACTAAGAAACGTTTTGGACGAATTTTTAGGTCTTCTTGGGATATTTTGTGGCACATTGAAGGCAATATAAATATGAGATATATTCTCATAACAGAGGGTTGGATTTTTGGGGAGCAACTCAAGAGAAGACGGAAGAGAACAAGAGAACAAGACCTCCTCGACTATCAAGACTTCTTCGAAGATTTCTTCTCCTAAGATCCATGCCGGGTTTTATCAATTATTGTTTTTCTAGTTTAATCATGTTCTTCTAATTTTCTTTAACCAAGGTAAATGATGAAACCTTGTTTTGATTAAGTGATTATTTAATTATTCGGTTAATTCCTTCTTTATAATTTCTTTCATCATAAATATCATGTATTTTTGATAGTTAGATATTAGTTTAATTAATCCATGCTTGGTGATTGAATTTGTTCTATTAATTTCTTTTGATTCTTCATTATTCTTTATTCGTATTGGGATACATTGAATGCTTAGGTAATCTTTGATTCTTTGTTTTCTTTCAATGGAATGTGATATGAAAAATGCTTAAGTAATTTACGTTTGAAGCATAAGGGGAGCCTAAATTAGATCTTCTTCTTCTGGACTTAATTGATAAATCTTTAGGGTCGACAATAGATTGAATTCGTATTGTCGTATGTGTTTTATTTGGAAATTAATGAATGATTAGATGATTGCTAAGTTGGACAATAGTGGATTCTGAAACCTTGGTGTTTTACACAACTTGATTCTTCAATTTAATTGTTTTAGCATAATTAGTTACTCTTTAAATTCAACAATTTCAACAACAAAACTCTTCAACTCAACTAGCCTAGAATAACATTTAATTTGGATTAAATTATACCTTCTTTATAGCAGTCTCTGTGGGATCGACCTCGTTTTTATTTATCTATATTCCAATAGATTCGTACACTTGCGAGTTAATTAAAATTTGACATCACTCGTCTAATAACGCGCCATTGGAGGCGACTTGTGTATGTTGAATCTCTCTCAACTCAACAAGTTTATCATGTTCAGTGAAAAAATAATAATAAATAACAATATCATGCATATCAGATAAAATTATATTAACATAATTTAAAAATCCTCACATAGTCATCAGCCGCCTGCGGGTTCACCCAATTGCCATCCCAGAAGGTGTGAAACGTCCGGAACGAATCAATAATGCCCGGCCACTTCTAGGTCTCAGGGTCCCGTTACGACAATTTAAACGTGAAATGTAGTTAGTAAACATTTTTATGTAATGTAGTGAAGATATGTATAATAATATTGAAAATTTATATGTTGTACCTCATCGTAACGCTTGGCAGAGAAGCTCTTCGAACCCTGCACGCTCGGGTATTTAGCCTTACCCCGATTGACCTTATTTTTGGAGGACCGTTCCTGAAAGTATAACATATAATTGATTAGCAAAAAATGCAATAGTTAAAAAAGTATATAAAATATCGTAAAAAATATATAAACAATACGTACCACGAAACAATATCGTGAAGAAGTCAATGCACTTCTGCTTGTCTTCAGCAGACATCTCGCCGTATGGTCGGCTCAGTCCATGTGTTTTTAAGTGATTATGCGCCTTGAGTTTGTAATTGCGATAACGATCGACCGTCAGACAATCTACAGCGGCACATACTGCCCGGTACTCGTCGGGCAACCGATCGCCCTGCAGATCAAAGTGGCTCTGCAAGAGTGAAAAAAATTACGTTAATGTAGAAGTCGTGGAACAATTATTTATTAAGTGTACTAATAACAAAACTACTTTAAGTTCATACCTAGATAATGCTAGTAATCGTGCCCGCTGCTCCTCTGGAACCTTTGTCCATGAAGGGTAGCACGGGAGCACGGTGAATCTCACTTGGTTCCCAATCAAGCGCGTGAAGTATTTCGTGTTATTTCCGATCAGCTGCATTGTGCGTTCGACATTGTCAAACGCGATAGGAAGTGGCATCTTCCCGTTAGCCTGTCAAACCTTCTCAAGGTTGATGCCTCGAGAGATACACCGTCGCTTTGGTGGGGGTGCTGAAAATAAAAAAATTGGAAATTGTATTTATCATACGATTTTCAACGATATGTATAAAATAATAAATAATTACAATTTGAACGAAAAGTATTACCAGACTCGCAGGCTGAAGCGAGCCGGTGAGATGGCTACTGTGGAGGATCTCCTGCACCATCACCTCCGTGCGACATCACGTCAGCCATACTAACACATGAAAGAATCGCGAATATTAATTAGTACAGATTAGGTCCCTACATTTAGTGAAATTGATCCTAATAAACTTTTTTCTTTATTTCAAATAGATCCCTGAACTTTGACATTTTATCTAATATGTCCCTCAACTTTGAATTTTTTATTCATTTCTAATAAGTTTCAATTTGTTGATAAATTGGTCCCTCAACTTATTCCTATGTCAAATAGGTCCTTACAATTTGAATGTTATCATAATTTCTAATACATTATAATTTTGTTAGAATTAGGTCTTTAATGAAATTGTTCATTTCAAATATGTCCATATACTTTGATTTTATTGTAAATAGATCCACAAAAATTTTATTTTATTTCAAATACATCTCTGAACTTTGAAAGTGGTCATAGTTTCTAATAAGTTTGAAGTTGTTGAAGAATTGGTCCTTAAACTTTGTAATTTATGTGAAAATTTGAAATTATTATATTTTATTTCAAATTGGTCCCGAAACTTATTTTATTTCAAATAAGACCCTAAACTTTGAATTTATGTGAAAATTTGAATTTATTATATTTTATTTCAAATTGGCCCCTAAACTTATTTTATTACAAATAAGTCCCTAAACTTTGAATTTATGTGAAAATTTGAATTTATTATATTTTATTTCAAATTGGTCACTAAACTTATTTTATTTCAAATAAGACCCTAAACTTTGAATTTATGTGAAAATTTGAATTTATTATATTTTATTTCAAATTGGTCCCTAAACTTATTTTATTGCAAACAAGACCCTAAACTTTGAATTTATGTGAAAATTTGAATTTATTATATTTTATTTCAAATTAGTCCCTAAACTTATTTTTTTATAAATAAGTCCCTAAACTTTGAATTTATGTGAAAATTTGAATTTATTATATTTTATTTCAAATTGGTCCCTAAACTTATTTTTTTTGTAAATAAGTCCCTAAACTTTGATTTATGTGAAAATTTGAATTTATTATATTTTATTTCAAATTGGTCCCTAAACTTATTTTATTTCAAATAAGACCCTAAACTTTGAATTTATGTGAAAATTTGAATTTATTATATTTTATTTTAAATTGGTGCCTAAACTTATTTTTATTGCAAATAAGACCCTAAACTTTGAATTTATATGAAAATTTGAATTTATTATATTTTATTTAAAATTGGTCCAAACACTTATTTTATTGCAAATAAGTCCCTAATCTTTGAATTTATGTGAAAATTTGAATTTATTATATTTTATTTCAAATTGGTCCCTAAACTTATTTTATTTCAAATAAGTCCCTAAACTTTGAATTTATGTGAAAATTTGAATTTATTATATTTTATTTCAAATTGGTCCCTAAACTTATTCTATTACAAATAAGTCCATAAACTTTAAATTTATGTGAAAATTTGAATTTATTATATTTTATTTGAAATTGGTCTCTAAACTTATTTTATTGTAAATAAGACCCTAAACTTTGAATTTATGTGAAAATTTGTATTTATTATATTTTATTTCAAATTGGTCCCTAAACTTATTTTATTACAAATAAGTCCTTAAACTTTGAATTTATGTGAAAATTTGAATAAGTTTTATTTGATTGATGAATTGGTCCCTAATTTGTTTTACTACAAATAAGTCCCTAAACTTTAAATTTTTGTCATAATTTGAATAAGCTTAATTTGATTGATGAATTGGTCTCTAAACTTATTTTATGTAAAATAAGTCCCTAAACATTGAATTTATGTGAAAATTTGAATAAGATAATGTTAACTATGCCCATAAAATTCAACCTCATTCAACCTAAAATTCAACCTTCATCCAACATTCATCCCTAAAAACAACCTTCATCTAACCTAAAATGAATTAATCATTTAATTATCAATTGAATACACCTCAAGAATAGACTGCCTACAAATTCAAACAAAATATGTAATTATCCAAATTTTTTAACATGTAATTATCCAAAATCAGTTCAACCGAAATCAAATTTCAATCAAAATAAAAAAGCAGGCACAAAAACCAGTAGGTTCACAGGCACAAGAAACATTTACAAAGACATGCACAAAAATCAATATTCAACCGAAATCAAAGTTCAACCCACATTTCATTAGATAACACGCACAAAATGGATGGAACATGAGGCAGGAAGAAACCCACTGGTTCACCAAATCATTGGGTTAACCAAGTTTAGAGACTAACATGATTTTAGAGCGAGACGAAGAAAGAGATGAACCTCGTGGCTACAATCCAGCACAGGCGTACAATCCTCAGGCGAAACGGATGGAAAAACAGAGAGAAAACGGCGAAAAAGAAGAGAAAAAGTAGAAGTGGAGAAGAAGAAGATTAGACGCTTATAATAAGGGTATTGTCTGTAGCGACGACATATGTTGTCTCTATATACATATTAGCGGCAACATAAATTTTAATTTTTTTGTGCACGCGCTCAGAACGTGGCGCCAAATTTTTAACGCATATAGCGATGACATGTCATCGCTATAAAAGTCGTCTCTGTTGGTTATTTGCAGTTAATTCCTTCATCTTTATTGTCCTTTAGTAAAACAAACAAAACTTGTTCGGTATATTGTTTTTGAAAATACATATTTGAAAATAAGATTAAATTTATAATATAAAAATAAAAACAAGTTTTTAACTTTTTAACTAAAAACATCATGATACTCAAAATAGGAGAAATGAACATTTAAAATAAAAATTGTAAACGAATGAAAATTTTAAAAATATTATTCTACATTCTTATTCTTAATTTCAAAAATTATCAACAATTAAAAATTCTAAAATATTTAATTCTAAAATGTTGGAAAAAAATTATTAAAAAGTAAAAATAGTTAAAACTCTTATTGGCTATTAAAAAAAGGAATTTAAAAAAATTTAGTTGAATAAAAAAACATTAAAATTCTTAATCCACAACATTACATTTTGTTTCTATTTTGGTAATTTATTATTTGTTTTTATCTCATTTTTGTAGCGAAAAAAATTATTAGAAGATTTATAAAATTATTCTATGAATAACCAATTAATTGAATAAAATGTCGTAAAATAATTTGTCAAAATTCCATACAGTTTTTCATAATGACAAACGAAATGTATTTTCTGCAACATTCAATCTGATTCACTATCATGATACGATTGATCTTCATTATCGTCACTGTCGTCCTCATTGAGTTTACTCGATATTTCGTCATCCTCGTATTCTGTATTTGTATCGTCTTCCACATCATCGTTGTTTATAAATGAAGTTTTTCCTGCAGTATCAGACGAGGCTCTCCTGATAACCGATGCTTCTATCTTATCAGCTTCTTCATCATCCCGGTGCAAGGATACGTGCTCTATGTTGCCAAGATTAACGACTAGAGATAAACCGGAAGAGTAGTTATTGTGGAGCAGGTCAATCTCTGTGATGTTAGCTCCCACTGCGTCCCACGTGCTCCTGTGATGGACAATTTGTATTACTCGCCAATTCGAACCACGAGATAGATCTTCAATGTAGAACACTTGTTGTGCTTGGCTCGGAAGTATGAACTGATCATCCTTGAACGCCTCTGCACTGATGTCAATACTGGTAACGTTATTCTCAGTTACCATCTGTCTCCCATCACACCTAAACCACTTACATCGGAACTGATAAACTGAAAGTTTCGGTCCATACTGTAGCTCCAGTATATCTTACAGCTGCTCGTATTAAATCTCACTCCCAGTCCCTGGGACGGACACACCACTGTTTTGAGTTTTTCTTCGAATTTCACGATCATATGTCAGGAACCGAACTCCTTTGACAACACAAGCCGTGTATGACATAACCTGCTGGTAACATCCACTGGCCAACGCAAATAACTCATGAGAAATTTGATGGTTGTGGTTTTGGCGCATTGCATATAGTTGCATGACAAGAATTATTCTCAGTTATTGAAAGCAATTATGTTGAAATCTTGCAATTTTATTCAGTCGATGTTCGTTTACCTTTCTGTAGAACCAACCGTGAAAGTCTCTTCTATGCACTAGTTCGATGTTTGGATAGCCATTGTTTAGTAGTTCCTGCCTATGTTCCCTAAACAAAGTATGGAAGATCAAAGTTCATTAGTTCGTTTCAAATGATAAAGTTAATTCGAGATAAAGGAATAATAATCAGAAATTAACGCCGTCTTACTGTAAGAATGGCTCAACTTCAATACAGTTGTTCATGACGTAAAAAATCGCTTGATTTCGAACTTGAGTAGGAAACGTCATTGGTGACTGCTTTCCAAGTGGGCGACACTGCGACTGAAAAACAGAAAGTTGTGTCTGTGAAATAGTAGCATCCTCGATTCTGTCTGGTCGATCGAACCTTGTCCCTATGTCCTCGAAGTACCTCTAACAAAAAGTTAATGCCTCGTCCACAATATACCCTTAAGCTATTGATCCCTCGGGCTGAGCTCGATTTCTGACGTAGCCCTTCAATTTCTTCAGATATCGCTCGAATGGATACATCCATCTCATGTGCACCAGACCTCCAAGGATTGCCTCTTCTAGTAAATGCATTACGAGGTGAATCATGATGTCGAAGAAGGCTGGCAAAAATATCCGTTCCAACTTACAGAGAATGAGTACAAGGTGATCGTGGGAAGCTATAATGTCGCTAACCTTTAGTGTTCTTGCACAAAGCTTTCTGAAGAACGTGCATAGTTCAATAATTACCATGGAAATTGTTTTATTCAAGAACGCCCGATATCCGACTGTCAATAACCGTTGCATGATAATATGGCAATCATGTGACATCAACCCGATAATACGGCTGTCATTAGGAGCAATATTCTTCCGAATATTAGAAACGAAGCCATCTGGAAACTCAACCGATCGGATAAATTTACAAAACTTCTTACGATTTGAAGACGACATGGTGTAACATGCGGCAGGATTCATCCACCTATTTCCGTTCTGATACAAGTGCAACTCCATTTTGATCCCTAATTGTATCAGATCGTGCCTCGCATTGACTGTGTCTTTTGATTTGAATAGATCGTCCATAATTGTGCCGAGCAAGCTATCACAAACATTCTACTCTACGTGCATGACATCGATGTTATGTTTGAGCTCTGTAGAAGTCCAGTATGGCAACTCATAGAAAATGCTCTTTTTTCTCCAATTTAGCTCGTCATCACTTCTCCGAATTGTAGCACCACCATAATTAGGGTGCTTTCCTGGACTTCTATATCTGACACGGTTTAACTGTGCTAAAATGTCTGTAGGCGTTAACCGACGCGGAGGTGGTCGCCTCTCTGTCTTCCTATCGAAGTCTAAATTGCTCCGAAAATGATGCCTGGATGGCAGGAACCGACGGTGACCCACTTAAGCTGTCTTACCTATCACACGGACTGAAGGAGTATCCTCGTTGCACGTCGGACATGCCTTGTACCCTTGACCACTCCAACCCGACAAACTACTTCTCACTGGAAAATTGTTAACAGTCTACAACAACGCTGCACGCAGTCTGAATACCGACTTGTTGTTGGTTCCACCGTCACCCGTGTCAATTTCATCAGCCCACAACTCCTTCAACTCATCCACTAATGGTCGTAAAAATATATCAATGTCCTTACCCGGTGCTTTAGGACCAGGTATTAACAGAGTAAGCATGAGGTATTCGGGCTTCATACATAACCATGGTGGCAAGTTGTAAACTGTTACAATTACTGGCCACATGCTGTACGACAGACTCATGTCACCGAATGGATTGAATCCTTCTACGGCCAAACCTAACCTAAAATTCCTGATCTCACTTGCGAATAGTGGATGTTTCATGTCAAAATCCCGCCATGCCTTTCCATCAACGGGATGCTGCATTTCATCATCGTTCCTAGACCTTTCTATACTGTGCCACCTCATGAGTTTTGCAGTATCCTTCGTCGCGAACATACGTTTTAGTATGGGGGCCAAGGAAAAATATCGCAACACCTTATGCGGAACATTTTTTCCTGTTCACTTTCCCAGAAGTGTGCACCCAACGACTTTCCTAACAAATTGGGCAAGTTTGTCTATCAATATGTTCATCCCAAAACAGTGCACAGTCGTTCTTGCAGGCATGAATGGATTTGTAACCCAAACCAAGCTTCGTCATCAGCTTCTTAGCTTCGTAGTGAGAGTCAACCAGGTTCATATTTGGGAATGCTAACTTCAACAATTTCAAAAGATCATCGACAAACTTGTTTGTCCATTTGTTCATAACTTTAATATGCATTAACTTGACTAAAAAATTTAGGGATGAAAATGATGAAACTCTCGGGTACAGTTCTAAATGGAGAGCCTGAAACAGTTCGTCATAGTAACCATCGGTGCTTGTAACTGTATGCTCATCACCAGCTACGTCGTCCATGACATCCATCATCTCATCTTCCACACCAGATCGCTCATTCTGTCTATACACATTCGCAGTATGAACATCGGTCTCACCATGATATATCCAGGTGACATAACTCTCTGCAAAACTATTACGAAATATGTGAGCCTCGACAATTTCCAATGCATGTGTGAGACCGTTTAAACATTTTTTGCACAGACATTTAATCCTTCCTCTGTCATTAACGTATAGACTCGCCATGTTTATAAATGCTTGCAAACCGTTCCGAAAAATCTACAGATTTTGTGCAATTTCTAATTGTTGTCCAACTTTTATCAATATCCATACTTGAAAAATAAGATGAAGAAATGAACTGTAAAGAAGATGATTATGAAGGAAAACAATAGAATTGCAATTGACCGGGAAAATGCGGAGATGGAGAAGAATTTTTTTTGCGTGTAGTCTGCAATACAGAAATACAGAGATAGGGAGAAAATAAAGAAGACTCTATAGCAGCGACAATGTCGTCGCTACAGGATCATTCCCATTATCCGAGGAAATTAATAACTCACGTGCCTACCAAAATGATCAATATGAATATAGCGACGACACATGTCGTCGCTACAGACAACAATTTGGCGCCAATTTTCCCGATTAAATTGATGTAGGTATATAACGATGACATAGGTCATCGCTATAGATCTCATCACATTTTACGAAAAAATTCATGATTCACGTGACTTACAACATCATCTGCAACTCAATTGCGACGACATATGTCGTCGCTATTTATGCATCAAAATACCGCCATTTGTTCCTGCCGTTTCCGAAACTAATTGGCGACGACATTGAAAGACGTCGTTATAGATTCTATTTAATGGCGATGACATATAATATATTGCGAAGACATATGTCGTCGATATAAGTTTTTCATATGTGGCGACGACATTTCTTTGTCGTCTCTACTGTACAGAATCAATAGAGACGACTTTGTGTCGTCGCAATAGGTGTCGCCGCTATAGACACTTTTTGTTGTAGTGTGGGGGACATGTATGTCCAATTGCTTCAATTATTCACGTTTTTTATTTTTATTTTTAATTTATTATCATATAATATTTAATAACACAATTTTGATAACTTTGACTTAATATCAATTTAATGGAGGCATTTGGACTTATTGGCCTAATAAAATTACAAATGATTGGTCAATTCCAGTCCATCTATCTAAAATTTGAATGCCACATTTTTCTTTCCCATTTTTCACACTGAATAAGGTAGTAGTTAGGTTACGATATTCGAATACCTACAAATCTTCTCCAAATCACTCAACAAATCATTATATATTAAAAGATATATAGACAATTTGGAACTAAGTGGTATAATGGGTATTTGATTTGGTTAGAATATAGTACATAAAAAAATACTGTAATTTGCTTGTATTGCTATTTTTTAATTCAAGTTTTGATTTTTTGTTGTCGGCAGGTTCTCAAATATGAAAAAAAAAAAAAATATAGTCTGAAAAAAAATTGCATAATAATTTGGGAACTTTTCCAACTAAAAATGGCTAGCTCGATTTTGAGAACGTATTAAAAGTCATAAATATGCAACATGTAATATAATATGTATCAATATAGCTCACTTTGTAAAGGGATTTTTTTATATCAAACTATTTGGAAGTAATCTCAGACAATTACGAGAAAATGTATAGTTAAGAATATTGTGGAATTCATTCAAAATCTAAGGGTGCGTTCTCTTTGGTGTTTTGGGGCCATTTTTCGTTTTTAGTTTTTGAAAATAATGAAAACACGTTCTCTTTCTCATTTTCGAAAATGTGTTTTCTAAAACACCAAAAAAAATTGCAAAGAAAACAGAAAACTATCGTTTTCGGCGTTTTGTGTACAAAACGCGAAGTTGGTGAAAACGGTCAAAACGTGCGTTTTCAAAATGGAGGTCAAGGTTTTGATTCTTGCTTCAGCTTCTTTTTTTTTTTTTTTTTTGACACTGGACAAATAATTTATAATTTAAGCATTATCCGCTTTCTTTTGACAAAACCCAGCCTCTTACCCCAATGGCCAGGTGTGCGGATTTGAATGTGGAGGTCCAAGGTTTGAATCCCAGTTTATTTCCTTCTTTTATTGAATTTGTTTAAATGTTTTTAATGGTTTTTAAATTTTTTTAATTTCATAATTAAATATTTTTATTTGTGTTTAAATGTTTTGCATTGTTTTTAAATGTTTTAAATTCTTTTAGTAAATGTTTTAAATTCTTTTTAAATATTTTTAATTATTTTTAATTATTTTTAAATGTTTTTAATTGTGTTTAAATGTTTTTAAATGTTTTAATTCCATAATTAATATTTTTAATTATTTTTAAATTTTTAAATGTTTTTAATTCCATATTTAAATGTTTTTAATTGTATTTAAATGTTTTTAATTGTTTTTAATTATTTTTAAATATTTTTAATTCCGTAAATTAATGTTTTTATTGTTTTCAAATATTTTTAATTCCAAGTTTAAATTGTTTTTAATTCCAAGTCCAAATTTCTCCAAAAATTCAAGTAAACACGTTTTCAAGTTTTCTGTTTTCAGAAATAATTTTCGAAAACACAAAAAAGAACGCATTTTCAAAAATCTCAAAACAAACACTCAAAACAAAAAACACAATGAATTCAAAATTCAAAACACAAAAACTCAAACGCAAAGAGAACACTACCTTAATTTCTTAAATTGTGATATAATTCTCAGAGTAAATGTCGACAAAAATTAAGGGGAAAATTCACAGAATTCTCTTTCCTACGTTGTATATCAAAATTTTCTAGTATTCATAGTTTAATAAAAAATGTCCAAACTGGCTTGTGAAAAGTTTAATTTACTCGAGCTTTTGCAGAAATGTCCACACTATATATTGTGTCGTCGAGATTTCATCTAACATACACGGCCAATATTTCACGTATTGCGGTGTCAGGTTTACATATATAGTTCAAAACCCTAAATAATTTAATTTTAGGAAAACTGCTGTAAATAGTAAAGAATATATCCATCTTGTTTGCGCCACAAAATGCACTTTCCTTTCAAACTGTAGCGGAGCTTCACACTTTTCCACATAATGTTCCACTGTTAAAAGAAAAAAAATAAGATGATAGTTTACATTGTTAGTCAATATAGGAGTACGAGCTTAACATTAGATGGCATGATTTTCGCAGAATATTGTGCTGCGTTTAATGAGTTTTTTATTGGAAAAAAATTGGAGATTTAGACATTATTCATGCAACCTGTCGATGTCTCTCATTTTCGTAATCGATGTGGTATTTTGAACTTTATTTTCGGATACAATAACTATGTCGAGGATTTGAAACACTGCAGATATCTTATTTCTGAATTTAACATCAACTAATTTTGGAGTGACCAGTCAAAAAATCGCTACGAACATTATTTGATTGCTTGTTGTCCTCTTGTTAGAAGGAAATTTACTATCAGAATGTAGTACTCGTTACATTCGACATTTCGAAGTCAATTATATCCGTTTCACTGTGGCCAAAAGAAATCAACATTAATTATAGTTTTATGTGCATGATAGACAAATGCCCAAACAATATGCATAGAAATATTGGATTTTTTTTATTTATTTATAAGAATGTTAGTAATTGTTGGCCATAATTCGAAATGATCACGAGTTACCTATCTTGATCAATGTGTTCTAAGTACAAAATAATCCTTTTTTTTGGTTGAATTTTTAAATAATACTAGTTCAGGTTGAAGTTAAGTTACGCAAATTAAATATTCAATTCAAAATTTATTACGTAAAAGAATACTTTGATTAGAAAATGAATTTTGTAACATTTCACCTACTCTATATCCTTAATCTAATGATATATCTAAAATCAATTTTGCAAAAAATCACTTTTTGACCATCACTATTTGTCCCATTTTATATTACTAGTTACTGCAAATGTGCGTTGCAAGTTATTCAGAGTTTTTTTTTTTTTTTTTTTAAATCTTGTATAAATGTTATTTTTAAATTTTAATTCAATGCTAATTTATAGTTTTATATATAAATTGTTTATGATTTTTTATACAATATGTAACGTTCGTGTAAAATGTGTAAACATTACATAATCTCTAATAGGAGAATTGGGGAGAAGCACTTTTGGATGATAATGTCTTCGGGGATATTTCATAATTACTAATATGTATTTCCATTAATAATATTTTATTTCTTAACATTTCATATTATTATCATTTTGTCACTTAATATTCAATGTATTTACACTACAATTGTCATTAACTATGTATCCATAAATTACTACATTCATCTACTTACATAATCTATACTACTTCTAAAAGGCCTTAAAAGGGAGAAACAATTTTGGACTATTTTATCCTCTTATATTACATCTTTGGACTATTTTACCTCATATTAAATTAAAAATCTAAAAATCTTTCATCTCCCACTATTATTGAAAAAATAAGGGGTTGTTTGGAGACTTTGGACAACTTATTTTTAGTTTTTTTTTAAAAAAAAACTACGAAATACAAAGGGTCATATGATGATTATGTAATTCCTCAATATGTATTTAAGATAATAAAAATGAGATTTATGAATTGAAGGACCTTTCATTTGTTAATATTGGAATCAAAATTTATCATTTTTAGCCTTGTGATGGTCGACTTCTTTTCCTCGTTACTTTGGCATCAACTTCTCAGATTTTATAAATATATAAGTTGGAATTAGAAAGTTTCTCTCAAAATTCTCTCATTTTGTCTTTTTCTTTTTCACAATATGTTACACAAACAAAATTCATTTTTCTTCAAGATTTTTACCAAAGAAAGAAAAGGGAAAGAAATAATAATTCAAAGTTGTTAAAGAACAAACAAAAAGTTTGAGATTGTTCAATCAATTTTCATATTGAAAAAATCTAAGGTACGTGTAAGTAGTTATTTCAACTTAATATAATAATTTTCATAATCTTACACGATGTGCTAATATACCCTTCCGTTTGATATGGTTTCATTTGGTCACTTACGAAATGTTGTAATGAAATGTATAGAAATTTTCATTCGATATTGTTCGGTCTTTTCACTATGAAATGTAATGAAGAAATGTAAAAAAAATTTCTGTTCGACGTGGTTTGGTTGCTTACTATGAAATGTGGTATGAATTGTATAGAGTTTTATATGAATTTTGGAAGATGAATGGCATGTTCTAGAGATAATTGAATAGCATTAAGAAACAATGACACGTCAAACATTTATCTATTGGTCAGTCAAGCTTAGTGGAGCAAAAATGCCCATATAGTCTAAGCCAACTAAAATAGAAAATGGTCACAACTCCTTGGCATTAGTTTGAAACCGGTTGAAGCATGTGTCCAAAGGAGAAAAAAGATAGACAAAAAGAACATACAAGAATCATTTTTAATATAAACAAAATTGAATTCCGATTAGGAGAAAAGAACATAATTCTATCAGTTTAAATATTAATCAACATAATTAACGTGAAAGTAGCATGTCTGACATTAATAAATATCAAAGAACGAGAGTCGGCTTCCTTAAGTCCGTTGTTCCTCAGTAGCTCAGTGGTAGAGCGGTTGGCTGATTTCAAATACCTACCAAACTCTCCAGAGGAGATGCCGGTGAAGACTTGAGAACGTCCCACTGTGGATTCATAGATTGAATTCACTGCGGAAAGCTCCTCGCTACACAAGTCGCGTCACCGCATTCGTTCAGTCGGGTCGCCAAAGCAGCGGTGATGGATGAGAATTTCCATCATGAGGAGCCTTTAGAAAATAACGTCCCGATCCCTAATCATAATAATCTAATTCCTGTAGATGTTGTAGATCAATTTCGTAGACTAAACCAAGAGAGGGAAGTCGAACTACTTACTTGTGTTTGGTTACTACATTAAGATTTTGATCTCGCCTGCAGGCAAGGCAATCTCATCTCGTGTAGTTGGAGAAGGACTCTTTCAGTCGATGCTCTGTCCTAAGCACGAGACGCTATATTGGACTGAGTCTTCCTTCCTTACTTCCCTAATAAAAGTATGTTACAATTGATCGACTCCCAAAAGTGATCTACGTACACGGTTCGCTTTCACGCAAAGCTCTCTACTCCCACGCTCTAGCTATCATACCTTTACCTCGATCATCTCTTTTTTGGATTATCTTATAATAATGTTCGAAATCATCGATGTTTCTTTATATTTTCTTGATCATTATTTAATTGCCTACATTTTAAACTACAAAATTTCTGACATTTTTTCCACCCATTTGACCTCTTCTATGTAAGACACATTTTCTTTCATTCTCATTACATCTACCAATGCTATTTTTTTTTTTAAGTATCACTGCATTTTATTATCTTGTTTAGTCATCGTGTAGAAAAATTCACACATATGTTTAACAAGAGTTTGATTCTCAGGCTGACTATCAAGGATAAACATTCAAGTTTCGAATTCATTTTTCGAGACGTGAGGGAGACAAAAAGTGAGTCATCATTTTCCTGTTAGTTCCTAAAATTATTTGTAAGTATCCTTCATATAAATAGTAAATGATCTTCATACATTTTCATTTCCTATAATTATAATGTATATCTATCAAAATATATTATGTTCATAGAGAAATGAGAATGTGGATTGATTGGAGTTTTATTAATTAAAGTAGCTTGCACAAAGTTCACTAAATATTATAAAAGACATTTTGTGAAAAACGTTGTATTAGTATTGTTGCTATAATTATGTCCTTAAGATTTAGTAGGGTTAAAAAAACAAAAAACTTGATTGCAATTTCAAAACACGAGAGAAAAATATTGAGTATTTGATATTTACCAAACGTTTTATGAGCGGAAGTTCTTTGGATAATACATTAATATTAATAACTAATACAACCAAATGAGAATATGCAACATATATAATTGATCTTTAGCTATGCATGATAATTTAATTCATTTATTTCTTTCTAATTTTCTTAGTCGCCACTCTTTTTATTAATTAAAAAATAGTTAGTTTTGTCATTGTCGAGGCTTCATTCAACATCTATTGAAACAAAGATTGAAATGAAAATCTAGGAATCTGACCATTATTAAAAGTTTGTCAAATTCTTATTATTCTTAGTATCAATTACATAAGATTTGATATCAATAGTTCATCAATCAGCAAAGCTCAAATCACCAAAATGTATTAACTGAGTTCATGTTATTATTGGTATTACCACAATATAAAACGCATCTCTAATTACAGTTATACTTCTATGAATATAAATAAAATATCAACATTATTCATTATAATATCAAATAATACAATACAACATGTTATCAACAACCATATTTTTTTATCTTATTGTAATTGCTTCTTTAATTTTTAAATTTTTAACAATTAAAAAATAAATATTGACAAAATTATTGCTAAATCACATGCAATGCACGTGTTTCTAACTAGTTTATGTATATAACTAGTATATAAATTCATTTAATTTCATATCTGATTAATAAAAAACATAAACGACTATTAAAATTCTCAAATATATGAATGCATAATTAAATTAAATTTATGGTCCAATAGATATTAGCCAAATGTGTGTCGCACATTAGTTTTTATATTTTTTTAAGTTGTGCAAAAGTGTTATTTTTTAATATTTGATCAATATTGTGCATCATATAAATATATCAAATAATAAATAGATGTCCACTTTGATAAAATATTTATTTTTCGTAATCTTCCAATTGGAATACCAAATGATAAAAGAGCTTCTGGTGCTCAAACAACATAGAAAAAGAAATTCTATCCAAACTTTTAAAAAAACTACTACTACCCCATCTCTATACATCGTCGTCACTAATCCAGCCACCATGCTCTCTAGGAACCTTTCGCTGCAGGGCCTCATCGTCTAAAATAGGAGAATGTACATCTTCACGAATACACATCTCAGTAGGTATGATATGGTCATCGGAGAACTTAAGTGCATCGTCCTGAGCTTGTTCCCACAGTGCCGTCAGCTCTGCATGAAAGGCTCATAGTCAATCTCTCGTGGCAAGGTAGGTACAATAGCTATCCATAAAGTAACTATAAATTAATTCGGTCATATTTATCCACTCCTCTGACAAGGTATCAATGAGAAAACAGGTGGCTTGACGACCAATGAATGTATGGCCCAGTTGTCTCACCTCATTCTACTGCACTAACATCTCCTGAATGTGTTGGCCCATATCGTGCGTTGGATCCCACCGATACTTCAAATATTGCCTAATAATATCATATCTATGAGGAATCATCGAACACGTTTTTCATACACTTCTCTGGCAAGGTATCAATGAGAAAATGGGTGGCTTGACGACCAGTGACCGTATGGCCCAGCTGTCTCATCTCATTCTACCTCACTAACATCTCATGAATGTGCTTACCCATATCATGCATTGGATCCCACCGATACTCCAAAATATTGCGTAGCGATATCATATCTATGAGGCATCATCGAACACATTTTCGTACAGATTCTTTTAGTTCGTAACATGAATGAAATATGAAAAATGCAAAAAGCGAATGATTTTGATTGTGATAGAGAGATTGAGAGATGATGACTGTATTTTATAATTGGCAATTCAAGTTTGAATTTGTGTTTAAAGAATGGATGCGTTGAATGAGAAATCAACATAAAATATAAAAATACTCATTATCATATATGGATACGTTGAATTCGAAGTCAACATTTTTAACTAAATAAATTATTAAAACAGTTCAATGAATATATGGCTTTTAATATAATAATAATGTTTAAATATTTACATTAAATAAATAAATTAAATTACGTATTGAAAATCAAAAAGTAAGGATATAAGTATGGAAGTGATAGAATTATCCAAGAAATGATTCTCACTTCATATGTGTTGATGTCGAAATCTGCACTGTCCACACATCAACAGATCTCCAATTACTCTTCTGTCAACATGTATGTTACTCGGACACTATGACGACCGTTAGGCACCAAGATCACAGGAGAAAAAGGGTCTGGCGATCGTTGGTACTCCGACGATCAAGTTAATTGTCCACACATGTACGGGAGATAACAAATTGGGTGTGGGAGAGACAAGCAGGCAGAGATTTTAGCAGAGTTTAAGGGTGAGAATAATGCGTAAAAGTGTGTACGATGTTGTATTTATAGCATTAGAAACCTAACTGATTTAGGAAGACAATCAATTAGATATCTGATTAGATCATCATTCCTTATGGGTTATGGATAATCGATTGTCAAGGCAATCTCCTAGATTTTAATCCTTATTTGAGTTAATCACAATCTGTTGACGTCAAAATCTACACTGTCCATACGTCAATAGATCTCCAATCAATCATCTGCTAACATGTATGTTACTTGCACAGTAGGACGACCATTAGGCACCAAGATCACTAAAAAAAAAAGTTCAACTATCGTTGGTACTCCGACGATCAAGTCAACTGTCGGTATATATAATAATATACGAGAGGATAACAAATTGGGCGTGGGAGAGACAAGCAAACAGAGATTTGAGCAGAATTTAAGGGTGAGAATAATGTATAAGAGTGCGTACCTTAGAATAATCGGAGATATTGTATTTATAGCATTAGAAACATAATTGATTTAGGGAGACAATCAATTAGATATTTGATTGGATCTTCATTCCTTATGGGATAGGGATGATCGGTTGTCAAGGCAATCTCTTAGATTTCAATCTTTATTTGAGTTAATTACGATGCCTAATTTTTAGCAGATGGGATTTGGTTTCCTTTTGAGGATCCGTGTGTAAATCAAACAAAACCTTTCCTTAGGCATATCTTTGGTCATTCTAAAACATTACGTTGCCTGCAGATTACGAGGGATTTGAAGCTTGACGAAGCCTACTGGATGAGTTATGATATTAGAGGTTAGTCATGGGCTTTACTGTACTCCGATTTATGAGTGCTGATATGCTACTGGGCCGTAAGAATATTCACGAGGCCCTCGCTAGATGTCTGAGGCCTTTATGAATTTGAAAGGCCCCCGATGGACCTATAAGACCTTATCGAGGCCTAACTTGGGCCTATACTAGGATTTTGCTAACGTGGAGGTCTTACAAAAGTATGATGGTAACAATAGTCCTCCAAGTCCAAGCCTATTAATTATGGTAGGTGTGGGACTTTGTAAAAAGAATTATGGCGAAAGCCAGTTCCACGGTGGGTCTTCGCGGATTTACCTTTGAATTACTTTTCCTAGTACAATCTCCCAAGCCCGAAGACTATTATTTATGACGGGTGAGGGCTTTGATTGGTTTGGCCTCTGGTGACGTGTTCGTGGTTGGTGTGATTCTGTCCAAGCTGTCAATCAAGGTTGTCATAGTGGTCAAGTAATGATGGGTAAGAGAGGCTGCGCCATAAGTGCTGTTGGCACGTGGAGGAGTATTGGGGGCACACGTGGAGTACGTCTTGTTACTTCATTAAATTCCTAGGGTTCCGTTTCCCGCCTTTTGCCATGTCTTTGACACGTGCTTACTGGATGAACGATTCAGATGGTTCTTTTGAATTGGATGGCATAGATTAAATGGGCTTAATCTATATAAGTACGTACGCCCTCTCGCTAGCCTCCTTCTCGCTTTTACTTGTGTCACATATTTCATTGAGTATTCTGACGAAATAGTAGAAGTTGAAGAAATTTCGGATACTGAAGAGTTCAACCGTGTTTTTGAGATAAACATCTTCGGGGTTGCAGTGTTTTCTTTCTTGTTATTGTAAATTACTGATTTCTTGGTGTGGATACTGTATCGGTTTACTTTTTTGGTGGTCGTGGACATTGTGGCATTTTCTTGATGAGTTGAGTTGAAAGGAGTAGCGATGTCGTCTGATCATGATGATTCTTAGAATCAAATGACTGCTGAGATAAACCTTGAAATTATGGGTAAAGTTCATCCTTCATGTTTATCTTCTTCTTCAAGTGAAGGGCAAGAAGAAGTTGATCAGGGACCCTCCACAGCATCTATGAGTGGGAGGAATAAGAACCCAAATGCACCGTCGAAAGTGGGTAAGAAACAACGTGGTACTGGGGTCCTTGAGATGAGGAGATCGTTAGACAAAAAGGATGTCCCTGCTACTTGACAGCTTGACGAAGAGCTTAAGCGTATATCAAACTATCTTATGATATTCCTGCTTCTGTAGAGCTCAGGGCTCCTGGCCCTGAAGAGCGTGCTGACGACCCACATGAGGGATTCGTCCCAATTTATGAACTGGCGATGCAAAGGGTCTTCATCTGCCAATGCATAATTTCTTGGAACTTGGCCCTATGTTAGATAACACTGAATGGTTGAGGCTAGATGGTGGCATTGCTCCTGTTGTAGTGGATTTCCGAGGCTGGTGGGGACTTAACCCCCAGAATGTTTGAATCAATTTACCGACCCTGCAGGTCCGCAGGTTGGTTTAATATTTCTCCTCATCCGGGCCAAAGATGGAGAACGGCGACCAACAGTCCCAACAAAGTAAATAACTAGAATGAGAGGTTCATCTTCGTGGAAGGGACTGGAAGTTTATGCCAGAAGATTCTCTCCCAAATGTGTCCATTCGCCGCCAATTTGGAGAGCTTGGTATAACTTACTATCTTTTGCGAATTCTTGACCATTGTCCCTGACTTAATACTTCGTTTATCCTTGCAGATTGTGGGAAGCCACTCATTCCAAAGAGGGATCAAGGTGACTTTAGGAGCGCTCGATAGTGACTTTAGGAGCCTGAGCAATCTTCTCAAGGACTACGACTTACTAATTCACTACAGACTCATGGCTAAGCCTTGTCTATTGAATTGTATGGAATTTGTCTTTAATAAGCATTCGTAACGCCTTGTGTCTTGGTTATTGCGTTTGCAGCATTCAAATTCAAGGGTATCCCTTCATTCCATCTTACACGGTCTACCGGTGGGGCAAGCTCTTCGTCCCAGCCATCTCCGCAAGAGGTGCCATTGTCACAAGAGGTGCAAGATACGGTGCCGTTGATGACGATTTACCCTACAGTTTCTGTCGCTCAGGTTCTGGATTAGACTACTCTGTCCTCACCTTCGTCTCTGTCTCTTCCTCCGATTTTTATCTGCCTAAAAGATAAGGAGAATGGGATCACAGACGATACAGGTGAGGCTACTGGTCAGAAGAGGAAGGCCTCCATGGCCGTGGGGGGTTTTATGGGAAATGCCTGCAAAACTAGGTAGGTTGAGAAAAGTCGTCGGGCCTGGAGATGTTGAGAATGCTGAGAATTTATCCGCCTCTTCTGGTCAAGTGGGTCGCATTTGCATCATCCACCGTCGTTGTGAGTTAGATCCTTCCGTGTTTGAGTTGCCCCCTACCTGTCCTGCAATAATGGTGGCAATCGTTCATAAGTACTAGACCCAGAAGTAGGAGAAAGAAGCCGAGGAGGCTATTATGCACGAGCGCTTGCAGATGGTGGAGATAAACATAATACGGGGGCTGGTCTTGATCAAGAAAATGTATAGCACCCTTGAGGGTTTCGATGGAAAGTTTAGCGAGGAAGAGGACAAGTCGAAGAAGTTATCCAAAGAACTGAAGGCTATAAGCCTCGAGAAAGTGCAGTTGAATAGGACAAGAGGGCTCTCCAATTCAAGTTGGATTTGGTGGTGGCCAAATATGCTGACATGAAGGCCAAGTACGAGCTAAAAGCCGTAAAGGAGAATGAAGCAGGCTCGAGATCAAAAGAGGGCTACCGAGGCCTCTCAGAAACTTGCTAAGGAAGCTCAAAAATTGGCCAAGGATAGGGCCTTCGCAGTAGAGACCGTCGTTGCTACTGCCAACAACAACTTGGATGCAGTAGTAGTAGAGAAGGATAGGCTTCTGGCTGAAGTCGTAGAAGAGGTGTAGAGAGTTAAAGTAGAGCGTACAGATGCCGAAACGAAAGCAGTCTTAGCATACCATGATGGGTTTGAAAATACCCTTGAGTACAAGGAACTCACCGATCACTTTACGACGATAGGCAGGGAGCAACTGGTTGAAAAGATTGCGAAGACTCACACGGAGTGGGATATCTCTTTTCTCCGGTATGCCCTGACGAGGTTCCTACCTCCGAGGTCCCTGCCACCATCGGAATTCTCTTGAAAGTTGGTGATCAAGATAGAGGCGAAACTCAAACCACTACCTCCATTAAAGTGGAAGGCCCATATTGGGCCGACCCTAAAGAGGCAGCGGGGTAGTAAGACTTGTAAATTTTATTCCCTGTGTTGCATTCGTTCCAACATTATTAATCAAATATGCCTTTTGTCACTCCCTTTGCACGAAGTCTCTTTGCATAAATTTTTTATGATCCGTAAAGTTCCTTACTTGTGGCAAGGCATTTCTGTCGAAGATAGTATCCTTGAAAGAGTAACTCGTACAGTCATTCTTTTTGTTGGACACGAAAAGTTGCACCTGAATATGTGGAATCATTCTTCTGGGCGTTAATGGTGCAAACCCTTTGTTTAATCTAAACGGTTGATGTCATTGATGGTTTTGACTTCTTGTCAAATATGAAAAGTAAGCGTCACTAATGGCACAAAATTTTTGTTTGATCTGAGGGGTCAACATTACTAACAACGTAGACTTTTTGTTGAATGTGAAAGGTTAACATCATTAATGGCGTAGAACTTGTGGCGTTCCAAATGCCTATAAAATGACCCTCTGTTGACAAACCCATTTAATGTACCGTGTTCTCGGTGCAGCCAAGTTTCACGTTTCATATGCTACCCCTATAAAGACAACATGGGTCATTCATTTCATTCCTCAAGCGTTCATAACTCATGTAAATCCAAATAACTAATCCTCATGGCTGTAACTTCTCATGGAAAAAAATACAATGGAACATCTCCTAACACTTGTCTTCTTGGTTCCAATATTCAAATCAAGTGTATTGTGAAAGAGAGGACAGAAAAAACAACATTTAGAGGACCAAACATTCAGAGAACCAATGTTCAGATGACCAAATGTTCAGAAGACCAAACATGTGGAGGGGTTGGGCCTAGTAGCTTTAGCGAGAAGTTCTCAAACGGTACCTCTACAATGGACATCGATGATGAATTCTTCGATGATCCTAATTCGGATGATGAGGCTGCAAGCCATCTGCCAAAGGTGTCAACAATATTTTTTGAGCAGTATGGCCTAATTAGTTACCAAATCAACTCACATTGATCTGGGAGACTCCCTATCATGGTGAAGTTAGAATTGTTCCAATAACAAAACCTGACAGAGCCCCCGTAATATCGAAGATTCAAAGATTAGCGGTTAATTAAATAGATTACAGACCTCTCTTTGTGCCAATCCTAAAGAGGCGGCGGTGTAGTAGGGCGATAATCATGTGCATTTCATTTTATTTTGTAAATTGGATTACGATAATGAATGAGAAAATACTTTTGATTATCCATGTTACGTAATTAAGGTTGAAATGTACTATTCCGAACTGTAATCATACTTGTTCATTTGTCGAGGCTTGGGAGATACTTGTGCAAACTATGTGAAGTCTCTTAGTCAAATAGCCTTTGCTGATTGTGCGAGGCTCTTGTCAAGACTTAACTAGAACAATGTGAAGCTCATTGATCGGGACGCCTTCGCCATAGATGTGAAGTTTTTTGACCGAAGCGACTTTGTCATAGATGCTAGGCTCTTTGATCACGGGGCCTTTGTAATTGCTTTCACGCGTGATGCAGACTGATGGCGCCATTCTAACGTAAGGAAGGTGCAGATCAACAGGCGAATTTAAGTTATGCAGCCTTTACATTTTCCTAGGGTTTTTTTTAGAATGCACCTCTCCCACACGTGTCCGCTATCAGACGCTCTGCATTCTGGGATCTGTAATAACGGCTAAGAGTAGGTGTTCCATCTATATATATGCCTGTATGGCTCCTTATTGATCCCTTCACTTTCTTCTTTCTTGCAGAATTCAATCTTTCTTCCATAGCTAGTTTTTAATTTTCTAAGATACCCAAGTTCAAAATAAGAAGTGGGAGAGTTGTAGATGCAAAAGAGGATATTCTTCCACAACCTCCGGTACCGTGCACGGCATCCGTTCCAGCGGCCACTGTCTCGTTGACATCGGAAGCGGCAACGAATGTTTCCTCCTCTATTTTGTTGACTCCAGAAGCAATGAGTGTTCCTCCTATGGTTTCGTTGATTCCAAAAGAAACAATGGTTGTTCCTCCCATTGTTTTGTTGCTGGCGGAAGCAATTGTGGGCATTTCCTCTGCTCTCCTTCTTGAAGGACCCCTACATCTGTCAGAAAATGTTTGACTATCAGGCGAAGGTAAGGGGGTTGTTAATGATGAGGGAGAAGCGGCCATGCCAAAAATGGAAATGGAAATAGAGTATGACGATAACGTGGGAGATTCTTGGAAGGCCAACCGAGGTCGGGAGACTCCTCTTCGGGGAGTTAGAGAAATCACTTGCTTTCCTCAGAACTCTATTCAGCTAGGCTGAACACATCAATATCAGGTCTCCTTAGGACGAATTGGACCTAGCTATTTTGTAAAAATTACCCGTTCCGTCTGCTGTAGCAATGGCCTCAGTGCACAAGTATTGGACCTTTGTTTTTGTGAAGGCAGCGGACAATGCAGAACTGATAGAGTTGTTAAAATTGACAGAGATGTATACATCCTAAAGCCACGTACTCAATTATGAGTTGTACAAGGTGCTGGCAATGAAGGTCGACGAACTCCACTCAATAGTTGAGGGTGTCGAGGATATCATCGAGTTACCTGCAGAGAACAAGATGCTTTGTTCGAGGCTTGCAATCTTCGAAGATGCGAAGGCAAAGGCCGAGTACAGGATAAGTATTGCCGAAACAATTTAAAATTTTTCACTCAAGGCTCAGGAGTAAGCCGAGTTGAAACTTAAGGTGTGCGAAGAAATGACTCATGCCAAACATAAGAAGTTAACGAGGGCCTTGGCGAAGCTCTCAAATGCCAAAGAATTGTTGGCCAAACTAGAAGTCTCTAGTCACATCGATCCTGAAGGTTCGATAGAGACGTAGGAATCGCAGCTCTCTATATCATTTGTTTGTATGGTTTTCATTATTCATTAATGGAAAATATTCTTCTTTTGCGTCATTTGTAGTTATCAGATGTTTTACTTTTGTTATGTAAATGTGTACGCGTGGAATGTTTATCTAGCGAGTTTGAAGAGTTGGCCGCGAATCACACTCTCTCGCTGTCAACTTTTCTTTACTTGTTTGGTTGTGCGTTGAATGTTTACCCAACGAGTTGAAAGAATTTGCCGCGAACCACATTCCTTCGCTGTCGAACTTTCTTTACTCGATTGTACGAATACGCGTTAGATGTTTACCCAATGAGTTAAAAGAGTTGGCCACAAACCGTACTCCATCGCTGCCGTGCTTTCTTTATTTGTTTGTACGAATACGCATTAGATGTTTACCCATCAAGTTAAAAGAGTTAGCCGTGAACCAAACTCCCTCACTGCCGTGCTTTCTTTTCTTGTTTGTACGAATACCCGTTAGATGTTTACTTAGTGAGTTAAAAGAGTTTGCCGCGAACCACACTCTCTCGCTGCTGAGTATTCTATACTTGCACAACTGGACAGAGAGTATCATAATTCAAAAAATACTGATCTTTATTCAAGTAATGCAGCATCTGAACGAAGCCGAAAGTAATGCTGATATTCGGTTTAGCACCCAAAAACAAAGAAAATGAGAGAGAAAAAATAGCTACTAGTAATATGGTCGTAGATGAGTAACGTTCCAGGAGTGCCTCGTCTCTCTTCCCTCTGAGTCCTCCAATCAGTAGGTCCTCGATCGAACCTCCTCGATGATCCTCGATGATCTTATAAGGTCCTTCCCAAGTGGGCCCGAGGGTCCTGGCCCCTGCTTCTCTATTAGCTAGGAAAACGTTTTTGAGGACGAAGTCGTTAAAATAGAAAGTTATGTTCTTAACTTCCGAGTTATAGTACCAAGCCATTTTCTTTTTATAAACCGCCAGACGAAGTTGCAAGTCTGCGTGTCTTTCTTCTAGTAAATCAAGGTTTGCCATGTGTAGATCCTCATTAACCACTTCGTCGAAGTATAAGTGCCTTGGAGAAGGTATCCATACTTCGACGGGAATCATTGTTTCCGCTCCATATGCCATGACGAAAGGAGTTTTGCTAGTCGCTGTCCGAGACATGGTCCAATATGACCATAGAGTTTTGAGTAATTCTTCGGCCCACCCTCTTTTTGCGGATTCCAACTTTCTTTTCAAGGTATGCTTCATGATCTTGTTGACAGCCTCTACCTGGCCGTTGGACTGGGGATAGTAGGAAGTGGAGAAATCCCTCCGAATGCCAAGCTCTTCACAGTTATATACTGTTGTCGAAAACAAGGGAGTGGAGTATCCCAAAATAACAGACGATGTTCTTCTAGACAAACTTCCATGTGTTCTCCTTCATGATTTTGGCCATAGGTTCAGCCTCGCACCACTTGATGAAATAATCTATCGCTACGACCGCAAACTTGACCACACTCCTTCTAATTGGGAGGGACCTATGAAGTCGATCCTCCATTTGGCAAAAGGCTAATAACTAGTGACTGGGGTGAGGTTCTGAGCCATGAGCTTGGGTACAACGGTGAATTTATGGCACTTGTCGCATCTCCTTGCATAAGTATGCGAATCCTTCTTCATGGTTGGCTAATAATATCATTGCTTCAGTACCTTTTGTGATAGGGCCATCTCTCTTGAATGGTTACCGCAAAATTCCTCATATATCTCCTTCATCACATAATTTGCCTCATCTTGAGCAATTCAACACATGAGATGGTAGATAAAACCTCTCTTATACAAGATCCCATCTTGTAAGACGAATTCCGTTTCCCTCATGCGAAGCTTCTGTAATTCTTCTCGGTTGTCCAACAAAACTTGATCGGTCAAGTATGCGATCATCTCGTCATTCATTTGGGAGACTCGTTTGTGGATGGTCGGCTAAGCTTTTCAACCTGGATAGCCCTCATCAAGTCGGAGTCTTACTACTTGACAACTTTAAAAGGACGTCGGCATAACCATTCTCGATCAGAGAAATCTGGAGTAGTTCAAATACCTCAAAATGAGATAGGAGATCTTTGGCCTTATTCAAATATGCCACCATAGATTGCTCACAAGCTGTGAAGGTTCTGTTGACTTGGCTAACCACCTGCTATGAGTCGATGTAGATCTGGATTTTCTTCACCTTCATCTCTTGTGCCAGCCTCAATCCTACTAGGAGCGCCTCATATTTGGCAGCGTTGTTCGAGGCTTTGAACTCCAGGCGAAGCGCGTAGTTGAGATTATGGCCACCAGGGCTAATCAGCAGAATCCTGGCTCTAGATCTGGCCTCGCCCGATGATCCATCAACATATATTTTCCATGTTGGTACCTCCTGAGACTTAGCTTCAAACAAACCCTCTGGGATATGGAGAACTCAGCCATGAAATCTTCTGAGGCTTGTCCTTTTATGGAAGGACTTGGCTTCTAGGAAATGTCGAATTGACTAAGTTCAATCGACTATTTTATCAAACTTCTCGAGGTGTCCGCCTTCTGGAGAATCTATATTAGAGGGAAATTTGTCAGGACATTGATGCTATATGACTAGAAGTATGGGCGGAGCTTTCGGGATGCGATAATTAGAGACAATGTGAGTTTCTTCATGTCGGGGTATCTTATCTCTACATCCTATATGGTCTTGCTCACATAATAGACTGGGAGTTGCATCGGGCCTTCTTCTCGGATCAAGACCAAACTCACCACTTTCTCGGACACCGCAAGATAGATGAGTAATGTTTCTCCATTCTTCGGTTTGGACAATAGCAGGGCCTTTTCGATGAGGATCTTGAGTTCCTGGAAGGCCTTCTCACATTCTTCGGTCCACTCAAACCGCTACCCTCTTTTGATGGTCTGGGAAAAAGGCTGACAACTAAAGGTTGCCTTCGATATGAATCAGTTCAGGGCTGCCAACCTCTCTGTCAAGCTTTGAACCTCTTTGGGAGAGGATGGTGATCGCATAACGACGAGCGCTTTGATCTTCTTGGTATTAGCCTCTATCCCCCGTTGAATCACCATGTAGCCTAGGAATTTTCCAGATTTGACCTTGAAGGCGCATTTCAGGGGGTTGAGCTTCATGTGATACTTGCAAGAATTCCAAACATTTTCTTCAAGTGTCCAATGTGGTCCTCGGCATTCACGCTCTTCACGAGCATGTCATCAACGTAGACTTCCACATACGGTTTACTAACCGCTGATATGTGGTTTTCGCATTCTTCAAGCCAAAGGGCATCATCTTATAGTAGTACAATCATCGGTCCGTAATGAACGAGGTGTGCTCCTCATCTTCTGCGAACATCGAGATCTGGTTGTAGATGGAGTAGGCGCCCATAAAGCTAAGTAGCTTGTGACCGGCAGTTGCATCGACCAACTGATCGATGCGCAGCAGCGAAAAGCTATCTTTGGGACAAGCCTGATTTAAATCTGAGAAGTCTATACATACCCTCCATTTCTTGGTGCTTTTTCTTACTAGTACGAGGTTGGATACCCACTGGGGTAGACTGCCTCCCTTATGAACCCGTTAGCCAGCAGCTTGTCAACTTTCTCTTTCAAGGCCCCATACCTCTCGGTGCTCAAAGGTCTTCTCTTTTGTATCTTGGGGCACATTTTCGAATTCACCTTTAGGACGTGGCAAGCCATAGATGGATCAATCCCCACCATGTCACTATGTTTCCATGCAAAGATGTTAGTACTCCCTCGCAAGAACTGCTTTAGTTCTTCCTTCATCCTTTTATCAAGTTTCTGCCCCACCTACAACATCTAGGTCGGGTTTGAGAGGTTTACATGGAATGCTTTCAACTCCTCTACTGGAGAGGCCAGTAAGTCTGAGCCTATAATCCGGGGGTCCAGACTTTCATCCAGTATCATTTTCTCATCCATATTTTCATATTTTTTAGGTCGACGTCCATCGACTCCATTTGTATCGTCATTACCGCATGGGTAATATCTTTGCACTTTTCTACCTTTTGTAGCGTGTTCATATAACAAGCCCTCGCCTCTCTCTGGTTACCACGAACCTTTGTGACCACTCCGGGCGTTGGTAACTTTATTGCCAGAGTAACCGCCTGTAGATATTTGAGCGTAGGCCTACCGAGAACTCCATAATAGGCAGAGTGAGTATCAACCACTAAAAATTCTATGAATTTCCTCAGTTGACACGGGGGCTCTCCGAAGTCCACTACGAGGGTGATCCTCTCTCGTGGGACGAGGCTATCTCCTGTGAAACTGAATAGTGGTTCTGAGATGGCTATCAATTCATGATCCACATCTATTTGGTTAAAGGCACTGCCAAACAAGATGTTTACAGTGCTTCCGCCATCAACCAACATTCATCCTAGCCCGGTCCTGGATACGACAGCACGAACTACCAAGGCATCGTAATGTGGGTAATGTATACCATTCTCGTCTTCTTTGGTGGACACGATTTGTAGGGCCTTGGGCCGATGCCCATGGACCTGCCAACTTTCCACTGATTCTTTTCTTGCTCCCTTCACATAGTTTCATTGCAAATTCATCGTATGCCCTCCAACATAGGTCCCTCCTACGATTGTATTAATTTCTCAGACGAGGCAGCTCTGTCAGGCACCTCTGCCGTTGGTGGGCCTATGTTTTTATCGTTTTCTACATTATTGTGGCGAGGCCCATTGTCCTGCTACGACGGAGGTCTTCGCCCTTGGTTGGGTGGTCCTCGACGCTCTCGGGCCTGTTGGTTCCCCTCTACTTACCCCTGATTACCGTGGTTGATCAGTTCTCTTACATCGGTGCATTCTTCAGTGTTATGCACCCGAGTCCTGTGTATGTGACAGAACTTGGTCCATCCTTGACAAACATATGAATTATTGACCATGTGAAAGTCCAAAGAATTACCAAACTGCCCTCATACGCCGTTTGTCAATTATTTTTGTTGAATTGTACACGCATAATTGTTGCTTTTATCTTATATTTACACAGTCACCCCTCATCATCCAATACTCCAAAAATTTTAGCCATTTCTAAAATCGTTATAGTCGGATGTACAAAAATATGCTCGTTGGCCTACAACCTTTTTGCTATATTTGTGTACATATTAGTGGTCAGCATTTTTACCATATATGTTGCGCCATATAGTTGTCCATTTCATTCCATGTCATGTTTTGGTGTTGTGGTGCATTCATCTCGGCCTCAATTTGGTCCTATTTGTCTAGCATGTCTACCTTAGTAGTTCTACGGTTGGCGTTAAGTGGCTAAAAGACCTTGTCAATTTTTGTTGACCTTCTTATGAAGTTGTGGACCTTCATTGTAGTAACCATGATAGCTGTTTGTAGAGGGAAAGAGTAATTCGACATAAGATCAAGTATTTTCCATCTCTGCGTCAAAACACCTGACGCCTTCTTAATGATATTTCGACAAGATGAGTGATGATAATTGAAATTCTCTTTTACATTTCCAAACCTTCTACCGTAACTGTTCGTCGAATTACATAATTCTTGAACGTGATATCTAATGTCGAGCCCTTTATATAGGACAAAATACCCCATATTGTTTGTGAAAATGGAATCAACAAAATAATACTTCGGCGTGGCCAATTCGGGAACAATTATTTCTAGATTATAAATAGCCATCACAAGAATACGATACTCCTCGACAATACGAACTTAAAGAAATACAATTCTACATGTTTAGACAACAAATGAAATAGTGTATAAATACCCACTAAGCAAGCCAACTACTCCTGCGCTTCCATACAATCTTCAATCTCCCTCTCGTTGAGGAAGGCCATCTAAGTCGGGTTCAGATACTTTTGAAAAGACTCAGCTCATAATGAGGGTACAACACCAGATCTTTAGTGGACGAGATTGACTTTCGTATGATCTCAACAAACAACTCTTTAGTGTGTCTCTCACAAGGGTCCATCTCCGATTGTTTTCTGCCAGAAGTGCCCAATAACTTCTTTTTCCTTCTCCTTGCCATACATAAGGGGCCCCACCACTTTGTCTTTGCTCCATATAGGAGCCTCGTCCAATGCCACCACCCTAGTGGCTCTAACAGCCAACTTTCTCTCCTTCAGAACTAGGGAGTAGACTATGTCATCTTTGATAACCTCAACTGATTTTTTCCTATCCCCGATGATATCTTCTTTTTTTCGGGGTAGTCACATCTCCTTTCGTCGATCTCCCTCTCACGAGCCTCTGTAATGTAGGCCTAGGGCGCTCTTGGAGAGGCGTCTTCTACCTCTAGACCAGATGCCCTAATCTTAGGCTTCTTTACCAAAGGCATCTCCTCATCTTGTATATCTTTCTCCTCAACCAACCTTTATGGGGGACATTTTACCTATCCTCGAGTGGCCTCCCCACTAACCTCCTTAACAGCCTTTTACTGCTGAGCGTCTCCTAATGATCCAAGACGAAGTTCTTTCGCCTTGGCATTTTCTAGACGTGCTAAAGTAGATTTCGGGGGAACCCCCTTCTCTAGTTCAACTACAAACAATGAAGAATTACAATCAGCCCAAAAAGTGATTAAATGAATCAATCTAATATTGGCTAAATAAACCAACCCAACAGAAACATACCTTTCGAGGCCATCAACCCTATATTTACTAATTAGACTTGCTTGTTCATAAGCAAGTTGTACATCTTCTCATCCAAACGTTGTTCGTAAATAACACGAAGCACGTCCATTTCATCTGCAAAAAAAACAAATAGGTCGAAATTGAAAACATATAAAACTATCTACAGCCACCTCTCTGGTGTCACCACTCACTCGCAACGACGAATACATTGAGCACATCTAAATTTGGCTCCGGACCATCTACAACCCTCTACCAATATCCTGAAACCCAAAACCTAGTCTCTTTCCATTGCTTGATGGAAGAAGGACAGTCTAACACTAAGGGCTTGTGTGACCCCATGGGCCGAAGTAGTACCAAACCACATATTCCTCTTTGTCCTTCTACTTGGAAAGTTTTTTATGCAAGTACGCCATCTGGAAGACGTGCAATGGAATCTCAAAAGCCAAAAGTATGCCTTGCCTAAAGGAGTATGCTACCCAACATCTAGCTCCACCCATTGGGGGTCATTTGCTTAGGAGCCATGTCAACCCCCTAGATAGGCAAGATATTTGATAATGTTAACGAAACTTCCCTCGAGCTCGCCTCGCTCAACTCAACTTGATTCTCAGAACATTCACCATTGCAAGAATTGGTAAACATCTTTACCTTTTCAATAAGGCCACAAATTAAAAGGATGAAAGTAGTAGAAAAGAGGGTTTTAGTATATACCTAAAACTAGGAAGGCTGGGAAAGATAGCCAGAATGATTGAAGTGTACATTCTTGTCGAATATTCGGTTGCCAGAAAAAGTATTGGTTATATGCTTGAGATTGGAAAACAACGTAAAGACTAGAAAGAAAACAAGCTTTCAACCTGGACGATGGATCAAATCAAGATCCATCTCAACTGTCCAGGTAGAGGCTCTATCCTATCATTTAAATACCAACAGTCGTTTCACATCATCTAAAGAGAGAGCTACGATGACGCGATGGTTCCCACACACGCGTGGGAGAGAGTCACTTCAGTAAATGCATAGACTCCCACGTTTAAGCATAATAATTACTTATAACCATCTATTCAGCACTCAAAACAAAATGTTTTCCACTCTCTATACTATCAAATCAGTAACCACCTCGTCCATCTTCACTAAATATGTCGCCTTAATATTGGAAGGTCCTCTGTAAATAAGCCTCTTCCCAACAAAAGGAATGTTTATCCCTTCATTGGGACTCTATTTTTACAGCAACGCCATTCCCACATAAGGGACTCGTCTCTTTAGTGGGGCACGACACTAGCTGGGACTTAGAAAAATTTCAAAATTTTCAAAATCCAATATCAAGCATCGTATGGTATTGGAAGGGCTTCTACAAACAAGACGTTTCCCAACAAAATAAATGATTCTTCCTTCATTGGAACTCAATTTTTGCAATAGCGCCATTCCTATGCAAGGGCCTCGCTCCTTCAGTGAGGCACGGCACCAACTGAGATTAAGGCAAATTTCAAATTTATCAAAGCCCAATATCAGGCATCGTATGGTATTAGAAGGGCCTCTACAGAAAAGCCTCTTCTGAACAAAATAAATGATTATCTCTTCATTGGAACTCAATTTTTGCAGCAGTGCCATTCCCACGCAAGGGTCTCGCATCTTTAGTTGGTTATGGCTCTAGCTGGGACTTGGGCAAATTTCAAATTTGTCACCCTTTACTTTAGACTAAGTTTTTTTTTTTACACCTCAACAATGCTCCAGGTACATGATGTCAAAATCTATGCCCCAACATAAATAACTGGCGCATGCATTTGGAGGACTATTTATTCCAAATATCAACAAAACAAACTATGCAACACAACAGAATGCAACATCACTTTGCCCATAGCTGAAACACATCTAGGCCTCCACTCTAAGTCCAACACCCTACATAAATGACGCATGTCCTGAACATGGGAGACTATTATTACACCTTAATAGCACGTGGCACTCCACGTGGACTGTTCAAAGTCAAAGATGTCTATTTAAGTGATGACCTCACCTTTGATTCTGTTTTATATATTTCAAAGATGTCTAGAAAGAGGCGGTTTAAGAGGACGAGACGATCAAAGACCAACCCCAGTTGCATGTTAAGTAAGCCTTCCTGGCACTCAACGGACTAGACCTGAATAGAATGATGGGACAGTCTGTAAATACGGCTTGTCACAATCATAGTCTTCTAGTATGCAGCTGAAAGGAACTTCTTCATTAAACTCAGGACATGACACCTTGAGCGTGACAAGAGGCTCCCTAGGATTGTGCCACTTGTCACGCATCCAGTGTACCTGGCTAATTGGCTCTGGCCTACAAATACGAACGTCATTCCTACAAGGAAGGGATGATGAAATTCTGGATAGAGAAACTACACTAAACAAAAGTTCTATACATTTAAGTGCTTATAATATAAGTTGTTGGTGAATATGTGGATAAAATGTGAGTTGTAAGTTTTGAGTCATTTAATATGTGTGGATAGAAAGTATGTTTAACCAATTTAACCAGCTGAAATTATAATTTAAGCAATGACAAACATATGCTTAGGAAATATGTTATTAGAGGCCCTCAAGCCACTTTCTCAGCCATAAAGTGCCTCTCCCACATTTAAATACATTTCCTTCTTACACCCCCGTGCACCACAGAGATCCACATGCCCACGTGACCGTCTAAGTGTATTGGTAAAATACAAGTAGACAGAGGAGGCGTATAGATTCTGTTTGGCAACTATTTTTGGAAGTCAACAGCTTGCTTTGGGTCATTTGGGGCAAGATAAATATGATACGACTTGGGGGAAATGAAAGGTTTGTGGAAGCTTGGATCATGCAGGATGTTTATAGGTTACGGGTGAGAGCAGCATGGTGTAAAGCTGGTTTTGGACGACTGAAAAATTAAACATATACGTGACAGTACGGGCTGAAGAAGGCTTTGTTGGGCTAGGAGTCATTACCAGGATCACAATGGCTCGACGGTGGTAGCTAGTCTGAGGCGTGTCCGGGGCCTTTTTGAACCTAATATGGATGAATCTATTTCTCTACTTATGGACTCCAATTTGTAAGGGAAAACGTATTATAGGTGGAAAAGGTGGAGTCTCATGATCAAACAATTGTAAACAACTTAAATCCTATTTCATTGATGTTGCCCAATGCTCATATATCTTACAAGATATCTTAGTTGTAATGGATGCTATTGGCTTTGAATTGTATCGCTATATATCTTGTTCAGCGAACAAGGTGAAACAATTACCTTATTTTGCACCTATTATCCTAATTTCTTATAATTGGATTGATTGTATATCGTTTTTCCCATCATCAATAATTATTGGTGCTTAATATAATTTACCTATTCCTTCCAGATAAATTATATATATAAATTATTTATAGCTAATGTTAAGAAGTACGAATTTAATGTAACCAAGATACAAATACGTACAAAAATACTAAATAATCAAATATAATTTTTATGGTAGTGAGACTTACAAATAAGTTTCAAAGAAAAAAAAATTATACTACCTACGCAATCAAACTATATGAAAATAATCTCAAGCAGTTGCAAAAATATATAGTTAAGAATATTGTGAAATTCTATAAATATTTTAACAACTCAATTTTAATAAAATATGAGAAATATATTTACAATGATTAGTAGAATCCCAAAATTTTAAATTTTGATATAATTCTCAGTAAATGTCATAAAAATTTAATAACTAAAAATCTGGTAATTTTTAATAAATATACGTATGTATCCAAATAGATTGAAACAAATCATGATAGTATAATGTCAAAGTTTTTTCTGAATACTTTATCTAGTCTGGCTATTTTATTATTTTTTTTTTTTTTATTTTTTAAAAAAATATCTCAACTCGAAAATTCAAGCCTGAGATATACATTTTAGCAATATGACTTAAATTGAAATTTTTTTTCAACATATAAACTTCATCCAATTCCTCCTCATTTCCAATTAAATTTAATTATACAAAGAAACGATTCTAAAATATGAATTAACAAAAAATGGTACTCACTCCGTCCAATAAAAATAAACTTACTTCTATTTTGTAATTATTACATTTGAAACAATAAAATTTATTAATTTTTTTTATAATATAATAATAGTTCAAATTTGTTGATAACAAAATATATTAAATAAGAATGTAATAGAAAATTAAGAAATTAACTATATTATCAACATAGAAAATAATTTTTTTAGAACAAAAAATAATATAAAATTTTGATATTTATACACAAGTTAAATTTTATTATCGTAACTAAAAAACGTACATTAAAAATTGATTAATGTCATATGGTATATGTCAATGACTTGTGAGTGGTACATACATTATATAATTGTAGCATGTGAAGTATGAGAATGGACAACTACAAAAGCACGTGCTAGTGCGTTTAGGTTTTAAGGACTTCTACTATGCCACCTAACACTCAAATTGAAATTAGTTCCATCCACGCAATTCTTGCATCGTGTGTACTTGTACTCGTACAGCTATATCTAGACTGTCCATTAAGTATTTGTCATTATTTTATTAAGGTTAGGGCGTGACAACATAACACAACCAATTCCAGACAGTCTTGTTACAAATTTTCACATCCTCAAGCGTTTCTCTTCAAATTTAAAACATGCACGCAAACAAACAGAATAAAACAATAATGACGAAGATCATTAATGTTTACAAGAAAATTGAGTTTTTGCAAAGACTACTAACTATTACAATAGTATTAAGAATAAATCTTTGACAATACAGTATCATGATTTGTTTCAATTTCAAGATATCTTTGGATACAGACATATACCTAACTTTTTATTATTAAAAATTACCAGATTTTTAGTTATTACATTTTTATGACATTTATTGAATATTATATCACAATTTAAAATTTTAAGATTTTACTATTTAGTACCACTACAAGAAATTTCACTTTTAACTATTCAATTTATTGTCGTAAAAAGTCAATTTTAGGTTATTTTGTCGAAAAATAGTCGTCGAAAGACTTATAAGACCAAAATGTTCGTCGTTAAAAGTAAATTTTCTTTGTTGGTATAAATGTTGCTCAAATGGTAGGAGAGCTAACTTTCTTTCTTGGTCTGTAGGTTAAGCAAATGGGCAACGATATTTTCATATCTCAATCAAAATATGCAAAAAATCTTATAAAAAAATTTGGACTTGATAACTCCAAACCAATGAGAACACTTATGGACACAAATTTAAAAATCATTAAAGATGAAAAGAGAACATATGTTGATTCTAGCCTCTACCACAACATCAGCATGATTGGAAGCTTGTTATACTTAGCTGCTAGTCGACCTGACATTACTTTTAACGTAGGAGTTTGTGCTAGATATCAGGTAAAATCAAAAGAGTCACATGTGGCTGTTATAAAAAGAATAATTCAACATGTTCATGCCACTATTGATTATGGTTTGTTGTATTCAAGTAATACTAACTTTCATTTTACTAGTTTTAGTGATGCTGACTCAGCAAGTAATGTTGATGATAAGAAATGTACCACATGAGGATGTTTCTATATGGGAAACAATCTTATAGCTTGGCTTAGTAAAAAGTCGAACTCCATCTCACTATCTACAGCCGAAGTAAAATACATCACAGCAGGTAGTTGTTGTACACAATTAATATGGATGAAGCAAATATTGAATTGATTAGTGTATTTTTACACTTATCTAGACCGTCAAAAGTTGACTATTGTGAGTTCTGTTGAGTATAATTGTACTTAATTATGTGTTGATTTTATTATTGTAGATCAAAATCCAAGCTTGATGGTGTTTTGAGCAAAATTGGCCAAAATGACTAAATTGACATAAAAATACAAATATGTGAACCAACTTACAAACATTCAAAATTTGAAGGACTTTATATGCAAATAAAAGAGGATAAAATTGAAATGAAAGAGAAAATACAGGGGCTCGTGTGGAGACATTAGAAAGATGAAAGACTTATCGTGCAAATAATAAGGAACTTGTTGCAAAAATTGGAAGAAGTTTTGCCCTTACGATAGCATGGTTCAAGGGGAGAAAAATAGTATTGAATCAAACATAACCTTGCGATCGCAACGATTAGTTTTCTTATTTTAGACAAATTCTAGTTTGATAATTTTTTGGGATACTGTTTCTACATTAAATTAGAGTTTTTTGGATATATAAATACATATTATGATTTAAACAAAATGGATATACCATATACAATAATCAAGAGGAGATTGGAAAGGAAAATTATATGAATCAAGCTATGGTTTCAAACTTTGCAAGTAAGGGGTAAATTCTTGGTGCAAGATATTAATCTATTTCTTATTTTTGCTTCAAACCCGGTTATGTAATATATTCTATTCTCTTCTTTTGTTTTTATTCTTTTATGATGTGTACATAAACCATAATTGAGATGAACGATGTAACCTAGTTTAGATTATTCAATTTTAATTCTCAAGTTTTGAATATATGTTGATTATATATTGATTTTTACTTCTTGTCGTAATACTTGAAATAATTGGCCATTATTTTATTGAATTGTAGATTGTAACAAATCAAGAGGTAAGTTATTAATCTAAAACACATAGTAAAATCTGGTAATTGGATAAATGGTAGAGATACACTTTTGTTATTGTTACAGTCTTAAGTTGACTTCTTATTAGATTTAATACATTTAGTTAAAGATTATTCTGAATTCACATAGAGATATAGTGAGTTGATTTAATTAGATATGACTAATTTGAATTTGAGAGAAATAAATTAGGTTAAATTCATGAATTCGACCGAGTACAACGTTATGAAAAAACTTGAGAGGAGAGATTGGATATGATCACTATGGTGAATTCGTGAATCCCGACACTTTAATAATTATATTTGATAAATAATTATTATTTGTGTTCACATATGTTATTATATTGTTTCCTTAAATTACTAGTTATAGGTTAATAGTTAAAATAAACAATTCTAAATTATTTTCAATATATTAGTATTGGGATTAATTAAGCTAATATCTAAGTAAAATAGTTTTCGTGAAAACGATAATTCGGACTCATTAGGTCCACTTTATTACTTGTTTGCGACATTGTGCACTTGCAATAAAATTCTATAATGTGGATGATTACAGTATCAAACAAAACTCTATCACTATGTTTTGCGATAATACAAGTGCTATAAGTCTATCAAAAAATAATATTCAACATTTAAGAACACATAGATATTAGTCACCATTTTATTAGAGATCTAGTAGATAGTAAAATCATCACGAGCACATAAAGACAAAAAATCAATTTGCTGACTTGTTTATTAAAGCTCCGAATACTAATAGATTCGAAAATCTAAGAAAAGCTTTAGGGATATATATACTTGTCTAAACATGTGGCATTTTACAAATATATATATAAAGTGTTATATGTAGGAAGTACTGATTCTATAAAGTGTTATTGCCTTTGTCATAGAATTTGAAAATATAGCTTGAGTCTCCTTATATTCATCTTTTCTTTATGCACCTTATAGATGTCGGAATTTGGTTGATAGTCTTCTGAAAAATTCTATATTCTACCCTTTGATTTACTTATTGAATATGTAATAAAGACTTATGGTCAGTATCTATGTCTTTCGGCACCATAATACTCTGCCTTGTTAACAAGTGGATATATTTGAAGAGATTACTACCTTTCTCTGGATGATGAGAAGTCACTTCTTGTATACTTAACTAGCTATGCAAACTATAAATAAATGTATAAATAAAAAAAATACGCCAGAGTCGAAACAAAAAAAGAAAAAAAGAAATTTTCACACACGCTTGGCAGATCAAGTATTTTCTTCATCAAAAAGACAAATAAGATTAAGGCTGGTTTGAAACTCTATTCAGTAAAAGGTTATGTGATTTAGTTAGTGGAGCTGATTTGTCTCGATACTATTGATGTTATTTTGACTATTTATTCACACACTACTCTTCTTTATGATTAATATATGAGATTTTGAATTATGTTGACAATTTTCTATGACCACGGCAGACCAGAAAGATGATTGGGAATTCTTCAAAGTTGTTTATGAATTTTGTATTTATTAATAAACAAATAATGATAATTTAAAAAAAATAAAAGCATCTATTTATATCTTCTTTTTTTATTTTTTAGTACTCAAACTGTTTTAATCTTAGAAGTCCTAATTTTAAAAGTGTCTAATGTTGTGCGATTTCAATCCTGCAGGTGGACGGATCATTACAAGTTATACAGTAATGAATAGAGTGTCGAACCCACGATAACTAGATATCAATTTGATCAATTAATTTGTAATTTAAATTCTAACAATATGAAAAACACATATTTTTCTTGGTTTCTGTGATTCTAAAACTATTTTAATTAAATCTAAATTATCAAACAATTAAATTAAATTTATGAGAACGAATTTGAATTATACCAACACTAGAATTTGCGAATCTACCTACACGTTTTATAATCAATTATCTGTTTTATCACTTTAGCTTATAATTACCTTAGATTGAAAATCGGTGTTCCTAAAATAATCAAAAGCCTCTATCGATGGTCAATCAATTCTATACGATATGCGAACCTAATTATCTCTAATTAAGCTTCGAACATAAACATATGCATTAAAATCTTAAGAACACCTAAATGGATTTCATAGAGCATAATAGTAATCTCTATCTATTATTGGACTCTATGTTATTAAATACCACGTGCTTAATCTATATTCAATCTCTCGACTTCAATATAGATCACAATATAATGGTGATTAGGCATTAAAATAATAGAAATAATGAATAAAGAATAATCAACCCAAAAACAATTAATTACTAAAACAGAAAAACTTCTAATTAATTAAACGCATGAGATTTTATCGTTCATCCTAAAAATAAGTAAATTAGCCGGACATGATTTCGTTAATTAACGAAAGAATTGTATCAATCATGTTCCGGCGAAAGAAAAAGAAGAAAGAATAAATAAAACCTGTGACTCTAGCTGAATAATCTTCAATCCCGTGCCTGGATCTTCACTTCTCCTCCTGTATCTTTTTCCCAAAATTCTTCATTTTTTTCTGGCTATTATCTGGATTTTATATTATTCTCCAAACCCTCTAAGACGTGAATTAGGTAGTTGAATTCGATTTGAAATTGTAGAATTCTAATCCCATCAGGAAACTGCCAAAACTGCTGCGCGTTTAATCCATGCGATCGCATGGTTGTTACAAATAAGGTTCTGCAGAAATTTTGGACGTCCTGTGATCGCATACAATGTTAACCATGCGATCGCATGGTTAACTTGGATACTAAACTTGAATTTCTTTCTTTGATATTTTCATGTCAAGTCCCTCAAGTCTCTTTGTCTGTTCAATTGAGTCCTTTTTTTTTCTTCTATTTGCTCTCTTTTCGTCTTTTCGTCAGATTGACACTTGAATTTGATTATTTCCTAAAATAATAAGAAAACAACATGCCATTAAAATGAAAATAAAAAATAGTACTCATAATTGTCCCTTTTTGTGAGCTCAAATAAGTATAAAATTGTACTTATCAAATACCCCAAAACTTGAACTTTTATTCGTCCTCGAATAAACTAGCTAAAAACAATCATGCACGTACTAATAAAAATAGTCATACTATAAATAGCTTGCCATTCTTTTGTAACAACTTATAATACATGACGAGTATCCAAGTATTACTATTGCAAACGTGATCTTGTTTAAACAATATTTGATACGTGTGTGGAAGTAGTTAATCTAACCCACTTAATTTCTATGGTGATGATAGCCCAACCAATTGGTCAATTTTTTCTTTCTCTCTCGTAAGGTACACTTCCTCCAAAAATGATTTTCTCTTTCAATTCTCGAGATTTTGGTTTAAAGGTTAAACTTCACTCATTATTTTCTTGCTCGAAGCTGGTTAAGAAAGCTAGTAATCGTGACAATCTATGTATATGAAGATTCTCCAATTTATGAACACTCTCAACCAGAAAGTTTCTACTAAGTAAGTCAAACTCATTAGTTATCTAATCCTCATGTTTACTTTGTAAAAGAATATATATATATATTTTTTATATAACTTATGTGCAGAACTCAATCCTTTAAGCTTTCTAGATGACTCATGTAACGAGCTTTAGGACGATAATTCCCAAGTCTTTTGAACTTTAGGACATCGAATTTTGAGAAACCCCTACGGGCCTTTTCACTCAAGTCAAAAAGGCTACGAAAAGAGTTATAAGATATTAATAGTGTGCGAAACTCAGTTCATTAAGCTTTCTAAATGACCTATGTAATGAGCTTTAGGTCGATGACTTTAGCACTCGAGTCAAAAATACTACGAAAAAAGTTATAATACAGTAATGGTATTGTTCCTTGTGTGCAATAAGTTAATGCGTGAGGATTAGATTCCTAACATTCGGTCATTACTTAGTTTCCTCTAACTGGTCTAAAGTGCTCCACACAATTTTTCAACAAACATGGAATCAATTATAACTTAGATAGCCACTATCACAGTTTAACTACCACACTTACACACTATATTGGTTACTTGGTTGAGATACAAATGATTTCTAAGTTCAAAAAGGGTATCATATTGTTTTCAACTTAAGTACACCAACATAGCTAAAGATCATCTTAACTGGTCGATACAACACGATATCAGACATGATTAAGTAGCTCCACATTTAAACAAAGTAATAATCTGTCCACAAGTCATGATTAAAGTTAAATTAAAGAAAAAAATTTCATATTAGCCTGCACAGTTATTCATATCACATAAACACACAAACAATCACTAATAATAATAAAAAAAATTTATCAGGAAAAAATAAAATAACAATCAATATCAAGTATCATAATCAGATCAAACATTTTTCTAAATCATCAAATCAAACATTTTTCTACTATCCCCAAACTTGAAATATACATTGTCCCCAATGTAAGAATTCAAAAGAAAAATAAAGGTCAGATACTACCCAAATGTAGATCAGATGGTGATGAAGAAAGAGGTGTGGTATGATCAACTGGTGGAGAATTCTGTATAGGTTGGTCGGCAAATCTTTGCTTAAATGTCATCCAACTAGCCTGCAGGTTGTAACCCTAAGAAAAAGGGAAAAAAATTAAAATTTTTTTGGGTTGTTGTCCTTGCGGTCGCAAGGACATAAAGTCCTGCGAACGCAAGATCATTGAAATCTGGACAGAATGTTTTCTATCCAGGCCATGCGATCGCATGGTACAAAAACTATCGATGTCGAAATTATATATATAGCAGAATGATGATAGCCTCATTACCTAAGAATTGAAAGCCTACTTTAAAAATCTTTAAAAAAATCCTAAAATGTGCAAACTGTCAATTGAAATCCTAAAACTAAAATATACGAAAATTTAAATAAAATGGTAGGAATATGGGTTGCCTCCCATTGAGCAATTGTTTACAGTCTGTAGCTTGACTTCGTCGTGGTGATCATTCATGGCACTTTGAATAGGACTTTTGATGACTTGTTTTGTTTGCATCGATTGACTTTGCACCATTTTTCATTTGTTCTCCAATATTTAACTTTGTCCTTCTCATAAAAATATGATTTAATTTGATAATCTTGCTCGAACTTAACTATGAAAATTTCAACTTCTTCAATGACCTTGATCACAAAATCAATTTTAGAAGAAAGATGGGAGTTGGAGAATTGCTTAGTTGGTGCAGCATCATTAAACGCCACTTTTTCATTCTGATTATGTATGATCAACTTCTCATTCTCCATATACTCTTCTTCTTTAGTTGGTGCTTTCTCAATTTGGACAACTGGTCTATTTTCTAAAATTTCAGGTAATACCCTAATGAATAGAGTGTCGAACCCACGAGGATTATATATCAATTTGATCAATTAATTTGTAATTCAAATTCTAACAATATGAAAAACACAGATTTCTCTTGGTTTGTGTGATTCTAAAACTATTTTAATTAAATCTAAATTATCAAACAATTAAAGTAAATTTATGAGAACGAATTCGAATTATACCAACACTAGAATTTGCGAATCCACCTACACGTTTTAAAATCAATTATCCGTTTTATCTCTTTAGCTTATAATTACCTTAGATTGAAAATTGGTGTTCCTAAAATAATCAAAAGTCTCCCTCGATGGTCAATCAATTATATACGATATGCAAACCTGATTGTCTCTAATTAAGCTTCGAACATAAACATATGCATTAAAATCTTAAGAACACCTAAATAGATTTCATAGAGCATAATAGTAATTTCTAGCTATTATTGGACCCTATGTTATTAAATACCACGTGCTTAATCTATATTGAATCTCTCGACTTCAATATAGATCACAATATATTCTAATGATGATCAGGCATTAAAATAATAGAAATAATGAATAAAAAATAATCAACTCAAAAGCAATTAATTATTAAAACATAAAAATTTCTAATTAATTAAACATATGAAGTTTCATCGTTCATCCTAGAAATAAGTAAATTAGCCAGACATGATTTCGTTAATTAACGAAAGAATTGTATCAATCATGTTCCAGCGAAAGAAAAAGAAGAAAGAATAAATAAAATACGTGACTCTGGCTAAAGAATCTTCAATCCTGTACCTGGATCTTCACTTCTTCTCTTGTATCTTGTTCCCAAAATTATTCCTTTTGTTCTGGCTATTATCTGGCTTTTATATTGTTCTCCAAACCCTCTAAGACGTGAATTAGGTAGTTGAATTCTATTTGAATTTGTAGAATTCTAAGCCCATCACGAAACTGTCAAAACTGTTGCGCGTTTAATCCATGCGATCGCATGGTTGTTACAAATAAGGTTTTTGGATGTCCTGCGATTGCATACAATGTTAACCATGCGATCGCATGGTTAACTTGGACGCTGAACTTGAATTTCTTTCTTTGATATTTGCATGTCAAGTCCATTAAACCTCTTTGTCTGTTCAATTGAGTCTTTTTTTCTTCTATTTGCTCTCTTTTCGTCTTTTCGTCAGATTGACACTTGAATTGATTATTTCCTATAATAATAAGAAACAACATGCCATTATACTGAAAACAAATAATAGTACTCATTATTTTCCCTTTTTGTGAGCTCAGATAAGTATAAAATTGTACTTATCATCCAACTTTAAAAAGAGCTCAATCTTAAAAAGAGTCTTTTTTTCATTTATATTACAAATAGGTTCTTTATAACTTCATCTTCCTCATTTTTCAAAAATTCAAGCCCCAAATTTCTTGTGTGATTAATTCTTTGATTTCTTGATATCAATTGATCTTGAAAAAGTGTGTAGGAAACAATCAATGGCTAGAACCAAGACCGCTAACCAACATCCAGAGGTCAGACGTAGTCGTTGATGCACCACCATCGCCTCTGTTTCTTCTCCAGCGACCTCACCACCTATTGTACCTTTTCCCGTCAATGTCCAGGCTACTCTGTTTCAGTCGCCTCTGGCCACCAGTGAGGTGCACCCATTCGCTATCACTTTCACACCAAGCTCTAACCCTTCAATCCCTCAAAATCTCCCACATTATGGGCTTTGATGGCGGAACAGAGTCCAAACTTGACAGCAAATCTGAAGAACCCTCTGGCGAGTCTCAACATACTGAGCACATTAAAGAACCATCAAAATCAGGGTCAGATTTTGCAATAGAGGATGAAGAAGTAAATGAGTCCAGCGATGACGAAGATAATATTTTCAGTGATGAACATGATGCCTCAATATGTTTCACCCGTGCATAGAAGGGTAAGCAAAAAGTTGATGATCTCCCTGCTCAACATCAAAACAGTGGGCAGCCATCCTCAGATATCCCAACTACAGCAACTCACCATCAGTTGTTCGAACAAAGTTTGCTATGCAAAGCTGGGCTTGTTAAGTTGATTGAGCATTGGGGTATACAACAATTGTTGGGTTGGATTGGGAGACTGTCTAAAACCTTGGTCAATGAATTTTTGACAAAATTCTGTTTGCGGTTACCCGTCAGGCACACTTAAGGATGTTGCCTTTTCTAGGCTTACTTCATGCATACCTCAAGCATCATAATGTTCCTATTGTTGAGGATGACACATTCACCACACCGATCTCTGTCCTTCGTCCATCTAAGAAAGTAAAAATGAGGCTAGCTCCTCCGACAAGACTAGAACTCTCTGAAGATCACCCCAATTTTCTTGATACTCAAGGACTCATATTCCAAATGAACATCAAGATATTGTCCCACATACTACTCAACATCCTGACATTGACCCTGATAAAGCTCAACAACCGGACACGGGCCTTGCAAATTTTCAACGCCTTGACATTGATACTATTGTGTCCCAACATTAAGTTGTTGCTCCTAAGTCTTCATTCCCCAAGCGCAAGAAGAGAACCCAGACTGGTGGTTTAGAAAAGTGAACACGCAATGGCACCATATAGTAATAGTAGGTAGTTGCTTTAACTTAACTTGGTAATTAGAATTTGACTAAAAAAACTAGTTGCTTAAATTTGAACTTGGTAATTAAGATTTGACTTAAAAAGCTTTCAATTGAACTTGGTAATTAAGGTTTGACTCAAAAAGCTAGTTGCTTAAATTTGAACTTGGTATTAGGATTTGACTTAAAAAGCTTGCAATTGAATTCAGTAATTAGGATTTGTGTTTGACAATTTTACTTAAAAAGCTTGCAATTGAATTCAATAATTAGGATTTGTTCTCTTATTGAGCCACTTGTTCTTAATTCTAATTTGCCATGCTTTTTGTGATAGTTTATACCAATGTTCTAAAACATGTAATGGGTGACAACGCGGGGAAGTGAAGCATCAAGAATTATAGGTCTAAGAGTGCCTAAGCGAAGCCTAGGCGTAAAAATGCATTTTCGAATTTTAATTTTTTTAATACTCAAATTTTAAATTTTAATAACATAGCATACAATATACTGATTTAGAATACAAAATTACAATCCTAGTTTTCAAAAAAGAAATAAAAAATAGTTGAGTTTTCAAAATTAGATGCACGTTGTACAATGGAGAAAAATTAGATTTATATTAAGGCACATATCATAGTTGAACATATCAAATTCAACATGGTTCAAAATTAAAATTGCAGGACTAATTTTAATAACATAGCCTATGATTAGATTACAAAATAACAACCCAACATAATAGTTTTCAAAAGTTACTAAATTACTACTACCACAAACATAAACACAAATTACTCAATACTTTCCTACAATTTGATTACATACCAACATAGCTCAACTTTTGTCTAACTCTTTATCGAATTCTAATTCAAGCTATTCTTCTTTATTTAACTCATCTTCTGTACCATCCGATACAAAATCATTTTCGTCGGGCTCCCTTATTTCATCTTGAGCATTTCTAGCACCTCGTGTAGATTTAAAATAGTTTATTTTTGCCCAATCTAGAAATAAATTTAAAAAGAGGTTTGCTTACTCTAATGTGTGATTATTCGTGCTTATTCTCGCCTAATCGCATTTATTCTCGCATATTCGCACCTATTCGCGCCTAGGCGGTTAACAAAAAGAGTTGACCGCATTTTTACCACTTACCCTCAATACAACACGTTTAGCAAATGCATCGAGCTTAGGCGCGCCTTTTAGAACACTGGTTTATACATTACAGTATGTGTGCTCACTTCAAAACAACTTGATACGAGTTTTGCAATTAAGAGATGCCAAATGGGGAGATTGTTGGAGAATCTAATTTTGTTGGCATTCTTAATTATAATTTATTTTAATTAAATTCGTATTGAAGTGAGTCAACTAGGAGTCAATCAATATTTGGTAGTTGAATAAAAATCTTAATGTTATACTTATTCTAATATTTTTATCAGTTCTAGTTGTTCTAAAACTCGTCCTCTATTAGATAAATAAGTGATTAAGCTAATTGCATATTAAACATTATATGTGAACTGGGATTCTAAGTAGACAACATATTGAAATATTATCTTTCTTCTTATCTACTTAAATGACCATATTTAACTGAAATTATTTTCATATTTAATTCTTGTAATATATATCACCTTATATTTTATAAGACTTAGTTAAACTTAAAAACCTATTGTCTTATCTCTATATAAAATAAATACTAAGTTATTAAGTTTAGATAAATTTCTTTTGCTATAAATAAGACATGTGGTATTCCAAGTTTTTAAGGACTTTGAAACCATAGATACTCAAGTATTTAACAAGAAATCATTTGTGAGTTGTGCGTTACAAAGAATTATTTAAAAGTCCTAGTCGGATCAAAAACTTCTTTTTTTGTAAGATTGAGAAACTGAGCGTTGTAGAAATCCACTATGAGAGAATTGCGTTTTGGCGGCAAGATAAGGACTAGGCCCTTATTCTGATTTGTGGAGACAATCTGGGTACACTCGTGGAATGGACCAAGATTAAGATTGAAGAACTTGACTGCATTTCTTGACTAGTTAAAGAAGATCTAAAAAAGGGAAGTTTTTATTGTTCTTGTTAACTATAATTTACTTTTTGTAAATTGCTGATAAAATTTTAGATTATATCTAAAATTGTAATTTTAAAAAGGCTGAGGCATGTGTAACATGTTCTAGAATAATTGATTTATTTACCCGTTGTATGGGAGCCTGTGGATATTTTTCTTAGGGGTTCACCATGCTATATTCGGATTATTTAATGATTTAATCGTCTTATATGTTATCTGTTTCGGTCTATGAAACATTCAGTACAATGTTCTGACGTTCAACAAATTTTCATAAATATTAGAACATTAAGGTGAACTTTCGTGTTAACAATTTCTGTTTAAAATAAAATATTTATAGCTTCCGCTTAATTATAATAACAACTTATTCAACCTCCCTTGTAGGTTTTTTGCTACCTAGGTTTAAAACTAACAATTGGTATCATAGATATTTCACTTCTAGAAAGTGAGATTCTATAAATCTAAGTATGGACGGTGCCTCTTTTCGACCACCAGTCTCGAATGGAAGGAATTATAATTAATGGAAAATTTGTATGACCGTTTACATTTAAGCCCTAGATGAAAAATCATGGCATTCTATCATTAAAGTTTATAGTCCCCCTACTTTAACTAAAATTAATATAGAAAGAAAAAAACCTTCTAAAGAATTGATAATTGTTGATTTCAATAATGCTAGCTAGAATAGTAAAACATTGAATGCTATTTTTGATTTTGTAGCTGTTAATGCTAATATCTAATTGCAGGGTAGCAAATGAAGCTTGGGAGATTCTATAAATTTCACATGAAGGAACTTCCAAGGTGAAATCGTGTAAACTACAAATGCTCACCACAGAATTTGAAAACATACGCATGAAGGACAATGAAGCATTCAAATATTTATATGCTCGGCTATGTGACATATCAAATCAAGCACATGCCCTTGGAAAAAAAATATTCTGAGTCAAAATTAGTTAGAAAGGTCTTGCGGTCATTGCCAAATAGGTTCCACTCCAAAGTAACTACAATTTAAAAGAGAGAAGATATCGACAATATCAAAATTGAATAGCTGGATGGGTCCTTAATGACTTATGAACTAAATCTCTATACATGAAAGAAAGAAAAAACTACAGGCATAGCATCCTGGGTTGAGAAAGAAAATGATGAATATCATGAGAGTGATTCAGACATTGATATTGCCCTAGTAACCAAACAATTTGACAAATTTTTGAAACGGGCCCAAAAACTCAAATCAACTAAAATTCAGGATCATTCAGAAATAAATATCCTAACCAAAATAGACAAAATCAGTCAAATCTTCCAAAGAGAATAGAAAATCGTATCTAGTGCCATATTTATGAAGGATATATTGCCTCTGAATGGCTAATAATAAAAAAAGGAACATGGGTAAAAAAGTCATGAATGTAACTTGGAGTGAGGACAAAGAATCAACTGATGATCAATCAGGAGATGAGAAAGTTTCTAATACTCAAGATATTTCATTTACATCTTGTTGTATTTCTAATTGTGTATTATCTAATCATTTTCATGAACATTCTTACATGGAACAGAACGTTGGTGTTGATAACATATGAGCCAACTTAAAAGCTTTGACTACCGTGTCCAATCAAGAATAAATTTTTTTAATAATAAAATAACTCATTTTGAAAGATTGATGGCTGACAAAAATAAACAATTGTATGATTTGCAGGTAGAATTGAAACAAAGGAGAGAAGCAAACAAACAATTGAATACTGGAGCTACTCAGTTGAGTGGGGGTGCTGAGCTATAGAAGAACTACCAATATCAGATATGGATTAAGATATATTCAGCATGAAGAAGAAAAGAAAGCAAATGAAATCACATTTATCAAAAGAATTACAAAAACAAATTTTGATGTTCTAGATACCGTTCTGATGTCCACTAAATCTGTAACCATCAGTCAGATGTTGAAAGAAACAAATAGTGCAGAAACTGCTGACATAGATGGAAACATGGTAATTGAAGCTAAATCTAAAGGTAACATACACTTATCTCCCGCTTATCCAACATGTGGTAAGATAGACAAAAATCATGCTAACCTATCAAATTATTCACCTAAGTAGTTAAAGCACAAGAAAACTATTTGTAAAAGTAGCACAAACTTAAAAAACATCCTACTCAATAAAAGAAGTCGAACTAAAATTTGACAAATATGGTTGAAGAAAAATGACTTGAACTATCATGTTTTGAACATGGTTATCATTAGGACATACACATCTCAAACACCATATGAATTTTGGAAAGGAAGAAAATCTAACCTTAAGTATTTTTACACATTTAGTAGTAAGTGTTATATTCATTACAAATAGGAATATGGATCGAAAAAGTGATGAAGGGGTATTTTTGAAATATTTAGAAAATAGTCGAACTTTTCAGTCCTACAACATACGAACTCAAAATATAATTGAATCGGTTAATTGATGTTAATGTCCAAATTCTCGACCAAAAATCAATGGGAAAAGATCTCTTTTGGGCCATTAGAGGAGGTGGAGATACTAGTTTTGGGATTGTGGTTGCATTTAAAATTGAATTAATTGTTATTCTCCAAACTGTGACTATTTTCAAAGTTAAAAGAACCCTAGAACAAAATGCAACACTGTTAGTATACCAATGGCAATATGTTGCTGATAAGATTGACGAAAACCTTCTGTTAAGACTCTTCTTAAGAAGTATCACCTCTTCAAGAAATGGAAAGAGGGACAATAGGAGCAATTTTCACTTCTTTGTACCTCGGTCGAGTTGATGATCTCCTCCCAATAATGCAAGAGAAATTTCCAGAATTAGGTTTGGTGAAAAAAGATTGTATTGAAATGCCATGGATAGAATCAAATACTTTTTTTGGAAGGTTTCCCCAGAAATACATCACTTGATGTTCTGACGAGTAGGACCATTTTGGCCAGTTTTGTGCAGAAGAGAAAGAAATGGCGAGGCTAAAGGTGTGTGAGTTTGTTAGGTGTGAATCAAAAATAAAAGGAGTAGTAGGTGGGAAAATTATTTAAGACAAGCATTACTCTAAAATAATATGGTTGCATGTTATGTGATATTTGAAGTGGACAAATTGAACAAATAAAGATGTCAATGAGTAGAGTTAGGGGTGGGCGTAGGTCGGGTCGGTTTTGGGCTCAACCCGAACCCAACCCAACATATTCGATTTGACAAAAAATTAAACCAACTCAATCCGACCAAGAGTTGAAATCTGACCGAACTCAAACCGTTCAAGCTTGGGTCGGTTTGGGCTTGGCTCTAATTCATGCTAGAACAATTTTTTGGGGGGCCAAAATTCACGCTTGAGCAATTTTTTTGGGGCCCAAATATACTTTGGAACCTTTGTTGTTAATTTTGTTGAGATTTTTTTTAGAATTTGAACCCAGTTCAAATTGGACTAATGTCAATTACATTAAAATTAGAAATTTAAAAGACTTTGACTCGATCTAATTAATTTTTAATTTTTTTAATAATTGGGTTGGGTTAGATTGGGTTGGATAAATTTTTATGAAGTAACCCGCAACCCAACCCAACCCAACCAAAAATAGATTTTCAAAATCCAATCCAACCCAATTTAGGGTAAAACCCGACCCACCCGATCGAGTTGGTTGGGTTGAGAAGGTTGACCGATTTGGGTCAGTTTTTACCCAGTTCTAAGTAGAGTATAATCCTACAATGATTGTGTTACTATGTTTTTGAAGTGTGGATATTACACCAACTACTTACCAATATTAAAATAATTCTAAATCTAACAACTTAGCTTATTTATTTCAAAAATACTATATTCTTAAAAATAAATTAATTATTTTTAATATTCAATTAATAATGTATTAAAATCAGTTTTAAAACCATAAATTACATATTACCATTTTAACACACCTAGATTTATGCACCCTCTACAGTGAAAAAAAAAAACCCAACTATGAAGAAACTTCCCATTATCAAACTGGTGCAAATTTTTTCAGAATCCTTGCAAATCTTCATTCGAAATCCCTAAATCGTAGTACATTTTTCAATATTTTTCATCTCATTTGAACAATGAAGACTCCAAATCACAAATTGACAAGTTCGAAGAGAGTGTCGCCTGATGGAGAAAACAAATCGAAGTCCAATACTTCCAGTCTCCGGTGAATAACCTTCTCTACATATAATCACATTTATTCAAAAACAGATTACATATATTTGGATTGATAAACATGTTACAATAATTAAACTTATGTAATTATTTTTATCACAAACGTTATGTTCTTCACGTTTTGATTTTCTTCACGTTTAGAGTTGGTTTTACAGTTGCAACATTTGTAATAGATTATCTTTAATATCAATACTTGATGCTGTTGTTACAAATGATATTGTGTATAAATGTTTGATACAGATATTAGGAATGATATTATCAATCAAATTCTGATACAGATGTTACAATTGATATTTTTGGAGCAATTAATATGTTACTGAATATGTTACAAATTAGATTTATGTAATTAAATGATGAGTTAAATTTGTTCTCACTGTTACATTATGATGTTACATTGTATCAATTTGTTTTAGAGTCCGGTATTTATGTAAATACGAACTTGTTGAAGTTTGGAGTTCGTTTTGCAATTGTAACATTTGTAACAAATTCTTTTTAATATCATGGTCTAATACAGATTTTACAAATTCTATAGTGTATCACTGTCTGATACATATGTTACAAACGACATTCTGTATGACTGTTATTTTACCCAACATATGTTATAGATGATATCATATTATTTTACCCAACACATGTTAGGTGATTTGGTATTTTCTACCACTGACATTACATATGTTACATTGGAATTATTAGTCATTGCAATTTGTTACAAAATAATATGTTACAAACATACAAACATAACATACTGAAATGTAATATACGAGATTTGTAACATACGCAAATGTTCTAAATGTAATAAACATCTGCCCAAAAAATAAACTTTCAAATATTACAAGATTAGGGATGGCAATGGGGCGTGTCCGGGGTGGGTCAGCCCTGCCCCACCTCGCGAATTCGTAGGTCGCGGGGCGGGGCGGGGCGGCCCTTCGACCCGCCAACTGCCCCGGTTAAATAACTTTTTTTTAAACTGAAAAAATAAATTAAAAAAAGAAATAATTTTTTTATATATATTTGTACCAAACACAACAAAAAAATTATAAGATTGAGGTGTAGTGGTTAAGATTGGTAGTTTACAAGTTTTAACCCGAGTTCGAATCTTTTTTAGTCTATTTGTAGTCTATTTGTAGTGAAAATTATAATTTCTATTCTATTTTATGATTTTTCAAAAAAAAAATTTGGAGGGGCGGGGCGGGGCGGGGCGGGTCGGGGCTGCCCTGGACCCGTCTCGGGGCAAAAAATTCTGCCTCAAACCTGTCTCTATTATCCGGTAAGGCGGGTCGCAGATTTTTTTCCATCCTTATACAAGATCATTACAGAAATATAATGTTATTCACATTCTAATGTTCCTCACATTCTGATTTTCATATCTTTTTCTTCCTTATTCTTATTTTTGTTTTCGTATCATGGATCTTGGTTCGCGCTTTACGGCACTTCCACTATTAAAAAAAAAAATCTTCAACGTACGTTCTTAACGGACAAAAGTTTTTCACGATTTAATGTTTTTCGTGGACTGATCTTCTTCGTCGAATGATTTTACTCACATAACAATGTTCTTCGCTTTTGTACTAATCTTCTTTGCGACTTTTTTGAAATTTTTTGTTCTCTATTTTGGCAAAGAATCAATTAGATTTCTAATTTAATAGAAATAACAGAAAATCCCTATTTTACCGGTTTTCAGTTATAGCTGTTAATTACACTATTCTAAAAAGCCCACATAAGTCTTGCTTAGGCTTGAAGTTCGGCCTCCACGCCCAGCCACGCATCACGCATTACGCATTGTCCTCGTCTTGCCCTTATCTCGCTCTCGCTTAAGACTCACCTAGACCCGAAAAACTTGAATCTCGACCTTCACGCCTAATCATGCTTTACGCTTTTTAAACATTGATTAATTATAGCTTCTAATTAATATATTAATATTTGAAATTATAATAAATATATTACTAAAACAGTATTTTTAGAATTTTAGTAATAGAAATGATTTTTTAGAATTATTTCTAAAAAGTGGCCATTGTAGAAAAAATCCTTTTTCAAGTTGATTAATTACATGTTGACTTGTACCTTGATTAAATCCAGCCCAAGATTTGTTTCCATAAAATGGATGATTAGCTAAACTTAAATTATAATTTAAATTAGTCAAATATACTTATAAATTTATTTTATAAGTACATATGTAAGTGTAAAAATAAATAATATTAATTAGTCAAAATTAAAAATATAAGTTACGTGTTTTGAAACTAAAAATTTTAAAATAAATAATTTTTTTACTTGAACGTAGAAACCAATAATATTTCAAACAAATTTAAAAATAAAAATTTACTTCAAATAAATTTATTTACTTTAAGCTTAGCCAAACACGTTAAGCTAAGAAAAAACACACAAGTAGAAATAATTTTCCACCAATTATTTAATCACACGTGATTCAAAAGTCATATAGTAACTGTTTATCAAAATACAAAATCTTATTAGCACGACAGATTTATATTTTGTATTTTTGGTGTATTTGAGGATCAATATCTCAGCAATGCCGAGTTAATGATTGGGAAGAAGACGACCCAACCACGTAGATCTTTCACCATCAAGATAAAGGTGGAATGCTTTGTTCATTTCTGAAGAAATTGTATGGATCAACCTCAGTCTTGACGCGAACCAATCTTCTGAAATTATTCTTGAAGTACTTAAATCCCCATACACTTGCTTGTTTGAAGCTCGTGTTCCTCTCGTTGTTCATTCCAATGTCCAAATCCCTGTAATTGAAATATGCAGTTCTTGGAGATTTTGAGACATATGGAGCCATGTAACTGTAAAGCTTCCGGATCCAGTCTACATGCCTTTGGGATTCTTTCTTTCCAGGTTTATCCCAACTCACCAAATAATGGATCATGAATATATTTCCTGCTCGATGTGGGAATGGAATTTCAAATTCTGAGTAATCATTCAATCTTCCTCCATAAGGACTGAACTGTAACTCTGCACGATTTTCATTTTCTTCGTCAAGAAATTTCCATATTCCTTTAAGACCATGTTCTGGGATGGGTTCCATTGCATAATCAGATTTTCCTTTGAAGTATGACCTCACCAGTGGAACCCTACTCGTCAGAACATCAAGCGATGTATTTCTGGGGAAACCTGCAAAAAAAAGTACTGATTCTATCCATGGAATTTCAGTACAATCTTCTTTCACCAAACCTAATTCTGGAAATTTCTCTTGCATTATTGGGAGGAGATCATCAACTCGACCGAGGTACAAAGAAGTGAAAAATGCTCCTATTGTCCTCTTCCCATTTCTTGAAGAGGTGAAGCTTCTTAAGAAGAGTCTTAACAGAAGGTTTTCGTCAATCTTGTCAGCAACATATTGCCATCTGTGTACTAACTGTGTTGCATTTTGTTCTAGGGTTCTTGTAACATTGAAAACAGTCACAGTTTGGGGAATAACAATTAATTCAATCTTAAATGCAAACACAATCCCAAAACTAGTACCTCCACCTCCTCTAATGGCCCAAAATAGATCTTCTCCCATGGATTTTCGGTCGAGAATTCGGCCATTAACATCAATTATTTTGGCATCAATGATATGATCAGCAGCAATACCTATAGGATAAAAAGAGACAGATGAAAATCTATATTTAATAGCACTCATGTTACTGAAAAGAATAGTAGCCAGATTTATCTCTAATAATACCATGTCTACGAGACAACATGCCATATCCTCCGCCACTCATGTGTCCACCAACGCCCACAGTAGGGCAAACACCTGCTGTGAAAGCAAGAGTTTTGCTTTTCGAAGCAATAGTATAATAAAGTTGACCAAGTGTTGCACCTGTCTCAACCCAGGCAGTTTTGTCTTTAGTGTCAATTGATATGGATCTTAGGTTTCTCATATCCACAATGGCAAAAGGAACTTCAGAAACATAAGATAATCCTTCATAGTCATGTCCACCACTTCGAACCCTAATATGTATCCCACTTCTTTTAGAGCAATAAATTGCAGCTTGAATTTGGGACTCATGGAATGGTGTAACAATAACTAAGGGTTTCATGGGAGACATTGAAGAGGCCCTCAGATTCTGTATTGAGGATTGAAAAATGGAAGAATATGATGATGAGTTTTTTCGGGTGTAAATGACTTGGGATATTACTGAATTTTCGTGTTGAAACCGAGAGATAAGACATTCAAGAAAATCATTTTTTCTATGATCTGTTGAAGCAGCAGGAGAAATAAAAAGAAATGCCAAAAGAAATAAACAGAAAGGACTTTTTACAGGAATCACCATTATCCTTTCTGTAGTTTGCAAATTTCTTGCTTATAGGTTAACATTATATTGTCACCTCAATATATATATATATATATAGATGGTCCAAGTGACCTTTAGAACATATTGATGGTGAACATTAAGGTTTTAATTATATTTGTTTAATACTAAATTTAAATAAAATAATATTGCATTGCCTCTTAAATGGTTTATTTTTAGACAGTGCAACAAACATGGTATCAACGGATCAAGATCATTGATATAAGTCTCGTTGTCACCCATTTACAAATTCAAAAATAAATTTCATTTCAACCGCTTAAGTTTTGTTTGCCAATGATTTGGAATTTGGATTAATTTGTGCCAAAAATAAACGAAGTATATATATAAATATATAGTCGTTATCAAGTGATCAATTCCGATTTTTAATCCTATATGAAATTTCTTAGATCAATTTAAATAATGTCTGCCAATCACTTATTCTTGAAGCTACTGTGTTTGCAAGAAACCTCCTAGTAGACAGACATTATCTATGAAGTTTCCTTCTAAACATGTTTAACGTTAATTGGAAAAAGTATTATTTTGTAACAGTTCATGAAAGAAGCGTTTGACTATTTCTTCACGTTACTTGAATTGACAAATATATTTCGTGCTTCGTGTGCTCATAGTATATTTTCAAGTGAAAAGTACTACAGAATTAATATCATTTTGAGTATGTATAAAAAATCATAAATATGCAACATTTAATATAATTTGTATAGCTCACTTTGTAAAGGGATTTTTTTATATCAACTCAATTTTACTAACATATGAGAAATATATTTACATTCACTAGTAAAATCTTAATTTCTTAAATTGTGAGATAATTCTCAGAGTAATAAAAATTAGGGAAAGTTCACGAAATTCTCTTTCCTAAACGTTATATATCAAAAATTTATAATATTCATATTTTAATGAAAATTGTCTAAACTAGCATGTGAAAAGTTTACTTTACCCTTTTGCAGAAATGTCCAAACTATTGTGTTGCCGAGATTTCATCTAAAATGGAGGTAGGTGTAAGGAATTGATGTATACATGCACAACACATATTAAATCTGTAATTTCTATAAGTCGGATCAAACTTGTATTTAGATAGAATTTGTGATATAAGTTCACTTCGATCAACACCGTGGAATCTAATTATCTGATTAATTAGAGGTACAATATTTAATACCACAGTTGTCCAATTGTCGAGCCTCCAATGGTAATGCACACAGCAAAAAATAGATATAGACTTCTACGATCAAGAACAGATGAAATCAGAACTTTTGGAGTAATTGTGTTGAGTTCTGTCTCTTGCTTGTGCTAGCAATGAAGACAAACTCTATATATTACATAAACGGTTGTGGCTCTAGTATTTATAGGTTAACCCTAGTTATAGTCAAACTAGAACTGTGTAGATCCACAACAAATGGGCTCAATTAATTAATCTAATTAATTAACTTGATTCATAAGCAACTAAGTCCATCCCAACTAATTAGACCTTGGACAATAATTCTTGCAATCTTCCCCTTAGACAAAATCCAACTTTAGATACTCAATTATTATATTTTGTGTGTGACCCATTAGGTTCTATACTTCACAATGGCAAAAGCATAGATATTCTCATCGATTCACCTAGATCGATTTGTCATCCAAGATTGACATCTACCTATGCATCAAGAAAATCTATGTGAAGCGAAATGTCATGTGATATGACCGAACCAATTCTATTGCTTTCCTTCATAATCATCTTCTTTATATTTCATTTCTTCATCTCCATTTATTATCATTACTGTAATTGTAAAAATATAGTATTTTTCAAGTATGGATATTGAAAAAAGTTGGACAACAATTAGAAATCACACAAAATCTGCAGATTTTCAGAACGGTTTGCAAGCATTTATAAACATGGCGAGGCCATACATTAATGACAGGGGAAAGATTAAATGTCCGTGGAAAAAATGTTTAAACGGTCTCACTCATCCATTGGAAATTGTCGAGGCTCACATATTTTGTAATAGTTTTGTGGAGAGTTATGTCACATGGATATATCATGACGAGACCGATGTTCATGCTGCGAATGTGTATAGATAGAATGAGCGAGCTGGTGTGGAGGATGAGATGATGGATATCATGGACGACGTAGATGGTGATGAGCATACATGTACAAGCACCGATGGTTACTATGATGAATTGTTTCAGACTCTCTATTCAGAACTGTACCCGAGAGTTTTATCATTTTCATTCCTAAATTTTTTTGTCAAGTTGATGCATATTAAAGTTATGAACAAATGGACAAACAAGTCTGTCGATGATCTTTTGAAATTGTTGAAGTTAGCATTCCCAAACATGAACCTGGTTGACTCTCACTACAAAGCTAAGAAGCTGATGACAAAGGTTGGTTTGGGTTACAAATCCATTCATGCCTGTAAGAACGACTGTGCACTGATTTGGGGTAAATATGCTGATAGACAAACTTGCCCGATTTACCAGGAAAGTCGTTGGGTGCACACTTCTGGAAAAGTGAACAGGAAGAATGTTTCGCATAAGGTATTGCGATATTTTCCCTTGGCCCCCAGACTAAAACATATGTTCGCGACGAAAGATACTGCAAAACTCATGATGTGACACAGTATAGGAAGGTCTAGGGACGATGATGACATGCAGCATCCCGTTGATGGAAAGGCATGGAGGAATTTTGACATAAAACATCCACTGTTCGTAAGTGAGATCAGGAATGTCAGGTTAGGTTTGGCCGTAGACGGATTCAATCCATTCGGTGACATGAGTCTGGCGTACAGCATGTGGCCAGTAGTTGTAACAGTTTACAACTTGCCACCATGGTTATGCATGAAGCCCGAATACCTCATGCTTACTCTGTTGATACATGGTCCTAAAGCACCGGGTAAGAACATTGATGTATTTTTACGCCATTAGTGGACAAGTTGAAGGAGTTGTGGGCCGATGGGATTGACACGGGTGACGGTGGAACCAACAACAAGTCGATATTCAGACTGCGTGCAGCGTTGTTGTGGACTGTTAACGATTTTCCCACGAGAAGTAGTTTGTCGGGTTGGAGTGGTCAGGGGTACAAGGCATGTCCAACGTGCAACGAGGATACTCCTTTAGTCCGTGTGATAGGTAAGACAGCTTATGTTGGTCACCGTCGGTTCTTGCCATCCAGGCATCATTTTTGGAGCAATTTAGACTTCGATGGGAGGACAAAGAAACAACCACCTCCACGTCAGTTAATGCCTACAGACATTTTAGCACAGTTAAGCCATGTCAGATATAGAAGTCCAGGAAAGCACCTTAATTACGGTGGTGCTACAATTCGAAGAAGTGATGACGAGCTAAATAAGAGAAAAAAGAGCATTTTCTATGAGTTGCCGTATTGGACTTCTACATAGCTCAAACATAACATCGATGTCATGTACGTAGAAAAGAATGTTTGTGATAGCTTGCTCGGCACAATTATGGACGTTCCATTCAAATCAAAGGACACAGTCAATACGAGGCGCGATCTGATGCAATTAGAGATCAAAAGAGAGTTACATTTGTATCAGAACAGAAATAGGTGGATGAAGTCTGCCGTATATTACACCATGTCGTCTTCAAATCATAAGAAGTTTTGTAAATTTATTCGATCGGTTGAGTTTTCAGATGGCTTCCACTCTAACCTTCGGAAGAAAATTGCTCCTAATGACATCCGTATTATCGGGTTGAAGTCACATGATTGCCATATTATCATGCAACGGTTATTGCTAGTCAGATGTCGGGCGTTCTTGAATAAAACTATTTCCACAGCAATTATTGAACTGTGCACGTTCTTCAATCAGCTTTGTGCAAAAACACTAAAGGTTAGCAACATGATGGCTTCCCACGATCACCTGGTACTCATTCTCTATAAGTTGGAATGGATATTTCTGCCAGCCTTCTTCGACATCATAATTCATCTCATAATGCATTTACCAGAAGAAGCAATCCTTGGAGGTCCGGTGCACATGAGATTGATGTATCCATTCGAGCAATACCTAAAGAAATTGAAGGACTACGTAAGAAATCGAGCTAGGCCCAAGGAATCAATAGCTGAAGGGTATGTCGTGAACGAGGCATTGACTTTTTGTTCGAGGTACTTCGAGGACATAGGAACAAAGTTCAACCAACCAGACAGAAACGAGGATGCTAGTGTTCCACATACACAACTTTCTATTTTTTAGTCGCAGTGTTGCCCATTTGGAAAGAAGTCACCAACGACGTTTCCTAGTCAAGTTCGAAATCAAACAATTTTTTACGTCCTGAACAACTGTTATGAAGTTGAGCCATTCTTGCAGTAAGACTGCGTTTATTTCTGATTATTATTTATTTATCTCAAATAAACTTTATCATTTGAAACGAACTAATGAACTTTGATCTTCCATAATTTATACAGAGAACATAGGTAGGAACTACTGAACAATGGCTGTCCAAACATCGAACTAGTGCACAGAAGAGACTTTCACGGTTGGTTTTACAGAAAGGTAAACGAACATCGACTAAATAAATTTACAAGTTTTCAGCATTATTTCTATCAATAACTGAGAATAATTCTCGTCATGCAGCTGTATGCAATGCACCAAAGCCACAGCCATCAAGTTTCTCATGAGTTATTTTCGTTGGCCAGTGGATGTTACTAGCAAGTTATGTCATACACAGCTTGTGTTGTCAAAGGAGTTCGGTTCCTGACATATGATCATGATATTCGAAGAAAAACTCAGAACAGTGGTGTGTCCGTCCCAGGGACTGGGGGTGAGGTTTACTACGGGCAGCTACAAGATATACTAGAGCTACAGTATGGATCGAAACTTTCAATTTATCTGTTCTGATGCAAGTGGTTTAGGTGTGATGGGAGATGGATGGTAACTGAGAATAACGTTACCAGTATTGACATCAGTGCAGAGGCGTTTAAGGATGATCAGTTCATACTTGCGAGCCAAGCACAACAAGTGTTCTACATTGAAGATCCATCTCGTGGTCCAAACTGGCAAGTAATACAAATTGTCCATCACAGGAGCATGTGGGACAAAGTGGGAGCTAACATCACAGAGATTGATCTACTCCACAATAACTAATCTTCCGGTTTATCTCTAATCGTTGATCTTGGCAACATAGAGCACGTATCCTGGCACCAGGATAATGATGAAGCTGATGAGATAGAAGAATCGGTTATCAGGGAGCCTCATCTAATACTTGAGGAGAAACTTCGTTTAGCAACGACGATGATTTGGAAGACGATATAAATGCAGAATACGAGGATGACGAAACATCGAGTGAAAACAATAACGACGAGAATGACGATGATGAGGATCAATCGTATCATGATAGTAAATCAGATTGAATGTTGCAGAAAATACGTTTCGTTTGTCATTCTGAAAAACTTTATGGAATTTTGACAAATTGTTTTACGTCATTTTATTCAATTAATTAGTTATTCATATAATAATTTTATAAATCTTCTAATAATTTTTTTCGCTACAAAAATGATATACAAACAAATAATAAATTACCAAAATAGAAAAAAAAAATGTAATGTTGTGGATGAAGAATTTTAATCTTTTTTTATTTGAATAAATTTTTTAAAATTCCTTTTTTTAATAACTAATAAGAGTTTTAACTATTTTTACTTTTTAATAATTTTTTTCCAAGATTTTTTTGGTCATAAAGGACCTACCACGCCAAAACTTTCATATGTTGGGGATGTGTGATGCTATTTTTTTAGGTTGGGGGCATATCCCCAACGATTTTGAAACATTGGAGACCTTTGATGCAATTATCCCTTAAATATTTTGGAATTTTTAATTTTTGAGAATTTATGAAATTAAGAATAAGAATGTAGAATTTTTTTGATAATTTTAAAAATAAATATATTGATAATATTAAAAATTAGAAATTAATAATTTTAAAAATTATTTCAAATAAAAAAACCCCTTTAGAATGAGATGTATAATGTAATTATCTGTATTGTATTGTCAATAGCGATGACATGTGTCGTCACTATGTTCCTGAATATTGGGCGCCAAGTTTTAGGCGCATCCTTAAAAGTTGAAAAAATGTCGTCGATTTAATGATTAATAGCGACGACATATGTCATCGCTATTGAGTCAGACCTTTAATTCACGCCTGACCTTTTTCTTTTCCATTTTTGCTGTGCTTCATTCTTCTTCTTCCAGCGCCTTCGCCAGACCGTCGCCGCTTCTCCGCCATCTACCGTCATCTTATCTTCTTCTTCTTCTCTATTTCTCCTTTTCTCTCTTATGTCTGTTTTCTCCAGTCCCGCAACAGCTTCGTCTTCACCGATCACGCATCATTCGAAGTAAAATTCAATCCAAGTCTTCTTCTGAATGTTTATTTTGATATTGATTTTGGTTGAGTTGCAGTACTGAATTGCATGATTAATACATTATTAATTTTTTAATTGCATGATTTTAGGGACTGTTTTCGGCTTCATCTTCTCCACGCATAATTTTTGAATTTTTGGGACTGTTTTTGATTGATTCATTTTTGCTTTCTGTTGAGTTGATTTTTGGTAATACATTTCTCCTTTTTGATAATTATTTTGATAAAAAAATATTGATGATTACATGATTAATTTTGGGATTGTTTTTGGGATCATTTTTGTTAAGTTTTTTGGTTTTAATTAGTTGGCAGTCTATTAATGAGGTTGTATTTGGTTAATAATTACATGATTAATTCATTATACTTTGGATGAAGGTTGAATGAGGTTGAATTTTACAATATGTGAATGATGTGTTAACTGTGGATGGTTTTAGCTTAAATGTGAATTTGTTTGATGAAATCGGTAAATGAGGAAAGTTAGGGATCTATTTCACTAGGTAAAATGAAATTTAGGGATCTTTTTTGAAATAAAATAAGTTTTGGACCAATTCATCAATAACATAAAAATTATTAAAATTTACACAAATTCAATGTTTCGGGACTTATTTGTAATAAAATAAGTTAGGGACCAATTTGAAATAAAACATAATAAATTCAAATTTTCACATAAATTCAAAGTTTAGGGACTTATTTGAAATAAAATAAGTTTAGGGACCAATTAATTAATAAAATAAAATAAATTCAAATTTTTACATAAATTCAAAGTTTAGGGACTTATTTGCAATAAATTAAGTTTAGGGACCAATTAATCAATCAAATAAAACTTATTCAAATTTTGACATAAATTCAAAGTTTAGGGACTTATTTGAAATAAAATAAGTTTAGGGACCAATTAATTAATAAAATAAAATAAATTCAAATTTTTACATAAATTCAAAGTTTAGGGACTTATTTGCAATAAATTAAGTTTAGGGACGAATTCATCAATCAAATAAAACTTATTCAAATTTTGACATAAATTCAAAGTTTAGGGACTTATTTGACATAAAATAAGTTTAGGGACCAATTTGAAATAAAATATAATAAATTCAAATTTTCACATAAAGTCAAAGTTTAAGGACTTATTTGCAATAAAATAATTTTAGGGAGCAATTTGAAATAAAAATATAATAAATTCAAATTTTCACATAAATTCAAAGTTTAGAGACTTATTTGCAATAAAATAAGTTTAGGGACCAATTTGAAATAAAATATAATAAATTCTAGAATGTTGTAAAAGTTTAGGGACTAAAGTTAAATTTTGGAATGTTGTAAATTTTAGGGACTATAGTTAAATTTTGGAATATTTTAGGATTATTTTGGAATGTTGTAAATTTTAGGGACTAAAGTTAAATTTTGAAATGTTGTAAATTTTAGGGACTAAAGTTAAATTTTGGAATATTTTAGGATTATTTTGGAATGCTGTAAATTTTAGGATTCTTTTGGAATGTTGTAAATTTTAGGATTATTTTTGAAGGACCAATGAATCAACAAATTGAAACTAATTAGAAATTACGAAAATTGTCAAAGTTGAGGGACCTATTTGAAATAAAGAAAAAAATTTATTAGGATCAATTTCACTAAATGTAGGGACCTATTCCGCACTAATTGATGTTCGCAATTATTTCATGTGTTAGTATGGCTGACGTGATGTCGCACGGAGGTGATGGTGCAGGAGATCCTCCACAGCAGCCATCTCACCGGCTCGCTTCAGCCTGCGAGTCTAGTAATAATTTTCGTTCAAATTGTAATTATTTATTATTTTATATATATCATTGAATTTCGTATGATAAATAAAAACTTATTTTTTTTCATTTTCAGCGCCCCCGCCAAAGCGACGGGGTATCTCTCGAGGCATCAACCTTGAGATGGTTTGGCAGGCTAACGGAAAGATGCCACTTCCTATCGCGTTCGACATTGTCGAACGCACAATGCAGCCGATCAGGAATAACGCAAAGTACTTCACGCGCTTGGTTGGGAACCAAGTGAGATTCACAGTGCCCCCGTGCTACCCTTCATGGACAAAGGTTCCAAAGGAGCCGCAGGCATGGTTACGTAGCATTATCGAGGTATGAACTAAAAGTAGTTTTGTTATTAGTACAATCAATAAATAATTGTTCCACGATTTCTACATTAACGTAATTTTTTTCAATCTGCAGAGCTACTTTGATCTGCAGGGCGATCGGTCTCCCAACGAGTACCGGGCAGTATGTGCCGCTGTAGATCGTCTGGCAGCCGATCGTTATCGCAATTACAAACTCAAGGCGCATAATCACTTAAAAGCGAATGGACCAAGCCGACCATACGACAAGATGTCCGTCGAGGACTGGCAGAAGTGCATGGACTTCTTCATTAGTCCTACTTTCGTGGTACGTATTATTTATTTATTTTTTACGATTTTTTATATACTTTTTTACTATTAAGTTTTCTGCTAATCAATTATATTTTATACCTTCAAGAACGGTCCTCCAAAAATAAGGCCAATCGGAGTAAGGCTAAATACTCGAGTATGCAGAGGTTGAAGAGCTTCTCTGCCACGCTTTACGATGAGGTACAACTAAAATTTTCAATATCATTATACAAATCTTCACTACATTACATAAAAATGTCTTCTAACTACATTTCACGTTTAAATTATCGTAGCGGCACCCCGAGACCCAGCAGTGGCCGGGATTATTGAATCGTTCCAGACGTTTCACACCTTCCGGGATGGCAATTGGATGAACCAGCAGTCAGCTGGTAACTATGTGAGGACTTTTAAATTATGTTAATATAATTTTATCTGACATGATATTATTATATATTATTATTTTTTCACTAAATAGGATAAACTTGTTGAGTTGAGAAAGACTCAACATACACAGGTCACCTCCAGTGGCGCGTCGTTAGACGAGCGTGCTATTGCAAAGGAGGTTCTCAGATAACGACGAGGTCACGTCCGTGGGGTTGGCTAGGTTCCGAAGGGCACCTCTCCCTCACTAGATTCGACTACTGCATCGTTTGCCCCCACAAGGAACTTCCCATCAGTTCTCTGGAGACTCCTAGAATAACGATCCTCGGTTTGCCATGTACGAGGCTCAGCTACGCCAAATGCAGCGTGAAATTGAGATTCTAAAAAATAGAATACCAGTGGTTGTGCCTGCGGAGGAGGAGAACGGGTATGAGGACGAGTGTTTGGAGGGTCCGTAGATTTTTTTAAAAATTTTTTATACATTATTTCTATTATGTGAACAAAAAAAAATTTCTTTTCAAAAATTCAAATTGTTTATAGCGACGACATTGTCGTCGCTGTAGTAAAACAAATTAATTAGTTTTACCAAATATTTTGTCGTCGCTATATGAAAAGAACGTATGGCGACGAGATAATAGCGACGTATTTCACGTCGCTATTATTTCATATAAAAGCGACGACATTAGCGACGACTTTGTCGTCCCTTTTTATCTATTTTCGAGATATAGACCACGACAATATTGTGACGAAGTTGTCGTCGCTATAGATTCAAATATATGTAGCGACGACATTATGACGTCGCTAAATATCTAGAGATATTAAACTATTGCGGCGACATTGAGTAACGACTTTGTCGTCTCTATACATTTAAAGGGACGACTATGGATGATTCAGCGACGATATATGTCGCCGCTATTGACCTCCTTTATTGTAGTAATCTTAGCTCGTGCGCTATGGACCTCATTTATTGTAGTGATCTTAGCTCATGAGATCATCTAATTTCTTCAAAAGAAATGCAGCACATGCTAGTCTATTTGCAATAACGATATTCAGATCTCATTGTTAATATAACTAGGGGTATTTCAAGAATAAGTTATTTATAACTTGTATCTTACAATTACAACATCTTGTAATTAACAAGTTATTATTAACTTTACTTCAGACTTCATTATTTTAAATAATAAAATTTAATTAATAACATATCTACCATTAAATATAGACAAACATTTAATTAATCAATTTGTTCATACACATCAATATCTAACAAAGAATATATCACAAGATGTCATAACCAAACTAGATCCAATCACTCAGGTATCTAATACCATTAAGTTTACCATGACCATCATACTTGTGCTGAGACAACAACCTTGCCTGAGAATCTACTACATTATCGTATGTCAGGACCTGTTCTTCTTTATGTTATTTCTTAGGATTATCTCTCTGATGAGATGATACTACCTCAATATATATTTGGATCATTGATGGGACATGAGTTTCTTCGCTTGTGCGATGGCTCTATTGTTATCACAATACAAGGTATTGGATCAACAATGGTACAAATTACTCTAAGTTTAGTGATGAACTTCTTGATCCAGACCGTTTCCTTTACTGCTTCTGAAGCAGCTATATATTCAAATTTTGTACTTGAATCAATGGTTGTATCTTGTTTGGAACTTTTCCAACTGTCCGCAACACCATTTAGAGTAAATACATAACTGGATTGGAATTTACTATCGTTTTTATCAAACTGAAAGTTGGCATCGACATATCCTTGTACTCTGAGTTCATATTCTCCATACACCAAGAACATATCTTTAGTCATTTTAAGTATTTAAGAATGTTGTTAACCATGATCCAATGTTTCTCGCCAGGGTTTACTTGGAACCTGTTTGTCACACTCAAAGCATATGAAACATCCAGTTGAGTACATAACATGACATACATGATAGATCATATTGCTGATGCATATGGAATCATATTCATGTAATCTCTCACAATTTGTGGTTTTGGATACTTTTTTGAGAGATAGATCTCATGCCCGATAGGACAGAGTAATCTCTTGGACTCTACCATACAAAATATTTTAAAGATTATGTCTATGTACGTAGATTAAGACAGGCCAAACATTCTTTTAGATCTATCTCTATAAATCTTTATCCTAAGAATGTACTTTGACTCCCCATATCCTTCATGGAAATTTTTTTAGATAACCACAATTTTACTTATTTTAGCATGGGGACATATTTTCGTAATAATAGTATGTCACCTACATACAAAAATCAGAAACACAACTTTACTTCCACTAACCTTCTTATATATACATGGTTCATCTTCATTCTTGATAAAAATCAAACATTTTGATTGTCTTATCAAAGTAAAAATTCTAGCTCTCTGACACGCTTGCTTTATTTAATCCATATATGGATCCCTGTAGTTTGCATACCTTGTCTAGCTCTATGGTTTCAAAAACCTCAGGTTTTGTCATATACATATCCTCGTTAAGATTCTCGTCAAGAAATACAGTTTTGACATCCATTTGCTGAATCTCATAGTCAAAGTATGCTGCTATTGCAAGCATAATTCGAATTGACTTAGACATGGCTACTAGTGTGAAGATTTTGTCAAAGTCAATTCATTGTTTTTGTTTGTAATCCTCCACAACCAATCCTGCCTTGTAAGAATGAACATTACCATCCATGTCGACCTATTTTCTTGTAAACTACAACCTATAGGATTTACCCTTCAGGCGAGTCAACCAAGGACCAAACCTTGTTTTCGTATATGGAGTTCATCTCGAATTTCATGGCTTTCTGCCATCTCTTTGAGTCAATACTTGACTTCGATTCTACATAAGTAGTAGGTTCATCTTCCTCGATTAGCAATACATTATTGGTAATCATGAGATTGTATCTCCGATGAGGACGAATGACCATGCTTAACTTACTCGGAGCTGGTGTGCCCTCGGAGAACTAGCGATTTCCTATTACCAATATGTTCCTCATCAGATGCAGGCTATGCCATTGGCTTATCTAATTGGTCTATTTTATTTGTGGTTTCTTTAACCTCTTTAAGATCTAGATTATTCTCACTGTCTTCTCTAAGAATGAATTCTTTCTTTTAAGAATATAGTATATTTTGATATGATGACCTTAATCTTGATAGAATTGTAGAAATAGTATCATGTAGTTTCTTTTGGATATCACACAAATAAACATTTATCGAATTTAGCTCATAGTTTGTTTGATTCAATGCTATACATAAGCGTCGCAGCCCCCCAAAAGGCCCAAACTTTCTTGTATTAAAGATAAGGTTTTTTTCTTTTCCATAACTCGTATGAAGTTTTCTCGACCGATTCAGATAGGACACATTTTAGTGTGCGACATGCAATGTTAACTGCATATATCCAAAACAATTTTAGGAGAACTGTGCGGCTCATCATTGATGCAACACATTAAGTAAGGTGCGGTTTCTCTTTTTAGATACATCATTTTGCTGTAATGTATACGGTGGAGTCCACTGTAAGAGAATTACATTCTCTCTTAGAAAGTTTTAAAACCCACCCCTTAAATATTCATCACCTCGATCACACTATGTGTCAGAATATTTTTCTCATTTTACATTGCTCATTCTTCTTGAATTCTTTGAACTTTTCAAGAGTTTCACGCTTGAATTTCATCAAGTACATGAAACCATATCTATAATGGTCATCTGTAAATGTGTTGAAGTAAGAAAAGCCACATCCAACATCTGTAGACATTTGTTCATATACATCAGGATGTATAAGACTCAAAATATCTGTAACTCTGACTCCATTTCAAAAAAATGAGGTCTAGGTCATTTTGTCAAACAGACATAATACATATTTATCAAATGATTCCTAATTATTTGAATCTAAGTATACATTTTATGTAACTTGGTGATGTAATTAATTTAATAGATAAATCCGTTCCCTTGCCAACAACTTTAAGTTTTAGATAAGACTGTTCAAAATTGTATTTAAATAGATAAATATTTCTAGTTCAAATTTTGTTGTTACCCACTTATAAAACTTGTGAAAATGAATCTAAATTGCCCTTGTTGAATACTTAATTTAAGTAAATAAATGTATATATCTCTCCAACATAGGGTAGTTCAACGATTGACATCAGATGATTGCTCAATATTTCTTAAAAAACCCAAAACCCAAACACATGGGAATAAAATTCAATAAGCATAGCACAATTAGTAGCTAAACAGTTTATAAGCCACCCAATGATTTGGATAAATTCAATGACAATAGTACAATTATTGGCTAAACAATTTATAAGCCGCCCAATGAGTTGGATAAATTCAATGATCATAGTAAAATTATGGGTCTTGATCTCCTACTCATATATATTACCTATTTATAATATTTATACTGAGATGGAATAACATGATTAGTAAAAATAATGAGTGTGGGACTATAAATTACTAATCATGTGATGCCACCTTAAATATTATAAGTAGGCAACATCAGTAGACAAGAGATCAAGACCCATACAATTATTAGCTAAACAACATATAAGCCGTCGATTGACTTGGATTAGTTGTGCAAGTAAAACAAGTAACATTTATATATATATATATATAATCATTTATATATATATGCGAAATTCCTCGGATCAATTTCAATTTTGGCTGCCATTCTAAGAATATATAATAGATGTGTTTGTCTCACGTCACTTGAGTTATTAAAAAAGGTTGTTTCGTGAGTCATGTGCTCAATGTATTTTTTCAAGTCATAACAGTTGATTTAGGGTTTGTTTGACAAATTTTTTTTTTTTTTTTTTATAAAAGTTTTAATAAATTTTGATAAAAATTGATGAAATGTATGGTTGAAAAGTTGATTAAGACTTGTGTTGCATAATTAAATTTAATTGTTGATTCTAACTTTAACTTTTTAATAACATTTTAAGTAAACCATACAGACACTTAATAATATTTTCAGTATATATAAAAAATCATAAATGCATAATATGTCATAATATAATATGTATAACTTATGTTAACCGAAATTAATTGAGACACAAATAGTAATGTATAGTTTTTTTTTAATTTTTTGATTGCATTACAAGAAACAACGATAATAAATAGGATAAAAGATATAGCGACGACATTTTTGATCTGTCGCGAGAAGCTTTGCCACTTTTTTTTGCTACTTCATCTATTGCAGTGACATTGTCGTTTCTATATGTGAGAATTTTTCATTTTTTAAAAACTGTGTGTAAAATTTTATTTTTGACTAATAACTATATATAAAATCATTGATAATGTATTTAATATACATTTAGTCAAAGAACAAAATGTTGTTCATTGAACTAATTAATATGTATTATGAAAACTAATATAATCACAAGAATATATTTGTCTCCGATTGTAGAATTGAAATTTCACAACTCTTAGGTCAATAGTTCTAATCACATTTCAACCATTCAACAAATAAAATAAAAAATAAAATACTTGACAAAGCTTGGTGGGCTAGGTCGGACCTAAGCGGGTTGGGTCGACCCATCAACAGGCCAGGTTTCAAGCCAATAGCTGGCGAGTCGTGTCAGGGATCCATATATATAAAACTAATTCTTTTTAATTACTAAAGTTTTTTTATGCCTATGTCAACGATATTGTCGTCTTTAAAGAAGCTACGACTATGACGACGACAAAATAGTCACTGTAATATTATAGTGACGATTTTTTAATATATAGCGATCTTTGTTGTTATTTTTTGTAGTCCTATTTATTCAATCAAGTGGTCATAAATAGCTAATCAAGCAATACAATTAGTCCATTTAAAACTAAACGCATATCTAGTGAAGCAAAAGATACCAACATATATGTCACTTTATTTCCATTTCTGGGAATGAATTGACACGTGCCACAACCTACATCTCAAAGTAGTGCTAAAATCGATCTGAAGACGTGTACCAAGTGAAAATAATCACATTGCACGTCATATACTTGGAAACCAGCGCGAAGGGAAAATACCAAGCCTTCCCTCACAGCAATAGCTTCTACTGATGGTCAACCAATTAATCTATGAGATTGGGCAGCCGGCACCCTCTCCATGTGATCACGGAGAACCCTGGCAAACTCCAAAATGTCTTGTTACATCTGTATTTAATCTGATTGTTACCGACTCCGTGTTAGGATATTTTCTCAAAACTTATTAAATCAAAATATGCACTAATTTTTAAAAAGGAAAATATATGATATAAGATGATTTGATATTATATTATATTTAGTGACAAAATTTAACAAGTTTCCAAATCTTGGACACTTTGACAATCGAAACTTGAAAAAAAAAATTAGGTCATACGTTAACTATAATATGACGTAGTTTATTCTTTTTTGTAAGTGTGACTTGAGAGTGTTTGAAAGAAAAATTATAAGTTTAGCATCCTAATTGTTTTTCTTGTTCTCTTTGTGGGTTGTACAAATAGTAGAAATTTGTGGGTGCGGTAAAACTTATGATATTATTTTTCTTGAGATATTTGGAGAATTTGGGTGAGTGAAATCTATATGATTGTAACAATTTTTCATATAGTGGAAAGCTTTGACGGTCCGTAAATCTCTCTATCTTTTATATTTTTTCTGTCTCGTTATTTTTCTCTAAACAAGGATCTTGTGGGCAATAAAAGAATTTGTCTCAATTCTCAACAGTGGTATCAGGGCGTTCAGAGTGCTGGCGCACAGAGAAGATATGTCTATCAAATATTATGTAGAAAAATTTGACGGAAGAATCAATTTTAACTTGTGACAAGTACAAGTCAAGAATATTTAAATTTAATTTAGACTGCACAAGGTTTTGAAAGAGAAACCAACTCTTATTTCTGACAAAGACACTGAAAAATCTTGTCACGCCAGGAAAAATTGTCCAAAAGATGGAGCAGGCTCGGCTAATTGTTCGACATCATATACGGACAATATGTCTCCTTTATGGGAGACGATGATGTTGTTTGAATAAATATTTACATTCTTGTTGCATGCGCTAGTTGCCATGATAGAGGATGTGTTACTACTAGGGGTCCACATTTTCACATTGACATTGGCTTGATATTAATGCAAGGTGTGCGGTGGAATTAATGTCGATGGTTGATGAACTTCCAAGTAAGTCAAGCAAGGGAGTTGCACCATAATATTTCAGCAAATTTAATCGACATGAGCCGCTGAAATTCTTAGAATTCATTTTTTCTAAGTGATTATACTTATATAATGGAGTATGTTAATTTTCTGTTTTGAGAATTGGGATTATCAAAGTTTATTAGTTTTTTTTTAAGTATCAAGATGAAGATCTGTAGAAGAGATGATTGAGTTTTGACTCGTTTTTCGTCAAGGTGGAGATTGCTAGAATGTTTTCTCAAAACTTGCCAAAATCAAAAGATTCACCAATTGTTAAAAAGGAAAAGATATGATATGATATTATGTTTGGTGACTAAAATTGAACAAGTTTCCAAATCTTGGATATCTTGACAGTCAAAACTTAGAATAAAATTAGGTCGTACGTTACCTATTAATTAACGCAGTTTATTCTCTTTTGTAGGTGTGACTTGAGAGTTTTTTAGAGGAAAAAAATATAAGTCTAGCATCCTAGTTGTTTTTCTTGTTATCTTTGTAGGTTGTACAAAGATTTTAAATTGGTGGTTGCGGTAAAGCTTATGATAGTATTTTTCTTGAGATACTTAGAGAATTTGGGTTAGTGAAATCTATATGATTGTAACAATTTTTCATATAGTGAAAAGTTTTGACGGTCCGTAAATCTCTCTATCTTTTATATTTCTTCTGTCTAGTTATTTTTCTCTGAACAAGGATCTTGTAGGCAATAAAGGAATTGGTCTCAATTTCCAACAGTGGTATCAGAGTATCAGGTCATTTAGAGTGTTGGCGCACAGAGAAGATATGTCTATCAAATATGATGTGGAGAAATTTGACAGAAGAATCAATTTTGACTTGTAGCAAGTACAAGTCAAGAATGTTTTGATTCAATCTGAACTGCACAAGGTTTTGAAAGGGAAACCAATCCTTATTTTCGACAAAGATACTGAAAAATCTAGTCACGGGAGGAAAAATTGTCCAAAAGATGGAGCAGTCTCGACTAATTGTTCGACATCAGATACAAACAATATGTCTCCTTTATGGGAGACGATGATGTTGCTTGAGTAAATATTTGCATCCTTATTGCATGCGCTAGTTGCCATGATAGAAGATGTGTTACTACTAGCGGGTCCACATTTTCACATTGGCATTGGCTTGATATTAATGCAAGGTGTACAGTAGAATTGATGTCGATGACCGATGAACTTCCAAGTAAGTCAAGCAAGAGAGTTGTACCATAATATTTCAGCAAATTTATTCGACATGAGCCGATGAAATTCTTAGAATTCATTTTTTTCAAGTGATTATACTTGTATGGTGGAGTATGTTAATTCTCTGTTTTAAAAATTGGGATTGTCAAAGTTTACTAGTTTTTTTTAAGTATCGAGATGAAGAGCTGTAGAAGAGGATGATTGAGTTTTGACTCGTTTTTCGTCAAGGTGGAGATTGTTGGGATGTTTTCTCAGTACTTGCCAAAATCAAAAGATGTACCAATTGTTAAAAATTGAAAAGATATGATATGATATGCTTTGATATTATATTATATTTGGTGACTAAAATTGAACAAGTTTTCAAATATTGGATACCTTAACAGTCAAAACTTGGAAGAAAATTAGGTCATACGTTAACTATAAATTGACGTGGTTTATTTTCTTTTGTAGGTGTGACTCGAGAGTTTTTTAGAAAAAATTTATAAGTCTAATATACTAGTGTTTTTTTTTTTTTACTAGTGTTTTTTTTTTTCCCCCCTCTTTGTGCGTTGTACAATCCAATGAAGACAGCAGACAAAATCCAATGAGTTTGCTGCCATGTTGCTATTGAGTATGCCCATTATCACTTCCCCGGTATCATCACAATTCGAGATTTCTTTAAAAGAGTACTGTATAATCTTGCAAGCTGTCATGACCTCCTATAATTGGTGGTGATCCATACGATGAAATGCCCAATGGTTATAAGTCCAAATGAGAAGCCTATTCTCTTGCAATAACCTTTGGAACAAATGAGAAGCCTATTCTCTTGCAATAACCTAAGGATGGCAATGGGGCGGGTCGGCCTCGCCCCGCCCCGCCCCGCTCCGTGACTCGCGAATTCGCGGGACGGGGCGGGGCGGGGTGGGTCGCGGGGCGTTGGACCCGCCAACTGCCCCGCGAACTTTTTTTTTTTTTTTTTGTTAAATTGAAAAATAATTAAAAAAATATATATTGATCTTCTTCTTTTTTAATCAAATGTTTTCATACATGCAATTTTTTATAATAGATAATGAAGAGATTTTAATCTACTATTTTACTAAAAGATTTACGTTATTAGAGACGAAATATATTTATTTATTTAAATTAATCTTCGTAATTTTTTTTTTAAATTTAAATATCGAACTATATTTTAAAGGAAGAGGAGTCTACAGCGTTAAATGTTTGCTAACCTACTTTCAGCTTTTCAGGCAAGAATGGGCATTGAATTATTTTGGTCCTTTAGATTTACATGGCAAAATATTGGCCATACAAGTGGATGTTTTTGATAGGCAGCTTAAATGAGTTTGGTATATATTTGAGCCTATGTATCATGCATATTTGATTTTAACCCAGGTTTGAAAGTTTTAAAAAAAAATGTTAGTAGTTTATAAGTTTTAACCCGGGTTTGATTTTTCTTTAGTTTATCTTTAGTGAAAATCATAATTCCTATTATATTTTATGATTTAAAAAAAAAAAAAAAAAAAAATTTTACGGACGGGTCGCGGGGCGGCGGGGCGGGGCGGGGTTGCCCCGGACCCGCCCGGGGCAGATTTTTCTGCCCCAAACTCGCCCCTATTGCTTCGTGGGACGGGGCGGGGCGCGGGGCGGGGCGGGTTCGGGTCGGCGGGTTTTTTTGCCATCCCTACAATAACCTTTGGAAGTGTGCCTAATTTAGTTCAAGTCCTCAAATGCATTTTTTTTAATGTCTCGAGTCTAATTATAATCGTTGGAGGGGCCTTCATTTAATGTTATTGTGCTATATATATATTTAATGTCTTCATTTATAGAGTCTTCATTTAATGTTATTTGACTAAAAAGTCTAAAGTTAAAAAAAAAATAGAAAAAAAAAATGAAATGATTAATATATCCTCGTATATTGATGTATAACGACTATGATGTCGTTATTCTGGTAAGAGAACGACTTTTATGTTGTTATTTCACTATCATGATATTTTTTATTTTACAAACTAACGACTTAAATATCGTTAATTACTATAACAACGTCAATTTCATTTTGTTAAATAAATAAATGCACGAATTATATGTACTGGAACGACTTCAATATCGTTATTTTTATGATAACGACTTCAATATCGTTATTACACATTGATACATTAGCAAAAATGACATGAACATCGTTATGACAAAACTAAAACGATGTGGATGTCGTTATTTTACATGTATAAATCTCATTACCTTTTAACTGAAACGACTTCAATGTATTTATAGATGTATTTTGTATTGTAACGACATAAAAATTGTTTTCTTAGAACTAGAACTAACACAATGTCGTTTTGTGGGTTGGACTATCGTTTTGTACTCCGGTAGACTTGAAACATCATTCCTTGGTATAAGCATTACTTTCAAGTGAGAACCAACGAATCTGTTCGAGGTACGTGCTCGTATCAACTATCTTAGAAGTTCCTAGTGTTGTCAACCATCTTCGAAGTTCTTCGGCGAGAATAAGGCAACTTTCCTTCGTCATCCAAGTGGGATCAACTCACTTGATAACCTTTTTCGGAACCTCCTAGGTATGTTGGAGGCATGCGGAGTGCATGTGGACGTTCAATTCGATTTTTTTTTAGCCAGAACGATGTCAATCTCGTTACCTTTAAATTGAAATGACTTAAACGTAGTTACAGTTGTATTTTGTATTGTAACGACATAAATATAGTTGTATTTTGTATTGTAACGACATAAATATCGTTTTCTTATAACTAGAACAAACAGAATGTCGTTTTGTGTGTTGGACTATCGTTTCGCACTCCAGTCGACTCGAAGCATCATTTCTTGGTAAAATCATTAATTTCAAGTGAGAATCTACGAATCGGTTCAAGAAAAATGCTCGTATCAACTACTTTCAAAGTTCTCAATGTTGTCAACCACCTTCGAAGTTATCTGGTGGGAATAAGGAAACTCCGTTCATCTTTCCTTTGTCGTCCAAGTGGGATCAACCCACTTAATAACCGTTTTCGGACCTCCCAGATATGTCGGAGGCATGTCGAGTGGTGTGGACGTTCAATTCAACTTTTTTAGTCGAAACGATATATCTCTTGTCACCTTTTAACTGAAACGACTTCAATGTATTTATAGATGTATTTTGTATTATAACGACATAAATATCGTTTTCTTATAATTAGAACGATCACAATGTCATTTTGTGGGTTGGACTATTGTTTCGCACTCCGGTAGACTCGAAGCATCATTCCTTGCTGTAAGCATTACTTGCAAGTGACAACCAACGAATCGGTTTGAGGGACGTGCTTGTATCAACTACCTTAGAAGTTCTTAGTGTTGTCAACCACCTTCGAAGTTCTTCGGTGGGAATAAGACAACTCTATTCGTCTTTCCTTCGTTGTCCAAGTGGGATCAACCCACTTGATAATAATTTTTGGAACCTCCTAGGTATGTCGGAGGCTTGCCGAGTAGACGTGGACGTTCGATTCGACTTTTTTTAGCCAGAACGATATTTATCTCGTTACCTTTTAAATGAAACAACTTAAATGTAGTTATATCTGTATTTTGTGTTGTAACGACATAAATATCGTTTTCTTATAACTAGAATGAACACAATGTCATTTTGTGTGTTGGACTATCGTTTTGCACTTCGTTAGACTCTAAGCATCATTCTTTTGTAAAATCATTACTTTCAAGTGAGAACCAACGAATCGGTTCAAGAAACATGCCCATACCAACTACCTTAGAAGTTCTCAATGTTGTCAACCACCTTCAAAGTTCTCCGGTGGGAATAAGGAAACTCCGTTCATCTTTCCTTCGTTGTCCAAGTGGGATCAACCCACTTAATAACCTTTTTCGTACCTCCCAGGTATGTCGGAGGCATGTCGAGTGGTGTGGATGTTCGATTCGAATTTTTTAGTCGGAACGATATCAATCTCATTACCTTTTAACTGAAACGACTTCAATGTATTTATATATGTATTTTGTATTATAACGACATAAATATCGTTTTCTTACAATTAGAAAGATCACAGTGTCTTTTTGTGGGTTAGGCTATCGTTTCGTACTCCGGTCAACTCAAAGCATCATTCTTTGGTATAAGCATTACTTTCAATTAGAACCAATGAATCGATTCGAAGGGCGTGCCCGTATCAACTACCTCAAAAGTTCCTAGTGTATTAAACCACCTTCGAAGTTCTCTAGTGCAAATAAGAAAACTTCGTTCGTCCTTCCTTCGTCTTCCAAGTGTGATCAACCCACGTGATAACCTTTTTTGGACCTCCCAGGTATGTCGGAGGTATGTTGAGTAGTTGTGGACGTTCGATTCGACTTTTTTAGTCGTAACGATATCAATCTCATTACCAATTAATTAAAACAATTTCAATGTAGTTATAGATGTATTTTGTATGATAACGACATAAATATCATTTTCTTATAACTAGAACGATCTCAATGTCGTTTTGTGGATTGGACTATTGTTTCGTGCTCCGGTCGACTCGAAGCATCATTCCTTGGTAAAAGTATTACATTCAAGTGAGAACCAGGGAATCGGTTTGAGAAACACGCTCGTATCAACTACCTTAGAAGTTCTCAATGTTGTCAACCACCTTCGAATTTCTCTAATGGGAATAAGAAAACTGTTCATCTTTCCTTCGTTGTCCAAGTGGGATCAACCCACTTGTTAACCTTTTTCGGACCTCCCAAGTATATCGGAGGCACGTCGAGTGGTGTGGACGTTTGATTAGACTTTTTTAGTCGGAAAGATGGACGTTTGATTAGACTTTTTTAGTCGGAAAGATATCAATCTCGTTACCTTTTAACTGAAACGATTTCAATATAGTTATAGATGTATTTTGTATTATAACGACATAAATATCATTTTCTTATAACTAGAACGAACACAATTTCGTTATGTGGGTTGGACTATCGTTTTGCACTCCGGTAGACTCGAAGCATCATTCTTTGGTATAAGCATTACTTTCAAGTGAGAACCAACGAATCGGTTTGAGGGACTTGCTCGTATCAACTACCTTAGAAGTTCCTTGTGTTGTCAACCACCTTCGAAGTTCTTCGGTGGGAATAAGACAACTCCATTCGTCTTTCCTTCATCGTCCAAGTGTGATCAACCCACTTGATAACCTTTTTTGGACCTCCCAGGTATGTTGGAGGCATGTTGAGTGGTCGTTGACATTCAATTTGACTTTTTTAGCCATAACGATATCAATCTTGTTACCATTTAACTGAAACGATTTCAATGTAGTTATAGATGTATTTTTTATGATAACGACATAAATATCGTTTTCTTATAACTAGAACGATCACAATGTCAATTTATGGGTTGGACTGTCGTTTCGTGCTCCAGTCGATTCGAAGCATCATTCCTTGGTAAAAGTATTACTTTCAACTGAGAACCGACAAATCGGTTCGAGAAACATGCCCGTATCAACTCCCTTAGATGTTCTCGATGTTGCCAACCACCTTCGAAGTTCTTTGGTTGGAATAAGAAAACTCAGTTCATCTTTCCTTCGTCGTCCAAGTTGGATCAACCCACTTGTTAACCTTTTTCGAACCTCCCATGTATGTCGGAGGCATGTCGAGTGGTGTGGACGTTTGATTAGACTTTTTTAGTCGGAACGATATCAATCTCATTACTTTGTAACCAAAACAACTTCAATGTAGTTATAGATGTATTTTGTATTATAACGACATAAATATCGTTTTCTTATAACTAGAACAATCACAATGTCGTTCTATGGGTTGGACTATCGTTTCACACTCTGGTTGACTCGAAGCGTCATTTCTTTGTATAAACATTACTTTCAAGTGAGAACCGACGAATCGGTTCGAGGGACGTGCCAGTATCAACTACCTTAAAAGTTCCTAGTGTATTCAACCACCTTCGAAGTTCTCTGGTGGGATTAAGAAAACTCTGTTCGTCTTTCCTTCGTCGTCCAAGTGTGATCAACCTACTTGATAACCTTTTTTGGACCTCTCAGGTATGTCGGAGGCCTGTTGAGTGGTCGTGGATGTTTGATTCGACTTTTTTAGCCAGGACGATATCAATCTCGTTGTCTTTTAACTGAAATGACTTCAATGTAGTTATAACTGTATTTTGTATTGAAATGACATATTTATCGTTTTCTTAGAACTAGAACGAACCCTATGTCATTTTTTGGGCTGGACTATCGTTTCGCACTCTGGTCGACTCAAAGCATCATTCCTTGGTATAAGCATTACTTTCAAGTGAGAACCGACGAATCGGTTCGAGGAACGTGCCCGTAACAACTACCTTAGAAGTTCTTAGTGATGTCAACCACCTTCGAAGTTTTCCGATGGGAATAATGTAACTACATTTGTCTTTTCTTCATCGTCCGACTGGGATCGATAATCTTTTTCAGACCTCCCAGGTATGTCGGAGGCATGTCGAGTGACCGTGGACGTTCAATTCGACATTTTTAGTCAGAATGTTATTAATATCGTTACCATTTTAGCTGAAACGATTTCAATGTAGTAATAGCAGTATTTTGTATTGAAACGGCATACATATCGTTATTGTTACTATAATGACGTCAATGTTGTTATGTCAAATCAGTAAATGCATAAGTTATATTTTCTGAAACAACTTCAACGTCGTTAGTTTTATCAAAATGACTTAAATCTCGTTATGTCATATCGATACACGTGCGACTTGTTACTTTATAAATGAAAATGAAATAAAATTATTTTTAAAAAAAAAATTAACGTTCGCTCAGCCCAATAAGTGGGCTTTCACCCACTTGGTGAAAGCAGAAGCAGATTCGCTTCTGCTTCTACTCGGCGAACGCCCTGGCTGAAAATGTGCTAGAATGGCTTCAATGTCGTTATTTCTATCACAACGACTTCAATATTGTTATGTCAAATCGATACCTACGCTTGTTACAAAATTGAAATGACTTAAATGTCGTTATCAGACACGTAACGACATCAAGGTCGTTGTCTTTATCATAACGACATCAGTGTCGTGATGTCTAAGATACATGCGGGACAAATTATATGTAATGGAACGATTTCATTGTCTTGATTTTTTATCATAACGACTTCAATGTTTTATTATGTCAAATTGATACATGTGTGACTTGTTACTAAACTGATATGACTTCAATGTCTTTATTAAACACGAAATGACTTTTCAAAACTGAAAAACCAACAAAAAATGCATTCACATAGTATGTTTTAAATATTTTTATCACACTAGCCCAAGATTTTTCACCTGCTACGTAAATATTATTTTCTTAATTAAAATTGACTAAATAACAAGTAACAATGTTTTGTTGATATACTTTCTATTCTCGATAAAGTGTTGATCGACATTGCATGGTTCAGTGTAAGAGGCAAAATTGCCTCATTATTTTAGTAAGAAAAACATAATGGTACAAAACATGACCTTATATACATCCAGAAAACCTTACGACAAACAACATACATAAAGACACATATATACTACACATGCTGCAGTGATCCCAGGGAGATCTCTTTCATCCTCGTCTAACTTGTTTAAGTTCAGAAAAATAGAAGCATTTAAAGGTCAACGCAGAGGAAATTGGATGCACGTACAGAAAGCTGAAATTAATTACAGACAAGAAAATATTATTTAATACACATTACAGAAGTACAATTTGTTGGAGTATGAGAGACTTTCTGACTAAAATTTAGAATAATTTGAACGTTTAGAAGATTATATGAAATGACCAGGCAATTAACTAATGGCATCCAGAAATGAGGATGGTATCTACATCAAAAGCATCTATGCAAGGACTTAAAACAAATAGTTTCTAATCAGATGCGGCAGAGAAAAAGCATTCAAAATTTATTGGATGAGAAATATATTCATTGTAATGTCCAGCAAAGAAAAAGCATTCTAATTAGATGCAGCAGAAGGCACAACGATAGTTATATAATATTTCAGAATAATCAATTGATTTGTTTGGGGGTTTGGGGTTTTTGGGAAGATGAAAGTCAAAAATGAATAGAATGAAAAGAAGAAAGTTGAATTAAATGTGAAGGGTATAAAAGCCTTTTTGCTTTGTTATTAGATTTTCTATTTTTTCTTTTCTTTTAGTTCATGTTGGAGGGAGGCTATGTTACCTCATTCCCCATATAAAAACCCATTTTCAGGTTAGGGTTAATAGTGTGTGCGCAGCTTCTCCGAGATTCTCTCTCTCTCTCTCTTCGTGATTTTTCTGCCTTCTTCTCTTTTATGTGGTGCTAAACCTTTGGTTCAGTTAGACTATGAAATAGTGTCACTACACTAACCGTGTGCTGATTACTAAAAGGAAGCAATTGTTCTCTGATCTATTGTGGTTAGAAGTTCTTTGTGTAATTTCTTAAAGAAACAGAGAGATATGTACAGATCTAGGTTCCTAAGTGGACTACCCTTTTGTAAACTCCATTCCTGACCATTGTGTTAGTTGATCTTAGTGCAATAGAGGCCGATCTGCCTGTTCCTACAAAGGACGAACATATTTGGTGTCATTTTCTTTTAATATGTCCTCATTCTTCATGTTTGATGTGGGTGAATGATGGATCTAACTACTGTGAATATTTGTATCATGTGGTATTAGAACGAGATATGATGTTCTTGCGATATAACTTTATTACTGAGACAATCTCTCATGAACTTTATTCTCTTTATTAATGAGACAATCTCTCATGATTGTAAGTATTTCTTTTCGCTTACTTTGTGTAGGTAAACATTCTTGATCCTATTTTCTTTGAATTAACTATGTGTTGTAAAGAATTGATGTATACATGCACATCGAAAATTAAATGTTCAATTCTTTTAAGCTGGATCAACCTTGTACTTAGAAAGAATTCGAGATAGATGTTTACCTTTGATGAATATCGTGAAATTTGATTTTTGATTAGCTGGAGGTGCGATCTTCAATACCATAGTTGTCCAATTGTCCAGCCTCTAATGGTAATCCACACAGCAAGAACAGGTCTGGACTTCTACGATAAAAAACAGATGAAAGCGGAACCTTTTGAGAGTAATTGTATTTGGCGGTCTTTTTCTTGTGCTAGCAAATAATGAAAACCAACTTATGATTTAATCTGTCCTAGCCTTTGTATTTATAGGTAGGGCTGACCCTAGCCCTAGTTCTAGTCCAACTAGAACTCATCAACAAACGGACCCAATTAATTAATTTAGTCCAATAAATAATTAAGTCCAACCCAACTAATTGGACCTTGGATATTAATTATTACAATCTCCCACTTGGACAAGGTCCAACTCCAAATGCTCAATTCTTGCCTTATGTGTGTGATCTATTAGGTTCCCATTTACAATGGCAAATACAGTAATATTCTCATCGATTTACCGAGATCGATCAATTCACGTCGCCGTCCAAGATTGACATCTAGCAATGTATCAATGCATATAAAGAAAACTGTCATGTAGTATAACAGAACCAATATATGTGCGGTTACCATGAAAATATAATCTATTCATCAATATAACCGAATTGGTTAAGAGATATGGATCAGCATCAATCTCATTTCAACCAATTATGTTATTTACCTCAACTCTTCGTTGATCTAATCTAGTTATGATTGAAACATTTTCAACTCATAACTCCACCCTGGCCGAGGAAATTTATATCAACTTAAGTGGGCAAAAATCAGGTTATAATCTCCTACTTTCTAAGAGTGACAAATCCTCATATTGGACATTCACAACCTTCATATGATTCTCACTATACCTGTAAGACGTCTTCCTGGTGACTCAAATCTTCGAGTCTCATCAAACGCTTGCCAAAGTATAGTAGTACTCACATAAGATTCTATAATGTCTTCAAGTCAAAGGACATAATCCACAACCGCGCATTAGAGATTTTCCACTGACGCTTGGATAGTTATCCATGTGAAATCTCTAGGCGGATAATCCAATGTCATGTTCTCGTAACAATGCATTCATGTGTATATTCAGATGTTCCTCTACATCTTAGCTCGTGAGATCAACTACTTTCTTAAAAAAAAATACAACACATGCTAATCTATCTACAATAATAATATCCATATCTTATTATTACTATGACTAGGGATATTTCAAGAATAAGTTATCTATAACTTGTATCTCACAATTACAACACCTTGTGATTAACAAGTTACTATGAACTTTTCTTCGGACTCTATTATTTTAAATAATAAAATTTAAAAAATAACAGATCTGCTATTAAAATGTAGAAAAACATTTAATTAATCAATTTGTTTATATACTTCAATATCTAACAAAGAGTATATCACAAAATATCACATACAAACTAGATCCAATCACTCAGGAATCTTAATACTATCAAATTTAGCATGACCATCATGCTTGTGCTGGGACAACAACTTTGTCAAAGGATCTGCTACATTATCGTATGTTAGGACCAATTCTATCTTTATATAATTCTTAAGATTATCTCCCTGATGAGATGATACTGCCTCAATATATATCTGGATCATTGATGAAACTTGGTTTCCTTCGCTTGTACGATGGCTCCATTGTTATCACAATACAAGTTATTGGATCAACAATGCTAGGACCTATTCCAAGTTCAGTAATGAACTTCTTGATCCAGACCGTTTTCTTTGCTACTTCTAAAGCAGCTATATATTCGGCTTCTGTAGTTAAATCAACAGTCGTTTCTTGTTTAGAACTTTTTCAACTGACTGCACCACCATTTTGAGTAAATACATATCCAGATTGAGATTTCCTATCGTCTTTATCAGACTGAAAGCTGGTATCGACATAACCTTGAATTCTAAGTTTATTTATCTCATACACCAAGAACATGTTCTTAGTCCTTCTTAAAAACTTAAGAATGTTCTTGACTGTAATCCAATGTTTCTCGCTAGGGTTCGCTTAGAACCTGCTTGTGACACTAAAAGCATATGAAACATCCAGTCGAGTACATAGCATTGCATATAAGATAGATTCTATTGCTGATGCATAAGGAATTCTATCCATACGATCTCTTTCAATTTGTGTTTTGAACACTCTTTTGAGAAATAAATCCCATACCCGATGGGACAAAGTCCTCTCTTAGCCACTTCCATACTAAATCTTCTTAAGATTTTATTTATGTACATATCTTGAGATAGGCCAAGCATTCTCTTAGATCTATCTCTATAGATCTTTATACCGATAATGTACGTTGCCTATTCCATGTCCTTCATGGAGAAATTTTGGAAAATAACAATTTTACTGATTTTTGGCATCGGAGACATCGTTTCTAAAGTATGTCATCCACATACAAAATTAGAAACACGACTTTGCTCCTACTAACCTTTTATACGCATAATTCATCTTCATTCTTGATAAAATCAAACATTTTGATTATCTTATCAAAATGAAGATTCCAGCTCCGAAAGGCTTGCGTTAATCCATATATGGATTTCTATAGTTTGCATATCTTGTTTGGCTCTGTAGATTCAAAACCTTCAGGTTGTGTCACCTACACATCCTTACTAAGATTCTCGCTAAGGAATGCGATCTTGACATCCATTTGCTAGATCTCATAGTCATGGTACGCTACTATCGCAAGCAGAATCCGAATTGACTTAGACATGGCTAGTGGTGAGAAGGTTTCGTCAAAGTCAATCCAATGACTTTGATTCTGCTTAAGTAGTAGGTTCATCTTCCTCAATTAGTAATACATTACTAGTAACCAGGAGATCGTATCTCAGAGGAAAATGAATGACTCTACTCGACTTACACGAAGCTAGTGTGTCCTTGGGAATTGGTGGTTCCCACTTTCTTAATCTATGCTTCATCAGATGTAAGTTCAGCCATTGGAACATCTAATTGGTCAATTTTATTTATGGTTTCTTGAACCTCTTCAAGAGCTACTTTGCTCCCACTGTCTTCTCTAAGAATACAGCAAGTCTCAATATGATGACCTTCATCTCGATGGTATTGTAGAAATAGTATCATGTAGTTTACTTTGAATACTCCACAAATAAATATTTATCAGTTTTAGCTCCTAGCTTATCTGATTCAACGCGTTTCACATAAACATCGCATCCCTGATCCTTCTTGTATGAAAGATCAGGTCTTTTTCCTTTTTCATAACTCGTATGAGTTTTATTGACCAATTTAGATATGACACGGTTTAGTGTATAACATGCAGTGTTAAGTGCATATCTCCAAAATAATTTTTAGAAGAACTAAACGACTCACCATTGATCGCACAATATCAAATAAGGTGCAGTTTTCCTTTCAGATACACCATTTAGTTGTGGTGTATACGGTGGAGTTCACTGTGAGAGAATCCTATTTTCTTTTAGATAGTCTAAAAATCCACCCTTCAAATATTCTCCACCTCGATCAGATCTAAGTGTTAGAATATTTTATCAGTTTGCATTTCTACTTCTTACCTGAATTTTTTGAACTTTTCATAGACTTCAATCTTGAATTCTATTAAGTAGATGAAACCATATCTGGAATGATCATCCGTAAATGTGATGAAATAAGAAAACCACATCTAGCATCTTTAGATATTTGTCCATGTACATCAATATGTACAAGACCCAAAATATCTGCATCTCCAACTCTCTTTCTAGAAAAAGGGTGTATTGGTCATTTTGCCCAACTGGCATGATTTACACTTATCAAATAATTCATAATCATTTGAATCTAAGTATCCATCTTTATGTAACTTACTAATACGTTTTCATTTAAATGACCGTATCTGGAATGCCAAAGATTTGAGTTGTTAGTTTTATCTCTTTTATGCCATACAATTCCTCTTCTAATGTTCTTTTATTTTCACAGTGAAAACACGGATCATCAGACTTGGATTTGTCTTTGCTTAAATGTTTTCCAACAGATTTGGACTTCTTGGATCCTTTCTAAAAGGTCTCTTTAGATTTTCTCTTAGTGCACTTAGAGGTACCAATGGCCAAAGTTTACCCATTCCTTTGGGCTTAACAGTTTTCAGCATGTTTAGCAGCTCGAGTAGGGTAAACTGAATCTTATTCATGTTGAAGTTCATAATGAACTGCGAAAAGCTATTAGGTAGGGACTGTAGAACCAAGTCAATATTCAGCTCGTGGTCCATGGCATAACCCAATTGGCTTATTTTCTCAATATAACCAATCATCTTCAGTACATGAGCACTAACTGAAGATCCTTCTGCCATCATACATCTGTATAACTTTTTAGATGTCTCATACCGTTCAGTGCGTGACTGTTCATTATACAACTCTTTGAGATAAATTATAAAGGTATAAGCATCCATACCCTCGTGCTGCTTTTGTAACTCATATGACATATTGCAAGCATCACATGCTGCGGTGTTATTCTCATCAATGTGTTTATTGTAAGCCTGCACGTTCTTTGACATAGCCTCCTCAGTAGGAGCTTTCAGCATTGGCTACTCAATGACATATCCAAATTTTCTTTTCATGCTTGTGAACAGTTCTCAGAGTGCGGTGCCAGTCCAAAAATTTATTATGGTATGTTTGTTGGCATCTAATATGTCTCTCAAACTCGTGTGATTACTTATGATTCAACAATTATTAAATAATAAGATAGAACAATTAATTAAATGCATAAAATTAATTTAACATGGACTTATATTAAATTAATTATACTCCCACTGTTTAAATTGAATTAATGACCCTTAAACATTAATCAATAGAATCGATTAGATTCGTAGTGGGTTAGGATCCCTTTTGTTTTATCAGAACCTCAAGTGACTCAACAAATCCTAATAAAACATCTAGGTAGATACTTCTATCAATCACATCTCTATGTGACTCCTAGATCATCAACTAGACAATTTATTATCGCACACATCTTATGTGTTTACTTGATTGTGCCCGTAAAATTTTATTTTCTTGAGTGACTCAACAAAAAATAAAATTTTAGTTAAATTCGACCCATTGTTCAAAAACATCAAATGTTTCATAGTGATAAACATATCCATGAGCGAGTAGCCTTGAGTGACTCAACAAATTGACATCAATAATAGACTCTGATTTTTCACTTTAACAATAGAAGGCACGTTGTATTAACCATTTAATACGAATTTAATATTTTGATAAAGATGGGTTTGTCTCATTATATTTATATATATTAATTAACATCTAACATGTAATCAATCATAATAAATGTGGATGAATATAGACTTTATTGATCTAATCTTCCTGAGCCGACATAAAAATTAGTCAGTCAATTCCCAAGAGACGTTGCATTCGTTCATCGAATGCTTAATGCAATCATTTTCATCTCTTACTACAACCTGTATCCTATACTAGTTGCTTCCTTGTGGCCTATCTGTAACAAGTATCCTATACTAGTTAGCACGCATGCCCAAATAAATGAACATGAATGTCCATATTAAATAAAGAGTTCAAAACTCAATTAATTAAATAATAGGCTCGTAGGCCCAACCAACAATTAACAAGAATAATTAACCATACAACCAATCACATGGGCCGAGTCCATAATTATCCACTAAACATCTATTTTAATATATAATATTAAAAATATATTAATTTCTAAATTTTTAGCTTTGACAGTATAAGTCTAAACTTTTTAGATATTTTAGAACGGACTAGACGGAATTAAATAATTAATCTAATTAATTAATTAATTTTTCAACAATAAAAATAATCAAATAATCAATTAATTTTATTCATAAAAGAGATTTTCCAAAATTTATTTTATTTCCCAATTTAAAGTCATACCCTAAATTAAAGATAAAAGTTTTATAAGGTCAAAATTATAATTTTGTAAAGTAAAGACAAAAGTTAATCCGGTCAAAAAATTTAAAATATGGTTAAAAAATAATTGTAGTAAATTTTAAATATTTGACAAGCATTAAAAGATTAATAATTACCATTTTCCATAAAATTCAAAATTACATTTAAAACCTTAATTTCTTTTTAAATTTTGAGGACTTACTGTACAATTTCAAAAATTGCACAATCATTCTCTTAAGATTTTAAAACTGCGGGTTCTTCAATGCCATTTCTAAAATTGTAAAGTTAAAACAGTGGGCCTTCTTGTGCAATTTTTAAAATTTCACAAAAGGTCTCCTTTTAATTTTAAAACAATTGTCCTTCCTACGCAATTTCTAAAATTGCGTGGAGGCCCATTTAAATATTTTGAAAATAGGAGGCTTTCCATGCAATTTCTAAAATTGCATACGAGGCCCCATCCCCAATATCCCAAAATGCAGAAAACCCTAGGTAAGGGTTCTGCAATGCGGCGCTGTTTCAACGGATGATCTAGCGGTGGTTGCGCCGGTATCTAACAACATCGGCCACCGCCGCTAGCTTTATATTTTACGACGGCAGTGCTGCTGCTACTTCTAGCAGGGGTGCTTCTGGGTGGCCGCGGCGTCTACTGCTTCAAAGGCAGCGGCCACTGCATCGGAGTGCGTTTTGCACTCAAACTACCGCGCACGCGTAGCCTGCCACCCTTGTCGCCGGCGACAGTTGTTTCCAAAATGCTACCGCCGCTAGTCCAATTCTTCCCTTTTTTTTTTCAAAATAAAATTTGAATCATATTCAGATTTCTAAAAATTCACAATTTTATTTACGGTTAAACTCAAATCAAATTAATATGCCAATAACAATTATTGTTCAATTCATTAAAGCATTCTAACGAACTCTAACAAGTAACAAGGTAGGCTCTAATACTACCGTGAGGAATTGAGATATACATGCACAGCGGAAATTAAATGTTCAATTCCTTTAAGTCGAATCAACCTTGTACTTAGAAACAATTCGTGATAGAAGTTTACTTTTGATGAATATCGTGAAATCTGATTTTTGATTAGCTGGAGGCGCGATCTTCAATACCACAACTGTCCAATTGTCCAGCCTCCAATGGTAATCCACACAGCAATAACAGATATGGACTTCCATGATCAAGAACAGATGAAAGCGGAACCTTTTGGGAGTAATTATATTTGGCTGTCTTTTTCTTGTGCTAGCAAATAATGAAAATAAACTTATGATTTAATCTGTCATGGCCTTTGTATTTATAGGTAGGGCTAACCCTAGCCATAGTTCTAGTCGAACTAGAATCCATTAACAAACGGGCCCAATTAATTAATCTAATTAATTAATTTAGTCTAATAAATAATTAAGTTCGACCCAACTAATTGGACCTTAGACATTAATTCTTACATGTGTTTCTGATAATAAGAGACCGTTCTTATATAAAATCGTTTTAAAATAATTTTTTGGAATTAGAAGTAAATCTGTGTATTTTATGCTTCTCTAATTTCTGACTTTAAGTGATTTCTTATTCTAAAATCTTGTTTTAATATTCTTCTTCAAGAAACTGTAACTTGAGACATATATGTGGTTAAGCGTTGATTAACTGCATATTTTCTTATATTCTTTGTGAACATTGTCTTTGTTTGATCTATTACTACCAAGTATATTGTTAGATTCTCTTTCTCGAAACCTTCTTGATTTATCTCTTGATCTGGAAACTTGATTATCACATAATCTTGCAGTTTTCTTGATTATCAGTTTCTCCTCGATTTTAATTTATTTATTTTAATATTTTTGTATCTGTTGGGTTAATTTCACCAACGGTCATTGAAGTTATCTTAAAATTACAAAATAGTCACTGAAGTTCAAAAGTTTTAGTGGTGGTCACTGAAGTTAGAAATCCTTTCACTAATGGTTACTTCATTAAATTTCTAATTTAAAATAGTGATGTGACATTTATTTATTGCATGATAATCTATGTACTTTATATAATATTTACTTTAGTCCCTATATTTTAATTAAGTCTTTCAAAAATTGTATCTTAGGTCCTTAATCTTTTACATCTTTACACTTTGGTTTCCAAATTTTCAATTATCTTTTAGTTAAATCTTCTAAAAGTTGCATCTTAGGCCATTCAACTTTTTACATCTTTACACGTTGGTCTCCAAATTTTCAATTATCTAACAGTTAAGTCATCTAAAAATTGTATCTTAGGTTCTCAACTTTATACATTTTCAAACTTTGATCTCCCAAATCCTTAATTTTAGTAGCCAAAATAAGAACAATTTTAGTGGTCAAAATAAGAGTACTTTCAATTAAATCCTTGACTTTACACTCGAATTCACCTAAAAGAACAAAATAATATAATTAAATAATAAATTATTTAGTGGTCAAAATAAGTGTAAAATTCGTACTTTTATCACTTAGAGTTGACCACTAAAAGTAAACATTTTAGTGGTCAGATCATATAATATTATTTTGTTCGTTTAGGTGAAAATTTGAGGGTAAAGTAAAGTATTTAATTGAAAGTGCACATTTTGACCACTACAATTACATTTATTTTGGCCATTAAAATCAAAGATTTGGAAGACCAATGTTTGAAGATGTATAAAGTTGAAGGACATATGATGCAATTTTTAGAAGATTTAACTGAAAGATAATTGAAAATTTGAAGACCAGAGTGTAAAGAAGTAAAAAGTTGAAGGACCTAAGATGCAATTTTTAGAGGACTTGACTGAAAGATAATTAAAAATTTGAGGACCAAATTGTAAAGATGTAAAAAGTTGAAGGACCAAAGATTCAATTTTTGGAAGACTTGACTGAAAGATAATTGAAAATTTAGGAACCAAAGTATAAAGATATAAAAGATTAATGACCTAAGTTGTAATTTTTGAAGGACTTAATCGAAATATAGGGACTAAAGTAAATATTATATAAAGTACATAGACTAACATGCAATAAATAAATGCCACATCATCATGTCACTTCACCATTTTAAATTAAAAATTTAATAGAGTGACCATTAGTGAAAGGATTTCTAACTTCAGTGACAACTACTAAAATTTTTGAACTTTAGTGACTATTTTGTAATTTGAAGATAATTTCAGTGACCGTTGGTGAAATTAACCCGTATCTGTTTGAAGCATAATTTTGTGCATGTACTTCCTTTCTGATAAATTGGTGTTGAGATATATTTCTTGTTGTTGACTTTTATTAAATTGATTTATGGAAACTTCGAGTTTTCCTTTAGATCAATTTAATGGAAAATGTGATTATTCTATGTAGCAAAAATAAAAAAAATGAAGGGTATTTTGTTTCAACAGTTCTGAAGGCTATTGATAAATCTTATGATGTACTGTGACTAATGAACAAAAGAGAAGCGTATGAACTTGCATATACTTCTATTATACTCCATCTTTCTGACTTTGTGTAAGAAAAGTAGGAACCCTGAAGATGCTGAAGCTTTGTAGAACCCTTTAATAAACTTATTTAGAAAAATCTTTTCCACAAATTATTTTTGTTGGACAAAAATTTCAGTTTTAAGATAGATTTTTCAAAAGAACTGTATAAGTTTTTGATATTTTCAATAAGTGATTCAGGATCAGAATTGTGGTGATAAATGTCTTGATGAATATATGGTCATTATTATGTTAAATGTTTTTTTTGAAGTCTATAAAGATGGTAAAAAATTGTTAAGTATGGTAGAAATGATCTTACTACATACATTGTTATCAATGTCCTTAGAAGTAAGAATCTAGAGCTTAAAAATGAAAGGGATGGTAGGAATAAAGGTGAGGGGTTATTTGCAAGAGGTGGGTCTCAGTTTAGGCACTCTAATAGTCAAGAAGGGAGTAACGCTAGTGGCCAACATGATAATAAGAAAGGGAATGGTAAGTCTAGATCGAAGTCTAAGGTTAAGGGTACAAAGTGTTGTAATTGTGGTAATACAAAGTGTTGTAACTGTGGTAAAGTGGATCATTATATTAAAAATTGCTACAAGTTACCTAACAATTGCCAGAACAAACAAACATGAGCAAAGTAATGTTGCTACATCTAGTTATGATGCTCTAGGTGATATGTATGTAGTATCAAAAGGAAATAAATTGAACTTTTAGGAAATTCAGTCTCTTCCAATGATCAGTCTCATGGGTGGTTGCTTGATTATGGGTGTACTTCTCATGTGACACCAAAAATGGACATGTTATGCACCTGTATTAAAGTCAACAATGGGATGGTGGTTATGGGAAACAATTAGAGTCAAATTTGACACTGGTTGTGTTTGTCTTGTTGAAAATGTAAGGCACATTTTTGATTTGGCCAAAAATCTTATTTCCATGGATCTTTTGAGGATTCCAACTATGATGGAAAGTTTGGAGATCGTTCTTTTAAAATTACTAAAGCAACACTCATTGTAATCAAAGAGTATAAGATAAATGGCTAGTACTTCACCAAAATAGATAGGGTGCCTGCAAACAATGGCTAACTTTGTTAATGGTGATTACACTAATCTATTGCATAAAAGGAGTAATAGAGGTCTTCATAGCCTGCAGAAACAAGGGATTTTTGTAAAAGATAAGATAACAGACTTAACATTTTGTAAAACTTGTGTTTTGAGAAAACATCAGAGTCCAATTTCAGATGGTTAATATCATCCATTTTTGAATATGTGCATTCTGATTTATAGAGTCCTTCTAGCACATCTACTCATGGATAGAACAAATATTTTATGTCAATTAAAGATGATTTTTCAAGAAAACAATGAGTCTATTGTTAAAACAAAAATATGAAACTTTTAATAAGTTCAAAATTGGAAATTTTTTCTTAAAAATCAAACTAGTAAAACATTAAAATGTTTAAGAACTGATAATGGACTAGAATTTTGCAAAAGAACTTTTGATGATTTTTGTAAGCTAAATGGGATTAAAAGACACAAAATAGTCCCTTAAACCCTTGTAGTTGCTGAGAGGATGAATATGACCTTTCTTGAAACGATAAGGTGTATGTTTTCAAGCTCTGGCTTTCTAAATTCTTTTGGAGATAGATAGTTGTTACAATTTGTTATCTGATAAATAGACCACCTTCTGCTTTTTTAAATGGTAAAACTCATGAAGAAGTGTGGTATTGGAGGACAATTGATTGATTCAACTCTATAAATGTGTTTTCTTAGAATACCTTGATAAGACTAAGGGATATAGATTGTGGGCTAAAGGGCTTGAAGGTTTTAAAACCATTTTGAGTAGACGTGTCATATTTAAAGAAGATGAAATGCCATTTTTAGTTAAAACTGATGATACTCTTATTACATGTAATGAGTTAGGTAAGACTAAGAGTAAGGTGAAGTTTGGAAAATTGAATGATTGTGAGGTGATCACTCATCTCGAGGTGGAGCACGATCAACCTAATTCACCTTAAAAAGATAAATAAGAAATTGAATTAGAAGTGGATCAACCGTTAGAAGGACAAGACGTTTAGAAGACTGCCATCTGACAAGAGATAGGTATAGAAGGTATAGAAGACAAACTAAATTGCCTTCTAGGTTCACTTATTATGACCTTGTTGTCCTAAGTATTAACTCTTTTGAAGAGTTCAGTGATAATGAACCCAAAACCTTTAATGATGTAGTGAATAGTGATAAAGCTAACCTATGGTGGGCAGTTATGAATAAAAAAATGACATTATTATACAACATAAAGAAGTGGGAATTAGTTCCTAAACCTAAAAATAACTACGTAGTTGACTGTAGATGGAATTATAAGGTTAAAGAATGTAATACTAAGGTAGAGCCTATAATATTTGAAGTTAGACTTGTTGCAAAGGGCTTTACTAAAAAATGAGGCATAGATTATAATGAAATATTTTTCCTACTTGTTAAGTATACCACTATAAGAGTTATTTTGTTTTAGTTGCTCATTCTAATGGGAAAATGGAAGAACGTGATGTTAAAACTAACTTTTTACGTGGTAAACTTGAAGTGAATTTGATCATAAAAGATTTGATTCTTTTATATTATCTTTGGATTTTAGCAAAAGTGAATTTGATCATTGTCTTTACTTTAAATCAAAACTACCTAGCAAAATACATGTGTTCTTATTGATGTATGCTGATGATATGTTAATAGTTAGCTTATGTGATGACATTATTAGTGACATCAAATTTTCATTGAGTTCCGAATTTGATATGAAGGATCTAGGTAATACCAAAAAGATGTTAGGAATGTATATTGTTAGAGATAGAACAAAATTTGTCTTGGTCCTTAAATGACATCCTTATATACATAAAGCACTTAGGAAATTTTCAATGCTTGATGCTAAAGCTGTTTCTATTCCATTAGCTAATCATTTTGTACTTAGTAAAGATCAATGTCCACAAAGTGATGAAAATGTTGAATATATGAACATAGTTACTTATTCACATATGAAGGTTATGTGATGTAGATAGTGGTGTGTACTAGGCTTGACATTGCTTATTATGTGAGTCTTTTAAGTAGATATATGTCTAATCAAGAAGTACAACATTGGGAGACTTTGAAATGGCTCTTAAAGTACCTAAATGGTGGTGCTAATGTAGGATTAGTTTCAGACATTGTAGTGAAGGGATGAAACTAAAAGGCCATGTGGATGCCTATTATATGCTATGACAAGACATTAAAAAGTCTACTACTTCAAATGTTTTTACTTTATGTGATTCTTGTATCAGTTGGAAGTCACAATTATAACATATTGTGGTATTGTACATAATTGAAGCTATCAAAGAGGCATTATGTCTTAAAGGTTTAATAAATTAGTTAAGTCTCTTACATAATGTTGTTGTATAGTTAGCCTACAACTTTGCAAGAATCCAATCTTCCATGACAAGACAAAGCATATTGATGTTAGACATCACTTAATCAGAGATATTGTATCAAATAAACTAATTTTCTTTTATAAGATTCTATCTCAGTTTAATCCCCATGATGTGGGAACTAAACCACTTTCCCTAAGCAAGTTTATGTCATGTTTAAGTTTACTTAACATTGACTCATGCTAGAAGTATAGTTATCTTAAACAATTTGTTTTAGGTTTTGTAGTTTTTTATATTTGCTTTTGTTCTAACTTGTTTACGTTTCTTTGTAGGTACCTAGAGGCAATGAACCAAATTGAAGAAAAGTTTTTGTTGCACCAAGTAATCAGACATATGGTCCAAGGTAGAGATTATAATTGCTGGTGACCCATATAAAGAAAGACCCAAAGTTATAGGCCCAATGGTTATAAGTCCAACTAAGAAGCCCACTCTGCTGCCCTGACTTATAAAAGTGCGCCTTTAGTTCAAGACCTAAAATGCATTTAGTGTTAATGGCTTGAGTCTGATTACAACCATTGAAATGCTAAGCTTGATCTTAGCCGTTGAGTGCGCTACATATAAGGCCCATTTTTAGTTTAGGATTAGTGTGTGAGTGTGCGAATGCAGCTTCTATGAGTTCTTCTTTGTCTTCGTGGTTCCTGTTTTCTTCTCTTTTCTATTAGTTTTTCTTTATGTGCACTTCTTATTTCTTGTGCTCTTTAGTTAGGATTTCTCATGTAATGTTTTATTGAAAAATTAAATGTTTGGACAGATTTACTCTTAAATTTCTTGATTACGTGCCTGAGTTGAACCTTTATTGTAAACTGTTTCTCTGATTCTTGCTGAAATTCTCCAAAATTGGTTTGTTGGTTTTATTAAGTTCATGTTCTTTAAACAAAATTGACTACAAACATAAGGTTTCTAGAAATCCACCTTTTTACAAAATCTTGGTATGGGTTCGAAGGTCAAACTCAAAAAGTTCGATGGAAAATGGGACTTAATCTTTGTGGAAACAAAAAATGAAGACCATTATGGTATAGCAAAAGGTCTCTAAAGCTTTTGAAGACCCTACAAAATTATTTTGAAACCCTCAAGGCTAAACCATATGAAATACTAGAAATGAATGAAATGTCTTACAGTTCAATTTTTCTCATTAATTTGACAAGGTGTTAAGACAAGTTTCTGAACACAAAATAGTTATAGAATTGTGGAAAAAAATTAGATGACCTTTTCATGATTAAAACCTTACCAAACAAGGTTTATTTTCTTAAAGACTTTTCAGCTTTAAAATGATCCTTTAAAGGATTTTGATGCAATATTGATGAATTTAGTAAACTTGTGCAAAGCATGTCAAATGTTGATAAGAAGTTTGTTGGTGAAGATTTAGCTGTTATTTTGCTGAATTTTGTGCATGATCATTTTAAAGAAAATAAAAATGTTATAAAATATGTTAGAGATGATTTGTCTATTTCTATTATAATTGATGCATTAATATCTAGAGAACTGGAAGTAAAACAAGATCACGGACCCTCAAATAAAGAAGAAAATATGTTTGTGAGAGGAAGAATTGTAAAAATAGACCACCAAAATTATAATCATACAGGTAAAGAGAAGGTAAAATCAAGATCTAAGTCTACGATTGGAAAAAAATGTGCTATAACGGTGGAAAATTAAGTCCTACTAAAAGGTATTGTTATGATTTGAAGAAGAAAAATAAATAAACGGATAATAATCCTAAAAATAAAGCAAATGTTTATGATGATGTGCAAGTTTATGCTATAACCGACTATCAATGTAGCATGGATTGGATTTTTGATTCTGGTCATTCTTACCATATATGTCCTGATAAAAATGCCTTTACTTGCTATAAAGAAATAATTGATGCAGATGTTTATATGGGGAACAATAAATCTTCTCCTATAGTTGGACTATGGTTTATTTTGTTAAAACATCGTGATGGTACTATTAGTACACTTAAAGAAGTTAGACATGTGATTGGCCTTACGAGGAATCTAATTTCATTATGACCATTAGATGATGAGGAATGTGAATGCAAAATTAAGGATGTGATTATGAAATTGTTATTTGGGTCCTTAAAGATCTTTAAAGGTGTCCAAAGGGTAGATTATACATCCTCCTAGGGAAAACAACATTATGTAATGCTGAAGTTGATCACTCAAACTTTTGGCACAAAATATTAGGAAACATTAGTGAAAATGGTTTTTCATTATTAAGCAAACAATTTTGCTAGGATAGGATAAAGTGTCAAAAGTTGACTTTTGTAAAACTTGAATCATAAGAAAACAAAAAAAGACTTAGTTTTAAAATTGGAACACAAACTTCCAAGGCTTTTTTAGGATGTATTCATTCTGGTTTATGGAGACCTAAAAGAGATCCCACATATGGAGGAAATAAGTATTTTGTCTCTATAGTTGATGACTATACTAGGAAGACTTGGGTCTATTTCTTAAAAGCTAAAAGTAAAGCCTTTCTGGAATTCAATATGGAATTTGATAATTTTTGTAAAGAAAAAAAGAATTCGAATACTTATGTCAGTCAGATTCACTCCTTAATAAAATAGAATTGCTAAGAGGATGAACACAACTATAATGAACAATTATATATGCTTATTCATCACTTCAGGGTTCCAAATGATTTTAGGGGTGAAGCTATAACGGCCTGGATTTTCTCAAACTGAAGGGCTATTTAAAAATCTTTAAATAATATTTGAAAACACCAAAATAATCTTTTCCATGTCCTTGAATGGTTTTAAAAATTTAAATATGGCGGAAAGTATCAAGCACACAAGATAAGAGGAATTAATCTTCTAAGTTTTTAAGGTTTTACCAAAACTGCATTAGGTGTTTCCACAAATTATTTGACCACCTAAACGTATTCCAAAAATTATTATATTTGAATTGTAAATATTTGGAACCTTAGGCTATAACATATTAAAATTTCAGACCTTGACAAAGTCGTTTGATATGTGAAACACGTGGCCGAAGCTGCTTGAAAAATTGTCCCTAGTGCACTGACGTAGTCTGGTAAAACAATTATAATAAATTCATACGAAACATTTTTTGGGTGATACCAAATTGTGTTATTATATAACTTATAAACATATCAAATGCCACTAGTTTGACTCAAAATTCAAATTACACAATAACTTACGATACTTCAAACTTAAAGATAGACCACTTCACAATTCTCCATCTTTAAATTCGAACCGGCAATCTAAAATATAGATTCGATTTTTCTAGCAATTTACATAATTAAAGATAATATTTACACCATTTACTTAAGTTTTTACATCATAAAGGGCTCAATTATATCAATGTCAAGCCATAAAATAAATAAACTAAGTCTTTCCTTCAATGTAGTACTCTACGCTGTCGCGCCAACACCAACATTTTCAATATGGACATTTAATTATTTTGGGATGAGTATTTAATAAGAAACACTTAGTAGTTATAAGAAATTAATATGCGACATGACAAAAACATACATGGGAACAACATCTTCGGTAACCAGTACCACGTGAAAACATTAGTGATTACCTTCAATCAAAACATACATAAGTGATTACACTCAATCACTATCATCATGTTCCATTATTAATCATTAAGAAAGGCATAAAAATTGACGTATATTTCTCAAAATAACTTTCATAACGTCGTGTTTAATGTAGTATTTAGAAAATCGGACCGGACTGGCCGGTTCAATCGGAAAAACCAGAAACTGGTTGCAAAACCGGTCCGATTTTCCACTTTAACTGTGTATCCAAAAATTGGACCAGAAACTGGGTTTTTCACCCGTTGAACTGGTCCGATTTTCAGCAAAAAATGGATTTTTTTTTATTTTTTAATTAAAACTTATAAAAACTCTATTTAAAGCCAAGTTTTGTGAGTAATTTTGTCTACAAATGTTGATTTATTTACAAATGACTTATTTTAAAAAAATTTGTGAGAGTTTTGGATTAATTTTTAATTTTTTAATTGAAAACGGTTCGACCCAGTTCGACCTTTTGACTCTTGACCCGTTACCTTTTCTGGGTCGATGGCTGGTCTGATTTTCTGAACATTGGTTTAAAGTAGGATATTAAACTACCTTGAAAATAGAATTTCCGTTGAATTGATTTGTGGTTTAAAAATGAATATTTCTTTTTCCTCAAATAATGACCCCGTGTTTGCCATTTCATTTCTCAAAATCTGAGTGTTATAGTGTGGTTTGAGTGATTAAAATAAAGAGGTGAAGAAGGAGGTTGGAAATATGTGACTTAGATGGCCGAAACTTTGGGCAGAATAGAGGAAATATTGCTACCGGTTTATGGTGGTTGAAGAGCAGAAAAAAATCAGAGTTTTTTTGGCTGAAAGGGGGACATTTGGGGGCTGGAATTTGATGATCTTGATGGCCAAAAAACTTATGGAAAAAGGACTTGATGGGGGCATGTTTTCAGCAAGTTTCTGATTAGATTTTGGAGGGAGAAAATGAAAATTTTCTTGGGACTTTTGTGGACATATTTTGGGAAAAAGGTATGAGGTTTATTGCTGGGAAAGAAGAGAAGAAAAATTGGCTGGCTTGTTGACGAAACATAGGACCGAAGTCTGTAGAGAAATTGAGATGAAACTAGAGTAAAACATTGCAATTTTGGGGCTGATCGAATGAGTGAAATTGGGGACCTTTGGGGAAGGTTTTCAACAATTGGTTGGGGGTAAATTAGCTGCAATAGATGGGAAACAAGGTGGGTAAAAAGTGTCGATCATGAGACAGAAAATGGCTGAAGGAAAAGAGAGGAGTGGGTGGTTTTTGCTTAGTCACTAAGAAATGTTTGGAGTTACAAATTGGCAGGGTTAAGATGTTGTTTAGTGTGTTTAATTTGGTAAGAAATAAAGGGCTATTTGGATAAGTCTTTCTTGCAGTAGAATAACACGATAATGAAGTTGAGTCTAAGTGAAAAGTTGGCTGAAAAATGGTTGAAACTAAGTTGAATGAATTGACCGAAAATGGGTCGAGAAGATGTTTTATTTTCATTAGTTTTCAATTTGTTGGTTGGTCTAAAATAAATATAAAATTAACTTAAATAAATTATTTGGGTTAAGAAAATTTAATTAATCTCCATGATTAATAAAATTTCCCTCATATCGAATTTGAGACAAGCATGTGCAAAAAGTATCGCTACTAAAATATTTTAACTCATACTCGGAAGTTCATAGCGACGTTGAAAGTAAAAAAAATTATTTTCTTGAAATTTAAAAGACAATACTCCTGTTTATTTGATCAATAGATGTCCTTCTAGTGCTTTCTAACCTAAAAATTCTAAAGAGTTGTGGAAGGGAAAATCACGTGACCTCTCTTTCATCTTACAAAAAGAGTTGTAAGAACTAACCCCAAATATAGAGCTCAAGGGTTAATAAGTTTCATCTTACATGGAAAAGAAATTGAAAAGTTGGAACCTATGTCCTATGAAGAAGTTTTATCTTCATAGAAATAACATTTGATCCTTGTTAATAAAGATAAAAGTCAAATTATAGTTAGTTGTACGTGGTTGTTTAAGATTAACGAATGGTCAAACCAAAGTGAACTAGTTAATATAATGCTAGGTTAGTGGCTAAAGGCTTTACTCAAAGAGAATGAGTCTATTACAATGAGGTGTTCTCACCTGTACTAAATTACAAAACAATGAGATTGATGCATGCTTTAGCTGCTCAATTCAATTGGAAACTAGAGCAAATGGATGTAAGAACTACTTTCTTACATGGTGACTTAGATGCAGTCATATATGGCACAACCACTGTTAGAGAATGAGAGACCATGGACCAAAATGATCAAATTAGAAAAGCAAGGGATAAAGGAATAAAAACGTGAATGCTGAAACCAGATTGCTATTGAATAAGAAGAGAATAGAAGATTCTTTACATGCATGCTGTTACAACATAATTCATTTAGTAGTTGCTTTTGCATTTTTCATTTTTAATTAGATATACATTCAGATGTATTTATATAGAATATGGAGTGTATAATTGTATATAAATTGTAGCTTTCATTCATTCTGTAAAACTATTGAATACTCAGCCAAATACATCGATTACTTCCTGAAAGTTTTCTAAAGCTACTATGTCCTTTAATTTTTTTTGTTTCTTCACTTGGTATCAGAGCATCTTAATGGCGAATTTCAACCCCAGCAACCAATCTCAAAGCTCAGACTCTAACTCTATGGTTCAAGCTCCAGCTCGTGTGAGCAATCTTGCTCCCTTTGGCATGAATCTGACTCAACCAGTATATGTGAAATTAGACAAAGATATATTTCTCCTGTGGAAAAATGTTATAATGCCTATTGTAAGGGGTCATGGCCTGGAAGGATATCTATTGAGCACCAAGGTATGTCTTCTACAATTTATCAGTTCTCAAGTCACATCTCAAATTGGAACAACAGTGGAGATGTCTCTTAATCCAGAGTACTCCATGTGGATATCTGTTCATCAACTTCTAATGGGATGGATGTATTTCACCATGACACCAAAAATTGTGATGCTTGTCATGGGTTGTAACAGCTCAAGCGAGCTTTGGAAGGCTATAAATGAGAATTATAGAATTCTCAACAGGTCCAGAGTAACCTTCCTCACATCTGAATTTCAGAGAATTAGAAAAGAATCCATGACTATGGATTAGTATCTCAGCACTGTCAAACAGCTTGCTGATAACCTTGAAATAGTTGGAAAGAAAGTTGATCATGTTGATCTAGTAACTCAAGTCCTATCTGGGCTTGATGAAGAATATACTTCCATTGTGGTGCAGGTGAATAGCAGAGATCAGGTGTCTTGGCATGAGTTATCTTCTATACTCATGACCTTTGAAAATATGTTGGAATATATTAGTCAAGTCAAGAGAAACTTTGGATCAATTTATTTAACTCAAGAAAATCCACAAAATGCAAACTCTTATAGTGGAAGAGGAAATATAGGTGGAAGAAGTTCAAATTTCAGGGGTAGAACAAGAGGCAAAGGGAGATTTGGAAGATTTAATGAAGTAAGACATCCTTGCCAAATATGTGGTTTAAGCAATCATACTGCTGCCTGGCGCTATAACAAATTTGATGAGAAGTAAATGGGAAAAATGCCTACTGATCAGAACCGCAGCTTGAACCCTTCTGCCTATACTGCAAGCCCAAGCTCAATAGAGAATCAAGCCTAGTATGGTGATTCTGGAGCCAGTCATCATGTCACTACTGATAAGGAGAATGTTGATGAAGCAAATGAGTATGGAGGTAAGGAAAAAATAATGGTAGGTAATGGTAATTCATTACAAATATCTCATATTGGCTCTAAAAGGTTTGATGCTCATTCTGATTAAACACTGGTTCTGAAGAAATTGTTGCATGTACCTAGAATCAAGAAAAATCTTATAAGTGTCTCTAAGCTAACTACTGATAACAGTGTAGCTGTATAATTATTTCCTAATGGTTGTGTTGTGAAGGATTTACTAACAAAGAAGGCTCTAGTGCAGGGGAAACTTGAGGATGGATTATATCAACTGAATATGCCTAACCACAACTCAAATACAAGCTCAGCAATTTACCATCAGTCCAACAACACTCACACGCTTCTCAACACTAGCTTGAACCAACTTACTAAGTCTACTAGTGACAATCTTCAAGATTAAAAAATTAAAACCTGGCACAGAAGATTAGGACATCCCCTACTTCTATATTACAACAGGTTTTAAGGTCTTGTAATAATTCTAAAACTATCAATAATAAAAGTTTTTCCTTTTGTGAAGCATGTCAGTTTGGCAAGTCACATGCATTACCCTTCAAACTATCATCATCTCATGTATAAATGCCACTTGATTTAATCCATACTGATATTTGGAGACCATCTTCCATTAATTCCACCTCAGGGTTCAAGTACTATCTGTTGTTTGTGGATGATTGTACTAGATACACCTGGATTTATCCTTTAAAACACAAATATAAAGTGTTACAGTACTTTACACAATTCAAAAGATTAGTTGAAAACCAATTTGAAAGGAAAATTAAAGCCTTACAGTCAGATATGGAGGAGAGTACAGAAACCTTGACAAATTAGCCTCTAAATCAGGCATTAATCTCAGATATTCATGCCTTTATACATCAGCTCAAAATGGGAGGGCTGAAAGAAAACACATACACATAATTGAAACAGGTCTAACCCTATTAGCCCAAGCACATATGCTTTTGTACTACTGGTGGAAAGCTTTCTTAACTGCAACACACATTATAAATAGGATGCCTAATTTACTCCTTTAATAGAAATCACCCTATGAAGCTTTGTTCAAACATACAACAGACTACAAACTTCTTAAAGTGTTAGGATGTGTCTGCTACCCATGTCTAAGACCATATCAAAAATACAAATTTGATTTTCATACCCAAAAGTGTGTCTATTTAGGACCTAGTACATCTCACAAGGAATTCAAGTGCTTAAGCTCTAGTGGTAGAATTTATATCTGTAGACGTGTAGTCTTTGATAAAAATGCTTTTCCCTTCAAGGAAGGATTTTTCAAAAAAACACAGTAATCCAAGTGTTCTCACAAAGCAACCCCAAATTCAGTTGATACAATACATTATATAGATGAACCTGCACACAGACCTTCTATTGAAAATAAGGGGGAGATAGCAAATGATGAAGGACTGATTAATGGACTGCCACAACAGCTTGAATAGAGAGATATACAAAAGTTTATACTGCTGCTGCTATCTCACACTCTCAAGAAGAAAGAGAACCAGTCAGCCTGGATGAAGCACTGAAGAGTAAAAAGTGGTACAAAGCAATGAAGGAAGAATATGATGCTTTGATAAAAAAATCAAATATGGGTGTTAGTTCCTTATAAACCTACAATGAAGATCAATGGATGCAAATGGGTATACAAACTGAAATATAGTACGAATGGAAAAATTCAGAGGCATAAAGCCAGACTAGTGGCAACAGGGTTCTTACAAACTTCAGGTATTGATTACTATGAAACATTCAGTCCAGTAGCCAAAGTACCAACTTTGAAAGTCATTCTTACAGTTGCAATTTCAAAAGGATGGGAGATAAGGCAAACAGATATTAGCAATGCCTTTTCTCAAGGAAAGCTAGACAAAATTGTCCATATGGAACAATCTCATGGTTTTATAGATCAAACAGAACCATCATTCGTGTGCAAACTTAGCAAAGCTATATATGGACTTAAATAGGTTCCTAGAGCTTGGCCTGACACACTGAAGGAGACACTACTGGAGTGGGATCTTAAACAATCCAGAGCTGATAGCTCAGTGTTCTATCAGGTATCACAGGACCCTGTAATCTATTTGCTAGTGTATGTTGATGACATTATATTGAACAAAATTATAGAAGCTAATTGAGAAGTTAAATGCATCATTTGCCTTAAAGGATATGGAAAATCTGAAGAAGTTCTTGGGAATTGGACTTCATCTGTCACAGAAGAGATATGCAATGGATATATTGAAGAGGTTTGGGTTTGAAAATTTGAAGCCTAGTATCACTCCTATGGAAGCTAGGAGACTAATAGGTAAAGTAGAAGTACTATACTTAACAATATGGGCACTTCAATATCTGACTCATACAAGACCAGATATCACATTTTCTATAAATAGAGTTAGCCAATATCTCCAAAATCCAACAGACGCTCACTGGAACTTGCTAAAACGACTTTTTAGATATATAAAGGAGACTCTTGATATGGGATTGGTCATTCATGAAGCACAAGATCTCAACATTATTGCTTATGGAGATGCTGACTGGGCATCATGCCCATATGATAGGAAGTCCACTGTAGGTTATTGTATTTATCTATGTGATAATAAGATTTCTTGGTGTTCAAAGAAACAACAGGTTGTGGCAAGATCAAGCACTGAGGCAGAGTATAGAACTCTAGCTCACACTGCTGTAGAAATTTTATGGATTCAATCTGTTCTACAAGAACTAAACATAACACAGACTGAAGTTCCTAGAATCTGGTGTGACAACTTAGGGGCAAATGCATTGGCCTCTAATCCTGTCTACCACGCACGAACCAAGCACATAGAACTTGATATGCATTTTGTTCGAGACAAAGGTTTATCTAAACAGTTGGTAATAAGTTATGTCCCTACAGCAGACCAAATCGTAGATATACTAACTAAACCTCTGATAAACTCTAGACATCTGTATCTACGCAGCAATCTTGGAGACCATGGACCAAAATGATCAAATCAGAAAATCAAGGGATAAAGGAATAAAAACGTGAAAGCTGAAACCAGATTTCTGTTGAATAAGAAGATAATAGAAGCTCATTCACATGCATGTTGTTACAACAGAATTCATTCAGCAGTCCCTTTTACATTTTTAATTAGTTATACATTCAGCTGTATTTATATAGAATATGGAGTTTATAATTGTATATAAATTGTAGCTTTCATTCATTATGTAAAACTATTGAATACACAACCAAACACATCGATCGTGAAAGTTTTCTAAAGCTATTATCTCTTTTAATTTCTCTTGTTTTTTCACTACCTCCACTTTTGAAGTTGAAGGAAAACAAGAGTTAGTTTGTCTATTGAAAAAAATAAAAATCATTCTATGGGCTTAAACAAGTTCCTAGGCAGTGGTATATCAGATTTGATACATTTATACTTAGAATTGATTTCTAAAGAAGTAGTTATGATGGTTGTCTTTATGATAGGGACACACCTAAAGGTTCAAAAGTTTATTTGATTCTTTATATGAATGACACTTCTTATTGTTCCAAATCTGTTTGAAATCAAAAGTATAAAATATATTCTCAAATCTAAATTTGATATGAAAAATTTAGGACAAGCAAAAAGAATGTTAAGCATGGTTATTACTAGAAGCATATCTAACTCTAAACTAACTCTTTCTCAAGCTCATTACTTAGAAAAATTAATAAACAAGTATGGTATGAAGTATTCAAATTCTGTAAATATGCCCATTGCATCTCATCTTATTTTATCTAGTAATGAGTCACCTAAAGATGTAGAAGAAAGATCTGAAATGAATAAAATACCATATGCTAACGTCATTGGATCCATTATGTATTCTATGGTAAGCACAAAGCCTGATATTTCTAATGCAGTAAGTCTTCTTAGCAGATTCATGTTAGACCTGGAAAGCGACATTGGGCATCCCTTAAGTGCTTGCTGAGATATATAAAAGGAACTTTAGAGAAGGGTTGACTTATAAAATTAGAAATAAAAAGCTTGTTGATTTTGTTGACTCTGATTTTGCTGTAAATAAGGACTGGAATTCCCAGCTTCAGTCTATTATTACATTGTCAAGTACTGAGGCATAATACATTGATATATTAGAGGCTGCTAAAAAAGGGATTTGGTTGCAAAATTTATTATTTGAACTAAAAGTGTTAAATGAACATGTTTGTATTTTTATAGACATTCAAAATGCATTGTATTTGAGTAAAATTCTCATATATCATGAAAGAAATAATCACATAGATGTTAAGTTATATTTTTTATGAGAAAAACTTATAAAGAGAGAAATAACTTTGAAGAAAATTTCTAGAAGATCACATCTAGCACATATTGGTGCTAAAACTATAAGTTTAAGTAAATTTTCAAGTTGTTTAAAATTTTCACATTGACAATGATTAATTGTTTTTACAGGTATTGGACAATGGTGTTATTGAAGAGTAGTTTAGCACTAAAGATCCTATAGCCAAGTAGTGGAGCCTCAGTCGAAACTAAAGTGAAGATTGAAGGAATTGTGTGATTTACTAAAGTGTGTTTATGAAATGTGTTTTCTGAAGACACGTTTCCATCACTGGAATGACAATGGCTGAGTGAAACGTGGACTCCACTCACTTACCCTTTAAAGGATTTGAACAGTTGATATGCACGATCTGTCTCATTTCTTCATCTTATTTTGTCATTATTCTCCATGCCCCTTCTTTTTTCATTTTCACCTTTAGGGTCTTTTGGCCATGGATATGTTCCCGTAAATTATTTTATTGGATATGAAATAAAGAATCTAATTGACAGATTTTGTATTTCATGATTCTAAGTGGGATTCAAGTTGTTTTGAATACCTTGTGTTGGTGTGTATAGAAGGGACGTATTTTCATTGATTTTGGTTAGATCTCATACGATCTAACATCTTGGTGTACTCTGATCGATTCCAATTTGGTAATAGTTGGTTTTCTCATGCGTGGGCCGCCTCAACTGAGCTTGAGACTATGCCTTTTTTGCTAAACTGAGTTTAACAATCTTTGGTGTTATTTTTATTGTGCTCTTGATGGTTGCTTAATTTTTGCAAACATTGAATGTTAAAGCGTTACAATATTTGGTATTATTTTCCTTTAATCTGTCATTGTAACACCTCCTTCATACTAGGAATTGGAAGAGAGCATGGACTGTAGTTTTCCCAACAACACAATGCACAACAATTGGATAAGTCCTTATCAGTCTAGCCAGACTAGAACACTGGGTGATTGAAAAGCATATCCTTAAGTACCTTCGGAGAACAATGAACTATATGCTGGTTTACTATTTACCATTTGGTATATGGATTTTAGGATTATACTCTAAGACAAATGAGAGAATTGTTGGGTTGTATGCCCAAATAGTAAAATTTTGCTGTGATGAAATGACAATTTTATATTGAATAAAACTTTGGTTTATATTCATTTATTATTGTTGCATTTGTTTAATATTGAGATGTAAATAAAGTGCCAATGATCACTTATGATAATATAAATTGGGTGCTTGCGTTGAGAAGTATAGTGTGACACAACTTATATTTTGATTATCAATAAAATTGTCCATAACTAATATATAAGGCTTGGCGCCTTATACCGGAAGGTTGTAGTGTTGATTATTTAATTATTCAGGTTTGCGATTTGTCCTTATCGTAGAAATGGATTAATGGTGATACTAGTACACTTGGAGTGTATCGAATGGACCACGTGTCGAATTTAATTATACAGCATGACCGTGCGAATAATAAATTCCACTTGATCACCGGGTATTTCATCAAAATTCCTTGACATGATTGTGTATATTTTTTTGTTTGTTTGATGGTTCTTTGATTCACCAATGGGTGAGATCAGTTTAGTTGATCAAATATCTCGGTGAGTTGGGAGCTTGAGAATGAGCGAAGTAGAGAACACGAATTCGTGTCGGAAACTGTTGCCCTGAAAAATGGGTCGAGTGACAACTTAATTATTTTCTATTTAACTGTTATAAATCTGAGCTCAGTGTTTAGCGACGGCTAAACTTTGACATCTGTGAATTAATTCACAGAACTGTTGAAAAAAATATAACTTAAACTTAGTGAGAATAATTAGAAGGGAAAAATGGTCATTTATGCTCATACTGAATAATCGGATCTCAGACAGGGATGAAATATATATACAATAGGTCAGAAGAAAGTATTATAGCTTCTGTAATCTTATATATTTCGAGAGTGCAGTCTCTTGCCTTTAGTAGAAAAAGCAAAAGACTAACAATTAGATCGAGGGGACTAGTCGACTAGACATAATCTAATTATTGGAGCTTGGAAAATATATGTCCGAACAGGTCTTTGTGGTAGCTATATAAAGTTTTTGACTTAATCATAGTTACTATGAAAGTTTTGGACTTGATTGTAATTTTGATATAAGTTAAAGATTACATGTGTAATTAAATCAATCCTAAACTAATTGGACTTAGATGCAATCAGGACTCTTATCATTGTTTGCAATCAGAACGCTTGCCGTATTTATATCACATTGCTTGTGACATAAATCAATTCAAACAATTCCAACGATTAAGAAAAGAGAAGAGAGAAAAATTCTTAAGTTTTGTTTGACTTGAATTTTATCTTCTTGATTTTCTAAATCAGACCAGTCCAGAAATGAGTTACTGATTCAATTAAAAGGTGCCTACATTTTACTTGGAGAATATCATAGAAGACTTGAACGTTGGGAGCACCTTGTTCGTAAATCAAAAGCAGCAAGTTTGTGAATTAGATCTAATATCGTATATTAATTTAGGTATAATACTAATCTATTAGCATTTAATTATAATAAACACGTGAATGCCTAGCAAAGATCCTAGTTTTATGGAATTAAAGAAAATTTTTGTTTTCTGGCTAATTCTAGTGCCAGTTTCCAACAAGTGGTATTATAGCGGTCTAGATCGTTCACGTGTTTTGTTATGTTATCTAGATCTGATAATTGCATGTTCTAGTCGAGCATGTCTAGGATTATTTGTTTATATGTTGATTGAATAATTGTTATTATTTTAAACGGTGATCCAATTATTTTGTGGCCCTACTTGTTCATTGTATTTCGTTATTTCGAGTCTGTAACAAGATTGGTGGATTACGACTGCATCATCTTGATTTAATTTTTTATTGCAACATAGATTCAAATTGTGAGCCCAAATTTGGGACTAGTTAATTTTGTAATGATTGAAGATTGACGATCGAACCGACGAAAAAGGAAAATCAGACAGCTGGATCTTACAGTCGGAGCAGATCTCGTGCACCAGACCTGACGCACCAAATGATCTGCGAGAGCGTAGATCAGGCGTTCACCAGAAATATACGATAACCCAGATCTGATGTGCCAGATCATGTGTACCAGATGATCTACGCTCGCACAGATCAGTCGCGCATTGGATAATCTGTGCGAGCGCAGATCCAACACTGGATCCGCGTGCAGCGGAAACTTGCAGATCTGGGTAGATCTGTGTGCCACTCACGTATAGATCTTGTCGGATCTACACCGCCGTTGTGGATCGGTGGCCTCAAGGTTGGGGCTGGTGGCTTTGGCGGTGGTGTTGGAGGTTTTGATTTTTTTCAGTGGTGGTTGTTTGGACAAATAGAAATATTTGAGAAAAAAGAAGACCCACGTTTGGTTGCTTGGATAGTGGCTATTTGGTTGCTGGGATAGACTATCTTTGGTGCCATGAATAGTGACTGTTTGGTTCAATGGATAGCTGCTGTTTGGAAAGTTTGGACTGAAGATTTAAGTTAAATATTGGGTTTGGGCCCAGTTAGCTTTTAATTTAATTCTTGAGTCTTATTTTGGGTCACAACTAATTGTTTATTTATTGTTAATGTATGCTTTAAATATTTGTTTAAAATATTATTGTTCTATAAATCATGTCATATAGAATTATTTTTGGCATCGCTCGTGAAACTTAGAATGTAATGCATTGCATTGAAATATTGGTTTTTCCTCGAATAAATTACTTCAAATTAGATTTTTCTAGAAAGGAAAATTCGTAATAATTAAACCGTGTGTTAATTTGATTAATGTGAATAGTTAATAATTATTTTAAATAAAAATTCATTGTTTTAAAAATATTGAGTAGGAGAGGGTATTTATTTAAATAAAAACCCATTGTCTCCTTTTGTCAATCTATAACCAACATAATGCGTTTGCCTCGTGCCGGTAACACAACGGACTCTATGTAGGAGGGCTACGTAATTCGGGTTACTTGATTAGATTCCTATTTGGTAAGATCGTCTAGATATAATATAATTTGAGATCATCCTATAGATGACGGGATTATTTTTCAAGTATCTAGAGATCTAGACAAAGGTTATACACTCAAATCGAGATCATCTACGAACCTCCTATAGTGGCTCTTGTTTATGATCTTGGTGACCAAATAAAGCGATACTGGATTTATCTAGACATTTATTGTCTGATATGATTTGTCTGGTGGGAGGGTCCCAGCTTAATTAGTGGACACGGTGACCTTTCCTATAGAGAGGTCTGTTGGATCACAAAGATCAAGTAGTCATTACATTATTGTAATTTTATGGATCTACATGTGCATTAATGCATCATATGTTAAATTAGCTACTTAATTTTAATATGCAATAATTTTTTTTTTATTTTTCAGCAAAATATCTCTCAGTCCATTTTCAGTTATCCAAAAACAAAACCAACTTATTGGAGAAAACTATGTGGATTGGAAACGTAACCTAATGATTGTTCTCACCGTTAAGAAAATTGATTTTGTGCTTGAAGAAGATTGGCTTGAGCAATCCACTAAGACAGCAAGGACAATAGAGGTTCTTATGTTAAGTGGGTGGCTGTAGATAAGTTGCCTCGATGTTACATTTTGGCATCGATGTCGAATGTGTTACAGCGATTACATGACAGTTTTGAATCATCTTATGACATAATGAAAAGCTCCAAGGACATGTTTGCACATCAAAGTAGGCAAGCTCGATTTGAAGTCATTCGCACCTTACAGAACATCCGCATGAAACCCAGAACAACAGTGAAGGACCATATGTTGACCATGATTAGACACTTCAATGTGGCGGAGAATTTGGGTGCAACTATTGATCAAGATACTCAGGTTGATATGATATTAAACTCTTTACCTGATATATTTTCACAGTTTACTGTGGACTATCACTTACACAAGATGGATATGCCATTGACTGAGCTGATGAATGAGTTGCAAAATGTGGAAAGTGGTCTTAAATCTAAAGGTGGTAATGCTTTTGCAACAATTGGTAGCTCCCCTGTTTCCAAGCTGAAAGGCAGAGATGGAAAGAAAATGAAGAGAGCTAACAAAAAGCAGAAAGGCAATAATACCAATGCACATGAAAAGTCGAAAGGCAAGTATTTCAAATGCGGTCAGAAATGACACTGGAAGAAAGACTGTCCTGATGCACTAGCTAAAAAGGAGCAAGGTACTGATGATTCAAGAGAGCAGAAAATTCAGTAAAAACCAATTTATTATTATAGTCGGCACATGAGCAATAGTTTCGGCGAGAGCTGTAGGAGTAGTTTATTTTATTTCAATAGTGGTAGGTGTTTAATTTTTAAAGAATGTTACTATGTCCCACAGATAAAGTGGAATATAATTCCCATTTTCTTGTAAATAGGACAAGGTTATTCTCTTATTTTGCGCTAACGCGCTTTACTTTTGATGAATAAAGCTCCTATTTGTGCCAGATATTTGGTGAGTGTCTTTATATATTAAACTATTCCTCAAATGAAAATAATAATACTTCTACAAACCATAATAAACAAAATGCATACCATAGTAGTAATACATATCTATGGCTATTAGACTTGGACGCATCAACATTAACATGATACAAAGACTAACAAGGAATAGTACCCTCAACTCAATTAAGGTCAAACCATTGCCAGTCTCTATGATTCTTGTTTGGAAGGAAAGATGACTAAGAAGTTCTTTTTTAGCATAAGAACATAGAGCCAAATAAGTATTGGTACTAGTTTATTCTGATGTATGTGGACCCATGAGTACACATGCGAGAGGGGCTATGAGTATTTTATCACTTTTACAGATGATTACTCTATATTCAGATACATTTACCTGATGACTCAAAAGTCATAGGCTTTTGAGAAATTCAAAGCATATCAGACTAAGGTTGAGAAACATTTAGGTAAAAGTATAAAGACATTTTGATCACATCGAAGTGGCGAATATCTCTCAGTAGAATTCATGGATTACTTAATAGAAAATGGTATAGTTTCTCAACTAAGTGCGCTTGGTAGACCCCAATGGAATGGCGTTTCAGAAAGAAGAAACAAGACATTGTTATATATGGTTATGTCAATGATGAGTTTTTCAACTCTACCTATCTCAATTTTGGGATGTGCACTGGAGACAACTGCATATATTCTTAATTTAGTTTCATCTATGTCTGTTCCCAAAACTCTCTTGGAATTGTGAAATGGGTGCAAACCAAATTTGCGTCACATCCAAATTTGGGGATATCCGGCTCATGTGCTAAAAGGGAAGACAGAAAAGTTAGAGTCTAGGTTAGAAATATGTATGTGTATGGGATATCCTAAAGGCACCATGGGATACTAATTTTTTATAGTCCTCTAGATAGGAAGGCGTTTTGTCAGTACAAACACGACCTTCCTAGATGATAAGTATATTAATAAATGTCAGTCTAAGAGTATGGTTGTTTTGGAATAAATGAGTGGTAGCGATTCTACAACATTAATTTCTGAAATACAACCTAGTGACAGACGACCCATGGTATCGTAAACACCTAGGGAACGTTATCTGAGTGGGAAAAATGATTTATCATCTAATCCCATAGATCAAGAAAATGTTCAAGGTAATGATGAGGTATTTGTATTACCTGAAGGTGTTATCAACATTGATGAAAATGTTACGATTCAAGATCCGTCATCCATTAGGCAAAGTCAAAGGATCATCAGAAAACCTTCTAGGTACTTGTTAGTTGGAGAATCCAAACAGGCGATCTCCGTATAACAAGTAGATGATTCGACTTTATATAAGTAGGCTATGAACAAAATGATAATTTTCATGGTGCTTTATGTGGATGATATTTTACTCATAAGAAATGATGTGGGAATGTCATTATTTACGAAAGCGTGGTTGGCCCAACAGTTTTCATATGAAGGTTTTGGACAAAGCTAGATGTGTTCTAGGGATTCAGATATTAAGAGATCGAATAGAACAAGCTGGTAGTTTTGTCCCAAGCTATATATATTGACAAGATGCTTGTCAAATTACCACGCAAGATGCTAAGAAGGGAAATTTGCCATTCAGACATAGAATCTAACTATTTAATGAGTATTCCCAAAGAAACTTCTAAAGAGATAGATGACATGAGTAGAATTACCTTATGCGTTTGCAATGGGTAGTCTCATGTATGTTATGCTGTGCACTAGACTTTACATTTGTTATGTTGTTGGTATGATAAGTCCTTATCAGTCTAGCCAGACTAGAACACTGGGTAATTGAAAATCATATCCTTATGTACCTTCGAAGAAAAAGGAACTATATGCTAGTTTACTATTCACCATTGGGTATATGGATTTTAGAATTATACTCTAAGACAAATGAAAGAATTATTGGGTTGTATGCCCAAATAGTATAATTTTGCTGTGATGAAATGATAATTTTATATTGAATAAAACTTTGGTTTATATTCATTTATTATTGTTGCATTTGTTTAATATTGAGATGTAAATAACAATGATCACATGTGATAATATAAGTTGGGTGCTTGCGTTGAAAAGCATAATGTGACACAACTTATATTTTAATCATCAATAAAATTGTTCACAACTAATGTATAAGGGTTAGCGCCTTGTACTGGAAGGTTGTAGTGTTGACTATTTAATTATTCGGGTTTGCAATTTGTCTTTTTCACAAAAATGGATTAGTGGTGACACTAGTACACTAGGAGTGTATTGAACGGACCACGTGTCGAATTTAATTTTATAGCATGACCGTGGAAATAATTAAATTCCACTTGATCACCAGGTATTTCATCTAAATTCCTTGACATGATTGTGTACATCTTTTTGTTAGTTTGATGGTTCTTTGATTCACCAATGGGTGAGATCAGTTTAGTTGATCAAATATCTCGGTGAGTTGGGAGCTTGAGAATGAGCGAAGTAGAGAACACGAATTCATGTCAGGAACTATCGCCCTGAAAAATGGGTTAGTGTTTAGCGACGACTAAACTTCGACATCTGTGAATTAGTTCACATGACCGTTGAAAAAAAAATGTAACTTAAAGTTAGTGAGAATAATTGGAAAGGCAAAACGGTCATTTATGCTTAGACCTAATTATCGGATCTCAGACATGGATGAAATATATATACGGTAGGTCAGAGGAAAGTATTACAGCTTCTGTAATCTTATATATTCCGAGAGTGCAGTCTCTTGCCCTTAGTAGAAAAAGTAAAAAACTAATAATTAGATCGAGGGGTCTAGGGTTGACTAGACAGAATCTAATTATTGGAGTTTGGAAAATATATGCCCGAACAAGTCCTGTGGTAGCTCTATAAAGTTTTGGACTTAATCACAGTTACTATGAAATTTTGGACTTGATTGTAATTTTGATATATGTTCAGGGATTACATGTGTAATTAAATCAATCCTAAACTAATTGGGTTTGGATGCAATCAGAACTCTTGTCAATGTTTACAATTAGAACGCTTGCCATATTTATATCACATTGCTTGTGACATAAAACAATTCGAACAATTCCAACGATTAAGAAAAGAGAAGAGAGAAAAAATTTTATGTCTTGTTTGACTTAAATTTTATCTTATTGGTTTTCTAAATCAAACCAGTCCAGAAATTAATTTTTGATTCAATTAAAAGGTGCCTACACGCCGGTCTAATCTATACTTGGAGAATATCATAGAAGAGTTGAACGTTGGGAGCACCAAGTTCGTAAATAATGAAGCAGCAAGTTCGTGAATCAGATCAAGATCTAATATCGTATATCGATTCAAGTATAATACTAATCTATTAGTATTTAATTATAATAAATACGTGAACGCCTAGCAAAGATTCTGGTTTTATTAAATTAAAGAAAATTTTTGTTTTCTGACTAATTGTAGTACTAGTTTTCAACAAAGCTAGCTTGTAATAATTTTCATGCTCAAATGATGCTTCTCCAAAGGAAAGAAGCTCCGTTGGGAAGTCCAGCCTGAAGCAAGCCCTTTGTTCTGTGATATTTTCCTTGCTGCCATTGAAGAGGGTGTTGTGATTAAACGCCATGATTCACCAAAAGTGCTTGGTTAAAAAATTCTAAGTTGTTGAATCCCAAACCACCAGCACCTTATGCACAGTTTTGACCACTCAATGTAACGCCCCAGATTTTCTCAACCCGGAGGGTCACTAAAATAATCTCTAAAATTTTATTTGACGACTCCAAATAATATTTCCCATGCCCTTGAAGGGTTTTTTAAAATTTAATTGTTGCGGAAAAAGACAAGCGTGCAAAGGAAAAGGATTTTTCTTCAAAATTTCATAGTTTTGTCTATACCGTGATAGGTGTCGCCACAATTTATTAGACCATCCAAACGAACTAAAAAAAATATGAAATTTAAACTTTAAATACTTGGGACTGTATACTACAACATGTAAAAATTTCAAACTTTAGCTACGTCATTTGGTAGGCGAAAAATATAGCAAAAAATGCATGAAAAACATTCCCGGGTACCTTAAGGCAGCCCGTTCAAATGCCCAAAATAAATTTATCCGATGGAGTTTTTAAGTGATTCCAATTTCTGTTATTAGAACACATATAGAGCTTTACATAGAAACTGAATTCACTCAAAAACTTCAACCGTAGAAAAAGTTATGATTTTTCGAAAAGGGGACAGTAAGCTGAAAAGTTTGAAAATGAATCTAAGACATTTCCAATTTAAAACTTTGAACGGCAATTAAACCAACATCTTGTCTTCTGTACAAATTACATAATTAAATACTGAATCAAATACTTAAAATAAGTAATTACATCATAATTGACTCTATCATTTCGACGTCTAAACATAAACTATATAAGACTTTTCATGACAAGCTCATTAGTCTACTGTCACCGCATCAACACCGATCAGTTCAATCTGAAAAATTATTTGTTTGGGGGTCAGTATTTCATAAGAAACACTCAGTAGCAATACTTATGACATGTGGAAAATTTTACTTAAACATGAATTCGACATGCCATGATTTTTGAAACGTACATCATATCATAAAAAAAATGGTAGCCGGCACCACATAACATCATCATCATCATCATACGTGATTTCTTTCAATCACAAACATGTTAAAGTGATTACTTTCAATCACTATCATAAGTTCCTTCATAAATAAGTTTGCATGACATTCAAATAACATCGTAATTTTTCCAAAACATCATTTAAAATTGCAGTAAAAACATTAAGTAAAACTACCTTGTAAATGAGTTTTCGGTTGAGGATTTGATGAAGAAAACTGTTTCTGCAGCTTTTCGAAAACCCAAAATCGAACACTATATAAATATATATGTATATAGGGAACTTTTTTGAATTAAAAATCAAGGTTAAGAATCTTCACTGCTGGTCAAAAACTGAACCGAAAGTGAGGGAGAAAAGCTGGAAATTTGGGACTAGACAAATGCAGAAATATGGGGCTGCTTGCTGGATGAAAGTCTGAGGGAGGAAGGAAGGTTTTTGCTTAACTTATGGACTGTTTTCTGCGATGCAGTGTGGATGAAATTGAGGTGATAAAATTGGAGTGTTAAAGGAATTAAAAGCTGGAACTTATGGCTGATTGTGGGGGACCGAAGCTGGAGTGCACAGGGGAAAATTTCTGGACTGTTTGCTGCTGATTTATGGAGCTCAATTGGGACTTCAGGGGGGCCGAATTCTGTAGGTGAAATGGGAGCTAAACAATTTGATTTGGTTGCTGAAACAATGAGTGAAAATTTGGGACTTAAGGGGCCGAAAATCTGGAGATAAAGGAGCACTTAATGAGCAGTTTTTTGGTAGTTTTCATGGGGCAGTTGGCTGAAACTTTAGTGGGTTAAAATAGTGGATCAATGAGGTTGAGGTGCGGTTTTCTTGAGGTGAAAAGGAAGGGGTTTGGCTAAGTTTTGAAATGGTTTGAGTGGTGGAGATCATGGGGGCCGAAAATGTGGTTGTGGAGAAGTTAGGAAGGCAGTTTTTCATCAAGGTTTAGGGGTTGTTTGGGAATGTTTTCTGGTAAGGAATAAAGGTCTGTTTGGAGGTGTTTTTCTGGCAAGAATAAGGGGCTATTTGGTGTTAATTACGGCGAAACTTTTTTGTGCTAAAAGCTTACTAATTTTGGCATCAAAATGGGGCAGTTTCCTTTGCTGAAAATTGGACTAGCATAGGCCGAAATCGGTGTTAAAAATATTTCCTTAGTATTTAATTTAAACAGTTGGCTTAAATTAAATCAACAAATTAAACCACACTACAAGACAGAAGACCTTTACCGACTAAACTATTAGTCGACAATACTGTAAACTCCGTCGGCAAATATTATCGCCGACTAAAATATGTTGGTCAGCATGGTAGTCGGTGAAAGCCTGTCGGCGAATCCAATACCGACTACAATATTTTCTAGTCGATAAGTATTATATATTTGCCGACTAAAAAATTCTTTGGTCCTTAAAATTCATCGCCGACTAAAAAAATTATTTGGTCTGTAAAATTCATCGCCGACCAATATTTTCTAGTCGGTAAATATTGTATATTCGCCGACTAAACAATTCTTTAGTCTGTAAAATTCATTGCCGACTAAAAAAATCTTTGGTCTGTGAAATTCATCACCGACCAAAATTTATCTGGTCGGTGTTATGTTCGCCGACTAAGATTTAATATAGTAGGCAAAAATCTTCTCAAACCAAATGAATTTTGGTCGGGGTTAATTTCGCCGACTAATAATAACGTTAGTCGGCGAAATGTATCTCGGACCAAAACTTGTTAGTCGGCAATTTATTTACTGAGTTTTTTTAATAATTAATTTTATTATAATTATCCAAAGCTGTTACAATTTATATCTATAATAAATGTTAAATTTGAAAATATAAATTAACGATTTTTGTATTGCCACATAAAAAAGAACCTGCACCTACACAAAAAGTGTTTTAACATCAAAACAAAAAGAAAAAACAACGGTGCATGTTTCCCTTTCAAAATAGCTACAGACATGTGCATGTATTTACAAGAGAAAAGCTAAACAAAAGTTTATCAAAAAAAGATATTCATTTAATCTATTAACTACTGCTCTTGTGATGATAATCATGGATCAGCCATGTTAGGGGTGGGGCTAGCTGAGTGAGTGAGTGTGGTAAGTTTTTCAGCAGCACCAGGCATGAGCTGATCGAGAAGAGCAATAATGGCATTGTTTTGCCTCTCTAAAATTCCAATCTTCTCTCTAGCAAAGGTGAGCTGACTTTCTTGTGTTTGGACCATCTGACGAAGTTCAACATTCTCGTGTTGGGTGGAAGAAGCTCGACATGTCTTCTTTGGAGGCTTTGGGCCCCTGCCTAATCCAATATAATAGCTAGAGCGGGTGCCAAGAATCTCATTAGCTACATCATCAGCAGTAAGAACTTGTGGTCGATCACCCCCATCATCACTCTGACCTTCATTGTCGGTATGTTGTTGTGAAGATAAAAGCATGACCATATCATCCTACAAGAAAAAGTATAAATGAGTTAATGACATATAATTTGAAACAATTCATTAAGTTTAAATTGAAAGTAAAGTTACATATTTCTTTTCAGCAATTGGAGCTATCCATCCTTTGCCGACTTTGTAGTGGGTGGTCTTCCATAAATCTATCCTGTCTGGTCTACCATTGCCTGTGTCCTGAACAAATGGATAATAAGATCCACTCAATAGGCAATTTTTAAAGAAATATGTTATTGGTAATACATGAAACAACACATAAATGGGTATACATTTCATTCCCAAATGTCAACTAGATAGTTTAAATTATATTGGATGTTATTTTGATCGACTTCGAAACATAAATACCTCCAAATGGACTGTAGTCAGTTGGATAACAATCGTTGCTAACGTGTTGTATATATCAAAAACAAGAACATAATAGGATACAGACAATAGTTAAGTAAACATATTCTCAAGATGTTCCACCATTTTAAGGAGTTTGTATAAGCAAGCCTCTACAAAAGGTAAGCACATATTTTTGAGTGGATCTTATTTTAATTCAAAAGTAAACATATTTTTGTAAGCCTCTACAAAAGGTAAGCAATCCCCAAAGAAATCTTACGAGAAGATTCTCTTCTAATTTTAATTCAAAAGCTTAACATATTTTTGTTTTAGTACATCTCTCCCCACTTCATCAACAGTTTTCTAACTTAAGGTACGTGGCAATGTGAAAGAACCAAGTCCAGCCAAGGAGTTTGGAACTCATCAAAGGTTAAAGAATAAATGGACAATTTTTGAGCGAATGGATAAAATATTTTGATGAACAATAATCCTCCATTGTATAACCTCAATTATCATAATCCCTGGATGAAAATATTTTGATGAACAATAATCCTCCATTGCAAATATTTTGATGAAAACCAATCTAAAAATAACATGCACCCGCATAGAAGAAAAAAAAATGTACAAAGCATAACTTGTTCTAATATTGTTCAAATTATATAATGAGAAGTGATTTGGAATCCGGAAGATAACAATTAGGTGGAAAAACAAAACCCGGAAAACAAAAGAAAAAAAAAATTCTTCTTGAATTTGTAAAGCCGGGCGAACGCCCTGCTTTAAGACTGGGCGTTTGCCCAGAGGCTTTATCTGGCGACTGAGGCCAACTGCATGGCCTGGGCGAACGCCCAAGATTGTATTGGGTGTTCGCCCAGGACAAATTTTTCTACCATTGGTTTTTGAAATTTTGACAGCATATGAAGAATTTTTGGAATGAACTGTAAGCCACGCATTGCAACATCTAATTCCTATGCAATCACTCTTATGATTAGCAGATAAACTCAATTCACAAATACAGGATACAGCAAGCATAATTACATAAAGAGCCCACATTCAAATTCTCAATTGAATTACTCATAAATCTTGTCTAACAATACTAAATGATTCTTAATCGGACACAAAAAGACATGTTTTTTTCTTGCTTTTTAATTTACCCCCAATCTTTAAAGTGTTTCAAAGGGTCCAAGTCTTCACCTTAGGCTGCATAATCAAATAAAGAACTGCAATAGCTATAACAAAAATGAATGATACCCCAAATCAATCTCAGTTATATAACTCAAAAACTTTAGTCTTCTTCTCAATCTGATGCCATAAACTGGTCTTCCTTCTTCTTTGTATAAATTATGAGATAACAAAGTGCATTCTTTTATGTACTAATTACAGGGAGAACCAGCAAGAAAGACTTCAATAGATAGAACAGGACACACTTGACAAAGGTTGAAAGATCTCATTCTCAGTTGGGTACATCAAATACACTAAGTTGCAGGGAATTGATTAGCCTACGATTAACTAGTCAACGGGGAGTGCCTCTCCTAGCATATGCCATCCTGGTTTGAACTCCTCAGCGACTACTGATTAAGACTCATTAGCTGATATTATATTTATTATCACAAGTTTAGTTGGTGCATTAATAGTAGGACTCCATATTTTCAAGGAGATTGTTATTTTATAAGTTTCCAATGTATAATATCCTCACCAGGAAGTTCCAGATTCTCATTAGGTAGCTTGGTGAATCAGCCTTTGAAGGGATCTACTCTCTAATATTTTGGCCAAACTAATTATATGAAACGCTAAATATGAGGACATCAACTAGCTTGATTAGATATGCATAACATGTATAACTTACCCCCATAGCCTGTGTGTTAAGGAAGGATCTCGAACCAGAACAATGTCCATGTGTAAGCTTGGACCTATTTGTTGCATTCCTCTTCGACTTTTTCTATAATAGCCAGTATATAAAATTGTCATTATACATACTCATGGAAAATTAGCCTTTTGTCTTCCACATTTAATCATCAAAATATCCAAAATCAACATATAGAAAAGTAATAAGCTTACAACTTAAAATATTCAAACCCCACATTGATGTAAAACTGATCATGCCAGCAAGCAGCTTTCAGTAAAACCCAATAATAAATACCAGCAATCAGCAAGCACAATAATACCAGCAAATGGCAATACCAGTTAAATTCAAAATGATAAGTTTTTGTACTACCATCAACAAATACCAACAAGCTTTGTGAAGAGTGGAAAAATAATCAAGCAAATATTCTTTAGTCTACCTACCTGCCTTCCTTCTTGAGTCTCATCATGAACTTCGTTAGTTGGTGCATTAATAGTAGGACTCCATATTTTCAAGGAGATCTGTTATTTTTTGAACTACCTGCCTTCCTTCTTGAGTCTCATCATGAACTTCTCATCCTTCAAGTTATAATACATACTGTTGGAATATTTTACAATGGTGTTAGACTTTGTAAATAATCAAGCAAATATTCTTTATGTCATCTTTCTAGGTAGAAAAGGGGGGGGGGGTCACAGATGTTTCTTTAGACTACAATATTAAAGAGACCAAACATGTTGTAGATGCATTATCAACACAACTTGATATATATATATCAGCTTTCATATAAATATATACCATCTGTATGAAAACACATAAAGCATGTAACCATGAACCACACACCTTGAATGCTTCTGACTCCCAATAATTGCATAAGAAATCTCAGTAGTCTTGGTTAAGCACCTGGTCATGCTTCTTTGCCTTCCTTTCTGTCATAGGAAGGTCAACTAAAGTCTCGTAGTACTCATGAAGCTCATACCTAAACTCCTTGAAGCGAATAGGCATGTCATTCTCTATCACTTCTTTGATCCAGGGACGCTTGTCGTAATCAAGAACAAACACGTTCTGCATTTATCATAATTTAATAAGGTGTAGATAAGAAAATAATTTAAGTTTCTAAAATAAAAATTATTACCTCTAGCCTAGAATACATAGGTGATTTCTCTGCATCTGTAACATCCTTCCACCTTATTTTGTTCAATGGTGCATATTGGCATAATGCAGCTCCAATCTCGTTTGCAAAGTGAGGGGCATTTGGCCCTGTAGCCCGCATGTCCTCTTTTTCAATGATGACTTCCAATTTCTGTTGTGTAACTTTAACTATATGCGCTGTCTGAAACCCTTGTGTGGGTCCGCGTCGCTTACGTGGACGCTCGGGCATGTGTTGTGGACCTGCAACACATGAATCATCAAACAACACTTATTAGTTCAAAGAAGCAGATAACTAATGAGGTAAACAAACCATTATTTGCAAACCAATAACTTAGTAAACACAGGATCATTGACCTGTCTCTGACCTGTCTCAGTAGTGGCACCATGTCTTGAACTATCATTGGATGGGGCTGATGTTGGAGAAGGATGTACGATCACAGGTGGCATATTGATGTACTGCAGGTATGGGAACATTGTTTAGTAATAATGTCATGGGAATGCCATATTAGCATAACAACATATTAAGATTTTCTTATAAACATGCATAAACATTTCCATTCAAAAAAGATTGGGATAACATCTACAAATGTGCCATTTTAAACAACCATATTTTTATTTCAGCAACGGTCATCAAGTTTATTCAAAAGCTTACATGAACTAAACAAAATAAAAAACAGAGTTGAATTTGTCTTGTTTAATAGAAACAACTCAAAATCAAAGCTAAAAAAGAACCTGTTATTCAAGAAATATTCATAAAACATTACCATTTCGAATGAAATCTACCATCTATTATGCAGGGAAATACACTTCAAATGGTTGAGTCAATCACTGTCGTTATGCAAGGTTAATTCTTCCTCAGATTCATCACCCATCAATTCAATTTCCTCTTCATCATCGTCGACAACAAATTCTAAATCTTCTTCCTCATCGACATAATCATTTAGTTTATCAACATCAACAACTTCTGCAGGGACATCCATGCGAACAAAATGATTGTTTTCCAAATCACCTAAATCAATAACAAGTTGTATGTCCGCGGATGATGCATCTTGATGAACATCGTGATGAAAATTATTAGAATCATAGTCTTGCATGTCTGTGTCCTCATCATCTTCAACTAATTCCCAAATGTGCTGATGCAGAGCTTTTTGGACCACCTTCCATTCAAATCCATTCTTCGGGTCATTCAAATAGAATACTTGAATAGCTTGTGTGGCAAGAATAAATGGGTCGTCTGCAAAACTATTTCTTACAACATATATAGATGTAAAATTTGTCTCATCTATTATTCTTTTCTTCTTTTTGTCACAGTCAAACCATTCACACTTGAACAAATATAATTTCCTGTTACAATAATATTGCAACTCCACCAAATCCGTTAAAATACCATAATAGTCATTACCACCACCAGAGACAAACACCCCACTATTTTGAGTTGTCCTTTGTGCATCACAACTCTTTGTGTGGTACCGAACACCATTTACAATACATGCACTATATATCATAACACGGGGATCGGGGCCACAAGCTAGAGCATATAGGTCATCAGTGATAGTTTCGTCTCCCAAAACATGCAGGCTACAGATCTACATGTCGAAGACAAAGTGAACATGTGATATGGTCATTTGATTAAATACATATATAAAAAATTAGCCTTCATATAAATTTGAAATTTACATTATACCTTTCGTTCAAACCACAATGGGAACTCTTGCTTTTGCAATTGGCTTGGATTTGTACTATGTGATATGGTTGTCATGTGTTCACTGTAAATTATGTGAAACAATTATTGAAGGTACACAAACATACTCAATTGATTAAAATGTTGGAAAGTAATTTACCTAAGGTAAGGTAGGAGCTCTTCACAATTGTTAATCACATACCAACGTGCCACCCGAAATAGATCTTTTGACAACATTTCTAAATGACCACCTCCAATTGGTCGTACTCGCTGTGAAAACAGAGAGAACCTATTGGATTGAAGCATTTTTCAAGGCCTCATTAACTATATATCCTTAGCAATTGAGCTTTCTGGTCGTGCTTTATTTTTAACATACTTCTTCAAAGTTCCCAAATACCGTTCAATTAGATACATCCAACGCGATGCCACGGGTCCAGCAAGGCGTGCCTCACGAGGCAAATGTACAATTAAATGAACCATTGAGTCAAAGAATGTTGGTGGGTATATTCTTTCTAACTTGCATAATATAAGTACTACATCTGACTCAAGTTGTTCCAGATCGTTCACATTTAATGTCTTTGCAGTTATTTTTTCAAAGAATTTACACAATTCAACCAATGTAGTGCAAATGTCTTTTTTCAAAATTCTCCTGATACCTACTGGTAATAAACGTTGTAGTAGAACGTGACAATCATGACTCTTAAGTCCATACATTCGCCCATCAAGAACATTAACATATCTTGATATATTTGCAGCATAACCATCAGGAAGCATAACTGACTTAAGAAAAGCACAAAACTCTCTACGTTCCTCAGCACATAGAGTGTATGTTGCCAGTGGCTTATAGTGCTTATTACCACCCTTAGGTTGTAAGTGCAGCTCAGGACGAATGCCCATGTCTTGTAACCCCAATCGAGCATTGGTTGTATCTTTTGACTTTCCTTCAATATTCAACAAAGTGCCAACCACAGCCTCACATACATTCTTCTCAATATGCATAACATCCAAGTTGTGCCTCAACTTCAGTTTGGACCAGTATTCTAGCTGGAAAAAAATTGATCGTTTCACCCAATTCTGACTTTCAACTAGTCGTTTTCTTTTGCTGAGTACTTCAATATTTTTTCCCAACACGACATCACCAATTTTAGCAAGTTGAGACAATATGTCTTCTCCAGTAAAGTCCCGAGGAGGTAGCCCAGATTCACGTTTTCTATCAAATTTTTTACTTCTACGCCAAGAATGATTAGTCGTTAAAAACCGTCTATATCCTGTGTAACATATTTTTCTACGCAAATAGATGGACATAGTGTCCTCATTACAAACTGGACATGCTTTGTACCCTCTAGTACTCCATCCAGACACAGTTGCATAAGCTGGAAAATCATGGATTGTCCACAAAATTGCTGCCCGTAGATTGAAATACTCTTTCTTCGAGACATCATAGGTTTGCACCCCATCGGTCCACAATTGTTGTAATTCATCAATTAAGGGTTGCATATACACATCAATTTCCTTTCCAGGTGCTTCGGGACCAAGAATAAGCAACGTCATCATCATATATGGGGGTTTTGTCATCTTCCAAGGAGGCAAATTGTAAGGTATTAATACAATAGGCCACATACTGTATCGAGTAGGCATATTTCCAAATGGATTAAAACCATCTGTAGCTAGTCCCATACGTACATTCCTTGGTTCTAATGCAAAATCTGGATATATGGCGTCAAAAGCCTTCCAAGCCTCTCCATCAGCAGGATGCCTCAACACCCCATCTTGCTGAACTCTTTTGGTTTTATGCCATGACATTTCTGTCGCTGTATATCGAGACATGTATAGTCTTTGAAGTCTAGGAATGAGAGGAAAATACCTAAGTACCTTTCATGGGACCTTTTTCTTTCTATTCGTAACAAATTCATATTGAGACTCTCCACATGTAGGACAATTATTGAAATCCTTATTAGCTTTCCAGAAGAGAACACAATCATACTTGCACGCATAAATCTTTTCATACCCCATACCCAACTCCTTCAACATCTTTTTAGACTCGTAATATGAAGTTGGTATCTTGTTTGGTTTAGGAACTGCAACAACATGTTAAAAGATTTGTTACTCCATCCATTTAACACTTTTATGTGCATGAGTTTGATGACGAAGTTTAACGCTGTGAATTTGCTACAATTTGGATACAATTCACTAAAAGCTTGGTTAAACATATTGTCGAAACATGATTGAGGCTGATCATATGGTGTGTTGTTATTTTGATTCTCAACACCATGCTCCCCAACAAAACTTGGTGTACCAACTCCATTCGCCATTCCTCCTAAATCATGCAACATGTCAATAACTTCATCATCATCATCATACTCACGTCTAATTCTTTCTACTTCATGTATTTCTTCAGTTACAACTTGTTTGGGACGAAACGATTCACCATGGAATATCCATACTGTGTAGGTCACATCAAACCCATGAGCCCACAAATGACGTTTGCAACATTAAGATCGAGAGCGGTCATGTTACGACATTTTTGACATGGACACCTGATTGTAGATGCGTTTGTAGGAGTATTAGCACGTGCAAAGGCCATGAATTCTTTAATACCATCTTGATATCTCTTATCCAGCCTGTTGTGTAATATTACCCAACTACGATCCATGACTAACTCCCTAGTATCACAAAACAGGCTAAAAAATTAATATGGTACACATAACGGAAAAAAACTGTATAAAATGGTGAAATTGAAATTGATATAAAAAAATATATCATGATAAAAACGGTTAATTTTTAAAAAAAAAATAGCATATGACATGTGCAAGAGGGGAAAATTTGAGTGTCTGAGCGTAATTGTCTTGGCAATTCCATAGTTATTTGAATACTAAATGTCCTCTGATGCACAACTATTATGTGAAAGATGTTTGTCAAAGACTTGTAAGAATGGCAGAGAGTTGTCCTGTGGTGTCTCAAATTTGAGCAAACTGGAAGCTGAACTCAAAATTGTAGGAAAACAAAGAACACATGACAAAACAAAAGTAAATAATCACACTATTTCCAGTCCATATCTGTAAATTATCTAGATATAACATTTCTTTTAGGTATAAAATTAGTTCTCCAAAAAATGAAAGATTCAATTTGTGCAGTAAATCACTGTAACAAACGCTTAGAAAGTAGTGGTAATTTTGTTTACATACAAACCACCTAAGCAGGGGGAGTTTGATAGATAAAGTTGGATTATTTGACTTGAGGTAGCTAAATAGAGTTTATTCTAATGTTGGATTATGTTTTAGAATGGAGCGAAATTAAAAATCAACAAAAAACGATAAGAATGGTGCGAAATTAAAAATCCATTGATACTTGGGGAATCATAAAATCACAATAAATTGTATATGCGAAGGTAAAGGAAAGTTTCATTCAGCATTTGACATGAGGAAACTGACAACATGATTAAGAAAGTGCACCAAGCAATGAAGGTATTGTGTATGCCAGCATTGTTTTTATGTTAGCTTCACTTTTCTAGAAAAGATCTATACTAATTTTGAAATTGAATCCAACTCTATATATTGTACTCAAACAATTGGAATAGAGCATTTGTGGCTAACTTAAAAAGTTTACAATAAGTTTTAAAATAAATATCTTTTTTATAATGTGACTGTGTGAGTTCGAAATAAGTAAGGTACTTTAGTTACGTTAGAGTCAAAATAAGTAACTTTTTTTAAAAAAAGTTAACTTTTCCAAATATGCTTTCTTTACTTTTTTTAAGCTTCGCCTATCAGGATCTGAAGGGAAAACTGGCAGAATAATTTAAAATAGAGAAAGTTGAAACAGCTAGCTTTCGAAAAAAATACCAAGCCAACAATTCCCAATTACCTGTGTAGTAATAAAGCAATGTAAGCAAGTGCTAGTTTAATTCATTTCTATAAGAATTACAGAACACAGAAATCAAAATCTACAAATAAACATTTAACAGAAGCAAATGTAGCCATAATAAAGAACATAGATCGACTAAAATACTGTAAAAAATAGCTGCAAATAACATAATGAATCAATGATGAAACCATCATCAAACCTACGCAGCCATAATTCATGAAGCATGCTAAATAGTAAAGATCATAATCTAATAAGCAACTAAAACAAATATTAAATCGGGAAAAAAAGGTTCTTTGTACTAAAAAACAGAAACACGAATAGTCCAGACAATGATCTTAAACAAAATTAATAAGAATGAGTTTATTTAACATGAAAAAAAGATCATATTATTGATTAAACATTATTTAATCCACTTGATTGTTTTGTCTTCTACATTAGAGTTTTTTAGTTTATCTTTCCATTCACAGATCTTTGTATTTTTATAATTAAGCAGGATTTCTAATTTAAAGGATTAAGGTGGATCATATGTTATTAATTCTTTGAGATTCCTAAATTTCTATGTTTGTACTTATTAACATTTATCTGCTGAAGACATGAACTTCATTGAGCATGTTAACTACTTCTCCTCCTCCCTCCCAACATTTGTGCAGTGAAGACTCGAAAAGAGGGAAAGCAGATGACCATGATGGACTCGATATCTGATACAAAAGCTAGAATTGAAGAACTTAAAGAAATTGTTGAAAATCAAAGGGCAAATGAAGAAGAATATGCTGATATGTAGGTGTAATCCCACAAGAAATTGGCAATCTATACAATCTGGATTATCTTGATGTGGGCAATAACTACTTAAGTGGTTCCATGCCAACACGATTGTTCAATCTCTCAAAAACAAAATAGATTTAATATCTAAATGTTAAAAAAAAAAAAAAAAAAAAAAAAAAAAAAACCACAATGACAGATTATTATATTATCACTCGATCTGGTTACAAAAGAAATATTCAGAAAATTTCTTATGAGACTATGGAAGATTGGCACAAGAAAATACTAAGATAGTTGTGAATCCTTCTGATAATACACTACTTCTCCATTATCACTAACATATTAGTCCTCATTAATGCTTCAAGCCAAATTTTGGAGCAAATGATATGGAATTGGTCCTCATTTTGTGGGCTCTCTGTAATACATTCCCATGACTGGTTTAGCTGCCCTTGTCGCCTAGTCTAAGTGATAATGTGGTATCTAAGGAAAGAGAGAGTGTATAACATGGGTGCCAATATCATGGTGGATTTTGTTAAACCATCCATAATCACAATCCACGGTGGTTAGGCCTCCTCTTAAGTAACTCCACTCCTTACCATGGTACGAAGGAAGCTTCTTCTCATGACCATGATGGTGCAAGTAAGTGACCAAGTCCAACCACATGATGAATATCACATAGGGAACCCTGTAGAGCTTTAGCACCAAGGATGGTCCAAATCTGATAGATAGGTAAATTAGGAAAGCAACAATTGCAGCCCAACAGATTGTTGATGTGAGCACAAGTTACCTCTCACTGCTTTTGAACAACTCACTATAAGGATTGAAATTTAAACTTTTTTTCCCTGGACTCCTATACCTCAGATACATGGAATATGCAAACAGGGGAAAAGGGGTTTTCTATCTCATGAATTTGGATGACAAATCCAGCTTCATGTAAATCTTCTCAGGTAACAGTACCCATGATTCATCAATTTCAACATGTCCATGCTTTTCATGGTTAGTCCTGTGGCTGATTCTCCATCCATGGTATAGTATGAAAATGGAAGAATGCAAGATATGTCCCACAATATTATTGAGATTGGGGTTGTTGGAGAAGCTCCCATGGCCACAATCATGGCCAAGAACAAAAATTGTCTAGTAAGAAAATAACTAAATTAAAGTATAACTAATACCCAATCAAATGTTATGCAGCACAACCCAATCAAACACAAAACAAGAAATCATAACATAAACTTAGAGAATTGAAGCAGCAAGGAAGAACCCGTACAGTAAAAAAAAAAATCCCCAAATTGAGAGAGAAATTACCTTGAACAAAGGAGTGAAGCAACAATGGAGAGTCCGACCAGCAACAGTGACAGGAGACTGAGACCGGCGATGGTTGTGGACAAAGTACAATACCACTTATGGGTTTGAACAAATATAAGCAAAAATTGAAATGGGGAATGAAATTGTAGAGACAAAGTAAAAGATTGACTTACTGTGATTAAAGCAAATTGGTTGGAGATAGAAGATGACAATGAAATGTGAGATAGATGGAGCAGAAATTGGTTGGAGACAGAAGATGGCAATGGAGAGAGAATGAACGTGAAATAGGTTGAACAGGTAATTGCATTACAGAGACTAAATGGGCATGCCAAAAAATTTATTGAGCCCGCCAACAATTCCCACCAAAACATGGGCCAACTAAATTTTATATGGTCGGCCCATTAATTACCCACCAAAGATATTTAGTCGGCCAAAATGCCTTTACCGACCCAAACTTAGTCGGACATTGTGCCCCGCCAATTTGTCAAACGCGGGAAAACCTCCCGCGTAAGTTTTGGCCGACTAAAAAATTGTAGTCGGTAAAAACAACACCTTTGCCGACTAAATATTTGTAGTCGGTAAAAACAACACCTTCGCCGACCAGATATTTGGTCGATGAATCCTTCCTTGGGTTAGCCAACCCAGCCACTAATGTTTAGGCGACTATAAAATAATTGTAGTCGGTAAAAACAACACCTTTGCCGACTAAAAAATTGTAGTCGGTAAAAAACAACACCTTTGCCGACTAAAAAATTGTAGTCGGTAAAAACAACACCTTCGCCGACTAGATATTTGGTCGATGAATCCTTCCATGTGTTGGCCAACCGAGCCACTAATGTTTAGGCGACCATTAAAAAATTGTCGTTGGTAAAAAGAATTTTTACCGACCATAAAATAATGTAGTCGGTAAAAACAATTTTTACCGACCACAAATTTTTAGTTAGTAAAATTTAGTCGGTGAAAACCTTATTCCTTGTAGTGCCAATGACATTTATTCGATGTAAGAAAATTTAATGAAGCTCGGTGATAAAATCATACTTTCTTTTCGTCAAATAAAAATTTAAAGCAAACGCGCGTAACATTTAACGTCACTAAAAAAAATATTTTAACATGTACTAGAGGTTCGTGGTGGCGCCGAAAGTAAAAATTTATTTACTTGAAATTAAAAGCCAAAAAATATCCGGTTGTTACACTCAACCCATGCAACTCTTCGCTTTTTATCATCTTCAACCTCACCAATACCTTCTAATTAACGACCTAAAAAAGCAAACTCCAGGTTGGAGGGCAAGTCCAATGCCAATGCACCTTTCCAAGAATTTAAAGTGCCAAAGCAAGTTAACTTAAGATATCATTATAGAATTTCAATAATCTTACGTTGTCCTTAACGATCGAATTAATAAATATAGTTAGCAGAGTCAAATTTCATTATCAAAAGCAAGTTCTTGTTTGCGCAAATAAGTGTGCAATTAACAGACACAAATGCTAATTAATGAAGTTCAGAAAAAATCAAATGGGATCCTTTATTCATTAATCCTCGTATATTTATGTTTACACAATAAATTATTGAGGATACATATCCTTTTTATTCAGTACACAAATAATGACTAGCCATAGCCAATACACATAGTTCTTTTACCACAGTGATTCAGGTGGAACACTTTGTTCATTTCTGAAGAAATTAGTTGGATCCACCTTATTCTTGATATGAACCAATCTTCTGAAGTTATTCTTGAAGTACTTAAAACCCCAAACACTTGCTTGTCTATAGCTCGTGTTACCCTTAATATTATTCTTTCCAATATCCAAATCCCTGTAGTTGAAATATGCAGCTCTTGGAGATTTTGAAACATAACGAGCCATAAAACTATAAAGCCTTCGGATCCAATTTATATGTCTTTGGGATTTTGCATTTTCTTCTTGACTCCAGCCCACTCCATAGTGGATCATGAATATGTTGCCTGATCGATGTGGGAAAGGAATTTCTGATTCTGAGAAATCGTCAATTCTCCCTCCATATGGACTGAATTGCAATTCAGCCCTATTTACATCTTCTTGGTTAAGAAATTTCCATATGTTTTTGAGACCAGATTCTGGAATTGGTTGCTTCACGTAATCGGATTTACCTTTGAAATACCTAATGGAATCTCGAGTTCTATTCAGCAAAATGTCCTGTGATTTGCCCTGGAAACCTGCGAAAAAGAGTATGGACTCTATCCATGGCATTTCAGTACAATCTTCTTTCACCAAACCTAATTCTGGAAATTTCTCTTGCATTATTGGGATGAGATCATCAACTCGACCGAGGTACAAAGAAGTGAAAAATGCTCCTATTGTCCTCTTCCCATTTGAAGAGTTGATGCTTCTTAAGAAGAGTCTTAACAAAAGATTTTCATCAATTTTGTCAGCAACATATTGCCATCTGTGTACTATCTGGGTTGCATTTTGTTCTAACGTTCTTGTAACGTTGAAAACAGTCACAGTTTCTGGAATTACAATTAATTTCACCTTAAATGCAACGACAATCCCGAAACTTGTTCCTCCACCTCCTCTAATGGCCCAAAAGAGATCTTCTCCCATGGATTCCCGGTCACGAATTTGGCCATTAGCATCAATTAGTTTGGCATCAATAATGTGATCTGCAGCAATACCATGCTTACGAGACATCATGCCATATCCTCCGCCGCTAAAGTGCCCTCCAACACCCACTGTAGGGCAAACACCTGCTGTGAAAGCAAGAGTCTTGCTTTTTTCAGCAATTGTGTAATAAAGTTCACCAAGTGTTGCACCTGTTTGAATCCATGCAGTGTTTTTTTCTGTGTCAATTGATATTGATCTTAGGTTTCTCATATCCACAATGACAAAAGGTGTTTCAGAAATGTATGAAAGTCCTTCATAATCATGTCCACCACTTCGGACTTTTAGCTGAATCCCATGTTTCTTTGAGCAATAAATTGCTGCCTGAATTTGGGATTCATGCTCCGGTGTAATGATTACGAAAGGTCTCCGAGGGGAGTTTGATGCCGGCCTTAGGTTTCGTATTGAAGATTGGAGAACAGATGAATATGATGCATTTTGTGGGGTGTAAATGGAATCAGATTCCGAGTTGGATTTTTGGAACTGAAGGGTAAGACATTCAAGAAAATCAATGTTCTTATCAGCTGCAGAAGAAGCTCCAGAAACTAAAATGAATGCTAAAAGAAAAAATGGGAATATACTACCAGAAATCTGCATACTTTGTTTATTATTTTTCCTTCTAATTTGTTGCTTATTAATGAACAAAGTTGCATGTATTTGTAGAATTTTTTTAGTGACTTTTCTTAATGAGTGTGAAAATGAAATTTGAATTTTTTTTTTATATCATATGACAATTCAAACTTGTATCTTCATCCTTTTAATTCATGCACACGCTGAGAAAATAGGATTACATGTCAGGGTGATGTGGAATTATTAAACCACTTAAAAAATAAGCCGCAAGGTTGAAAAAGTGATAGATCTAAGAAGTTCAAAAATGTATCACTTTCTCCTTAAGGAATATTTCAACTTATTGAATAAAAATTAATTTTCTTTTAACGACTTTTGTCATGCACTCATTTTTTTATGCAAATTAATTGTAAATTTTCAAGGATATAACTTGTGGAACAAATGAATATAATATTTTTATATTCATAGAAGATAATGCCATAATCGAAAGTTTTTCATCATCATTATCTACCAGTTTGAACTCTAATCTGTACGCAGTCTTTCTCGTATATAAGACGTTATGTTCGATAATCTAAGTTCAGACTTGCTTTTCTGACTATCTTGCTATTGTCTTGTTAATGGACGACGAAGTGACATGACATATAAAGAATAAAAATCGAATAAGCTGCTGATTCACTGAGATTGTTCCCGGCCTTTAGGATTGTAAAATTGAAGAATAGGACGAGTTTTTATGGTTTCTAAAAATAATTTGGAAGGATTGGTTTGTGTTTTGAAACTAGAGGCATTCAAGAAAATCATTTTTGTTAAATTCGAAGCAGCCGGAGAAATAAAAATAAATGCCAAAGGAGATGAACGGAAAGGACTGCTTTAGGAGGCAAATTTCTTTAACATTGTTAACATAATCACTTCTATGTAGATATAGATACATATGCTTCAAGTGAACTTTCAAATTTTTTTTTATTAATTATTAATTTTTTATTTTAGCCAAAACGCCAAACTTAAGTGGGGTTTTTAGTCCTACACTTTGACCCGATTAGGGGGTTTGCCTCACTTCGAGACTTACAGGTAGAAAGAAAGAAGACATTAAATCATAAATATGAATGCACTACTTCCATTACAGTAATTTTTAAAAATTTTGTTTTAGAATTATTGTATGTTTTAAATTCAGCATTTAAACATTTGACAAAAGAAAGGTTTTATTGTTGTGCATGTACTACATTTACTAGAATAGACATTAACTATATTGATCTCGTTATGCATTAATATTAATGCAAAATTTATTTTTACTTTTACAACACTATATATGACAGTATATTCATTATAGTTTTTTTTTTTTTTTAAAAAGATGTTTTAAATTTCAATCGGGGACCAATCTAGAAGTTTTTGAGAAGTACGGGGTCAATGTTGAATTGTGGGAGCGAAAGGACCAAACTTGTATGAAAATCTTGAAGTAGGGAGCAGATCGCTTTACTGAAAGCTTGGAGACCAAATTGCAAATTGAAGAAAAATTGGCAATCTTGACTTGCCGTTTGTTGCAATCCAGTCACGATAAGCAGACTACGGCCACTTATCAATTTGCAATTTGTCTCGGTTTGACTTTTTATGTTACGAAAGTTGGAGTTGTTTCATCTTTTACCATGCATGAATTTCGCGATGGGTACAACACTATATAAAGATCTAACTTATGTGGAATTGGGGATTGGCTAACATCAGGGCCGGCCCTGGCCCTAGGCGGCCAGGCAACCGCCTAGGGCCCCCGGCCATGCAGGGCCCAATTTTGGCCTCTTTTTTTTTTTTTTTTGTTTTTTTAAATAAAGATAAATCTATTTAAATGTGAAATAAGTCTAAATAGAAAATAAATTCAAATATAACATACATCATCCATCTTAATCTAGTTATTAAATTATAGACCGTGCAATTTTCTCTTTAAACCTCATTTTAGACATTTTTATCTTGAATAAAAACGATTTTCCAAATTGTTAGAATTTGAAAAATAAAGAAAAGGGCAAAGAATAAAAAATACAAAGATTTATATAGTCCTATAAAAAATGAAAATTTTTGTTTATAATAGATTAGTTCTATAAATAATAACACAATGAAAGTTTTCTAATTATAATGAAACTCTAAAGCAAAATTTCGAAAAACACCATTACACAAAGAAAAGGTTGATCCGCGTTTAGCTCTGCGTAGCGCAACATATTAGGCTCCACATTTTAACACAAATTCTAATCATTTTTTAATTGTCTCTCAAAAATTTATAATTTAAAAACATCTCAATATATTAAGGGCCCCATTTTAATTTTCGCCTAAGGCCCCCCAAATCTCAGGGCCGGCCCTGGCTAACATAGAAGCTGATAGACAACTTGGAGAGAGCTACAAGAGACGACAACACAACGTGGATATGAACATAGATTTAAGAAGGAATGTTCTCAAGATTGGGACTTGAACAAAGCGGATTCTTGGTGTAATATACTCCTATTTTTCTTATTTTTTCTTATGAAACCTGGTGAGGTATTCCAAATTCTTCTTATATTCTTCATCATTTATGATGAGTAGCTAAACTTTTAGTTGGGACAAACGTTGTAAAATAGATTTGAACATTTAATTTCAATCTCAATTTTTACTTAATTGGTTGATTTATGTATTGATTTTGCTTCTTTTTTTCATGCTTTAATTACTTAATCACTAATTCATTGATTTGTAGATTGTAACAAACCGAGAGACGAGTTATAAATTTAGACCATGTAATAAAATCCAGTAATTAGGTAAAAAGTAGAGATAGAGTTTTACTATTGTTGCAATTCTTTATTGAATTCCTAGGAGATTAAATACGTTTAGTTAAGATTTATTCAAATTTACATAGAGATGTAGTGAGTTGAATTAATTAAATATGATTGATTTGAACTCGAGATAACTAAATTAATTTAATTAGTAAATACGACTGAATGCAACTTCAAGAATTGAACTTGGGAGGCGATATTAAAGGTGATATCTATTATGAAATCGTGAGCCCTTATACTTTAACCATCATATTTGTTCGTTTAATTGCTTTTCTTTTCTTAGTAATCGTAGCATTCGTCAAAACTCTACTTAAAATCTTATTTTCGTCAAATAAAAGGTAGAATTATTCAAATTGATATTCAAATGAAGTAGTTATCATGGACGATAATTTGGAGATCTTTTCTTCACTTTACTACTTATTCGTGCACTTGCGATTATAACAACAACAAGATTTTGATAAAGTTGATTTGTCGATTACACAATTTTTTACTCCACAAGCATCATCTATCCTAACTTTGGGCGAAATGATTTTCAACTAAGGACAAATATTAATTATCTATTTAGCAGACATCTTTAGTTTTATGAGAAGACATGTGAAAATCCAAATAAACCATATTTCTAACTTTTTTTTGCAGATGTGTCAAATCTTTCAATTTCAAAGGATAATGATTATGCTATCAAACTCAAATTATTCCTATATACATTGAGAGATGGCACATTAGAATGGTTCGATTTTGAACTACATGCGAGTACCACTAGCAAGGATGTTTTGACGTTAGTTTTGTAATAAATATTTTTTCACCAGCTAAAGTGGCTTACATTTCAGTAATTTGATGAAGAGATATCATGAATAAGTTAATTAATTATTGTGATAATTTCACCATATACTACAAAATTTAAAATAATTTAAAAAATACTATTTAACTTTTTTTATTCTAAAAATACTGTTTTTTATTTTTTATAACACTTGTTGTTACATTTGTTATGTTTGTTAATAACAAATGTAACACATTTATTATAACTAAAATAACAAATGTAACAACAAGTGGTACAAAAATAAAATAAAAAAACAGTTTTTTTAGAATAAAAAAAAATATGATAGTATTTTAAGAAATAGTTTATTTATTGTGGTTATTTTTGAAGTAACCCCTTAATTATATTAATTAATTAAGTCCACTAGTTATGGACTAACACAGTTGTAGTAAGACTAGAATTAGGGTTATCTCAGCCTATAAATAATAGGTTACTGATTATAGAATTCTAATATGTCTCCATAACTTGCTAACACAAGAAATAGATAGAACATGAATCAATTACTTCTAAAATTATGCTTTCATCTATTCTTAACTGTGAAAATCAAGATCAGTTCTTGCTGTATGAATTATTATTGGAGGCTAAACAAGTTTACTACTGTGGTACTGAAAATTGTATCTCTAATTACTCAGATTATCAAATTGAACGTGTTCATTAAGGTATGTATATATATCACGAATTCTATCTAAGTACAAGGTTGACCTAGTTTATAGGAAATGCAATTAAAACTTTCAAGGACTTTTAAAAATTTAAAAGTTTAGGGGTATTCAATGTTGACTTTTTAAGACTATAAAAGTATTGATGTATTCAATAGAGATTTTTAGAGACTTTAAAAAATTCTTTAAAATTCACGGAATATTCAATTAAAACTTTTTAGGAGTATCTATAAGTCATGGGGTATTCAAATTAAGAAAAACTTTTAGAGATTCTCTACTTACCTCATTTCTAGAGACTTTTTGATGTGAGCCATGGACCTTTGGTATATTTGACTCAAACTAAGGACTATATTGAAGGCATATCGAAGCCTAATGGAAGATTGAATGGTCAAAATGAGCATGAAACAAATTTTGGAGGTTAAGACACGGGAAAAAAACATTCTTGCCTGGGCGATCGCCCCATATGCTGAAGACAAAACAACAAGCAATTTGCTAAACTGGGCGATTGCCCAGGCTATTTTCGTGAAAAAGTCCACATTTCAAGTTCTTGTTTCCTTTTCAAATTATAACTCTTATTTTGTTAAGTTTTAGTTAATTTATAAATTAGATTAGGTTTTTACTGCTTTTATTAGATAAACACTTCTGATATTGTAGACAATTCACAACTTTGATTATTTGAGAGATTAAATTAAAAGTGAGATTCACTTTTTTTCCTTGTTCTTAATTGAACTAACCAAAACTTATCAAATACTTCGCAAATCTTTATGGCGTTCAAACTTGGTTATTTGATTCAAGAAATTATCGAGTCAAGGTTTTGGCTTGATTTCAGCTTTCTTAGGGTTCATATCAATCTTTCTTGTGGGTTCCGAGATTCAATTCTTTGCGGGTTCGCATCAGTTGGTATCACAGCTTTGACTCTAAAATCAGGTTTTATTTTTTTCTTTTTGTTTCCATTAGATTCATCTTGAATCATATATATATATATATATATATATATATATATATATATATCCTCTTTCGTTATTCATCATAAGAGTCTTTTTAATTTTCTTGTTCAGATTCATCACATCGTGAGAATCATTCCAAAAAAAATCTTTTCTTGCACAAAGAACATTCAAGAGTTGTTTGGGCACGATCGGTTAAGGCACATAGCTATCTCTTTTATATTTCTTGCCATGTAATAATTTTTTTCAGTTTTTTGCGTTGGATCGCAAAAGTTTAAAAAAAAAAAGAAAATTCAAAAAACGTAGTTCTTTGAGATTTTTGTGTTATAATTGGCAAGAAACACACATTCCATATTGTCATCCGGTGTTTAAGTATTCAAATCTTATTCTTTTTTATCGTTCTCGTTGTCTTTTATGTCCTTATTCTTGTTCTTGAACGTTGCGAAATCGAATTCTTGATTGAGTTTAGTTAGTTCCTTAGAGAACTTGGCAAAAAAAAAGTGAGGTAAAAGGCAAGAGTGGTGAGATTATTATCAGAGAAAAGCCAAATAGAGTGAAACACGAGTGTAAACACGTGAGGTTAAACTGTTTTTCTAATAATGAAGAAACAACACCTATGGAAGAACAACTAATTATTTTTGTTATAAGCCATGCAACAATAATTTGAGCAGATGAACATGGTATTTGATGAGATGAGGGATAGTAATAAAGAGATGAAGGGTATAATGGATAGGCATGATACGAGGATTACAACCTTACTAGGGGAGCAACAACACGGAATCCCTAATATTCGGAGCCAGGATAGGCGTAATCATAACCCTACGGCTGAATTTCAGGATGACGATGATTATAATTATGTAGCTGAGATGGGTATGATGAGGTATAGAGGAGATATGCGTGAAAAGGCATCTCGAGGAGGAGACTTTCAACGCCACGATGGGATAGATAGAAACCTTGGGAATATAAAAATGAAAATGCATTCCTTCCAAGGTAGGAATAACCATGAAGCCTAGTTAGAGTAGAAAATGAGGTTAGAATTAATATTTGATTGCCATATCTATTCGGAAAAAAAAAAAGGTATGATCAATTTGTGACAAATAGGAGGAGAAATCACGAGAGACCTATAGAAACTTGGGGTGATTTAAAGGCTCTCATGAGGAGGAGACTTGTACCTAGTCATTACTATAGGAACTTCTATCAAAAATTGCAGAGCCTTAATTAAAGTTCAAATAGTGTAGATGATTACCATAAGGATATGGAAGTGGCTATAATTATGGCTAATGTTGAGGAGGATATGGAGGAAACATTGGCCAGGTTTTTCAATGGGTTAAATAGGGGTATAGCCAATATAGTGGAATTACAACACTACATAGAGTTGGAGGACATGTTGCACATGGTTATGAAGGTGTAGAGACAATTGAAAAGAAAAAAGGCAGCTAGGTTTTCTTCAGGATTTAATCTTCCTTAGAAACCGAGGCGGGATAGTAATGATGTGAGTAATAGGGTTGTTTCAATGGGGGATATTGAACCACCTAAGAGAAAAGATGATGTAACTAGCAACAATAAACTCAAGTCAGATTTTCAACCTTCTAAAAATAGGGTTACCAAATGTTTTAAATGTTTGGGTTTTTGGCACATTGCATCACAATGCCCAAACAAAAGGGTAATGATTTTGCGTGATAATGAGGAATTGGAGATTGAGGATGATAGTGATAGTGATGAGATACCTGGATGCCCGGATGAAGGCAGCGCTTGAACTATTGGAGAATCAGTCTCTTCAACATGGACTCAAACGTAGTCGTGCCCGAAAAAGTCCTTCGAGGTCCGGTTCAATAGAGAACCATCGATCTCGGGACGACCTGCCAGTTTCAAATTGTAAGAACCCTTAGAATGTAAATTCGGGACCCCCGCAAGATAATCATTATTGGAGACCCCTTTCGATGCGTAGAAACCAGGCAACTCCTGCTGCAAGCGTGTTTGATAGGTTAGGGGTGGGATCCTCCATAGCATCACATATACTGGCGCGTAGCAGGCATAGTGAGCGCAGCGAGGCCAGTGCAGAAGGGAGGAAGGATCTGAAGCTTGTCCCTATGAGACTCAAGGATGAAAAGGAAAGGTTATAATGCCATGAAGATGACGACGACGAGAACCTCTCATTCACCAATTTCATGAAGGCCATGGAACTTCCTGTTAATTTCAGAATGTTTTCGATGGACAAGTATAACAGGAGAAGCGACCCTACGGATCGTATCAACGTATATAAGACGAAGCTCCAAGGTCACTCCCTGCAGTGAAATGTAGAAATTTCCATACCACACTCACATCTGATGCAAAGAGGTGATACAATAAACTGAAACCAGAGAGCATCAAGAGTTGGCCCCAACTTAAACAGGAGTTTATCAAAGATTTCATTGGCAACTGGACAATGATAGCCAATATAGCTTAGATTCACAACATTAGATAGAAAGAATGAAAGTTGGTGAAGAGCTATTTCAGGACATTTAGTGCTTTCATCTACAAAATTGGGAATGTCACCGATGTGAGGCTCTGGATGCGCCGTTGACCAGACTTCACGTGCACACCCCTTTCTGGAAAGATGTCCAAAATAGCCAGCCTAAAACCTACATTCAGCTGGTAGACTTGATCCAGCGAGAAAATTGATCGAATGAGACGATTGAGAACAGAGAAAAAGTAGAAAGAGAGACATAGGAGATCGCTATCGAATAGAGGGCGGTGTTTCCCTGATCATTGCTTTAATTTCTTCTGAGGGAAACATTTTCCTGAGCTGCAAAACAACCATTATAGGAGGTTCAAAAAGACGGAGACGATTCCAGCCTCCATGTCGGACCACCCGTAGCAGCTCCTTTGCCAACTGCTCCTCCACCCAAGTTCTGTCACATGCACAGGACTCGGGTGCATAACACAGAAGATTGCCCAGATGTAAGAGAATTGATCAACCGCAAGAATCAGGGACAAGAAGAGAGAAATCGACCAGCCCGATGGCATCAAAGACCACCCAATCAAGGGCAAAGACCTTCACCCCGGTGCTAGGAGGATAGACCTCACTGCAATAACAGAGAAAATGATAGAAACATGGACCTGCCAAGGGCAGAGGTGCCTGCCAGAGCCCCCCAGTTCGAGAAATTAATACAATCAGATGAGGGCCCTATGTTGGAGGGCATAAGATGAATTTGCGATGAAGCTACGCGAAGGTCGCAATAGAAGAACTGGTGGAAATTTGGCAAGTTCATGGACACCGACCTAAGGCCCCACAAATCACATTCACCAAAAAAGATGAGGTTGGTATACACTACCCTCATTGTGATGCCTTGGTAGTTCGCACCGTCGTAGCTAGGAATGGGCTAGGACGAATATTGGTCGATGACGGAAGTGCCATGAAAATCTTATTTGGCAGTGCCTTTGACCAAATAGATGTGGATCATGAATTGACGGCCATTTCAGAATCACTATTCAGTTTCACGGGAGATAGTCTCGTGCCACGAGGGAGGATCACTCTCGCACTGGACTTTGGAGAGCCCCCGTGCCATCTAAGAAAATTTATGGAATTCTTAGTTGTTGATACTCACTCCACCTATGATAGAGTTCTCAGAAGGCCCGCGTTCAAAGATATACAGGCGGTTACCTCCAAGGTTCCCAATGCTAGGAAGGTTCGCCAATGTTCGCCAATGAAGTTTTCAATGCCAAGAGGGGTCGCCAAGGTTCGCAGTAACCAGACAGAGGCAAGGGCCTGCTATATGAATGCGCTCTGAAAGGTAGCAAAGCGCGAAGATGTTACCCCCGCGATGATGACAATACAAATGGAGCCGATGGACATCGATCTCGAATTGACGGATGGAGAGATGATACTGGTTGAGGGTCTAGACCCTCGAATTATAGGATCAGATTCTCTGGTCTCTCCCACAGAGGAGCTAAAAGCGTTGCTTGTAAACCCTTAAAAACCTACCCAGATGTTACAAGTGGGGCAGAAACTTGAGGAAAGGATGAAGGAAGAACTGAAGCAGTTCTTGCGGGAGAACACTAACGTCTTCTTATGGAAACATAATGACAGGATTGATCCATCTGTAGCTTGCCATGCCCTGAAGGTGGATCCTAAAATGCGCCCCAATATCTAAAAAAGAAGGCCTCTAAGTACCGAGAGATATGGTGCCTTGAAGGAGGAAGTTGACAAGCTATATTCAAACGGGTTCATCAAAAGAGGCAGTCTACCTCCAATGGGTATCCAACCTTGTGTTGGTAAGAAAAAACAATAAGAAGTGGAGGGTGTGTATAGACTTCTCTAACCTGAATCAAGCATGCCCCAAGGACAGCTTTCTGTTACCACGCATTGATCAGCTGGTTGATGTGACGGTCGACCACAAGCTACTCAAATTTATGGATGCATACTCCGGTTACAACCAGATCTCGATGTTTACGGGGACGAGGAGCTCACCTCGTTCATTATAGACTGGGGATTGTACTGCTATAAAATGATGTCTTCGGCCTGATGAACGCAGGAGCCACATATCAGTGGTTGGTGAACTGCATGTTCTCATAACATATTTGAAACACAATAGAAGTCTACGTTGATGACATGCTCGTGAAGAGTGTGAATGCCGAGGACCACATTGGACACCTAAGGGAGGTGTTCAGAATTCTCTGCAAGTACCGCATGAAGCTTAACCCCCTGAAGTGTGCTTTCGGAGTCGCATCTTGGAATTCCTAAGCCAAATTGTGAATCAACACGGGATAGAGGCTAATGCCAAAAAGATCAAAGCACTCATCGATATGCGATCACCATACTCTCCAAAGGAGGTTCAGAGCCTAACTGGAAGATTGGCAGCCCTAAATCGATTCATATCGAAGGCGACCGACTATGCCAGCCCTTCTTCCAAACCATCAAAGGAGAAAAATAGTTTGAGTGGACCGAAGAATGCGAGAAGGCATTCCAGGAACTCAAGATCCTCATCGGGAAAGCCTCGCTACTGTTGAAACCAAAGAATAGGAAAACATTGCACATCTACCTCGCGGTGTCTGAAAATGTGGTAGCTCAGTTTTGATCGGAAAAGAAAGTCAATGCAGCTCCCGGTCTATTATATGAGCAAGTCCCTATAGGATGTGGAGATAAGGTGGGTACCCAGACATGAAAAACTTGCCTTGTCTTTGATAATTACGTCCTAGAAGCTCTGGCCATATTTCCAGTCACATAGCATAGATGTCCTGATGAATCTCTCCCAAGACAGATTCTCCAAAAGTCGGACACTTCGAGAAGGCTGATAAAATGGTCAATCGAGCTCTGCCAATTCGACATTTCCTATAAGCCAAAGCCCTCCATAAAGGGACAGGCTTTGGCAGATTTTATGGCTAAGTTCGCCCATATCCCAGAAGGCCTGCTTGAAGCCAAGCCTCAGGAGGTACCAATATGGAAATTGTATGTTGAATGATCCTCAGGCGAGGCCGGAGCTAGAGCTGGAATTTTATTGATTAGCCCCGACAGTCATAATATCAACTGCGCGCTTGACCTGGAGTTCAAAGCTTCGAAAAACGCTACCAAATATGAGGCGCTCCTAGTAGGCTTGGGGCTGGCACTAGAGATGAAGGGGGCTGGCACTAGAGATGAAGACAATGAAAATTCAGATCTACAGCGACTCGCAGCTGGTGGTTAGCTAAGTTAACGAAACCTTTACAACTCGGAGCAATCTATGGTGGCGTATCTGAAGAAGGCCAAAGATCTCCTGTCTCATTTCGAGGTATAATGCTCTTTCCAAGTTGACGAGTAGTAAAGACTTCGACTTGATGAGAGCCATCCGATTGAAAAGCTTAGCCGACCGTCCACTGACGAGACTCCACTGCAGAATACCATGATGATCACCGAGTCCCCTAAATGGATGAAAGAGATCATCGTATACTTAACCGACCAAGTTCTGTTGGACAACAAGGAGGAGTCACGAAGGCTCCACATGAGGGCAACAAAATTCTTCTTACAAGATGGGATCTTGTATAAGAGAAGTTTTAGCCACCCTCTCCTGTGCTACATCACTCAGAAGGAGGCGAATTACGTGATGAAGGAGTTACATGAAATAATCTGCGATAATCACTCAGGAGGGATGGCCCTAGCACAAAAGGCACTGAAGCAAGGGTACTATTGGCCAACCATGATGAAGGATTCGCATGTTTACGCAAAGAAATGCGACCTGTGCCAGAAATTCATTGTTGTACCGAAGCTCCTAACTCAGAACTTCACCCCCAGTCACCAGTCCTTGGCCTTTTGCCAAATGGAGATTCAACTTCATAGGTCCCCTCCCAATCGGAAGGGGTAGGGTCAAGTTTGTGGTAGTAACGGTGGACTATTTCACTAAGTGGTGCGAAACTGAACCTCTGGCAAAAACCATGGAGGAGAACACGTGGAAGTTCGTTTGGAAGAACATTTTCTGTTGTTTTGGGATACATCACTCCCTTGTTTTCGACAACGGTACACATTTCGCCGGGAAGAAATTTAAGCATTCAGAGGGATTTCTCCACTCCCTACTATCCCTAGTCCAATGGCCAAGTAGAGGCCATCCACAAGATCATCAAGCACAGCATGAAAAGAAAGTTGGAATCCGCCAAAGGAGTGTGGGCCGAAGAATTACCCGAGACTCTATGGTCATATCGAACGACGACTAGTGAAACTCCTTTCGCCATGGCATATGGAGCAGAAGCAATAATTTCCGTCTAAGTAGGAATACCTTCTCCAAGGTACTTACACTTCAACAAAGTGGTCAATGATGATCAACGCAGAGCGAACCTTGACTTGTAGGAAGAAAGGCACGTGGACTCGCAACTTCGTCTAGAGGTTTATTAAAAGAACATGGCTAGGTACTAAAACTCAATGGTTAAGAATATGATTTTCCATGTTAACGACTTCTTCCTCAAAAAGGTTTTCCTAGCTAATAGAGAAGTGGGGGCTGGGACGCTCGTACCCACTTGGGAAGGACCTTACAAGATCGTCGAAGAGGTTCGACCAAAAACCAATAGATTGGAAGACTCAGAGGGAAGGGATACGAGACATCCCTGGAACATTACTCATCATACGAGACATCCCTGGAACATTACTCATCTACGCCCATATTACCAATAGTTTTTCTTCGTTTCTTTGTTTTTTAGTGCTAAGCCAAATATTAGCATTCCTTTTGGCTTTGTTCAGACGCTATATTATTTTAATAAAGTTCAGTATTTTCTGAATTATGACACTCTCTGCCAAATTGTACAAGTAAAAAAAGTTTTGGCAACGAGGGATTGTAGATCGCGGCCAACTCTTTCAACTCGCTAGGTAAACATTCACCGCGTAATCAATCAAGTAAAGAAAGTTCGGTAGCTAGGGAATGTGGTTCACGGACAACTCTTTCAACTCGCTGGGCAAACATTCAACGCGTAATCAATTAAGTAAAGAAAGTTTGGTAGCGATGGAGTGTGGTTCATGACCAACTCTTGCAACTCGCTGGGTAAACATTCAACGCGTAATCAATCAAGTAAAGAAAGTTCGGCAGCGATGGAGTGTGTTAGTGGCCAACTATTTTAACTCTCTGGGTGAACATTCTACGCTTACACATTTACGTAACAAAAGCGAAACATCTGATAACTACAAACGACGTGGAATGATAATATTTTCCATTAATGAATTTGATGAGAACCACACAAACAAATATTACAGAAGATCGTGATTCCTATGTCTCTGCCAAACCTTTGGGATCGGCGTAACCAGAGACCCCTAGTTTGGCCAACAATTCTTTGGCTTTTGAGAGCTCTGTCAAGGCCTCCATTAACTCTTTATGCTTGGCATGAGCCATATCTTCACACACCTTGAGTTTTAACTCAACTTGCTTCCTAGCCTTGACAAACAACTTTTGAATTGTTTCGGCCATGCTTATCTTGTACTCGGCATTCGTCCTCGCATCATCTAAAACTGCAAGCCTCGAACGAAGAATCTTGTTTTTCGAATGCAACTCATCAATATCTTCTGCGCCCTCAACTGTTGAGTGCAGTTCGTCGACCTTCATCACCAGCACCTTGTACAATTTGCAGTTGAGTACGTGGCTCCAACATGTATACATCTCTGCCAATTTTAATATCTCCATCAGTTCTACGTTGTCCGCTGCCTTCACAAAGGCAGAGGTCTAATACTTATGAACTGAAGCCATGCTACGGCAGACATAATCGATAATTTTTCCAAAATGGCTAGATCTAATTCGTCCTGACGAGATCCGATATTGATGCGTTCGTTCTAGCCGGGATAGGAGTAATGGAGGTCTGAGTCGCACCTAGAGGATGGGTAGTGTTTTCTCTGGCTCTTCGACGAGAAGTTTCCCGACCTCGCTTGGCCATCCGGGAATCTCCCACGCTGTCTTCATCCTCCATGCCCCTTTTTAGCATGGTCTTTTCTCCCTCATCATTGATAACCCTATTTCCTTTGTCTGATCGTCGAAAATTTTTTGATAGAAGTTGCGGTTCTTCAAGAGGAAGAGCTGAGGAAATGTCCAATGTCACTTTTGGCATCAATGAAACAGTGGAGAAAAACCCAATACTACTTTCGTCATCAACAGAACAGTGGAGAAACACTCATTACTGCTCCTGGTGTCAACGGGACAGGGGCCGATGGAACAAACGCCGTACGCGATACCAGAGGCTGTGAAGGAATATCATCTTTTTCACCCACAACTCTCCCACTTCTTATTTTGAACTTTGGTACCCTCGAAAAATAAAAACCAACCATGAATGACAAAGATTGAGCTCTGAAAGAAAGGAGAAAGTGAATGAAGCAATAAAAATTTGCACAGGCATCTGTATAGGTAGAACGCCTGATCCCAACCGTTATTTCAGACCCCAGGATACAGACCATCAGATAACGAACACGTATAGAGGAGATGCACTCCAAAAACCCTAGGAAGACATAAAGCTGCATGACTTCAATACGCATGTTGATTTGCACATTCCTTACGCAAGGATGACGTCATCAGTATACATCACGCGCTAAAGTAATTATGAAAGCTTCCTGATCGGAGAGCTTTGCACATCCGTTGAATGCATTTATGGAGAAGGCATCTCGACCAACGAGCCTCGCATTGTTTTAATTAAGTCAAGTCAACGAGCTTCGTATAGTTCACGAAGGCTACCTGATCAAGAAACTTCGCGTAGCTCATGTAAATAACTCTTAAGAATCGATGACTGGACATGTTTGATTACGATTCAGAATAGCTCATTTCAACCTCAATTACGCAACAGACAAAGATAATCAAATTGTTTTCTCATTTATTTATCGAAATCCGAATTATAAGATAAAAGAAATTGAATATGACTGCCGTCCTACTACCCCGCCGCCTCTTTAGGGTAGGCACAATGAAGGATCTATAGTCCACTTAGTTAAACTCTGATCTTCGGTACAACGTAGACTTCGTTAGGCTTCGTTATTGGCACAAGTCTGACTTCACCATGATATGGAGTCTCCCAAATCAATATGAGTTGATTTAGTGACTAATGAGTCCATACTTCTCAAAAAATACCGTTAACACCTTTGGTAGATGGCTTTGAGCTTCGTCATCCGATCTGGATCATCGAGGAATCTATCATCGATGTCCATTGTGGAGGTACCGTTTGAGAACTTCTCGCTAAGGCTACTAGGTCCAACTCCATCCACGGTGTTCAACACACTCCACTGATTCGAAGTATAATCAGGACACTTGTACGGACATACTTGGTCCTTTGAACATTGGTTTTATGTCATTCCCTCACTATATATTTAAGTTGAATACTGGGACCAGGTGAACAAGTGGCAGGAAAACCTTCTTTACATCTTTTACTGGAAGAAGGACTCATGAGGGATGCCCGTAAGACTTTATGAAATGCAATAGGCTTCGGACTTGGGGGACTGTACTGAGTAAGTAATTCAAATGTACGTATCTACGAAGCCCCACCATGGAACTTGTTTCGTCAGAATTTTTTTTACAAAGTCCCACACCTACCATAAATAATAGGCTTAGACTTGGAGGACTATTGTTACCATCAGATTTCGTTAAGGCCTCTACATCAGTAAAGTCCATTAAAAGCCCCATATAGGTCCATGTTAGGCCTTGCCAAGGCCATATAGGCCCAACGAGCATCTTCCGAATTCATAAGGGCCTCAGATACCTAGCGAGGGCCTCGTGGATACATTTAAAGCCCAGCAATATATTAGCATTTTCGAATCAAAGTATAGCGAAGCCCATGAAGGGCCTCGACGCTCATGGCCGACCCAGGGAGCTTTGTTGGGCTTCGTATCCATCGTAATCCGTAGGCAGTGTGATATTCTTAAATAACTAGAGAAGTCATTAAAGGAAGACTGTGTTTGATTGGCACCCGAATTCTCACTAGGAAACTAGATATCAATCTCCAAAAGATTAGACAACGTGATAATATAAAATCAACTCAAATAAGGACTAGAATCTAGAAGATTGCATTGCCAACCGATTCTCCTTATCCCATAAGGAATGATGATCCAATCATATATCTAATTGATTGTTTTCCTAAATCAATTAGAACTCTGAAGCTATAAATAAAACATTCCAAAGTACGCATATTTTTTATTACGCATTATTCTTACCCTTAAACTCTGCTCAAATCTCTACCTGCTTATCCTTCCCACACTCAATTTGTTATTCCTCAGTATATTATTCCATATATCGGTAGTTGACTTGATCGTCATAGTACCAGTGATCTTGGTGCCTAATCATCGTCCTAGTGTACACGTAACATACAGATTGGCAGAGGATTGATTGAAGATATGTTGACACACGTGGATAGTGCAGATTCCGACGTCAACAGTATTCTTGAGATTTTGATGCATATGTTTATGTTCGAAACTTAATTAGGGATAATTAAGTGTGTATATCGATATAGAATTAATTGACCATCGAGAGAAGCTTTTGATTATATTAGGATCACCAATTTTCAATCTAAGGTAATTATAAGCTAAAGCGATTAAACGGATAATTGATTAAGGAACATGTAGGTGGATTCGCGAATCCTAGTATTAGTAAAACTCGAATTCGTTCTCAATAATTTACTTTAATTGTTTGATAATTTAGATTTAATTAAACATAAGTAGAATATTTTTAGAATTAAAATCAAAACGAATCTGTGTCTTTATATTGTTAAAACTCGAAGTATAAATTAATAGGTTAATTGGTAGCTAGTGTTCGTGGGTTTGACACTCTACACATCACTTTATTACTTATTAACGATCCGTCCACTTGAGAAAATAAAATCTACAGCAGCTGCCATTGAAGAGGGTATTGTAATTTAACGCCATGCTTGTCTCGCTAAAAGAGCTTGGTTAAGAAATTCTAAGTTGTTGAATCCCAAACCACCAGTACCTTTTGGTATGCACAGTTTTGACCACTCATGACTCAACCCATGCAACTCTTCGCTTTTTGTCACCTTCACCCTCGCCAATACCTCCTAATTAATTACCTAAAAAGCAAACTCCATGTTGGAGGACAAGTCTACAACTTTTTATCAAAATTTACTAAAAAACTCTCTCAAACAAGTTCTTAAGCTCTGTAGGTTGGAGGGCAAGTCCAATGCCAAAGCACCTTTCCAAGAATTTAAAGTGCCAAAGTAAGTTAGCATAAGATATCATTATAGAATTTCAATAATCTTATGTTGTGCTTAATGATCGAATTAATAAATAGTTAGCTGAGTCACATTTCATTATCAAAAGCAAGTTCTTGTTTGCTCAATTAACATACACAAATGCTAATTAATGAAGTTCAGAAAAAATGAAATGGGATCCTTTATTCATTAATCCTCGTATATTATTGAGGATACATATCCGTTTTATTCAGTACACAATTAATGACTAGCCAATACACATAGTTCTTTTATCATAGTGATTCAGGTGGAACACTTTGTTCATTTCTGAAGAAATTAGTTGGATCCACCTTATTCTTGATATGAACCAATCTTCTGAAGTTATTCTTGAAGTACTTAAAACCCCAAACACTTGCTTGTCTATAGCTCGTGTTACCCTTAATATTATTCATTCCAATATCCAAATCCCTGTAGTTGGAATATGCAGCTCTTGGAGATTTTGAAACATAACGAGCCATAAAACTATAAAGCCTTCGGATCCAATTTATATGTCTTTGGGATTTTGCATTTTCTTCTTGACTCCAGCCCACTCCATATTCGATCATGAATATGTTGCCTGACCGATGTGGGAAAGGAATTTCTGAATCTGAGAAATCGTCAATTCTCCCTCCATATGGACTGAATTGCAATTCAGCCCCATTTACATCTTCTTGGTTAAGAAATTTCCATATGCTTTCGAGACCATATTCTGGAATTGGTTGCTTCACGTAGTCGGATTTTCCTTTGAAATACGACGTGGAAACTTGAGTTCTATTTAGCAAAACTTCCAGTGATTCGCCCTGGAAACCTGCAAAAAAGAGTATGGACTCTATCCATGGCATTTCAGTACAATCTTCTTTCACCAAACCTAATTCTGGAAATTTCTCTTGCATGATTGGGAGGAGATCATCAACTGGACCGAGGTACAAAGAAGTGAAAAATGCTCCTATGGTCCTCTTCCCATTTGAAGATTTGATGCTTCTTAAGAAGAGTCTTAACAAAAGATTCTCATCAATTTTGTCAGAAACATATTGCCATCTGTGTACTATCTGAGTTGCATTTTGATCTAATGTTCTTGTAACATTGAAAACAGTCACAGTTTCGGGTATAACAATTAATTTCACCTTAAAGGCAACGACAATCCCGAAACTGGTTCCTCCACCTCCTCTAATGGCCCAAAAGAGATCTTCTCCCATGGATTCTCGGTCATGAATTTGTCCATTAGCATCAATTAGTTTGGCATCAATGATGTGATCTGCAGCAATGCCATGCTTACGTGACATCATGCCGTATCCTCCTCCACTAAAATGCCCTCCAACACCCACTGTATGGCAAACACCTGCTGTGAAAGCAAGAGTCTTGCTTTTTTCAGCAATTGTGTAATAAAGTTCACCAAGTGTTGCACCTGTTTGAACCCATGCAGTTTTTTTTTCTGTGTCAATTGATACTGATCTTAGGTTTCTCATATCCACAATGACAAAAGGTGTTTCCGAAATGTATGAAAGTCCTTCGAAATCATGTCCACCACTTCGGACTTTTAGCTGAATTCCATGTTTCTTTGAGCAATAAATTGCCGCCTGAATTTGGGATTCATGTTCAGGTGTAATGATTACGGAAGGTCTCTGAGGGGAGTTTGATGCCGGCCTTAGATTTCGTATTGAAGATTGGAGAACAGATGAATATGATGCATTTGGTGGGGTGTAAATGGAATCAGATTCCGAGTTGGATTTTTGGAACTGAAGGGTAAGACATTCAAGAAAATCACTGTTCTTATCAGTAGAAGAAGCTCCAGAAATTAAAATGAATGCTAAAAGAAAAAATGGGAATATACTACCCCAAATCTGCATACTTTTTTTATTATTTTTTCTTCTAATTTGTTGCTTATTAATGAACAAAGTTGCATGTATTTGTAGAAGTTTTTTAGTGACTTTTCTAAGGGCCCGTTTGACAGAGATTATAAACTAGTTTCTAAACTAATTTTTGGTTTATTTGACTAATATTATTTTATTTAAGTTGAAATTGTTGACTTTCATGTTAAAAGTGGGTTGAAAAATCAAAAATTACGGCTAAAAAAAATCAAAATAAGTTTATAATCTTTGTCAAACAAGCTCTAAATGAGTGTGAAAATGAAATTTAGAAATATGACAATTCAAACTTGTATCTTGATCCTTTTATAATTCATGCACACGCTGAGAAAATAGGATTACATGTCAGGGTGATGTGGAATTATTAAACCAATTTGTCAAAACAATAAAAAAAATAAGCCGCAAGGTTGAAAAAGTATTAGATTTATCCTTAAACAATATTTCAACTTGTTGAATAAAAATTAATTTTCTTGTACTTACTTTTGTCATGCACAAATTTTTTTATGCAAATTAATTGTAAATTTTCAAGGATATAACTTGTGGAACAAGTCAATATAATATTTTTATATTTATAGAAGATAATGTCATAATTGAAAGTTTTTCATAATCATTATCCACCAGTTTGAATTTTAATCTTTACGCAGCCTTTCTCTTATATACGATGCTATGTCCGAGAATCTAAGTTCAGACTTGCCTTTCTGACTATCTTGCTCTTGCCTTGTTAATGGACGACGAAGTGACATGACATATAATAAAGAATAAAAATCGAATAATCTACTGATTCACTGAAATTGTTCCTGGCCTTTAGGATTGTAAAATTGAAGAATAGGACGAGTTTTTATGGTTTCTAAAAATAATTTGGAAGGATTGGTTTGTGTTTTGAAACTAGAGGCATTCAAGAAAATCATTTTTGTTAAATTTGAAGCAGCCGGAGAAATCAAAATAAAGGCCAAAGGAAATGAACGGAAACGACTGCTTTAGGAGGCAAATTTCTTTAACATTGTTAACATAATCACTTCTATATAGATATAGATAGATACATATGCTTCAAGTGAACTTTCAAAAAAAAAAAAAAATTAGTTTTTTATTTTTTATTTTTTATTTTAGCGAAAACACCAAGCTTAAGCAGGATTTTTAGACCTACACTTTGACCCGATTAGGGGGTTTGGAATTCCCCGACCGTGTTTTATTGATTTGAACCAAAGTACATAAGGGGGACATATATAGACCTCACTTCGAGACTTACAAGTAGAAAGAAAGAAGACATTAAATCATAAATATGGATGTACTATTTCCAATAATACAGTGATTTTCTAAATATTTAAATTTTTGTTTTAAATTAGCGTATATTTTAAAATCAGTATTTGAACATTTGATAAAAGCAAGTGTTTTATTGTTGTGTATGTATACATTTACTAGAATAGACATTGATTATATTGATCTCCTTATGAATTAATATTATTGTAAAATTTATTTTTACTTTTATAACACTATCTATGACAATATATATATATATATATATATATATATATATATGATGAGTTAAATTTCAAAATTTATAGAATTACACACACACACACACACACACTAATAAATATGTTTTACACGCTTATTCTGATTTATAAACTTGATATATATTTACAAATTGAGTAGATTTTTACTTAATTTAGTGTAAATATTGTTTTAACAGGTAACCCCAAATTTAGAAGTAATGGGAGCAAAAAGAAAATTTTGAGCATAATTTAAGACCAATTGTGGATGACTATGGAGATTCGAGGACCGATCTAGAAGCTTCTGAGAAGTACGGGGTCAATGTTGAAGTGTGGGAGAAAAAGGACCGAACTTGTATAAAAATCTTGAAGTAGGGTGAAAATCGCATAATTGAAAGCTTGGAGACCAAATTGCAAATTGAGGAAAAAGTGGCAATCTTAATTTTAGTTGGGACAATCATTATAACCTAGATTTGAACCTTCAATTTTAATTCCCACGTTTTCCTTAATTGATTGGTTTATGTATTAATTTTGTTTCTTTTCACAATTTAATTACTTGGTGAGTAATTTGTAGATTATAACAAACTGATAGGTGAATTATAAATTTAGACCACATAGTAAAATCATTGAATAGTTGTTCAATAACTGCTTTTGTCCACTAAACCTCAGTCTAAGATACTGCCAAATAAAACTTGCAAACTCTCAAGTAACAAATACGTGATTTAACGAATCCACCTTATTGGAGCAACAACATTTAGCATATGTTTGACAGTTAAATTATTTTTTAAGTACTTATATTATAAATTGTAGATAAATGTGTATATAAAAAGTGATTTGTAAGTTGTAAGTCCCATGAAATGTATGGATAAAATGTATGTTTGATTAGTTTGATAAGTTAAAATTATAATTTAAGCAATAACAAACATGTGCTAAGAAACCAAGGCAATTCAAATATTGGGTTTGAAGGACCGCGTCCACCACAAGCCTTTCCATACAGAGAAATATAATTTCAATATAATTGTTTTATGCTAAATTTAGCAGAACAGCTCATTTACTAGTTTCCTCTCACATGAACTCCCATGCCAATTTCAATCATTCCAAAAAGGTATATCCTATGTAAAAATTAAAGTCCAAGATTCAAATTATCAAGTTATACTTAATTACTTATGTACTAAATTAATTAATTAGATTAATTAATTAGACCTATTAGTTATTGGATCGCACAATTCTAGTCAGACTAGAATTAGGGTTACCTTGACCTATAAATATTAGGCCACATCTTACAGAATCCTAATATGTCATCATAACTTGCAAAACCCATACCAATCACTCTCAAAAGTTCTGTTTTCATCTATTCTTGATTATGGAAGTCTAGATTTGTTCTTACTGTGTAGATTACCATTGGAAGCTGGCTGTGGTTTTGAAGATTGTATTTCCAGCTAATTTGATTATCAGATTTACTATGTTGATCAATGTATATTTCTTTCACGAATTCTATCCAAGTACAAAGTTCATCCAACTTAAAGGAATAATATATTTATTTTTCGTTATACATGTATAAGTCAATTCCTTACAGTGGTATAAAAGTCTATCTTGTTACTTGTTAGAGTTTTGTTGAACTTCTTTGATTAATCGAACAATAATTGTTATTGGTATAATAATTTAATTTGAGTTTTGACATTAACTAAAAAATTTGAATTTTTGAAAGAAAAATCTTAATTGGATTTGGGTTTGTTTAGAATGGGACAATCTGGACAGTAATGGGTTGGTGACTGGTGGTGGTGCTTTTGGAAGCCGTCAATGCCGGTGCATAGCGGTAGGCAGGGACAGAACTACCAAGGGACAAAGGAGGTCAATTGACCCCGCAAAGATTTAAAAAATTGTTCAAGTCTGATTTGAAAATAACACAATCCCTAATCCAATAATATAAATTAGTCTAAAATAACATAATGCAAGTCTCAATCCAAATTGTTTTAATTCAAGTTTAGGCCCAAATTGGCCTAAACCCCAAGTTTTAATTTATTTCAGCTATTGAACACCAAGTCCCCAAGCCCAATTAATATCATCTATTCAATTATCTTCTCTACAGATAATTGCACTCTAATTTGATTGTAATTTTCATTCCATTTCTTCTAATTAAAGCTATAATAAGCCAAAATCTTCCCTAAATATGTTAACCTAGTTAGGTAGCTCGCAGATGGTCTAGGAGGTAAGGGTTTAGTTTGCTCCCTTTGCGTTCATTCTTTTTAAAGGAAACGACGTCTAGCTAAAAAGAGATATCGACCTAAACCTAGGTAATCTCTTCCTAATTGTTTTTGTATATTTGACATTGAAGAGAAAAATATTGATGGAAAGAAATCAATGGTTGAATAACATTTTGATTGTATATATTGAGAATAATATATTTCACGAAAATGATAATGATGTAAATATACTACAATTTTAAAATATGAAAACTTGTATATAGAACAATCGTAGTAATGTATTTAAATATTTTCATTAGTGTTATATTATTTCAAAAAAAATTGCTACTTAATTTTTGCCCCACCCAAAGAAAAGTTTCTGGCTCTGCCCTGGCAGTAGCTGAGTCGGAAACGCACTTTGACAGAAAGAGGCGGATCCGCTGCCTTTGGAAGGTAGCAAACGCTGCCGTGAGAATCAACAGTCGTCGCAGCTGGTTCTCGCAGCGACAACTTGGCAACGATAACCTGCCAGTGGCACTGCAATCACTTGCCGCATCGAACAGTAGTGAAAGCTAATGTTCAACACCCACACAGGTAGTGACTGCTTGTGTTGGACATTGGTAGAGCCACTGCTCACCGTTTGGGCCGTGGTGCCGGGTTGCTGTGATTTTAGGGACGGGGGCTTCTATGTAATTTTGAAAAGTGCATAGGAAGCCGCCTATTTTAAAGTATTAAAAAGGGGCTTATGAGAAAATTGCAATTTTAAAAATTGCATAGAATGAACCCAGTAATTTTTAATTTTAAGGGACTGTCTGTGCAATTTTAAAAATTACATAGCAAGACCTCAAATTTGTAAAGGAAAACAGGGTCTTAAATGCAATTTTGAAGTTTTTTGGTAAAATTATAATTATTAAAATTACTAAAATTCCTTTTAAACCATATTTTCAATTTTTGACAGGATTAATTTTTCACTTTATAAAATTACAGTTTTGACCTCATACTAATTTTATTCTCAATTTAGGGTATGACTTTAATTTGGGAGATAAAATAAAATTATTAATTTTGAAAATTTCTTTTATTAATAAAATTAATTGATTAATTAGATTAATTGTTTAATTTTATTATTGAAAAATTAATAGATTAATTATTTAATTCCATCTACTCCTTTCTGAAAAATTAATTAATTAATTAGATTAATTATTAAATATATAATTTATCATATTTAATTTTATTATTGAAAATTCAAACTTTAATTTTATTATTATAATATAAAAAGAAAAATAACTTTGTCACAAACTTAATACTCAAATATTTTTAATTAAATAAGATATTCGTTTATTAACTACAAATATTAATCAAATATTTTTAATTAAATGAGATATTCGTTTATTAACTACAAATATTAATCAAATATTTTTAATTAAATGAGATATTCGTTTATCAACTCATTATATCTCTATGTGAATATGAATAAGCATTAATTAAACGTATTTAACCACCTAGGAATTCAATTATGGACCGCAACAATAGCAAAAACTTATTTCTACTTTTTACACAATTGTCAAATTTTATTACGTGGTCTAAATTAATAACCTACTTCTCGGCTCGTTAAAATCCACATATGATGAATTAGTGAACAAATAATTCAAACATGAAGGGAATAAGCAAACTCGATATATGAATTCATGAATCCCATAAAATTTGAGAATTGAAATTAAAATCTCAAAACTATGTTACATATGGTAATTCGTCCCAACTGAAATTTAGCTATACTCATCATACGAGAAAAAGAACACAAAGAATTTAGAATACATCATCATGTGTCAAAAACAAAATGAGAATAATGGAGTATCTTGCACCAAGAAACTGTCATATTTCCGTCTCAATCTTGAAAATCTTTGTTCTTGTTTGTTCTTCAAGTTGTCTCGTCTTCTTGATTTTTCAATCCTTAATGTGACATAAATTAGGTCTTTTTTATAGTTTTTACACCCTTGGAATTCATGTTACTTGAAACGGGCAAAAATATCCCTGAATTTAAAAAAAAAAAAAAAAAAAAAAGCCACAGTCGGGTCGCGGTTTACAATACCGGGGCCCAAACCTTTGTTCTCTATTTACCGCGGTCTAGCCGCGGTTTGCAAACCCAGCTGGACCGTGGCAAACATCAAGTTTGTTTTGCCAATTTTTTTGCAGTTTGGTCTTTCAACTTTCAAAGTTATGCAATTTGATCACTACTTCAAGTGTTCTTGTGCAGATTAGGTCTTTTTTGCCCCCAAGTACTTCAACATTTATCCCATCCCACAACATCCAAGAAATTTCATATTAGTCTCCGAACCTCTTTAATCATCAAAATTTGGTCCTCCTCAAGTTTAGAAAGTGTGCAAATCATTCCTCAAATATTTACATCCATTTTTTGGTTTTATCTACAATGACAATATTTATACAAACTAGAAATATGCTCAAATTATAATTATATATCAAGTTTATAAGATAGGATAAACGTATAAAACACACTTATCAATGGACAATATTGAAATTGTTTAATTGAGCAATTTATAACTTAGCCAAACATATCCAGATTTTGTCTTTCTTTTCATCTTCAGCTTTTGAGTTTCGACACTTCACTTCAACTCTTTATTTTTTCTTCAAAACGCGTCAATTCATCTCGTTTGCCTCATCTCTTTCACCAATGTTCTTCAAGTTCGGAGTTCATAAAAAAAAAATCAATAGAAATCTAATTGTATTCACTAACAAAAGTCTAATTCAATGATCAAGATAAGGGTATATTTTACACTTATCAATATGTCTTGGCATTAGTCAAGATACTATCGTGCCCAGCACTCTATTGAAAATGCACTATTTCTTAATTTCCGGCACAATCAGAGAGTCGTAACAAAAATTTCTATTGCTAGATCGTTAACATCTTCGATGCGTGCAATAGTAGCTCACCCTCTTATGATGCAGGCCTAAATCGGAATTTAAAAATTGGACCCTCAAATCACTGTGTGTATTTATATTTTTTTTCCTCACAAGAGTTTTTCGGAACTAAATCTATAAACTCAAAATCCAATTACAAAATGATAAACAAAATGTAATACCCAACAATAAAGAATGCTATGAATTTTTTTTTATCATAACCAATTTTGTAATAATTTTATCTACATATAGATATATTTGAGGAAAAAAATTCATTGATGCAAAATATGATGCCAACAAAAAATGACAAAATCATGTCTACCTTAATCAATTCAATTGGTTGAATCATTATTACCAAAAAATTGTAATAAGTTAACTCAAGAAATATATACATTATGTAAAAGAAATAGAATGAATAAAGGATAAATATCATTTACAACTCTAATGACTATGCTGATTCGACGTGACTGGATTGGAGAGGGAGATTGATTGTTTGAACTTTGAAAGGTTTCAACATTCAAATTGGGGAGAAGATAGATATTTTGGAGTTGACTTTTTAATTGTGTAAATTTTTTTGATTAGATGTAGACTTAAGTTGTTTTAGATCGATGCTTTAAAATAAACAAAAACAAATATAACACATTTTTTAAAAATATATGGGCCCACAAATATTTTAGACCCGAGGCAACTACCTCTTGAGCCTCTTATAAAGTTCGGGCCTGCTTCTATTGTTAACATCTTCCATGTGTGTAACAGTAGGTCAGCCTCTTATGATTCTATACGTTTTATGTTTTATATTTTATTTGAAGATGTAATTTTATCTTTGAATAAGTTAGGTTAAAATAAGGTTGCAATATACATATTTTATTTGTTTCTGTTTGTTCCAATTTCACTCCTGATGATAAATTAGGGTAGAGCGTGTTGTTGCTGGGTTGTTTCTGTCTATTGGGAAACGACCTTTAGCATTTTCTTGTACTTAAGCTCGTGTTTCTTGTGAAATAAAGGGGAGAAGAGATTATTAATTAGAATTCGTATGTTTTTGGTTGAGTTCTTTGAAAATTCAAATTGAAGTTAAGACTATGTCAAACGAGTCTACTATAATTATTTCTTTTATCATTTAGACACACGTTCATTTAATCAAAATAGGGGATTCACTTTATTGTTGACATGAACCAATTTTATGGAGTTGAAATAGTACTTAAATATCCATACGCTTGTTTGTAGCTCGTGTTCTTCTTAATATTGCTCATTCCAAAATCCACTCTTGGTAATTTTCCTGCACGTTATCACTTTTATATATGGATGCTCTAAGTCACCTTTAGAAGTCATTAATTATGGGCATTAAGGTTCAAATTATTTTTTGTAGAAAGCTTTGAATTTAAATGGATAAATGTATTCTCTCGAGAACAACTTAAAATTTTAGATGAGAGAGTTTAAAATAATATATAAGTAGACAAATGTTTCTAATTCAAGTTTGGTTGTCCCTTTTTTTTTTAAAAATTGTGAAAATGAATCTAAATTAAACTTGCTTGCTGAAAATTACATTTAAATAAATAAATAAATAAATAAATAAATATATATATATATATATATATATATATATATATATATATATATCTCCAGCATAAGGTGGTTCAATGATTGACATCGTGTGATTGTTCAATCTTTCTTAAAAAACCAAAAAACACACGCATGCGAAGAAAATTCAATGACCATAATACAATTATTAGTTAAACAATTTAGAAGCCGCCGATGATTTGGATTAATCTGTTCAAGAAGTAAACAAAGTAAAATTTTATATATCATCATTGTCAAGTGATCCCTTTAGGCGAAATTCCTCAAATAAATTTCAATATTGGCTGCCATTATCCAAACTTCCAAGTACTTAATCTTGAAGCTAAAGAATCCGTAAGAGTCGTTTTTGTCCGTTATTTCACGTCAATTAAGTTAATTAACAATTGTAATTTCGTGAATCATATGCTCACTATTAAGATTTGGAGTTCTATCTTTAAAAAATCAACTTTGTTAAGAGTAGTAACTCAAATCCTTATATATTAGTAATAGTTTTGATATTTAATCAAAGTGAGATTTATCTTAACATCTTCCACAGAATAATGACTTGTTTAAGAACACACAAATTAGAATCCAATTACTCGTTTGAGCTTAATGGATCTTGATACGATATTAAAACTTGGATTTTCATTTTAAAATATCAATATTGTTAATATGAGTCGACCAAACATTTATATGTTGTATAGTTATTTCATATTTATTCGATGCAAAATATATCCTTAACATGTTCTTGTAAGTGGCTCGTTTGAAAACACCAATCTTAAAATCTCACTCAGATATAGGGATGGTAATGGGGCGGGGCGGGGCGGGTCGGGGCGGCCGTTGGACCCGCCAACCGCCCCGCGAACTTTTTTTTTTTTTTTTTTGTTTTTAAACTGAAAAATAATTAAAAAAATATATATACAATTTTTTTAAATATTTATACCAAGCAAAACAAAAAAAATTATAAGATTTGGGTTGTGGTATAATGGTTAATGTTAGTAGTTTATAAGTTTTAACCCGAGTTTGATTCTTCTTTAGTCTATTTTTAGTGAAAATCATAATTTCTACTATATTTTATGATTTTTCAAAAAAAAAAATTTTTTTTTTAGGGGCGGGTCGCGGGGCGGCAGGGCGGGGTTGCCCCGGACCCGACCCGGGGCAGATTTTTCCGCCCCAAACCCGCCCCTATTGCTTTGTGGGGCGGGGCGGGGCGCGGGGCGGGTTCGGGTCGGCGGGTTTTTTTGCCATCCCTACTCAGATACCATATTAAAACTTAAGGTTAAAACTTAAAAAGTCAATTTTAGTAGAGAAGTAGCACAAACTTTTATATGTAGATTAATACCTTTATACTTAACCGATCTTAGAATTCGGATGTTTCTATAATAAAACTTAGAGTTCAATCTTAAAAAGTCAATAATATTTAGAATAATATTCTAAATTCTTATATGTTAGTTTTGGTTTGGGTAAATTTAATAAATGACCACCAAACTAATTAGGAGTTTCTACTTGCTCGCTCATAAGTACAATTTTGTACTTATTTGAGCTCACAAAAAGAGACGATTATGAGTACTCTTATTTGTTTTCATTATAGTGGCGTGTTGTTTTTATGTATTATAGGATAATAACCAAATTCAAGTGTCGATCAAACAAAAAGAAAGCAAACGGAAGAAAAAATGGACTCAATTGAATAGACAAAGGAACTTGAGGGGCTTGTCAGGAAAATATCAAAGAAAGAAATTCAGGAACTGCATTCTAACAACCATGCGATCGCATAGTAACCTAGTGCTGTGATCGCAAGCCTCCAAGATTTTTTCATGCGATCACATGAGTATTTCGCGCAATGTTAAGTTGTGTTGTCCAAATAAAACTCTACTAAATCCAGGATAAAACAAATACCTAAGCCACGTCTTGGAGAGCTGGGAAATGAGTACAAAAGGCATGATAGAGCACAAATCGCGGGAGACGAATTTTAGAAAGAAAATACAAAAGAAGAATCGAAGATCAAGAAACAAATTAAAGATTCTTGGGCCAAAATCACGGGTTGTATCTCTAATTTCTTCTTTTTCATCCGGAACATGATTAATACAATCTTGTATTATTTTACAAACTTATGTCCAGCTAATTTACTTGTTGCTAGGATGAACGATGAAACATCATGTTTTTAGTTAATTAGAAGTTTTTCTATTTTAGTAATTAATTACTTTTGGGTTAATTATTATTTATTCATTTTTTCTAATGTTTTAATGCTTGATCACCATTAGAATGTGTTGACGTCGGAACCTGCAGCGTCCACGTGTCAACAGATCTCTAGTCACTCCTCTGTCAACTCGTATGTTACCTGCACAATAGAACAATCGTTAAGCACCAAGATCTCTGGAGAAAAAGGGTCCGGCGATCGTTGGCACTCCGACGATCAAGTCAAACTGCCGGTATATGAGAGATACACGGTGGTGGAGATAATGGGGTGTGGGAGAGACAAGCAGGCAGAGATTTGAGCAGAGTTTAGGGTGGGATTCTTAAGCATAAAAAAGTGCGTACCTTGGAACAACCGGAGACGTTGTATTTATAGCGCGAGAGTTCTAATTGATTTAGGAGACCAATCAATTTGATACTCAATTGGATCCTCCTTCCTTATGTGATAAAGATCCTTCCTTACTCATGCAATCTCCGAGATTATCTTCCTTATTTAAGTTTATCACGTTGCATAATTTTAGGAGTTTACGATTCAGTTTCCTTGTGAGGATTTGTACACCAAATCAACGCAATCTTACCTTAATTACTTCTCTGGTCATCCCGGCATATCGAGTTGCTCGCTGGTTACGGATGATACGAAGCCTGACGAGGCCCTATGGATCGTACGTGAGTGCCGAGGCCTTCCATACGCCCCGCGGATTTCTGGATGTCGAAGGCCAAGGCGTACGATGGGCCTTCTGGCGTTTTATCAGGACTTCCGAGGCCCTAGCAGGGCCCAGTTGGGGTTCTTGATGGATCTTGAACGGGGCCTTTGCTGGGCTTGGATGGGGCCCTTGCTGACGTGGCAGCCCTATCATAATCGTGTGGTAACAATAGTCCTCCAAATCCAAGCCTATTATTCATAATGGGCGTGGGACTTTGAGGATAAACAGAATGTTGATGTGCTTCGTAGGAATAGAATGCTGATGCGCTTCGTAGGAAATACGGTTTCAGAGTGGTTCGGCGGGAAGTAATTCAACCTACCCACTATAGTCCCCCAAGTCCGAAGCCGAGCATTCATGACGAGTGAGGGCTTCAGGGGCCAGACCATTAGCGACGTGTCCCCTGTTGGTGTGATTCTGTCAATCAAGACTGTCCCTCCTTGGTCAGGCAATCATGAGTGAGAGAGTGTATGTAATTAATGCGGTTGCGTGTGACGGAGAACGGAGGAGGTAGAACAGTAGCGTAGCGGTCCAAATCCCCCTGTTATGACTGTATTCATTGCACTGTATCCATTTCCAATGTTGTCCTTATAAATAGGATGCAAGCGTACTAAAGCTCTTTCACCGTGAGCCTTTTGTATCTAACCTGCCAAAGCCGTGTGATCGGGACGAGTATAACAAACGTGTGATGGTAGTACGTTTGGAGAGTTGGCATCCAAGATGCCTGTTAATTTGAGTATCAACATTCAGAGGACCAAAAGCCTAGCCAATCAACGTTAAGGAGACTAAAGGTACGGGGTGGGGATTTAGGCATAGCAGCCTTAGCCCCGGCCCTGCCCTGTCCTGTCCTGAACAGTTGATGGGACTGGGGGGTCTCCCACTGCCAAAAAGGCGTCAACGGCTTTTTTTGAGCAGTATGGCCTAATTAGCCATCAAATCAACTCAGGTTGGTTTGGGAGACTTCCAATCATGGTGAAGTCAAGTCCCCCCAACCTGGAAGATGCTAATGTAGATCAGGGGATATGTTTAGTAGATCTAGTGACCCCACTCATGTGCCGGCCCAATGAGGCGGCGGGGTGTTAGAACATATTTCAGTTGTATCTGTACCTTTCTGTATTCTGGGTTTAATAAAATCGTGCTGAGTTACCTTCTTATTTACGCATGTGTCATCATCTTGTTTGGGGTACCTATGTTTTATGCGTTTGTTTCGGGCTTCGTTGACGTTCAGTGTCGCTTACGAAATCACTGGCACAATTCCAAGGTCACCAAACACGCCCTAGGTGGCGCAGAATGGTTCACAAGCCATAATCGATACCTTGTCGCCATATAGGCATTCCGACGAGGTTAGGGCGAACGTTAACAAAAATTGCTTTATCGTGGACGGGCGTCGGCGGTATTGCTGTCACGCCTTTGCGTTCGCACAGTCACGTGCTGCGCATCCCCACGCGCTCGATGTACCTCCCTAGGGTTTACTGAATGTGCTTTTAGTCTCCTGCCACGTGCCGGCCCACCCGACTGTTGGTATCCCGTTGGGCTTATATATTGCGATAGGACTCTCTTAAATCACCATCTTCCCTGCTATTCTGCCGTCATATCCGAACTTCTGATTATTGCCGGTTATGTCAGGCTTCCACTTCTCCAAAGTCCCAAAGTTTAAGATAAGGCGTGGAGGGATCGTGGAGGATGTCTCCCTTTTCTACTTGGCGTCACCCACGGTGTCTGGTTCCAGGCCCATAGTGTTGCAGGAGCCGGAGACGGTGGTGGATAATCCCTACATTCCTCCAGTGCTAGAGGCGAGAGCGGACATTCTGTCTCCATCGAATCCTGCTAGACTCGTGTCTCCCATTGGTAACGTTAAGCCATCGGCGAAAAGGAAACCAAAGGTCGAAAACGGGGAACAGGCGTCCCAGACGTCCATGTCTCCCCCTTCTGGCAGGTGTGAGTATATCAACATTGGGGCCCGCCAAGACAAGCTGGATCCGTCAGTTGTAGAAAAGTTACCTCCGGCAGTTTCCCTTGCAGCTACGTCAGTCTACAAATATTGGACTTCTTCCTTTGGGAAGGCAGCAGACACCGCAAAAGTGACAGAGTTGATGAAGCTGGCCGAAATGTACACCTCCCACAGTCACGTTTTAAATTGTGAGTTGTACAAAATGCTGGAGATGAAGGTTGACGAGATACATTCTGTCCTTGGCGAGGACAAAGATGCCGAAGCGATGAAGGTCGAAATCAAACGTCTTCGGGCACGACTCGCGTTTTCTGAAGACACGCGGACTCGTGCCACGTATGACGTTATGAAGGCCAAGACAATTCAGAAGGCGTGTATCGTTGCTTAGAAGAAGGCTGAGTCATAGCTGAAGTCTTGCCAAAGTATGATACAGGCCAAAGATAGAGAACTGACCGAAGTTTTGAACGAGTTAACGAAGGCTAAGGGTCTGCTAGCCAAACTAAGAGTCTCCGGTTACACCGAGACGTAGGATTATGTGTATAGGCGATACTTCCTGATTATGCTGTTGTAAAATTCTTTGATGTAATTAATTCATGAAATACTAGTGGAAACTTTTATGATTGTTCCAAATTGTAGCTGCATGCTTGCGCATTTGATATTTTACCCAGCGAGTTAATAGAGCTGGTCGCGAGCCATACTCCATCGCTGTCGAATCGATTACATTTGTCTCATTACGCGTTGAATATTTACCCAGCAAGTTGATGGGGTTGGCCGCGAACCACACTCCCTCGCTATCAAATTGATTGTACTTGCTTAAATGTGCGTCGAATGTTTATCCAACAAGTTGACAGAGTTGGCCGCGAACCACACTCCTTCGCTGCCAAATTGATTGTACTTGCTTAATGCGCGTCGAATGTTTATCCAGCGAGTTGACAGAGTTGGCCTCGAACCACACTCCCTCGCTGCCGAGTCGATTGTACTTGCTTAGTTACACATAAAATGTTTACCCATCGAGTTGACAGAGTTGGTCGCGAACCACACTCCCTTGCTGCCGAGTCAATTGTACTTGCTTAGTTACACGTAAATGTTTACCCAGGGAGTTGACATAGTTGGCTGCGAACCACACCCCCTCGCTGCCAGCTTGATCGTACTTGTCTAAAATGTTTACCCAGCGAGTTGATAGAGTTGGCCGTGAACCAGACTTCCCCGCTGCCGATTTGATTGCATTAGTACTTTTTGCATGAGGAACACTTCGAATTCATAAACGATAAATATTATTAGACGGCACCGAATTTCTGGGCGTCCGGCAAGAAAAATTGCAAGAAGATCAAAACAGTGCAAAAAATAGAAATACTAGTGATACGTCCTCAGGTGGGCTCCGAGCGGACGGTCATTACTGCTAGGGTGATATCCTCACGTTTGGCAGCCTTTCGCAATACGTTCATGTAGCATGCCCTTGCCTCTATCTGATTACAGCAGATTTTGACCATCCCTCCAGGCGTTGGGAATTTCATCGCCAGATGGTGTATGGATGTAACCACCTGTAAATCTTTCAGCGCGGGCCTCCTAAGGACCCCATGGTAGGCGGAGCATGTGTCCACTATTAGAAACTCCATGAACTTCTGGAGGTGGCAAGGAGGTTCTCCGAAGTCCACCGCCAGAGTGATCTTTCTTCGTGGGACAAGGCTATCTCTTGTGAAACCAAATAGCAGATCTGAGATGGCCGTCAGTTCATGATCCACGTCCATTTGGTCGAATGCACTGCTGAACAGAATGTTCACGGCGCTTCCGTCATCGACAAACATTCGGCCTAGGCCGTTTCTGGAAACAACGGTGCGGACTACTAAGGCATCGCAATGTGGGTAATGTATGCCAGACTCGTCCTCTTCGGTGAACGAGATTGGTGGCGCTCTTGGCCGATGCCCGTGGACCTGCCAACTCTCCAGGGGTTCTTCCTTGGCTACCTTTGCGTAGTTGCGTCGCGAGTTCATTGTGTTCCCTCTGACATATGGCCCTCTAATGATGGTGTTTATCTCTCGGACAGGGGGGTCTCCTTGGGGCCCCTCCGTCCTCAGTTGGTCCATGTCCCCATCATTCATTCTTCCGTCACGATGAGGTCCATCGTTCTGGCGCCGAGGAGAATGTCTTCGCCCTTGTGTGGGCGGTCCTCGACGTCCTCGCGCCGGCTGATCCCTCTCGCCTTGCCCGTGGTTCCCGCGATTGTTTAACTTCCTTACATCCGGGCAATCTTTCGTTTTATGCACCCTAGTCCTATGTATACGGTAGAATTTGGGCGGGGATACTGTTGGTAGGGGGCGGCTACTGGTGCCCTGGGACGAGGCGCATGGGCTACCTCCATCTGATTGAACCTTCGGTAGTGGTTGTTAGTCGGTTCCAGAGAATGCCTCATTTGAAAGCGGGAGAACCGAGGCTCTGGAGAGCGACGTCCCTCTCTCCCTTTCGGCCCTCTCTATGTTCTTGATCGTCTCTTCTGATCAGATTTCGTGCTGGATCATGTCCACCAACTGGCTGTAGACTTTCGGTTGGCTATTTTGAACATCCCTCCAAAAGGGAGTTCGCATATATCGTCCAGTTATCAGTGCATACAAGGCCTTCTCGTCAGTCACCGTTTTGATCTTGTTGATGATGTTACTGAATCTCTTGAAGTAGCTCTTGACGGTCTCTCCTTCCTTTTGCCGAATGTCGTTGAGTTGGGCGATGTCAGCAATCATCGTCCGGTTGCTAATGAAGGCGTTGACGAACTCTCTTTTAAGTTGTGGCCAGCTTCAAATACTCTCTGGCTTCAACTTATTGTACCACCTCTTCACGTCAGCAGTGAGTGTGGTATGGAAATTCTGACACTTCACCGCGGGAGATTGGCCCTGGAGCTTCATCTTGTAAGTGTTTATGTAGTCCGTGGGATCACCTCTTCCGTTATACTTGTCCATGAGAGGCATTCAGAAGTTTGCGGGCACCTCCACTGCCTTCATGTAGTTGGTAAACGGTAGGTTCTCGTCATCATCGTCTTCATAACATTCCAGCCTTTCCTTCTCCTCCTCGGGCTTTTCGTGACTCTTCGGGTCCTTCCTCTTCTCCGTACGGGCCTCGCTGTGTTCACTGAGCCTGCTATGTGCAGGCAGGGGGGTACAATCGAGAACCCTACTCCCAGCCTGTCAAATACGATAGCTGCAGGAACGGGGTGGCTCTCTCATACATGGAAAGGTCTCCCTCTCTGACCATCCTGCGGGGGCTTAGGAGCGGGGTTACGAGGGTTCCGGCCATTAGAGATGAGCGGTTCCTCTCAGGAACCGTGGCTGTCCAATGAACCAGAGGGTGAAGGGCTGCTACGGGCACAGCTGCGCTTGGGTCTATGTTGGAGGGATTGATTCTCCATCAGTTCAAGCGCGGCCTTTATCCGGGCGTTATTCATCTTCAGGTCCTGGTTCTCCTATTCCACCGTTCGTTCCTGTCAGTGTCTCCTCTTTCTGCGACGGGTGACGTTCTGCAGATCCTGAACGCTCTTCTGTCGCAGGTTAGTGTGGTGGGACTCCACCTCTTCTTCTGTAGAATGTTCGGATGTCATGCTCTTTCGAGTAGAAAACATGTTTTTACCACAAGCTCTTAGTCGTGTTACGTTTTTTGATTCCCACAGACGGCACCAATTTGTTGACGTCGGAACCTGCAGCGTCCACGTGTCAACAGATCTCCAGTCACTCTTCTGCCAAATCGTATGTTACCTGCACACTATGACAATCATTAGGTACCAAGATCTCTGGAAAAAAAGGATCTGGCGATCATTGGCACTCCGACGATCAAGTCAACTGCCGGTATATGAGAGATACACGGGGGTGGAGATAATGGGGTGTGGGAGAGACAAGCAGGCAGAGATTTGGGCAGAGTTTAGGGTGGGATTCTTAAGCATAAAATAGTGCATACCTTGGAACAACCGGAGACGTTGTATTTATAGCACGAGAGTTCTAATTGATTTAGGAGACCAATTAATTTGATATTCAATCGGATCCTCCTTCCTTATGTGATAAAGATCCTTCCTTAATCATGCAATCTCCGAGATTATCTTCCTTCTTTGAGTTTATCACGTTGCATGATTTTAGGAGATTACAATTCTGTTTCCTTGTGAGGATTCGTGCGCCAAATCAACGCAATCTTTCCTTAATTACTTCTCTGGTCATCCCGGCATATCGAGTTGCTCGCTAGTTACGGATGATACGAAGCCTGACGAGGCCTTATGGATCGCACGTGAGTGCCGAGGCTTTCTATACGCCCAGCGGATTTCTGGCTGCCGAAGGCCAAGGCGTACGATGGGCCTTCTGGCGTTTTATCAGGACTTTCGTGGCCCTAGCAGGGCCCAATTGGGGTTCTTGATAGATCTTGAACGAGGCCCTTGCTGGGCTTGGATGGGGCCCTTGCTGACGTGACAGCCCTATCATAATTGTATGGTAACAGAATGTTTTGTGATCTTTATTGAAGTCGATAGATTCAATATAGATTAAGCACGTGGCATTGAATAACATAGAGTTCAATAATAGATAGAAATTACTATTATGCTTTATGAAATCTATTTATATGTTCTTGAGATTTTAATGCATATGTTTATGTTCGAAGCTTAATTAGAGATAATTATGTTCGTATATTGATATAGAATTGATTGATCAATTAGAGAGACTTTTGATTATATTAGGATAACTGATTTTCAATACAAGATAATTATAGACTAAAACGATTAAACGGATAATTAAGTAAGGAATGTGTAGGTGGATTCGCAAATCCTAGTGTTAGTAAAACTCAAATTCGTTCTCACAAGTTTGTTTTGATTGTTTGATAATTTAGATTTAATTAAATATAATTAGAATAGTTTTAGAATAAAAAAATCATGAACGAATCTGTGTCCTTTCATTGTTAAAACTAGAACTATAAATTAATTAGTTAATTGATAACTAGTTCTCGCGGGTTCGATACTCTACACATCATTATATTACTTGTTAACGATCTGTTCACTTGCAAGATTAAAATCACACAACAAGTTTTTGGCGTCATTGCCGGAGACTAGTTTTATTAATTACTACATTAATTGATAATTTAGTTTTTAACAGTTCTTTTATTATTATTTATTTTATTTTTATTTTTATTTTTATTCTCAGTTCTTTGTGTTACTGCTGAATTCCAAGTATTTTCTAAAGTTTTAGGTGTCAAGTGTGTATGCGCCGTGCAAAAGATCTTGATCTATTTGATTTAGATCCATAAATCGAACGGATCTTTCGCCAACAACAATGTGAAAAAAAAAATAGCAAAAAAATACAATGGAAGACAACCGAATCCATAATTCATTACGTGCAGATGTGAAATAATCTTGCACCAATAGCTCGACCAGTTAAAGTTAATGAACGAGATATTCTTATGGGTGAGTATATGATACCACCGATTGTTGAGAATCGGTCCAGCATAATCTATCCACCTTATGGACACGATAACTTCCAGTTGAGGCCAGATGTGAGTAATTTATTTTCGAACAATCTGCCGTTCTATGGTACAACAAATGAAAATCCTCATTACCAATTCCTCACTTTGATGAATACTGTAGAAATTTCAAATACCACGGTGTTAATGAAGAAGCACTTAAGATGAGGCTCTTCCTACACACACTGAAGGATAAAGCTAGATAATGGTTAGATTCTCTACCATCTGGAAGCATCACTACTTAGACATATTTGATCCAAAAATTTACATTGAAATACTTCCCTCCAGTCAGAGTGAACAGACTGAAGTATGAAATATCCAATTTCCAACAATCTGAGTTAGAAAATTTTCACGAGACATGGGAAAGATTCAAGCAACTGCTCCGAAAGTGTCCAAGTCATGGTTTTCCTTTAGCAGCTCAGAATTATTATTTATACTCTAGATTAGCTAAATCCAGTCGTTCTTCAGTAGATTCTACAGCAGGTGGCTCTATCCAAAATAAATCTGCCAGTGACCTTTACCACTTGTATGAAACCATGAGTGAACAGTTCGTTGTGTGGCAAGACAGAGGAATGTAGAAGAAAGCAACATGAAGGCACGAAGTGGAAATCAATTCGCTTTACTGGCAAAAATTGATGCATTGGCAAAGCAGATGGAAGCAATGAAATATTCTTACTCAGCCAATATGGTTCAGATGTCCCTACCAATATGTGTAACATGCGGGGTAAACCATCAATCATCAGAGTACCCTTTAACCACAGTTGATATGTCATCACCTGAACAAGCTGCATATGCTCAGAACTTTCAGCGACAGTAGAATAATCCGTACTTATAGACCTACAATCCTGGATAGAGAAATCATCCAAATTTCTCATATGGAAATATCCAAAACATTTGAAATTCGCCAAATCAAGAAAGACCCAAGAAAGAGAAGGAAAATTAGAAGAAACAGTCGCTAAATTGTCAGAACGAATGCAGATGGGACTTAAAGAAGTGTATAAAAGATAAGATGTTGCAATAAAGAATATAGAAAATCAGATTGGATAGTTGGCTAAACTGTTGACCTAGTGACAACCAGGCACATGACCAAGTAATATCGAAGTCAATACAATTACCACGAGAAGCAGAGTTGAATTACCAGAAATTCATGTAAAGAGACCAGGTGTAGAAAAAGGAAACTGTGTCTAGCAAAGAGGGAGAAAACAAATCAGATGCAGAAGTTGTACAAGAAAAATAGAACTCTCTACCAGATTATATTCCATCACCAGCTTACGTCCCTCCAATACCATTTCCTCAAAGGCTACGAAAACATAAGCTAGACCAGCAATTCAAAAAATTTCTCGATGTATTCAAGAAATTCTAAATCAACATACCTTTTGCCGATACTTTGGCTCAAATGCCAAGCTATGCAAAATTTATGAAGGAAATTCTTGAAAACAAAAAGAAGTTAGAAGAGCACGAAACAGTCATGCTTACCGAGGAATGCAGTGCTATATTGCAAAATAAGCTACCTCCGAAATTAAAAGATCTAGGGAGTTTTACTAATCCTTGCACTATTGGTAGTTTATTTTTTGACAAAGTTCTATGTGATTTAGGTACTAGTGTGAATTTAATGTCTTATTCTATTTTTAATCAACTCGGTTTGGGAGAAGCAAAGCCAATAACAGTATCATTGTAAAGTGTAGATGGGTCCATCAAATATCCAAGTAAGATCGTTGAAGACATATTAGTGAAAGTGGAGAAATTCATATTTCCTGCTGATTTTATTATTTTGGATATGTGCGAAGACAGGGATGTATTATTTATTTTGGGTCGACCTTTCTTGGTTACTGGTCGGGCATTGATTGATGTACAAAAAGGAAAATTAAAGCTGAGGTTGAATAATGAAGATATCACATTTGACGTGTTTAAATCAACTAAATTTCCTAGCTCTTCAAATTCTTGTTTTCAGATTGATGTTATTAACTAGAAGACCGAGAATTTAGATGATAGTACTGCCACCTAACATCAGGATGAACTAATTATAGAAGAAGAGTATGTGGAGAAAGAGAAGTTTCATCTGTCTTCTGTAATCAAAGCTGATGAGGAAACTAAAATCTTCATAGTTGAGTTCGAGCAGGGTGTCAAAATAGAGTCATATCAATATGATAAAAAAAATCAAGCTCTGGAAGGTGAACAAAAATTGGTGCAAAGACAATTGAGCTAGGCAAATCAAGTCCTCCAAATATCTATTCAAAGTGTCTTGAGTGATCACCACGACAAAGTCAAACCAATAACTTTAAAGAAGCGCTTAATTGAGGGAGAACCCATTTTTCTACCCTTTTATTTCAATTTCCGTATCATTTTAGTTTTAGGATTTCAATTGACGTTTTGCACGTTTTTATACTTTTAGGATTTAAAGTAAGCTTTTAATTCTTAAGTAAAGAGGCTTTCATCATCATTCACTCTGCATAAGCACATTTTCAAATTTTTTTGAAGTTTAATTTTTAAATTTTTTTTTGTTCAGCAGTTTTATATCATGCGATTGCATGGTTCATCCCTCTGTGATCGCATGGACTCGGCATAAAACTTTTAGTGTACTCGCAATTGCAGAACGTTATGACCTTGCAATAGCAAGGACTACCAATATATATATATATATTGGTGTTTATTTGCATATATATATATTTGATGTTTATTTGCATATTTATGTGATATGAATAATCTTGCCGGCTAATGATGGAACTTTTTATTTACGTTTAGTTTTAATCATGACTTGTGAATAGATTATTACTTTGTTTAAATGTGAGGCTACTTAAGCATGTCTGATAACGTGGTGTATCGACCAGTTATGATGAATTTTAGCTATGTTGGTGCACTTAAGTTGAAAACAATAGGATACCTTCCTAAAACTAAGAATAATTTGTATATCGACAAGTAACAAATAGACTGAGTAAGTGTGGTAGATGTAATGGTGGCTATCTAGGCTTGTGTTGATTCCATGTTTGTTGAAAAATTGTGTGGAGCACTTTAGACCAGTTAGAGGAAGCTAGGTATTGACCGAATGTTATGAATTTAATCCCTGAGCATGAACTTATTGCACACAAGGAACAATGCTATTACTATTATATTACTCTTTTTGTAGTATTTTTTCTCGAGTGATGAAGCCCATCGGCCTAAAGTTCGTTACATGAGTCATCTAGAAAGCTTAATGGACTGAGTTTCGCATACTATTAATATCTTATAACTCTTTTCGTAGCCTTTTTGACTTGAGTGAAAAGGCCTGTAGAGGTTTTTCAAAATCCGATACCCTAAGGTTTATAAGACCTGGGAGTCATCAACCTAAAGTTGGGAGTTATCGACCTAAAGCTCGTTATATAAGTCATCTAGAAAGTTTAAAGGATTGAGTTTTGCACATAAGATTTAAAAAAAAAGCCTTTGCAAAGTAAACATGTGGATTAGATAACTAATAAGTTTGACTTACTTAGTAAAAACTTCCTGGTCGAGAGCGCTCAAAAATAAGAGAATCTTCATAAACCTAGTTTGTCACAATTATTAACTTTCTAAACCAGCTTCGAACAAGAAAATAAAGAGTGAAGTGTAACTTTTGAACCAAAATCCCAGGAATTGAAAGAAAAAATCATTTTTGGGAGAAAGAGTACATTACTGAGAGAGAAAGGAAAAGCTTACCAAATGGTTGGGTTATCATCACCATAAAAATTAAGTAGATCGGACTAACTGCTTTCATACACATGTCAAATATGTCTTAAGTAGAATCACGTTTGCAATAGTAATACCTGGATACTCATCATGAATTATAAGTTGTTTCAAAAGAATGGCAAGCTATTTATATTGTGACTGCTTTTATTATTTTTGTAAGTTATTATGATTGTCTTTAGCTAGTTTATTGGAAGACGAATAAAAGTTCAAGTTTGAAAGTGTCTGATAAGTACAATTTTGTACTTATTTGAGCTCACAAAAAAGGGACGATTATGATTACTCTTATTTTTTTTTTAGTATAATGGCATGTTGTTTCTGTTCATTATAGGATAATAACCAAATTCGAGTGTCGATCAAATGAAAAGAAAGCGAACAGAAGAAAAAAGGGACTCAATTAAATAGACAAAGGAACTTGAGGGGCTTGTCAGGCAAATATCAAAGAAAGAAATTCATGAATTGAATTCAAACAACTATGCGATCGCATAGTATCCTAGTGTTGCGATTGCAAGCCTCTAAGATTTTCTACATAACGTAAATGGACAAAACTATGCGATCGCATAAGTATTTCGCGCAGTGTTAAGTTGTGTCATGATCCAAATAAAACTTTATCAAGTCCAAGATAAAATAACAACCTACTCCAGGTATGGGAGAGTTGGAGAATGAGTATAAAAGGCATAATAGAGCACAAATCGCGGGAGACGGATTTTGGAAAAAAAATACAAAAGAAGAATCGAAGATCAAGAAACGGATTGAAGATTCTTGTGCCGAAATCACGGGTTGCATCTCTAATTTCTTATTTTTTATCCGGAACATGATTAATACAATTCCTGTATTATTTTAAAAAATCATGTCTGGCAAATTTACTTGTTGCTAGGATGAACGATGAAACATTATGTTTTTAATTAATTAGAAGTTTTTTCCGTTTTAGTAATTAATTGTTTTTGGGTTGATTTTTCTTTATTTATTTTTTCTAATGTTTTAATGCTTGATCACCATTAGAATGTTTTGTGATCTTTGTTGAAGTCGAAAGATTCAATATAGATTAAGCACGTGGTATTGAATAACATAGGGTCCAATAATAGATATAAATTATTATTATGCTTTATGAAATCTATTTAGGTGTTCTTGAGATTTCAATGCATATGTTTATGTTCGAAGCTTAGTTAGAGATAATTAAGTTCGTATATCGATATAGAATTGATTGACCATCGAGAGAGGCTTTTGATTATATTAGAATCACCGATTTTCAATCCAATATAATTATAGGCTAAAACGATTAAACATATAATTGATTAAAGTATGTGTAGGTGGATTCGCGAATCCTAGTGTTAGTAAAAATCGAATTTGTTCTCACAAGTTTACTTTAATTGTTTGATAATTTAGATTTAATTAAATATAATTAGAATAGTTGTAGAATAAAAAAATCCTAAACAAATATGTGTCCTTTCATTGTTAAAATTAGAAATATAAATTAATTGGTTAATTGATAACTAGTCCTCATGAGTTCGATACTCTACACATCATTATATTACTTGTTAACGATCCGTCCTCTTGCAGGATTAAAATCACACAACACTCACTCAACTTGAAAAAGTTTTCAATCGCTCACATAACTTTCTAAATAGTTTATCATCCATCACTCATTGAGAAAACGTTAAATTGAGAGGACAAAAATGACCACATGACGAATGAAAAGTTGATGTGGTATAATTAAATTGTTAAAATCATCTACCTAACAAAACCGTAATTGGCTAACACGCCTTTAGATTGCTTTAAAAATACGCCTTTTGTTGATGTGATATAATTAAATTGTTAAAATCGTCTACTTAACAAAACCGTAATAGCCAAACACGTCTTTAGATTGCTTTAAAAACGTTTTTTAAAGCAAGCTAAAGGCGTGTTTGGTTATTGCGATTTAGTTATGTAGACAATTTTAATGATTTAATTATCTCACATCAATTTTTCGTTCACTATATGACAATTTTCGTCTTCTCAGCCTAACGTTTTATCTCACATCAATTTATATACTTTTATATATATATATATAAAAGTGTATAAATTTATTATAAAAATGATTCATATATATATATATATATATATATATATATATATATATATACACTTGAATTTTTTAGTCTCTTCATTCTCTCTTAATTTTATAAGAAATCTATTATTATATGATTAGAACATTAAGGTCCACGAAACTTGTGGAATGTCATAGTTAAATAGTATTTGATATATCTATTTATTTTGTGTGTGTAGAGAATTGGGAGGTGCACGACACATTTGATAGCAAAACTATTTATCAATTTGTGTAAAAAAGAAGCAAGTGACACAAGCAATTTCCCATTCATCCTAACACGAAGAGGTATCAATTAATTTGATAATTCGAAGAAGCAATTTAAGCCCTCTAGGTTAGGCGCCATGTCCAATGCAATGCACCTTTCCATCTTTAATAGTAATATTTGAGTCGTTGTGATAATACGTCCAGTAATTTTTATATATATGTCATTTCGAATAAATTAAAATACTAAAGTAAATCTCTCATTAAATACTAATTAATAAAGTTTAAAAAAATCAAATTCTTAATGAAGTTTAAAAAATAAGTGCAAATGCTAATTAATGAAGTTTAAAAAATCAAATGGTCCTTTATTCGTTAATCCTCGTATAACTATGTTTACATAATAAATTATTCAGGATATATTAATTACACAAACAATGACTAGCCAATATATATAGTTCTTTTACCACAGTGATACAGGAGGAACACTTTGTTCATTTCTGAAGAAATTTGTAGGATCTACGTTATTCTTGATATGAACCAATCTTCTGAAGTTATTCTTGAAGTACTTAAATCCCCAAACACTTGCTTGTTTATAGCTCGTGTTTCCCTTAATATTGTTCATTCCAATATCCAAATCCCTATAGTTGAAATACGCAGCTCTTGGAGATTTTGAAACATAACGAGCCATAAAATTGTAAAGCCTTCGGATCCAATCTATATGTCTTTGGGATTCTGCATTCTCTTCTTGACTCCAGCCCACTCCATAGTGGATCATGAATATGTTGCCTGATCGATGTGGGAAAGGAATTTCTGATTCAGAAATATCATCAATAATCCCTCCATATGGACTGAATTGCAATTCAGCCCTATTTGCATCTTCTTGGTTAAGAATTTTCCATATGCTTTCGAGACCATATTCTGGAATTGGTTGCTTCACGTAGTCGGACTTTCCTTTGAAATACGACCTGGAAACTTGAGTTCGATTTAGCAAAACGTCCAGTGATTCGCCCTGGAAACCTGCAAAAAAGAGAATGGACTCTATCCATGGCATTTCAGTACAATCTTCTTTCACCAAACCTAATTCTGGAAATTTCTCTTGCATGATTGGGAGGAGATCATCAACTGGACCGAGGTACAAAGAAGTGAAAAATGCTCCTATGGTCCTCTTCCCGTTTGAAGAGTTGATGCTTCTTAAGAAGAGTCTTAACAAAAGATTCTCATCAATTTTGTCAGCAACATATTGCCATCTGTGTACTATCTGAGTTGCATTTTGATCTAATGTCCTTGTAACATTGAAAACAGTCACAGTTTCGGGTATAACAATTAATTTCACCTTAAAGGCAACGACAATCCCGAAACTGGTTCCTCCACCTCCTCTAATGGCCCAAAAGAGATCTTCTCCCATGGATTCTCGGTCATGAATTTGTCCATTAGCATCAATTAGTTTGGCATCAATGATGTGATCTGCTGCAATGCCATGCTTACGAGACATCATGCCATATCCTCCTCCACTAAAATGCCCTCCAACACCCACTGTAGGGCAAACACCTGCTGTGAAAGCAAGAGTCTTGCTTTTTTCAGCAATTGTGTAATAAAGTTCACCAAGTGTTGCACCTGTTTGAACCCATGCAGTGTTTTTTTCTGTGTCAATTGATATTGATCTTAGGTTTCTCATATCCACAATGACAAAAGGTGTTTCAGAAATGTATGAGAGTCCTTCATAATCATGTCCACCACTTCGGACTTTTAGCTGAATCCCATGTTTCTTTGAGCAATAAATTGCTGCCTGAATTTGGGATTCATGCTCAGGTGTAATGATTACGAAAGGTCTCTGACGGGAGTTTGATTCCGGCCTTAGATTTCGTATTGAAGATTGGAGAACAGATGAATATGATGCATTTTGTGGGGTGTAAATGGAATCAGATTCCGAGTTGGATTTTTGGAACTGAAGGTTAAGGCATTCAAGAAAATCATTTTTGTTATGAGCAGAAGAAGCTCCTGAAATTAAAATGAATGCCAAAAAGAGAGAGAATGGGAATAAACTACCTGAAATCTGCATATTTAGTTGCTTATTGATGAACAAAGTTGCATGTAATTTATAGATGTTTTTCTGTGACTTTTCTAATTGAGTTTAAAAATGAATTTTGAAATATATCATATGACAATTCAAACTTTTATCTGGGAAAATAGGATTACATTTTGGTGAAGAAGATTCGACCAAGCTGTCAAAACAAGAAAAAAAAAAGCCTCTAGTAATGAAAAGTATTAATACAAAGGAAGTTAAAAAGTGTATCACTTTCTCCTCAAAGAAAATTTCAACATGTTGAATAAATTAATATTCTTTTATCGAATAAATTAATAAAGTTTTTCCTGTAAATTATTTAATTGCAAATTTTCAAGGATATGACTTCTGAAACATGTAAGTAAAATAACAAGTCAATATAATATTTTCACATTCAAAGAAGATAATGCTAGTGAGAAATGAAGATTTTTCCTAATCAAAAGTCTTTTATTGTGTTAGCATTGATGGAATCTGGGAAGACCTTTTGGAGTGTCGCATAGAAGACTCGCAAGAATTGGTAAATCGATTTCCTTTTTTTTTTTTGGTTCATTCTAGTTATTCTTTTATTTTAATTCTAGTATGAGGATAGATTAGACATTTAGAAATCGTTGGATTTTCTTTTATTTCATTAGTATATAAAATCTAGGGAAATTGCCTATAGGTAACCCATAAGTGACTTGTTTCAAATTAGGTAAAATATTTTTTAAAATTGTGATTAAGTCATATTCTTCAGCAATATTTTAAATTAATCTCAAAATTACCCATGTGATCCATATTTTCCATCGGTGCATTCTTCCACCTCCACAAATCTCCTCCACTTCCGACAAGTGCTTCTTCTACGGCGCTGTAACAGCCCACTTCCACAAATCTCTTCCACTTTCGACAAGTACTTCTTCTACGGCGCGGTTGCAGCCTTCTTCCACCTCCACAACCTCTTTCGCCGTGGCTGAGCAACATACGAAGAGTGCTTCTTCTACGGCGGAGGTGGATTACTGGACTTGTAGTCGGGCTTCTTGTTGGGCTTCCGGCAACTGATATGTAGCTTGGATTCCTTTTGTAAAGCTTGAGGCTAGTGGCACAAATGGATTTCACCAATCGAAAAATGACGTCCGGGGTTGGGAGGTTTTTAGCAATTTGACTGTAGTTGATACCAAGTGAAGACACTTGATTTGGAAATAATGAGACTGCAAGCGAGTAACAGAAAATTTGACAATATAGAATTTTGCAACTGTAAATGCAAAATTTCAGGCGGGGATGGGTTAGGGGGTAAAATGGTATTACCTGAAAAAACAAGAAGAAAAAGCAGCAGCGGTAGCGGAAGTGAAGAAGAGAAGTAGAGTGGAGTGATGTCCATGAATGGATTGTAAAGTAATGATAAGTGGATTAGAGTGACCATGATTTGTTGTTGTAAATAACAGCTTGAATTTCTATAGGGATGATTTGTTTGATGAATTTTTATAGAGTGGCAATGATTTGTTGCTGTAAATAGTATCTTGAATTTCTGGAGGGATGATAATATATTATAAAAAATAGTAGGGATGATTTGTTTGATAAATTTCTGTAGAGTAGCCATAATTTGTTGCTATAAATAGCAGCTTGTTTCTGTAGAGATGAAAAAGTTTGATGTAGGCATGCTCTGACAAAAGTTGGTCACTAGATTATTATTTGTGTTGTTAGTCATGTGTATTATTTGATACTGTATTATGGAAAACAGAATTATAGAAAATAGTATTATAACAGAAACAGGCATAGAATTCACATACGTGTTCAGAATTTCTATTATAATATATTTTTAAAATCGTCTCGACGAGCCAGTCAAGACCATTGACTTTGCCACTGTTGACGGTGAATTTTAACTGTTTGAAGTCCTCTTTTTAACTTAAAACGACAATCTTTAGTTTGTCATGTCTTAACAGTTTCATACTAAAACAGTACAATAGATAAATGTATCTTAATATATAAGTATCATACATGAAAATATCTTAATAAAACAGTATCACCTACACAAACTACAATCCAATAAAATAATAGTATCATAGATTAAAATAATATCTACGAAGGCCTTTTGAATGAAAATATTATCATAGATAAAACTATGTAAAAAATGTTTTAAAGTTTGAAGTAATGACACTGTTTTTGAAATGCTCCATTAGTAGTATAAGATCATTTATACTGTTTGTATTCAATAAAAGTATCATATGTTGAAATATTATCATAATAAAATATTATCAAAGATAAAATCATAATATAAGTATACCATATCACTTTATCTAAATAAAACAGTATCATAGATAAAACCAAATAGAAATGTTTTACTGTTGAATTAATGATATTGTTTTTGTTACCACCCGATTTTGGCAAAGCCTTCACGCCAGCAAAGTTCTAGTAAAAGTCTCATCTAGGCCTAATTCAGGCCTCGCTAAGGCCTTATAGGCCCAGCGAGGGCGTTCCAGATTTATAAAGGTCCCATGGGCGCGGCGAAGGTCTCGAGGGCCCAGCAAGAACCTTGTAAATTCTCAAAAGGCCTCAAAGGTCCATCGAACATCTTAGTATTCATGAAGCAGAGTATTACGAAGCCCATGAAGGGCCCCGACACTCATAGACGACCCAAAGAGCCTCGTCGGGCTTCGTATTTATTATGGTCCACATATAATCCTTATTTTGGGACAGCTAAAAAGATATCTCAGGGAAGATTGTGTTTGATTGTCACAAGGAAACCATATCCCAATCCAATAAAATTAGCAATACAATCTTAGAGATTGAGAGAGATTAGGATGCAATATCGGAAGATCACGGCGAGATTGGAACCTACCTTATCTGATAAGGAAAAAGAATCCCAACAGAATTCTAATTGATTGCTTCCCTGAATCAATTAGGATTCTCCCCTTATAAATATCATGTTCTGGTAATTCTAAGGTACGCATATTTTTAGCACTCACGCACTTTTGAGTACGCATTCTTTAGTACGCACAATTTTGATTACGCACTTTTTATGCTTAAAAATCCCACCCTAAACTCTGCTCAAATCTCTGCCTGCTTGTCTCTCCTACACCCCATTACTCCCACCCCCGTGTATCTCCCATATACCGGCAGTTGGCTTGATCGTCGGAGTGCCAACGATCGCCGAACCCTTTTTCTCCAGAGATCTTGGTGCCTAATGATTGTCTTAGTGTGCAGGTAACATACGAGTTGGCAGATGAGTGACTAGAGATCTGTTGACACGTGGACGTTACAGGTTCCGACGTCAACATATTGGCGCCGTCTGTGGGAAACGAAAAACATTACACGACCAACAACTTGTGGTAAAAACATGTTTTTCTACCTGAAAGAGCATGGCAATAGAAAACTCCATGAAAGAGGAAGTAAAGTCCCATCATATTAACTTGTGGCAGAAAAGCGTTCAAGACTACCCATTGCAAGAGAAGAAGACAACGACAGAGACACCCGAAGTTGGACAACGCCCAGATGAAGGCAGCGCTTGAACTGTTGGAGAATCAATTTCTTCAACATGGACCCAAGTGCAGTCATGGCCGGCGAAGCCCTTCGAGTTCAGCTCTATCGAAAGTCGTCGGTCTCAAGATGATTCGCCAATCCTCAATGGGCAAAATCCCAGGACCAGGAGAAACCTCGTGCCTCATGAGTGGGAAAGCCGGTCGCTTCTGCCAGCGTATTCGACAGGTTGGAGTTTGGGTCGTCTGTGGCTCGACCTCAATCATTGAGTAGCCGGCGTAGCGAGCCCAGCGATGACTACTGAGAGAAGAGAAGGGACTCCAGGACTGCAGATGAAAGACCAGAACGGTTGTGCTACCTTGATGACGACGATGATCTCCCATTCTCCAAATAGTTGAAGGCTAGAGAACTCTCCGCAGGGTTCAGAATGCCTTCTATGGAGAAATATGACTATTGGACCCAAGCGTAGCCGTGCCCGGTGAAGCCCTTCGAGGTCCAGTTCTATCGAAAGCCGTCGGTCTCAAGATGATTCACCAATCCTCAACGGGCAAAATCCCAGAACTAGGAGAAACCTCGTGCCTCGTGAGTGGAGAAGCCGGTCGCTTCTGCCAGCGTATTCGACAGGTTGGAGTCGGGACGTCTGTGGCTCGACCTTAATCGTTGAGTAGCCGGCGTAGCGAGCCCAGCGATGACCACTGAGAGAGGAGAAGGGACTCCAGGACTGTGGATGAAAGACCAGAACGGTTGTGCGACCTTGATGACGACGACGATCTCCCATTCTCCAAATAGTTGAAGGCTGGAGAACTCTCCGCAGGGTTCAAAATGCCTCCTATGGAGAAATATGACTGGAGATGTGATCTCACGGATTCCATTGGAGGTTCGCTTTCTACAGGCCTTCGTCCTCATTTAATGCCTCTTCTTAAAGTCCTACGCCTGATATAAATAATAGGCTTGGACTTGGGGGACTATTGTTACCACCCGATTTTGGCAAAGCCTTCACGCCAGCAAAGTTCTAGTAAAAGTCCCATCTAGGCCTAATTCAGGCCTCGCTAAGGCCTTATAGGCCCAACGAGGGCGTTCCAGATTCATAAAGGTCCCATGGGCCCGGCGAAGGCCTCGAGGGCCCAGCAAGAACCTTGTAAATTCTTAGAAGGCCTCGAAGGCCCATCGAACATCTTAGTATTCATGAAGCAGAGTATTACGAAGCCCATGAAGGGCCCCGACACTCATGGCCGACCCAAAGAGCCTCGCCGGGCTTCGTATTTATTATGGTCCGCATATAACCCTTATTTTGGGACAGCTAAAAGGATATCTAAGGGAAGATTGTGTTTGATTGTCACAAGGAAACCATATCCCAATCTAATAAAATCAGCAATACAATCTTAGAGATTGAGAGAGATTAGGATGCAATCTCGGAAGATCACAGCAAGATTGGAACCTACCTTATCTGATAAGGAAAGAGAATCCCAACAGAATTCTAATTGATTGCTTCCCTGAATCAATTAGGATTCTCCCCTTATAAATATCATGTTCTGGTAATTCTAAGGTACGCATATTTTTAGCACTCACGCACTTTTGAGTACGCATTCTTTAGTACGCACTTTTGAGTACGCATTCTTTAGTAGGCACAATTTTGATTACGCACTTTTTATGCTTAAAAATTCCACCCTAAACTCTGCTCAAATCTCTGCCTGCTTGTCTCTCCCACACCCCATTACTCCCACCCCCGTGTATCTCCCATATACCGGCAGTTGACTTGATCGTCGGAGTGCCAACGATCGCCGGACCCTTTTCCTCCGGAGATCTTGGTGCCTAACGATTGTCCTAGTGTGCAGGTAACATACAAGTTGACAGAGGAGTGACTGGAGATCTGTTGACACGTGGACATTGCAGGTTCCAACGTCAACAGTTCTTAAAATACTCCATTAGTAGTACAAGATCATTGATACTGTTTGCATTCAATAACAATATCATATGTTCAAACTATATCATAACAAAACAATATCAAATGATATAAGTATATCATATCATATTATCTAAATAAAATAATATGATAGATAAAACAGTATCATATATAGAATTAAGTATAAGATGTTTTAATGGTAGAAGTAATAATATTGATCTTAAAATGCTCTATTAGTAGTACAAGATCATTGATATTGTTTGCATTCAATAATAATATCATAAGTTGAAACATTATCATAATAAAACAATATCAAAGGTAAAAGTATGGTATAAGTATACCATAACACTTTATCTAAATAAAACAGTATCATAATAAAACAGTATTATAGATAAAACAGCATCATAGAAAATAGTATTATAATAAAACAATATCATACAAAACAGTATCATATAAAATATTATAATAATAAAACTGTATTATAGAAAACTGTATCATAATAAAATAGTATCTTTGAATTAGCACTTTTTTGCAATTGCAGAAGTACGTTGGTCTTTTAGCTCTAAAATATGATTTTAATTGAATTAACTTTTGGTCATATTACTTTAGAGTCCATAAGTACAATAACAGTGACCTGCCCTGAATTTACCATAAAATCTATTAAAGACTTCATTTTCTTTTGGTTATTTTGACATATTGAATACAAAGTAATAGATTTTTTTCCAAATATTTGTCTTTGATCAGTAATATAAGGATTCAACAATCATTGAGAAAATGAATAACCAATAAATAAAAGTTTAGATTAATCATAATAAGATTGACCTTTTAAAATGGAATCTCATATCTGAATATAATTTCATAGCCCATTAAGTTGAAGGAGTAATCTGGTTCTAAGTTTAGTGTTCTCAAACGAGTCATCATCTTGTAAAGCATGTTTTAAGGGTAAATTTCAGATATAGTAATGATAAAATAAATATACAATATTTAGTGTTTGGAGTACTTTTTTTGATGAGGTTGACATTTGAAAATGCAACTTCAAATTTTAGTAATTGGTTTGTGTTTTGAAACTGAGATATATACAAGACATTTCAAAAAAATTGTTTTTAGTATTATAGGTTGAACACCATTAAATACGATTAAGGAAGATGTATTCGAGATAGTCATTACATGTTTTTACCCATATGCAATCTTCTTGCGGTGCTTGAAATATATAATCTTTTTACAGTGAAGTTTGTAAGCAGTTGTAGAATAGTTGTCCAAAATTTTCAAGTCAATATATAGGGCTTTATATTAAACATGCTTGTTGTGTACTTATTTTATTTTAACTATGTTTGCGAAAAGGTATATACATTAAAAGATGACGTTCAATATATAGTTATGACATTTGAAATATCAATTATTTTGTTTCAATACTTAATTAATATAGTAAGTGACATTCATATAAATGAAATATTTATTCAACAAGACGTGAATGTCACTCTTTGTAAATATTGCTCTCACGTGAATATCACACATTCACTATAAATATTGCTCTCTCTCTCTCTCTCCCTCTATATATTCAAATATGCACTTGGAGACGTTTGTTTCTTTAGTCATCCACTAGGTATTTTAACTTGTTTAATCATGATGAATCCGGATGAATATGCTAGATTGTGCGAAAAACTCCAACTTGATGATGACGATGGCTCTGTGGTGAACATAGGGGATGATAATTTTGTTGATCGCAGGGAGAAGATGAGCATATGTCTGGTCGGGAAAGTGTTAGTGACACGACCCGTCTTGAATCATTCTAATGGACACGAAACCTAACGTGCATCAATGATGAATGTCAGCTAGGCGTTAGGCCCACCATTAAGACTGACTTTGACTTGTCTTTAACTATAAGATATTTAGAAAAATAATTGGTTGAATTTTCCCTTTAAATTGGACTAAACCAAATTTGAAAAGCATTAAAATTTTTCAAATACAATATACGAAAATAAATTGGAGACCACATACCCATCCAAATGTACATATAACCATGCTATAAAATAAAACTAAATTAAACAATCACAATTAGTGTAATAAAATAACTCAAGCAGTGCATAAATTGACTTAAAATGCAATGAGCCTATCTAACTTCTACATGTGTTACAAAATTACTCATATACAAATAAAACGAACATGTACTCTAAAACTAACAACTACGCGCTCTAAACAATGAATCATACAAACTAATAAATTGTGTGGCTCTGACTCAGTTCAACAGGCTCTCCAAACTGCTCAAAACTCAAACTACTTGATAAGAAAAACGCGAGAAAACATATGAGCTGATAGCTCAGTGAGTGGAGTGTTTGTCAATAATAATATTTTCTAATTTAAAATTTTTTACTGAGAATTTAACATATACTTTTTCAAAACTACAATTATGAAACAATCTTAAGAAAACTAATTTCTTATGTTGTATACTAAATAATGCAGACCGTAAAACATGGGGAAACTAGATAGTTCTGACATCATATTATTTCTGCAATAAACTACCATCTAGTAATACTATAAGCAGAAATCTGGTTTCTCTAAACTAGATAAGCTGTAATAGACTGAAAGATTACACCGAAAAGGTATCCTGGATCACTGATACTTGTAATAAGAAATCTGGTCATATGTGCGTAGACTAGCTAAGCACTTCCGTACGCAGTCCAGAAGCCCCTATGAAAGTGGGTCCCAAAAACCTCTATGTTAAGAACCCTTATATGCGGTCCAAACCCCCTATGTAAACAAGAGTGACTCATAAAGACCTCTGATGATAGACTCTAGTACACGACCAAAACCCCCGATGTGTACTAGAGTAGATAACAATATCAATTACATTCTGGTGGTTTTAAAAACTGTATTTGAAAAATGATGTCACATAATAAAACATAATTATAATTTGAACTGACTGAATTAGATTCAACTTTTAAAAAAACTGTTTATTTATAAACTACATTCTATTATGAAAATCATACTCGTCTAACCAATTATTTAAATAACTTTTACGTTCTCATAAAATTTACTAGAATGAAAATGATATTAACAATTCATAATAGTTATGAGCTAATATACATGGTATTTAAATTCTTATATTTTAAATAATAAGTTTTTTCACTCATAGAGCTTTTTGCTACAAACTAGGTTGGCTGATATTCGACAACAACCTCCTGAAATAAAATATAATTGCTCGAATTAATAATTAACTATAACAAGTATAGTTTCCTTAAATTTCATACTAAAATTACCAAACTAGAAACATACTTCGCTAAACCAAATAGCATATAGTTCTCCTTAACATTTTCAACCATTTTTAATCTTCTTCATGGTGTCACCATTCATCAATAAACTCAATTATATATCTACACTCACTAAGGGACCCAATTAGAATTCTAGGTTTGCTAATTCACCATTTCGAAGCTTTTTAACGTAAAATAAACTAATACATGCCTTATTATACTAAAAATAGCATAAGTTTCTAATTAAACTTACTAACTCAAGAATCCAAAAAATTTATCCATTAATTCCTTCATTTAATTTGCAAATGTAGTGCATATCACTAAAATCAACTTATCCCATTTTAAAATATATATATACTATAATATAAGTGTCTATGGCATGTTTACTATTCACCCTTCAACCAACGCGACGTCGTTTTCATGTAGTATTAGTCTTAATTTTGTCCAAATCTCACTATTTTGTCCTAATCTTTTGACACTTTTTGTATATTAAATTAATATATATGGCCGCATTTTTTGACTTCTTCATCTTTTCTTTTCTTTTATTTGTTTTAATATACATATATTAGTGTCTTTTAGCCGCAATTATTGACTTCTTATATATTATAGTCAATATATATTCATTTTTTCCTTAATAAAGTCATCAAATTTGGTGCTTTTTTTTATCCCCAGTTGCTATGGACAACAAATGACGAAATACAATCGATTCTTAAAGGTTTTGCTAAATTTCATTTTCTCTAAACTGCAGTTTTTTTTTGTCCAACATAAATATTTGCTGCACTTTATACATTAAGTATTTTTACATAATTCCAGTTGGAGACGATATCCCTATGGGTTACCTAACCATTGGATTTGGTTTCACATAATTTCATGTTGTATAACTCAAGGTATGGATATTTTTGTAAACTGTGACAGTATGAATCCGAGAAACTGACTTAGATGTTTTGGTGATCATTTTAGTATGTCGAAATATGCCGTCGGACTATAAAATTTTTATATGTGGTAGCTACATGGGTATTCTACGTTCCTTGAAAATTTCATATTGTTCGGTGATCGTTTTCTATGTCAAATAAATTTTTTTTACTCCATGACCGGGTGAATTGTTTCTCTAAATTGTCTTTCTGTTCACCAACTCAAAAATATGTTGTACCTTATATATTAAGTATTTTTACATAATTCCAGTTGGAGACGATAGCTCTATGGGTTACCTAACCATTGGCTTTGGTTTCACATGATTTCATGTTATATAACTCAAGTTATGGACAATTTTTTAAATTGCGATAGCATAAATCCGAGAAACTGTCTGTGATGTTTCGGTGAGCATTTTAGTGTGTCAAAACATGCCGTCGGATTATCAAATTTTTATATGTGTTAGCTACATGGGTATTCTACGTTCCGTGAAAATTTTATATTGTTCGGTAATCGTTTTCTATGTCAAATAAATATTTTTTGCTCCATGACTGGGTGAATTGTTTCTCGAAACTGCACTTTCTGTTGACCAACTCAAAAATATGCTGCACCTTATATATTAAGTATTTTTACATAATTCCAGTGGGAGACGATAGCTCTATGGGTTACCTAACCATTGGATTTGATTTCACATAATTTCATGGTATATAACTCAAGTTATGGACAATTTTGTAAACTACGACCGTATAAATCCGAGAAACTGCCTAGGGTGTTTCGGTGAGTATTTTAGTAAGCCGAAACATGCCGTCGGACTATCAAATTTTGATATGTGGTAGCTAAATGAGTATTCTATGTTCCCTGAAAATTTCATATTTTTCGGTTATCGTTTTCTATGTCAAACAAATTTTTTTTACTCCATGACCGGGTGAAGAAAATTTTGTAACAGTGCCCTTATTTTGAAATTTTTATTCACCTGGTCATGGAGTAACAAAAAATTTTTTGACATAGAAAACGATCACCGAACAATACGAAATTTTCAAGGGACATAGAATACTCAGGTAGCTACCACATACCAAAAATTAGTAGTCCGACGGCATGTTTAGGCATACTAAAATACTTACCGCGAAACCTCCTAGGCTGTTTTTCGGATTTATGCCGTCGGCGTGCCGGATTCGCTATTATAAACCAGTCAAAAAACTTTAAGTAGTGTAAATATCTTCTTAAAAATTTTTGGACCTTGGTTTTGTGGTAGTTTTAGTGGATTCCTATGTTTTGGTTACACGTTAATGATGTGAACTTGAAAGGTTTTGCTAAACTTCATGTTTTTCTAAGATACAGTTTCTGTTGTCCAACTCAAACATTTACTGCATTTTATATATTAAATATTTTTACATAATTCCAGTTGGAGACGATAGCCCTATGGGTTACCTAACCATTGGCATTGGTTTTACATAATTTCATGTTATATAACTCAATTTATAGACAATTTTGTAAACTGTGACAGCATAAATCTGAAAAACTAACTAGGATGTTTCGATTAGCATTTTAGTAAGTCGAAATATGCCGTCGGACTGTCAAATTTTGATATGTGGTAGCAACATGAGTATTCTATGTTCCCTGAAAATTTCATATTTTTCGGTGATCGTTTTCTATGTGAAATGAATTTTTGTTAATCCATGACTAAATGAAGTTTTGAAGTTTTTTTTTCCCATGTACGTGCAATGGAAAAGTGACTATTTAAGAATTTTTTTTTTTTTTTTTGTAGGTGGACTTTTTCATGACAAATATAAAAACAAAAAAAAAAAAAAAAAAAAAAAATTTCCCCAATTTTCCCACTTTGCCGAGTAACTCGGCAAAGTGGTAAACATTAAATTTTTTTTTTTTTTGTAATTTACACTTTTAGTCCACATTCTTTTCATTTTATAACAAATTTACCCATAACTTTTTTTGTTGGCTTTAGCCATTCCCGACTTTTAAATTTCGTTACAAATTTTATTTTGTCCACCTCTTTAAATAATAAAAAAAAATAAATAACAACAAAATAAAATAAAAATGTCTATGAAGTCCTACAACTTTTAAAAAGTAGCCCAATTTTATTTTGACATTTTTAAAAAAAAAAATATTTTTTTAAATTTCTCGAGTTATTCGACATTTTTTTTTTAACATTTTGTCGAGTTACTCGAATTTAAAATATATTTATATATATATATATATATATATATATATATATATATATATATATATATATATATATATTTATTTATTTTTTTAAATTTGTTGAGTTACTAGACAAAAAAATAAAAATAAAAAAAAAAAAAATTTTAAAATTTGTCGAGTTACTAGCCAAAAAAAAATAAAAACATTTTTTTTTTAAAATTTTGTAGAGTTACTCGAATTTTTTAAAAAAAAAAAAAAATATATATATATATATATATATATATATATTTTTAAATCTTGTCAAGTTACTCGAATTTAAAAAAACAAAAAAAAATTTTTTTTTTTAAATTATGTCCAGTTATTCGAATTTAAAATAAAAATTTTTATCGAGTTACTCGAATTTTAAAAAAAAAAAATTTTTTTTAAAATGTTGTCGAGTTACTCGAATTTAAAAAAAAAAAAATTTTTTTTACTTTTATCGAGTTACTCGAATTTTAAAAAAATAAAAAAATATATATATTTTTTAACTTTGGTCGAGTTACTCGAATTTTAAAAAAAAATAATAATAATAATAATTTTTTTTACTTTCGTCGAGTAACTCGATTTTAAAAAAAAAAAAAAAAAAAAAAAAAATTTTCTTTTTTACTTTTGTAGAGTTACTCGACTTTTTTTAACAAAAAAAAAAAAAAAAATTTGTCGAGTAACTCGACAAAAATTTAAAAAAATTTTTTTTTTTTTTTTTTAAATTCGAAAAAGATTGTCGAGTTACTATTCAACTCGACAAACTTTTTCGAGATGAATAGTAACTCGAAAAAGTTAATGTTCATGAAAATTTTTTTTTTTTTTTTTTTTTTTAAAAAATTCGAAAAAGTTTGTCGAGTTACTATTCAACACGACAAACTTTTTCGGGGTGAATAGTAACTCGAAAAAGTTACTGTTCATGGAAAAAAAAAATTTTTTTTTTTTTTTTTAAAAATATTCGAAAAAGTTTGTCGAGTTACTATTCAACTCGACAAAGTTTTTCGGGGTGAATAGTAACTCGAAAAAGTTAGTGTTCATGGAAAAAAAAAATTTTTTTTTTTTTAAATTCGAAAAAGTTTGTCGAGTTACTATTCAACTCGACAAACTTTTTCGAGATGAATAGTAACTCGAAAAAGTTACTGTTCATGAAAAAAAATGTTTTTTTTTTTTTTAAATTCGAAAAAGTTTGTCGAGTTACTATTCAACTCGACAAACTTTTACGAGGTGAATAGTAACTCGAAAAAGTTACTGTTCATGAAATTATTATTATTATTATTATTTTTTTTTTTTTTTAATGGTGAGCTTTTACATTTGTAATTTTTTTTTCAATGAAAAAAATCAACAACATATTTTATTTTTTGTAACTATTAATTATAACATTTTTACCAATAATGTTACAAATATTTTTTTATACTAATTGCTAAAATAAAATATATTGTATTAATTGATTATGATATATATTCTATTTTACTATATTCTAATAAATGAAACATTAAATAAAATTTTGTATATGCTTTATTTATCAAGTTACTTGACAAATCCAAATTTAAGACTCACGAGTTTCTTGAAAAATAACAGCACTAAATAAGAATAAAAAATTATTTAAATGTATGACATCATTTAAATAAAAAAGGGAAACAAAATAATGAAAATTTTAAATTTCGTTCGTTCATCGAGTAACTCCGGCAACTTGATTTTCAGTTTGTCGAGCTACTTGAGCTATTGAATAGATTGATTTCGTATCACATTTTTAATCGAGTAACTCGACAAACTTTATTTTGGGTTTATCGAGTTACTCGAGTAACTTCAAAAATGCATATTGTTCAAATTTTAGTTTAGTTTTTTTATTTAAATTATGTACTACACTTAAATTTTTTTATTTTTTAGTTTTTTCATGTTATTTTTAAACCAACTCATTAATCTCAAATTTGGATTTGTCAAGTTACTAGATAAATTAGTCATAATAAAAGAATATATAATATATTGTATTAATTGATTATGATATATATTAAATTTATATGATATATATTTTATTTTGATATCTCCTAATAAATAATCAATTAAATACAAATATGTATGTCCTTCATTTATCAAATAAGTTAACAAATCCAAATTTCATGTCAACACGTTCCTCGAATAATAATATTACAACATTCAAATTAAACAAAAGAGTCAATGTATTAAATAATTTCAATAAAAAAACTAAATTGCAATTTTTGTTGTCCAACTTAAATATTTGCTACAGCTTATACATTAAGTATTTTTATATAATTCCAGTTGGAGACAATATCCCTATGGGTTACCTAATCATTGGCTTTGGTTTCACATAATTTCATGTTGTATAACTCAAGTTATGGACAATTTTGTAAATTGCGACAGCATGAATCCGAGAAACTGCATTGGATGTTTCGTTGAACATTTTAGTGTGTCAAAACATGCGTCGGATTATCAAATTTTTATATGTGGTAGCTACTTGGGTATTCTACGTTCCGTGAAAATTTCATATTGTTCGGTAATCGTTTTCTATGTCAAAGAAATTTTTTTTGCTCCATTACTGGGTGAATTGTTTCTCCAAACTGCACTTTCTGTTGACCAACTCAAAAATATGCTGCACCTTATATATTAAGTATTTTTATATAATTCCAGTTGGAGACGATAGCTCTAAGGGTTACCTAACCATTGGCTTTGGTTTCACATAATTTCATGGTATATAACTCAAGTTATGGACAATTTTGTAAACTGCGACCGCATGAATCCGAGAAACTGCCTAGGGTGTTTCGGTGAGTATTTCAGTAAGCCGAAACATGCCGTCGGAATATCAAATTTTGACATGTGGTAGTTAAATGAGTATTCTATGTTCCCTGAAAATTTAATATTTTTCGGTTATCGTTTTCTATGTCAAACAAATTTTTTTTACTGCATGACCGGGTGAAGAAATTTTAGTTACACTTCCCTTATTTTGAAAATTTTATTCACCTGGTCATGGAGTGACAAAAAATTCTTTGACATAGAAAACGATCACCGAACAATACGAAATTTTCAGGGGATATAGAATACTCAGGTAGCTACCACATATCCAAAATAGGTAGTCCGACGGCATGTTTAGGCATACTAAAATACTTATCGCGAAACCTCCTAGGCTGTTTTTCGGATTTATGCAGTCGGCGTGCCGGAATCGATATTATAAACCAATCAAAAAAATTTAAGTAGTGTAAATATCTTCTTAAACTTTTGTGGACCTTGGTTTTGTGGTAGTTTTAGTGGATTCCCATGTTTTGGTTACACGTTAATGATGTGAACGTGAAAGGTTTTGCTAAACTTCATGTTTTTATAAGATGCAGTTTTTGTTGTCCAACTCAAAAATTTATTGCACCTTATATATTAAGTATTTTTATATAATTCCAGTTGGAGACGATAGCCTTATGGGTTACCTAACCATTGACTTTGGTTTTACATAATTTCATGTTATATAACTCAATTTATGGACAATTTTGTAAACTGTGATAGCATGAATCCGAAAAACTAACTAGAATGTTTTGATTAGCATTTTAGTAAGCCGAAACATGCCGTCGGACTATCAAATTTTGATATGTGGTAGCTACATGAGTATTCTATATTCCCTGAAAATTTCATATTTTTCGGTGATCGTTTTCTATGTCAAATAAATTTTTTTTAATCCATAGCTAATTGAAGTTTTGAAATTTGTTTTTTGTTTTTTTCTTTTTTTCCCACTTTGCCTAATAACTCGACAAAGTTAGTATTTTAAAGAAAAAAAAAAAATTTTTTTACTTTCTCGAGTAACTAGAAAAAAAAAAAACAAAAAAAACAAAAAAAAACCTTTCTCGAGTTACGCGAGAAAAAAAGAAAAAAAAAAAAAAAAAAAACCAAAATTTCATTAATGCTTTCTCGAGTAACTCGAGAAAGCAAAATTTTCATTTTTGCTTTCTCGAGTTACTCGAGAAAGCAATAATGAAAATTTTGTTTTTTTTTTTTTTTTTTCTTTTTTTTTTTTTCACTTTGCCTGTTTGAATATGTGTTTTTTTTTTTTTTTGTAATTTGCACTTTTAGTCCTCGAGAAAGCAAAAATGAAAATTTTGTTTTTTTTTTTCTTTCTTTTTTTCACTTTGCCTGTTTGAATATGTGTATTTTTTTTTTTTTTAGTAATTTGTACTTTTAGTCCACAACCTTATCATTTATAACAAATTTACCCCTAACCTTTTTTTTTACATTGGTCATCCTCGACCTTTGAATTTTGTTGTAAATTTTATTTTGTCCTCTTTTTTAAATAAAAAAAAAACTAATAACAACAAAATAAAATAAAAATGTAAATGAAGTCCTACAACTTTTAAAAAGTATCCCATTTTGATTTTGACATTTTTTCATTTTTTTAATTTGCACTTTTGGTCCAAACCTTTCAAATTTGTAACTAATCTATCTTAACTTTTGTTTTTGGACATTGGCCATCCAACTATCACCCTTTTGTCGTACATATTTGCATTAAATTTTTATAAAATCAGCTTTTGTTAACTTTGCTATTTTTTTTTTTTTTTTTAAGATTTGGTCTTGGTTTTTTGAGTAAATCTAAAAAAAATACAATAAAGAAAAAAATACAAAAATTTGTCAGATAACTCGACAATGGCTTAGTGTCAACACTAACAAAAAAAAATAAAATAAAATAAAATAATTTCAAGCAGCCAAATATTGTCGAGTTGCTAGACAACATTAAAATAAATAAATAAATAAATCAAACAACCAAATATTGTCGAGTTGCTCAACAGCACTATAAAAAAAACATTAATCAAATGTGTAACTCGACAGCATTATTAAAAAAAAAAAACTCATTGATTTATATAAACAAAAGTTAATTTATATTTTGTCTATATTTGTTTTCTTTTTCATAAATTTTTGTGATTACTGCATTTTCTCTAAATTGCAGTTTTTGTTGTCCAACTTAAATATTTGCTGCAGCTTATACATTAAGTATTTTTATATAATTCCAGTTGGAGACAATATCCCTATGGTTTACCTAACCATTGGCTTTGGTTTCACATAATTTCATGTTGTATAACTCAAGTTATTGACAATTTTGTAAATTGCGACAGCATGAATCCGAGAAACTGCCTTGGATGTTTCGGTAAGCATTTTAGTGTGTCAAAACATGCCGTCGGATTATCAAATTTTTATATGTGGTAGCTAATTGGATATTCTAAGTTCCGCGAAAATTTCATATTGTTCGTTAATCGTTTTCTATGTCAAAGAAATTTTTTTTGCTCCATGATTGGGTGAATTGTTTCTCCAAACTGCACTTTCTGTTGACCAACTCAAAAATATGCTGCACCTTATATATTAAGTATTTTTATATAATTCGAGTTGGAGACTATAGCTCTATGGGTTACCTAACCATTGGCTTTGGTTTCACATAATTTCATGCTATATAACTCAAGTTATGGACAATTTTGTAAACTGCGACCGTATGAATCCGAGAAACTGCCTAGGGTGTTTCGGTGAGCATTTTAGTAAGCCGAAACATGCCGTCGGACTATCAAATTTTGATATGTGGTAGTTAAATGAGTATTCTATGTTCCCTGAAAATTTAATATTTTTCGGTTATCGTTTTCTATGTCAAACAAATTTTTGTTACTGCATGATCGGGTGAAGAAATTTTAGTTACACTTCCCTTATTTTGAAAATTTTATTCACCTGGTCATGGAGTAACAAAAAATTCTTTGACATAGAAAACGATCACCGAACAATACGAAATTTTCAGGGGACATAGAATACTCAGGTAGCTACCACATATCAAAAATTGGTAGTTCGACGGCATGTTTAGGCATACTAAAATACTTATCGCGAAACCTCTTAGGCTGTTTTTCGGATTTATGCCGTCGGCGTGCCGGAATCGATATTATAAACCAATCAAAAAACTTTAAGTAGTGTAAATATCTTCTTAAACTTTTGTGGACCTTGGTTTTGTGGTAGTTTTGGTGGATTCCCATGTTTTGGTTACACGTTAATGATGTGAACGTGAAAGGTTTTGCTAAATTTCATGTTTTTCTAAGATGCAGTTTTTGTTGTCCAACTCAAAAATTTATTGCACCTTATATATTAAGTATTTTTATATAATTCCAGTTGGAGACGATAGCCTTATGGGTTACCTAACCATTGACTTTGGTTTTACATAATTTCATGTTATATAACTCAATTTATGGACAATTTTGTAAACTGTGACAGCATGAATCCGAAAAACTAACTAGAATGTTTCGATTAGCATTTTAGTAAGCCGAAACATGCCGTCGGACTATCAAATTTTGATATGTGGTAGCTACATGAGTATTTTATATTCCCTGAAAATTTCATATTTTTCGGTGATCGTTTTCTATGTCAAATGAATTTTTTTTAATCCATAGCTAAGTGAAGTTTTTAAATTTGTTTTTTTTTTTTTTCCTTTTTTCCCACTTTGCCAAATAACTCGGCAAAGTTAGTATTTTAAAAAAAAAAAAAATTTAACTTTCTCGAGTAACTAGAAAAAACAAAAAAACCCTTTCTCGAGTTACGCGAGAAAAAAAGAAAAAAAAAAAAAAACAAAACCAACTTTGCCTGTTTGAATATGTGTATTTTTTTTTTTTTTTTTTAGTAATTTGCACTTTTAGTCCTCGAGAAAGCAAAAATGAATTTTTTTTTTCTTTCTTTTTTTCACTTTGCCTGTTTAAATATGTGTATTTTTTTTTTTTTTAGTAATTTGTACTTTAGTCCACAACCTTATCATTTATAACAAATTTACCCTTAACTTTTTTTTTTACGTTGGCCATCCTCGACCTTTGAATTTTGTTGTAAATTTTATTTTGTCCTCTTTTTTAAATAAAAAAAAAACTAATAACAACAAAATAAAATAAAAATGTAAATGAAGTTCTACAACTTTTAAAAAGTATCCCATTTTGATTTTGACATTTTTTCATTTTTTTAATTTGCACTTTTGGTCCAAACCTTTCAAATTTGTAACTAATCTACCATAACTTTTTTTTTTTGGACATTGGCCATCCAACTATCACCCTTTTGTCCTACATATTTGCATTAAATTTTTATAAAGTCAACTTTTGTTAACTTTGCTATTTTTTTTTTTTTTAAGATTTGGTTTTGGTTTTTTGAGTAACTCTAAAAAAAATACAATAAAGAAAAAAATACAAAAATTTGTCAGATAACTCTACAATGGCTTAGTATCAACACTAACAAAAAAAATAAAATAAAATAATTTCAACCAGCCAAATATTGTCGAGTTGCTAGACAACATTAAAATAAATAAATCAATAAATCAAACAGCCAAATATTGTCGAGTTGCTCAACAACACTATAAAAAAAACATTAATCAAATGTGTAACTCGACAACATTATTAAAAAAAAAAAAAACTCATTGATTTATATAAACAAAAGTTAATTTATATTTTGTCTTTATTTGTTTTCTTTTTCATAAATTTTTATGATTACTGCATTTTCTCTAAATTGTAGTTTTTGTTGTCCAACTTAAATATTTGCTGCAGCTTATACATTAATTATTTTTATATAATCCAGTTGGAGACAATATCCCTATGGGTTACCTAACCATTGGCTTTGGTTTCACATAATTTCATGTTGTATAACTCAAGTTATGGACAATTTTGTAAATTGTGACAGCATGAATCCGAGAAACTGTCTTGGATGTTTCGGTGAGCATTTTAATGTGTCAAAACATGCCGTCGGATTATCAAATTTTTATATGTGGTAGCTACTTGGGTATTCTACGTTCCGTGAAAATTTCATATTGTTCGGTGATCGTTTTCTGTGTCAAAGAAATTGTTTTTGCTCCATGACTAGGTGAATTGTTTCTCCAAACTGCACTTTCTGTTGACCAACTCAAAAATATACTGCACCTTATATATTAAGTATTTTTTTATAATTACAGTTGGAGACGATAGCTCTATGGGTTACCTAACCATTGGATTTGGTTTCACATAATTTCATGGTATATAACTCAAGTTATGGACAATTTTGTAAACTGCGACCGCATGAATCCGAGAAACTGCCTAGGGTGTTTCGGTGAGTATTTTAGTAAGCCGAAACATGCCGTCGGACTATCAAATTTTGATATGTGGTAGTTAAATGAGTATTCTATGTTTCCTGAAAATTTCATATTTTTCGGTTATCGTTTTCTATGTCAAACAAATTTTTTTTACTTCATGACCGGGTGAAGAAATTTTAGTTACACTTCCCTTATTTTGAAAATTTTATTCACCTGGTTCTGGATTAACAAAAAATTCTTTGACATAGAAAACGATCACCGAACAATACGAAATTTTCAGGGGACATAGAATACTCGGGTAGCTACCACATATCAAAAATTGGTAGTTCGACGGCATGTTTAGGCATACTAAAATACTCATCGCGAAACCTCATAGGCTGTTTTTCGGATTTATGCCGTCGGCGTGCCGGAATCGATATTTTAAACCAATCAAAAAACTTTAAATAGTGTAAATATCTTCTTAAACTTTTGTGGACCTTGGTTTTGTGGTAGTTTTAGTGGATTCACATGTTTTGATTACACGTTAATGATGTGAACGTGAAAGGTTTTGCTAAACTTCATGTTTTTCTAAGATCCAGTTTCTGTTGTCCAACTCAAAAATTTATTGCACCTTATATATTAAGTATTTTTACATAATTCCAGTTGGAGACGATAGCCTTATGGGTTACCTAACCATTGGCTTTAGTTTTACATAATTTCATGTTATATAACTCAATTTATGAATAATTTTGTAAACTGTGACATCATGAATCTAAAAAACTAACTAGAATGTTTCGATTAGTATTTTAGTAAGCCGAAACATGCCGTCGGACTATCAATTTTTGATATGTGGTAGCTACATGAGTATTCTATGTTCCCTGAAAATTTCATATTTTTCGGTGATCATTTTCTATGTCAAATGAATTTTTTTTAATCCATAGCTAAGTGAAGTTTTGAAATTTGTTTTTTTTTTCCTTTTTTCCCACTTTGCCTAATAACACGGCAAAGTTAGTATTTAAAAAAATAAAAATTAACTTTCTCGAGTAACTAGAAAAAAAAAAAAAAAACAAAAAAAACCTTTCTCGAGTTACGCGAGAAAAAATGAAAAAAAAATGAAAAAAAAAACAAAAATTTCATTAATGCTTTCTCAATTTTGCTTTCTCGAGTTACTCGAGAAAGCAATAATGAAAATTTTGTTTTGCTTTTTTTTTTTTTTTTTTTTTTTTTTTTCATTTTGCCTGTTTGAATATGTGTATTTTTTTTTTTTAGTAATTTGCACTTTTAGTCCTCGAGAAAGCAAAAATGAAAATTTTGTTTTTTTTTTCTTTAATTTTTTTCACTTTGCCTGTTTGAATATGTGTATTTTTTTTTTTTTTTAGTAATTTTCACTTTTAGTCCACAACCTTATCATTTATAACAAATTTACCCCTAACCTTTTTTTTTACATTTGCCATCCCCGACCTTTGAATTTTGTTGCAAATTTTATTTTGTCCTCTTTTTTAAATAAAAAAAAAACTAATAACAACAAAATAAAATAAAAATGTAAATAAAGTACTACAACTTTTAAAAAGTATCCCATTTTGATTTTGACATTTTTTCATTTTTTTAATTTGCACTTTTTGTCCAAACCATTCAAATTTGTAACTAATCTACCCCAACTTTTTTTTTTGGACATTAGCCATCCAACTATCACCCTTTTGTCCTACATATTTGCATTAAATTTTTATAAAATCAGCTTTTGTTAACTTTGCTATTTTTTTTTTTAAGATTTGGTCTTGGTTTTTTGAGTAACTATAAAAAAAATACAATAAAGAAAAAAATACAAAAATTTGACAGATAACTCGACTTTTTTTTTTTAATTTCGATTTTAATTCAATTTACCATTTGAATTGTGAGGTAAATTTTTTATATTTTTCAAATTTTTTTTTTACATATTATTCTAAATAAATGCAGCATAAAAAAAACAATAAAATAAAATAACATTACAAATGAAGTCCTACAACTTTTAATCTTGACGAATGTGTGTGAATAGTAAAAGGAAAAAATTAATAGCATTTATTTAGAATAATTTGTAGATTTAAAAGTTAATATAAAAAAATAAAAAATTGAATAAAAATTAGGTGTAAAAGAAAAAAAATAAGAAAAAAAAAATTAAAAAAAAAAATTTGTTGTCAAAATGGATACAAAATTAAAAATTAAAAAAGTGAAAGGCACCATTAAAAAAAAAAAAAAAAAACTACTAACAAAAGTGAAATTGGGCCAAAGCCCATTTTCAATGACTTCATTGTTAGTGTTGTCGAGTTGCTCGACAACACTAACAAAAATAAAAATCTAATGTCTTAGTGTTGTCGAGATGCTCGACAACACTAAAAAAAAAAAAAAAACATTTCCAATGACTTAGTGTCAACACTAACAAAAAAAATAAAATAAAATAATTTCAAGCAACCAAATATTGTCGAGTTGCTAGACAACATTAAAAAAAATAAATAAATAAATAAATCAAACAACCAAATATTGTCGAATTACTTGACAAAGCAAACATATGTAACATATTTGTATTATATTAAGATGTAAATAAAATAAGTTTGTATAGGAAAATATAAAATAAAAGGAAAATTAGATAAAAGTCAAAAGATGTATAATTTGAATAAAAATGAAGAAGAAAAAATTGCATAATTTGCATTTCATGAGTCAGTTGAGTAACTCGAAAAACTCAAATATGAGTTTGTCGAGTTACTTTATGAAAAATGTGATAGACAAGCAAAAATCATAAAATTGGATTATTTTGTGTCAAATACATTGAATAAGTAATTTTAGATTTTATGTTGTACAATTGATTTGTAACAACTATAAATACACGTGTTAATTTATGTTAAAAAAATGTTTTTATGTATTTATTATAAGATATCATGTATAATTTAAACAGAAAAATAAAACTAAAGAAAAGGAAATATGTATGTCATGAGTTATTCGAGGATCTCGATAAACTGAAATGTGAGTTTATCGAGTAACTCGATGAAAATGTGCCATGAAATAAAAAATTATAAAACGTGAATTTTTTTTCGAGTTAATGGATGAATGAATTGTAAAATATTGTTTTCTTTAATGATTTGTTTTTTGTTAAATAAAAACCAATGATTTGTTATTATATTTGTTTAGAAATTTTTTATTTTTTGGGTTATTAAATATAATTTTCCATGGTTATTATTATAAGCATGAAATATATTTCCTAATTGTTTATGGGATTGACGTGTTCGAGCAGCTCGACATTGTTATTTTTTAGTTTGTCGAGTTACCTGACAAAGCAAATATATGATGAAAATACATTTTGAAATAAATATATTATAACAATTATATATATTTATTAGAATAATTATGTTAAATTATATGATGAAAATAATTGTGAGTTTTATAATTAATAATTTTTGTATTTGTGTATTTTTTATTTTAAGTGTAAAATAAATGGAACATTTAATATGTGATCTTATTTAGCATGTTATATTTACTAATACATTAAGTAATTCTATTAATATATAAAAAAAATGCTTTAACGTATTTTATATTAAGATATACATAAAATAAGTTTGTATAGGAAAATATAAAATAAAAGGAAAATTAGATAAAAGTCAAAAGATGTATAATTTGAATAAAAATTGGAAATTTTGCATTTCATGAGTCAGTCGAGTAACTCGAAAAACTCAAATATGAGTTTGTCGAGTTACTCGATGAACAAGGTGACAGACAAGCAAAAATCATGAAATGAGATTTTTTTGTGTCAAATACATTGAATAAGTAATTTTAGATTTTATGTTGTACAATTGATTTACAACAACTATAAATACACGTGTTCATTAATGTAAAAAAATTATTTTTATGTATTTATTATAAGATATTATGTATAATTTAAACAGAAAAATAAAACTAAAGAAAATGAAATATGTATGTTATGAGTTATTCGAGTATCTCGATAAACTGAAATGTGAGTTTATCGAGTAACTCGATGAAAATGTGCCACGAAATCAAAAATTATAAAACGTGATTTTTTGTCGAGTGTATATATATATATATATATATATATATATATATATATATATATATATATATATATATATATATATTTAAATCTTGTCAAGTTACTCGAATTTAAAAAAACAAAAAAAAATTTTTTTTTTTTAAAATTATGTCGAGTTACTCGAATTTAAAAAAAATTTTAAAATTTTTTTATCGAGTTACTAGAATTTTTAAAAAAAAAAAATTTTTTTTTTAAAAATGTTGTCGAGTTACTCGAATTTTTTAAAAAAAAAAAAATTTTTTTTAAAAATGTTGTCGGGTTACTCGAATTTAAAAAAAAAATTATTTTTTTTAACTTTTGTCGAGTTACTCGAATTTTTAAAAAAATAAAAATATATATATTTTTTTAACTTTTGTCGAGTTACTTGAATTTTTTTTAAAAAAAAAAATTTTTTTTTTTTTACTTTTGTCGAGTTACTCGAATTTAAAAAAAAAAAAAAAAAAAAAAAAAATTTCTTAACTTGTGTCGAGTTCATCGAATTATCAAAAAAAAGAAAATTTTAACTTTTGTCGAATTACTCAAATTTAAAAATATATATATATATATTTTTACTTTTGTCGAGTAACTCGAATTTAAAAAAAAAAAAAATTTAACTTTTGTCGAGTTACTCGAATTTAAAAAAAAAAACAATAAAAAAAAAAGAAAATTTTAACTTTTGTCGAATTACTCAAATTTAAAATAAATAAATAAATTTTTTTACTTTTATCGAGTAACTCGAATTTAAAAAAAAAAAAAAAAAATTTTTTTTTTACTTTTGTCGAGTAACTCGAATTTATAAAAAAAAAAAAATTTTTTTTTTTTTTACTTTTGTCGAGTTACTCGACTTTCAAAAAAAAAAAAAAAAAAAAAATTTGTCGAGTAACTCGACAAAAATTTTAAAAAAAATTTTTTTTTTTTTAAAATTCGAAAAAGTTTGTCGAGTTACTATTCAACTCGACAAACTTTTTCGAGATGAATAGTAACTCGAAAAAGTTACTGTTCATGGAGATTTTTTTTTTTTTTTTTTTTTTTAAAATTCGAAAAATGTTGTCGAGTTACTATTCAACTCGACAAACTTTTTCGGGGTGAATAGTAACTCGAAAAAGTTACTGTTCATGAAAATTTTTTTTTTTTTTTTTTTTTTAAAATTCGAAAAAGTTTGTCGAGTTACTATTCAACTCGACAAACTTTTTCGAGGTGAATAGTAACTCGAAAAAGTTACTGTTCATGAAATTTTTTTTTTTTTTTTTTAAATTAGAAAAAGTTTGTCGAGTTACTATTCAACTCGACAAACTTTTACGAGGTGAATAGTAACTCGAAAAAGTTACTGTTCATGAATTTTTTTTTTTTTTTTTTTTTTTTTTTTTTTTTTTTTTATGGTGAGCTTTTACATTTGTAATTTTTTTTTTCAATGAAAAAAATCAACAACATATTTTATTTTTTGTAACTATTAATTATAACATTCTTACCAATAATGTTACAAATATTTTTTTATACTAATTGCTAAAATAAAATAAAATAAAATATATTGTATTAATTTTTTTTTTCAATGAAAAAAATCAACAACATATTTTATTTTTTGTAACTATTAATTATAACATTTTTACCAATAATGTTACAAATATTTTTTTATACTAATTGCTAAAATAAAATAAAATAAAATATATTGTATTAATTGATTATGATATATATTCTATTTTACTATATTCTAATAAATGAAACATTAAACAAAATTTTGTATATGCTTTATTTATCAAGTTACTTGACAAATCCAAATTTAAGACTCACGAGTTTCTTGAAAAATAACAGTACTAAATAAGAATAAAAAATTATTTAAATGTATGACATCATTTAAATAAAAAAGGGAAACAAAATAATGAAAATTTTAAATTTCGTTCGTTCATCGAGTAACTCCGGCAACTTGATTTTCAGTTTGTTGAGCTACTTGAGCTATTGAATAGATTGATTTCGTATCACATTTTTAATCGAGTAACTCGACAAACTTTATTTTGGGTTTATCGAGTTACTCGAGTAACTTCAACAATGCATATTGTTCATTTTTTAGTTTAGTTTTTTTATTTAAATTATGTACTACACTTAAATTTTTTTATTTTTTAGTTTTTTCATGTTATTTTTAAACCAACTCATGAATCTCAAATTTGGATTTGTCAAGTTACTAGATAAATTAGTCATAATAAAAGAATATATAATATATTGTATTAATTGATTATGATATATATTAAATTTATATGATATATATTTTATTTTGATATCTCCTAATAAATAATCAATTAAATACAAATATGTATGTCCTTCATTTATCAAATAAGTTAAAAAAAAAATTCAAAATTTCAGTTAGTCATGGATTAAAAAAAATTCATTTGACATATAAAACGATCACCGAAAAATATGAAATTTTCAAGGAACATAGAATACTCATGTAGGTACCACATATCAAAATTTGATACTCCGACGGCATGTTTCAGCTTACTAAAATGCTTACCGAAACATTCTACTGGAATAAGGAGGAAAAAAATGGAAAAAAATCAACAATTAATGATAATACTTAAACTTTTTGTTTTATGTTATAAACAAATTGTACACATGCAATTTGAAAAATAAATTTTTTAAGTCGATAACATTTGATTTTTATTTTTTTTTTCTAAATAATTTGATAACATTTTATGTTAAATTTGTTCTATAGATTTGTTGTGTAAACGTTTTATTCCAGTGTATAATAAATTGATTATTGTAATAAATTGACATAATTATTATAATAAATTTGCATTCCACTGTGTTATCATAATTGTTAAAATAAAATAAAATATAATATATTATAATAATTTAATATATCGATCAGTTATAAGCCACCAACTGCAACTTTAAAAAACAAATGTTTTATTTACAATAAATTCATATTAAGTTTTATTATAATTATTAATTATACTAAAAATTGATTATTTTAATAAAATTTATATAATTAGTATAATAAATTGACATAATTATTATAATAAATTTGCATTCCACTGTGTTATTATAATTGTTAAAATAAAGTATATTATAATAATTTTATATCATATATAATTTATTATACAAGTTTACATTGGCAGCTTGGCCAACTGAATTTGTCATAAATTTTTTATATTTTTCAAATTTTTTTTTTACAAATTATTCTAAATAAATACCAAATATGTTTAAGAATCAATTTTTTTTTAACAACAAAAATAAGAGTGAATTAGGAAATAACTGTTTACGCCATCGACAACATTACTTTTGAAATTATATTTTTATATAGTTTTATTGAGTGGTTAGACGTGGGCTTTTGTCTTTTTTTTTCGAGTATATATAATATTATAATCTTAAATTTTTTCACTTTAGTTTTTTCGTCCAATGTGTGGATGATAAGATGACTATGTACTTATATGTGGATGATGTAGAAAATTATTTGAACATCTCATTAATTTATTATTTGTATGGAAAATGTATATATTCCTACAATATTATAATAATATAAGAGCCTTAAATTTGTTAATGTTCAATTTTTCATCAAATACGCCGTCGTTTTACAACTATCGTTTATTTTTATTACCTACTTCAGTCACCCACTTTCTACCTTTTTACTTTCTTCCTTTTCTGAAGCCACTGTTTCTATTCCATTGGAGTTTAGAATTTAGCCGTCTTCGTCGTGTTTCCATACTTTCCATTGGAGCTTATAATTCAGACTGTTTTTGTCAAGTTCCTGTCAATGGTAGAATGATTTTTCAGTAATGTTTAATTGAGTTGTGTAAGTTGTTATTTGTCTGAAGCTTAAATTTCTTGAGTAATGTTTGAGGACAATCAATTACCCGAGTAATTGAATTTTAATTAGGATCAGTAATGGAGATTACATGCGTGGACTCGACAACCATATTAGTTGTCGAGTTACTGGACAACCAACATGGTTGTCGAGCTAACTCGACAACCTGGATGTCGAGTAACTCAACAACCATGTTGGTTGTCAAGTTACTTTTGAGAACCAATGTCCATCCCTTTTACAATGATCATTAAGGCATGCTATTTCATCCTATATGAACACTTCTTCGAAGTTTAGATGTTCGAAAATATTTCACTAATAACGCTATGAATCATTACAATAATAAAGAACAACTAAATACATCAAGAAGTAAATGGTTTTAATTCTTAGCTATAGCTTTCATAACAGCAACCCCATCCAGGATCCCTGCAGACCTGTAAGTATTCGAATGATCAGGTATCGTATACATACAAGTGCCAAATGGGGAAGAGGACTAAAAGCATGTTGCCAAATTTACTTACTGCAATGCAGGGTGAAAAAGCATATTGGATTCCGGTGGCTCTAACTTCAAGAGCAGTGGCAGCTCCAATCCTCTTCACAAGTGCCGGACCTCTGATCCAAATTCAAATTATTATACATGTAAATATGAGAACATACACAACTAATTTAAGTAAGCGGCCAAAAACTTGAGAAATGAGAGGACTCTCAAGTTTCAACACTCATATTAATCTCATTAATTAAACAAGAGGTTAGCATAATCTTCAGAGAAAACGAGACAAAGACAGAGTTTCAGGTTCCATAAAGTATCTGGGGGATTTGGAAGTAGGACATAATTTACATTCACTGTGTACTTCTATGTTCAATTTCAGCTAAGTTGTGACTTTATCATTTCTCCCCACCATAATTCTAGGAATATGGTGCAACTATTGAGCTAGAAGGAACACTAGATCTTAAATAAGTTGTGAGTTTTCACAAACATAATATAGGCAATTTTACACCCTAAAAACAGCACTATACCTATAAAAACCTTTGCATATTCTCATTTAAGTTAGTGTTAAACTTGCCTGGTGACCCCAAGTCCAACATTGTGAGGAAAAATAGTAGCCCTGTAGACATTGTTGTTGCCATGAACTGCATCAATCCCATAAATCATAGGAATTCCAAATCGGGTCGAAAGAGCACACTTTTGAAGTTCATTCACCATATTCACCCAAGTCTCAGCAGTGGCCTTAGGTGCTGGTACACGACCCTCCACTCAATACACTCCCTGCCCATAATCAATACTTCTTTATAAACAAACAATATTCAAATTTCATATATAATTATATAGCATAAACATTTTATGAAAGTTATGTACCAATAAAATATTTCTTCATAACGTCAGGGAAGGCATCTTTTCTCTGAATCTGAGTCATCTGTCCAATCTTTTCTTCAAGAGTCATTCTCCCCAGCAAATCCCTAATTCTAGCACTCAGTGACTTTATGGGGTCCTTGTATTTCAGGTACTCTCCTCTGTAACAGAAACTCGACAACCTGGATGGTTGTCGAGTAACTCGACAACCTGGATGTCGAGTAGTTGTCGAATTAGCTCGACAACCATTGGTTGCCGAGTAACTCGACAACCATGTCTGCAGAAAGATCATCTGCGCCTCTGATATTGGTCTGTCCTGCTCATTCAGTTGGTTCTCTGCAAGATCTATTCTCAACGCACAACAACTTTTCTTTTGATTCTAAGAAGGTTAGATACATACTTCATCGGATAATTGGTTCTCTAAATATTTTTGAAGCTTCCAACGTTTTTATTTTGGCCTTGTCCTTTGCCTTTGCCTTTGTTGGGTTATTCTCTTCTTACGTGGCTTTTTTATTTTTTATTTTTTATTTTAGTTTATGGTATTTGGTTGTACCGAGAAAAGCGGACGTGAAAATGGTATTAATCTCTGATAAGAATTTACGGCGTGGCTGTGTTTTGTCCGTTTTACCCTTGGATAATAAAAAGGTAAAAGGGCAAAAGTAGTTGCGTGTAACATGGCTTCTAGGCTGGTTTTGTTCCTTATTTAACCCACCCCACCCCACCCCACCCCACCCTACCCTACCCTCTTCTTTTTTTTTTTTTTTTTTTTTTTTGTTTTCTTCCTTCCCCTTTCTTCACATCTATTCACAATTTCTTGTAAATTTTAGTAAAAATTGTATATTTGATCTACAACCTTTCAAAACGTTCAGAATATACTCTTAATTTTTTAAAATAGTACCAAATATCCTTAACGTTTGAATAAATAGACATGATAGGTCCTTTATGGCGAAACTATCCACTTTTGAAATAAACAAGAAAAAAATAAAAAATTACGTTGATAGAATGAGAGGAGCGACGGTTGTGTTCTTAAAAGTTACGATATTTTTTTTAAAAAAAAAGATGAATGAATCTTTATCTAAATAAATATTTTTACTAATAATGTTATAAATTAAAATTTGATTAGAGTAGATGTAAACAAAAATTAATTATATTATGAATCTTTTTTCCTGTATATTTTTTCACTTTTTATTTAATATTCGATAATTTCGGAAGAATGTCAATTTATAGAAAATTGGAGATTTACTTTAAAACGGCAAAAACAATTCAAGATAAACTTTATTCTTGGATTGACTCCTCTTACAAAATGTGTAGCATTGTCAGATTGTGTGCCTTTTTATACGATGTTCAATAAATATGTTTATTCCAATATATGTATCTATCAATTACTACATTCATTTACTTAAATAATTCATGTAGCGAGTTTATTAAATCACTTAATTTTATGTGAACGTTACATGGCTTATTATAGAATTTTCAATGAACACATTTATCACAATACATGTATCTTAGTATCTATCAATTACAACATTTATCTCTTGAAATAATTCATGTATGTAGCGAGTACACGAAATTTTAATTTCATGTGTCTAATTATTAAAATATATAAATGGTCATTAATTATTCAAAATGAAAAAGTCCACATACCAAATATATATATATAATTTGAACAGTAACTTTTTCGAGTTACTATTTAACTCGAAAAAGTTACTGTTCATGCAAATTTTTTTTTTTTTTTTTTATGGTGAGCTTTTACATTCCTAATTTTTTTTTTCAATGAAAAAAATCAACAACATATTTTATTTTTTATAACTTTTAATTATAACACTCTTAGTAATAATGTTATAAATTAAAATTTGATTAGAGTAGGTGTAAACAAAAATTAATTATATTATGACCCTCTTTCCCTGTATATTTTTTCACTTTTTATTTAATATTCGATAATTTCGGAAGAATGTCAATTTATAGGAAATTTGAGATTTACTTTAAAATGGCAAAAACAATTCAAGGCAAACTTTTTTCTCGGATTGACTCCTGAAAGTTTTTTTTTTGTTTTGTTTTGTTTTTTTTTTTTAACTTTCCCGAGTTAGTCGAGAAAGTCAAAAGAATACTTTTTTTTTTTTTTTTTTTTTTTTGGGTTTCTCGAGTAACTCGAGAAATTCATTTGGGGAATTTTTTTTTTTTTTTTTTAATACTAACTTTGTCGAGTTATGAGACAAAGTGGGAAAAAAAGGAAAAAACTAAAATTTCTAAATTTCACTTAGTCATAGATTAACAAAAATTCATTTGACATAGAAAACGATCACCGAAAAATATGAAATTTTTAGAGAACATAGAATACTCATGTCATCCACTTTTGTCGCCGCCGCCATTTCTGTGTTAATTTTTCTTCCACCAAAACAAAGACCATACTCTTCTCCTTACAATTTACAAATCATACGAGTAAACCAAAATTGTTGATTTGCTGCGAAATAAACAGTGCCCTGGTTAATGACCCAAAAGACATTTTATGGGACTATGAAGACCTATAAAATGAAGTTTGTCATGTTCAAATCTCTTACACACACGTGCTTTGTTTGTTATCAGTCTATTAGGAATTGTAAATTGTAATTTTGTTTATAGTTGTTTGTTTCATCGTGAAATTTTCGGTAAATCCGTTCCAATTTTTTTATTTATTGAACGTTCCGTTCGATGAGGATACTTCTGGAGTTTTGAGCTTTAGTACATTCAAATTTGAATTCGTTTGTCTTTTTCACTGTTGGGGTCCTCCCTCATTTTACAGATATTTTCCTTGCATTTGACCCAGGTTTTGTTGTTAATGGTGTAATTAATTTTTCTTTTAGTGATTTACGTGTGGAGTATGTGATTAATGTGTAAGTCTTCGAGTAAACCCAAGGTAACAATTCAAAGAATTATTAACATTTTCATAATCCTCTATTTCATATATGAAAAGGAATCAAAAAATCAAGAAATATGCCATTATTCTACAATTTTTATATCAAGTGTACTCAAAAAAAAAAAATATCAATATATTTTAAATAAATGGCCGAAAATTAGACAAAACATTTGAAGAAATTTTGACCTTTCTTTATTATTTGTTAATTATTTATTTTTTTTGGTGTGTATGAGCAAATTGTACACAATTCGCTCTAAATTTGTTACATTTTTCAAATTTGTTTAAAAATTTGAATTTCATATTTTTTTTTGGTCATTTCAATTACATTTAAAACTTAAAATTTTTTCCTATATTTGTTACTTACGTGCAACGCACGACTTTAAAACTAGTATATATATATATATATATATATATATATATATATATATATATATATATATATATTCAAGCCAATAAACAAAAACTTTCAAAATTTACACTAAGTGATTTCTTACTTGTCTCTTGAAATTGCAAAAAAAATGAAGAACCCAAGCATTAATAATTGGTTTACATCGTGCCGGCCGGCCTCCTCTTTTTCTTCTCCTTATTTTTTCTATTCTTTTCTTTTTCCTTTTTTCCTTCTTTTCCGTTTTCCCGATTCTTCCTCTCTGCCCGTCTTTCTCTATGTGAAATGGTCCCAAATCATTTAACATATATGCCAATTTGAAACTTAAGTCCCCAATTTTCATATTATGTTGTCATTTAAATCCTTAGGTACTTATAATTTACATAATAGGCCCATTAAAATTCATCTACTTAACTTAAGCCCTAATGTGAATTATTTGACTTGGACTTGTCCAAGTAATTTAAATTAAAGCGGGTTATAACAATCTTACCCTCCTTCAAAGAATTTCGTCCTCAAAATTCAATCGGCTAAGCTTGTAATTATTGAGGGAATTGAGAACGCATTTGATCGTCACTCTCCCACATAGCCTCTTCTATCGAATATTTTTCCAAAGAACCTTAACTAGTGGAACGATCTTATTTCGCTGAATATATCATGAATTCTAAACGACTCAACCGACAAGGTTAACTGATAAAACAACTGGACCAATTCGTTCAATAATCTCATTACGGCCAAAAATATTGTCGACTCATTTTTCTCTACTTACTAAATCTTAAAATACCCTTCCACGATAATAATCGCAAAACTTCATTCTCAAATTAAATTCAAGATACCATCTATGATGATTTCCAACACTTTATTGTATGCCTGCTTCAAACTTTATTCTTATCAAGGACTTCATTATTCTGCAATAACCTATACAAATTTAGGACCAAATAACATTCTCTGTTTTTTTATCCAATAATTTAGTGTTGTGCATATCCATATATTATACTTGACCTAAAAAAATGAGTCATCGTAGACTAACTATTATTGTACGTAAATTCTATTCAATGTACGAGTATTATAAAAACTATCACAATCGTTCTAACTACGAGAAAGTCCCAATAAAAGTCTATAATAATGTGTTCCCATTTCTCTAGAATAGAAGTATGCAACAATCTAAGTAACTTCTTATAATAAGATTTACTTAATATGTGCATTGTACGAGTTATGTGTTTTTCTATAATCGATTTATTCAATTCTGCGTTTCTTTGAACACACAATCTATTTTCCCAAACAATGGTCTTGTTATCTCTAATAACATAATTTGATTGCGTACCATTATTAACTTCTGCTTCTAATATACTTAGTTTATGTTCTTAGATTAAGTTTCTCCAGCAACAAAGTAAATTTTGCCTAAAAATTAGCCAACAATACCCCTAAGGTAAGTACTGATTTTTGGGCATGTAAACTCTAAGTTCAATAACTAAAGAACAAATTGTATTAATAAATTGTAGAACTATACATCTTTCTAGTAAAAGCATCTCATAATTTCCTTGATGAATTGCACAAATACAGCTTCCAATTAAGCATTACCAAAATGTACTTTAAATCGTGCAAATCTCTTCTTTACATTACGGTCGACCGGACATGGCACACCCATCCCCTAAACCGTCAGACATGGTTTCCAATGTGGTCGGCATTTTCCCTAACACCCTCCAGCCTCACACTACTTGAAAGTAACAAAACCATCAGCCCGCGGCCGCCCTAAATGCAAACCCTAGTTTCGCCGCTGTCCTCCTTAATTGCGCCACCATGGCGACTGTACCAATGGATGTACCACCCTTGGGCGACCATCCCCATCTAATTTGTGGTGCCCTAGGGATAGTGGATGGAGAGCTTGAACCGCGCCCAACAGCTCCAGCCCTTTAGACCCCGTAACCCGCGTCTGCCCATTCTCCTTTGCCGAGTGCACCCAACGCGATTGGACCTATCTCAAACCTTCAGGCGCAAGACCCATGTGCGCAATCCATGGGTGACCATCTTTGATGTCTCTCTTTCCAAGACGTTGCCAGGGCCAGCCCAATCTGAAGCAGCACATAACGGGCACGACGCGCGCGTTTACGTAGCGCCAGCATGCTACAACATGCACGCATCTGGCTGGTTTTTTCGTCCCCATCTGTTTGCCTAATTTTTCAGCTCTGATTGTTCTGGGTCCACATGTTTTTCTTCAGGAAGCTTAGTCTGTACTGAATTTTGGCAAATTGGCTTATGCTGTAGTTGTTACTGATCGGCAGACTATCTTTTCAGTCGAGCAGAATATGAGGAAGTCATTTGCTTTGTCTTTTAGTCATCTACTGATTCTACTTATCACCAGTTTGTGGGTAAGGAGTCACACTTACATCGTGGTGAGCCTGCCTTGGTTATTTCATCTAATGAGGAGGTATCTCTTGTTGAGCCATTCAAGTTCACACTCGTTGGCAAGTTTTCACACTGCAAGCCCAAAATGGTGGAGGTACGTAGCAGTTTTCAAAAGTTTGGATTTTGTGGTAATTTTAAACTTGGGCTTATAGATTACACCCTGGTGGGTTGTCATATACGTATACTTAAGTGGATTTGTGATTTCCACCCTGATGCTGAGACTCCCATTGCCCCTATATGGATATCGTTTTCTTTATTGCATGTTCATTTATGTGCAAATGAATTTTTATTTGCTTTATCTAATATTTTTTGGGGTGTCCTTGATGATTGATGAGGCGACTACTGATTTGTTGAGGCCTAGTGAAGCCAGGGTTTGTATTCAGGTGAATCTAGAGCATAAGCTCCCAAATAGGATTTGGATTGATCGGTTTGAATCCCGTAGTTTTTGGCAGCATATTGTATATGAAAGGTTGCCCCATTTTTTGTGCTAACTACCATCATATGGGCCATATTATTGATCAGTGCAGGGTGGGTGCTCCACCAGTAGATCTTATTGTTACTTAGGCTACTAAGCCTTTTGTTGCTTAGGCTTCTAAACCAGCTATTGCTCCAGCTCCTAAGCCTGTTGTTGCTTCGACTCCTAAGCTAGTTGATGTTTAGGTGCCTATTGTAGATAGGACCGGAAAGGATAAAGAGAAGAAGATTGTTGTTGAGGCTCCTGAGTAGTGGGCCCAAGTTGTTGGTCCTTCTTCAGTTGTTGCTATACCTCATCCAATGGTTCATGTGGAGACCACCCATCAGCCTAGGCATACTATTCCTACCATTGTGGCTTCAAAGCCCTTTCATGATGTTTTTTTATCCACTCTTAGATCACATGATGTTCGTCTCTCGAGAGTTTTCTATTTTTTCAGAGCCAGTGCAGCCATTTGTTTAATACTAATCTACATATCAGTCTACACCTCAGTTGTCATAAGAATGTAGATGCTTTGATTCTTTCGGACACTACTAGTTCTACTCAGCTAGAGATTCATCAGTCGGGATACTTTCGTAGGAATTCTTCTGATGACTTGGTTGGTTTCGATAAGCGGCAAGAGGCCGATGGTTTTACTATAGTACAAAGGAAGAAAAATCCAAAAGTTACTGATATCCTGGGCCCGATCAAATAGGTGACTCGTAGTCAGACAATTGCTTCGTCATGTAGCAAGTCTTTTTGATGAGTGTTATCATCTAAAATGTGAAAGGTATACACAGTATTGCCACTCGTAGACGACTTAAGAAATTGGTTCGACTTTACTAGGTATATTTTTTGGTAGTGTTGGAGCTGTTTGTTTTGAGGAAGAACTTTGACTTTATCCTACGATTTCTCTCTTTTGATGTGGGCTTACAGAATGAGTCAGATAAGATTTGGTCTTTTTGGAATTTGGGGACTACTGTTACTTTGATTGTTGATCATCCCCAATTCTTTCATATTAATGTTGAAGATCCTAGATTAGTCAGACCGTTGTTCATTACTCTGGTCTATGCTTCTTGCTCACCGGCTAGACGTAGAGATTTATGAATGGGTCTTCACCAGATATCTCTTTCTGTGGATGGGCCGTGGCTAGTTGGGAGAGACTTCAATGTGATTGCTCATAATGGCAAGCATATTGGTAGGAATACTTGTGATAGGGGCACTCTAGACTTTGCAGATATGATGATGGATTGTTGTTTGACAAATGCAGAGTATTCTAGAAGTCAATACACGTAGATAACATAGAGGGTTTGGAAGCGTCTAGATAGAGTATTGATTAACTCACTGGCTATCTCATTTTGTTCTCGATTTTTGGTTCGTCATCTAAATCGAAGCACTTCTGATCATTCACCTCTTCTGATTTAGTGGTCTTCTGACGATGATTTGGGGCCTCATCATTTTCGATTTCTCAATGTTTGGTCTAGGCATCATGATTTTATGGGCATTGTATCTCAAAAGTGGTCATTTCCTACCCATCTTATAGAAATGACTGCTCTATGGGATAAGATTTTTAGGCTAAAACAGGGACTTCATTGGTGGAATCGACATGTATTTGGTGATGTTTTTCAGAGGGTTAGGGATGCAGAGTGTAGAGTGGACAAGACAGAGATAGACCATGACACATATCCTTCTCCTTCTCATCGTGATACTTTGTGCCAGGCTCAGGCAGTTCTGAATCGTACTTTATCTATTGAAGAGGCCATTTGGAAACAAAAGACAGGGGCACGTTGGACATGTAAGGGTGATCATAACACCCGATACTTCTATTCTATAGTTCAGAGACGACGCATTCGTGCCAGGATTCGGTCTATTACTTTAGCTAAAGGTGAGGTGTTTGAGTTTTCTGAGACTATTCAGCCTTCAGTAGTATTTTTCTTTCAAGAGCTTCGATTGGCTCCACCTCAGTCTGTCCACAATATTCGACCTGGTATTATACCTAGATTGGTATCCGATGAGGACACTCTGCAGTTTAATCGGACTCCTACTTTGACTGAGGTGCGATAGACTATTTTTAATATTGATCCAGACAGTGTCGCCAGGCTAGATGGGTTTTTATCTCATTTTTTTTAGGTCTGTTGGGACATAGTATCAGAGGATGTGTTTCAGGCAGTCTTGGACTTCTTTGCTCGATGGCACCTACCTAGGAGTTTTGTAGTTATTTCTATTGTCTTGCTTTCAAAGCGGGACAATGCCTGTTGGTGGTCAGAGTTTCATCCTATCAGCTTATGTACAGTGTTTAATAAGTTGATTATGAAGCTGATGAATTCGTGACTGAGTACTTTACTACCTCAGATCAACTCAGCTCCTCAGAGCATATTCATTTCGGGACGGCTCATTGGGGATAATATCTTTATTGTACAGGAGTTACTACATACACTTGATACAAAAGTGCGATGTGGTAATGTTATCCTCAAGCTTCATTTGGCTAAGGCCTATGACCGCATGTATTGGGGTTCTTGATATCTATTTTAGAGTTTTGGGTTCGATGCTCGTTTGATTGATCGAATACGGAGGTGTATTTAAGAGAATAACGTTACCAGTATTGACATTAGTGCAGATGCGTTCAAGGATGATCAGTTTACACAACAAGTGTTCTACATTGAAGATCATTCTTGTGGTCGGTGAGTAGTACAAGTAGTCCATCACAGGAGTACGTGGGATATGATAGGATCTAACGTCATAGAGATAGACCTATTCCACAATCAAAACTCTTCTTGTTTATCTTTGATCGTTGATCTTGACAACTTAGAGCACATATCTTTACACCGGGATGATTGTGAAGCTGATGAGATAGGAGCATCGGTTATCTTGTGTGCCTCGTCTAATACTGCAGCAAATACTTCGTTCATTAACAACAAGGATATGGAAGACGACACACATGAAGAATACAAGGATGATAAAATATCGAGTAAAATCAGTGAGGACGATAGTGATGATGATGAGGATTAATCGTATCATGATAGTGAATCAGATTGAATGTTGGTGTTCATCACTATTATATATTCAATAATTTTGTTACATGTCCTGACGTTGTCGTTGTTAGTGAACCAAAATGAATGTTTTCATTCATAAGGATCAAAAGTGGACTAATTGTATGTACTCTTAAGTGAATCTTTACATAATTGTGTGTTGATTTGATTATTTTAGGTTGAAACCCAAGTTTGATTGGAATTGGAGAGATACAAACCAAAATAGGCAAATAAGGACTAAAAATGCACGAATACTTGAAAATAGGGATTAACTTGTAAATATTCAAAAGTTAAAATACTTGAGTTACAAATAAAGGAGGACT